>OX123183.2:40173932-40777421 GCA_944739405.2 Euclidia mi | reverse complement strand
GATACCGTCACGCACCAAACGGTTCGACTCCTCTTATCTCTGCCGTACCATTAAGATGTGGAACGCATTACCAGCCCACGTGTTTACTTCCACTTATGACCCTGGGTCCTTTAAGCGGGGCGTGAAAAAGTTATTCTCAAGGCCGTCAAGGTAAGGGCCATCATGCCATAATGCCATGCTGGCTACTGGGATGATGGCCATCACTATGGGACTTCACTGACTGCTTAACATCAGGCAGCATGGAGTCAATTTGTTCGGCAGAAAAAATTAAATATATATAACGTCTAGCTTTAAGAATTTATGGTATCGGGTCAGTAGTTTCTGAGCCTCTTTATTGGTAACGAAGTGAAAACTCTCTGCGAGCCTTATTGACAAGCGCTTGGCCGTATGAATGTGATTGATCAAGTTACGGCTGGCGGAGGTGTGTGAGACTCTCTCGTGTTGATGTTCGGGCTTACTTACTAAAGCCAATGTGGTGTAATTTACGTCCCTTGGAGATTGAGACACGCCAATCGCAGTTAGCATACTATTATTAGTATTTTATGGGAGCTTCAAGGTGGCGATCCTTCCGCGAATAACAGCATTTTTGTTTAACATTACAATGGCTATACAGTCAGTGCTTGTATCGTGCTATTCACATAATTCTTTGACAATCTGGTAACTGGTAGAATTGAGCACTTAGAGTAGAGCCATGTATTAGTATTTTGGTATTCGATAAAAATATTTTTGGGAATTTCACTCCAAAGAAGCATGATTAGTTAACCGAACTCTTGTGGGTCTGCCTATAATTTTAGCTACGCGAATTCACTAAGATGTTCCACCTGCGCACAAAGGCTTTCGCGGTGTCGTCGACCTTTAGTGGCACAAATCTATCACAGTGGCATGCACGGCTCTGCTGAGATTTGGTTTGCATAAGCGGACCGCAACTAATAATTTTCTCCTCTCCTGGGAGGCACACGTGGAAACCGCGCCGTCAACACTGGTTGCATAAATCACTAGCCGACCTGCACTTTAAATTATTTTGTAGGTAATACTTTTAATTTTTTTTATGTAATATAATATTCAGCCTTTCTTAGGACTAGTTGTAAAATCAAAATCATCGTCTTAGCACTATCCCGGTTGTATGCAAGACTTTCACCTTGGATCCATTTATTGTTTAATCAAATAGAACCAGCCACTACCAGTGATCTTGTTGCCTGCCTAGATCAACAGATTAAAAAGCTCGCTGGGCACAGGAAAAACTTTAATAAAAAATTTAATAACATCTAAAAGTAAGTGATGTGCGTCGGTGTTGGCTTAGGTTTATCCTTGTTGGATTAATAGCATCATAGCTAAGACATTTAAGGCCCCGGTAAACAGGGAAGGCCAAAGAAATGCTGGCCTGACGTCGTAAGGAATAATATGCGCGCCAATCGACTAACCACCAGGGATGCTGGAAACCATGTGAAGTGGAGGAGATACAGCTGGAAAGCGGACCCCGGCTCCGAGGCGTAGGTTTTGGATCGCAACCGGAACAGTGCTAGGATGATGATGACGATAATGAGCTAAAACATTAAGAAGCTTCGACTTATTTCATTTTTAGTATCATACAATAACGTTATTATACTATGTACTAGCTGACCCGGCGAACTCCGCATCGCCTTTTTAAGGTCTTTTTCCTTATTCCTTTTTTTGTTCAAACCACTTTTCAAGGAATTTCTGAACAAAGTTGCCAAAACCATATTGAAATTTTAGATTAAGCACCGATGTGCTTAATCTAAAATTTCAGAGTTTATAAAGGTATACAAACAAACGAACATTGATTTTTATATATATGTACCTACAGATAGATGACCCAGTAAAAGTTGTTTTGTTATATAAATTATTTCTAGGATAGAAAAAATAACTAACTTATTGTAAGTGAGGATGTGGTAAATGAGTGATAGAGGCAGATAACTGTTCTAGAGATGTGATAACATTACTAATATGGCTATAACGAATAGGAGTTAGTGTTAAAAGGGTGAAAGTAAAGGGTTGTTTGTATTTTTAATGCCACATCATGATTGTGTAGGTCCACCCCTGCCGGGGAATTCAATATTCGGTCTATCCATTTTTTTGAGATTTTATATTCATTTTTGACAAAAGGTCCATACAAAATTCGTCAAACATGTTTCACGAATCTCCAAATCCATGGATAGATTGAATATTGAAACCGGACTTTTGGGGTTTGCCAAATAGGTTTCGACCGTTCTCAGACCTACCGAATATACACATTAAAATTCGTACAAATCAGTCCAGCTGTTTCGCAGGAGTATTATAACTAACACTGTGACACGATATTTTCTTTTTTGACACCTGTATTCACCCGGCGCACAACTATCCAATAAATATAAAATTAATGTTTGGATTCGGCCACCCTTATGACTCAAGGGTTTGAAAAACAGATTACGACCAATTCTAAGACCTACCGAACATACATAGAAAATTTCATACAAATCGGTCCAGCCGTTTTGGAAGAGTATTGTGACTAACACTGCGACACGATTTTTTTGACTCCGGTATGCAGCTGGCGCATATGACTGATCTAGTGATATGATTAACTTACTAAGATGGCTATCAAAATAGGGGTTAGTGATAAAAGGATGGATATTCAGGGTTCTCTGTGTCAAGAGATATGAAGGAGTGCCAGATATCCGAGGAACATGTCGAGGACCGAGCGAAGTGGAGGAGATTGACAGGGAAGGCTGACCCCCCCACCATATGGGATTAGTAGCCAGGAAGAGAGAGAGATTCAGGGTTCTCTGTATTTTGAATGCTACACCATAAATAATGTCCAGAAATAAAAAAAAAACTATTGCCCAACCCTTGTGACTAACGGGTTTGAAAAATAGATTACGACCGATTCTCAGACCTACTGCATATAAAATGTCATACAAATCGGTCCAGCCGTTTTGGAAGAGTATTGTGACTAACGCTGTGACACGATTTTTTTTTGTCCCCGGCATACACCTGGTCTGGTGTGGATAATAATTGATATGAGTGAAATGATGAAGTTACTAAGATGGCTATTAAAAATAGGGGTTGGTAATTGAAAAGTAAAAATTAAGGGATATTTGTATTTTTAATGCCACATTATAAAAAAATAAAAAAAGGAAAAAAATTGACCAAAAAATCGAAAAATATTTTTTTTAGGTTGGCCACCTTTACTACTTAGGGTTTCGAAAAATAGATTACGACCGAGTCTCAGGCCTACCGAATATACATACAAAATTTTATACAAATTGGTCCAGCCGTTTCGGAGAAGTATTTTAACTAAGACTGTGACACGAGAATTTTATATATATAGATATAGATAATAGTTATAGTTCCTTCTTTGTAACATATTATTGATTTACCCCGAAGTTCTAGTAATGCTCAAATTGTGAGGCACATACAGCATTGCGGTATGAAATCGTTTGCTCGGCTATGAAGACCCACTACAATAATTTACCCATTCTGGATACGGTATTCAGTGCCGATTGTTTTGCACATGGTCGACCCTGAAAAACTTATTGCTTACAAAAGATTAGACAGAGTTGACCACTCTAGGTAACTTTTAACACGCTTATACTATAGACTTAACTGCCTTAAATATATTTACATTGTATATTCCTAATTGTACAGAAGGGTTATTCTAGTATGCAACTTCTGTTGCTGGTCACCATACTTATCGTGCTGCAGCTTCCCCGTTCAAATAATAATGTAATTTCTTTAATTTTGCGTTACCTTATTGAGTCATGCAATATTCCATGATCATCATCATCATCGTCCTAGCGTTATCCAGGTTGTATCTATAACTTTCTGCTTCGGAAACCGATGTTCGCTATATAGTCTTACTAGATTTGATAGTTTGCTTCTGTTTACGCCAACCGGAACGTATCGTTACTATGCAATGAAATTGCACTTCACTAATTTAATTTAGTTAATAAATCCTTCCATGTCACATCAGTTTACCATTAGTTCCTTCCTGTCTCATTTTTCCAAAGTCCCGTCCTGTTTTGTCGTCGAACGCATCGAGACAACTCACACAACGAGTACTTTGGAAGCGTCCACGCAAGGTTTGCTCTTCAAGCACCGCAAACTCGAAAGTGAATATTTTCATAGTGAAAGACGAACTGCCGCAAGACCTTTTATAGTGTATGTGCGCAGGCCTGCAAGTGATTTTTTTTTAACCCAAGAAAACCATTTACACGTGCAAGCGCAGCCGTTGAATTCTCTCTACACCGCTCAGCCACGAAGATTACGGGAAGTTGCACCGGGAATTCCAGCCTACTCCACAAATAAGGTAAAAAATCCTAAAGACCACGTGTTCCCCAATACCTGTATCCCATCTCTATTCATTGTACACATTTCTAAACATCCCGCAAACCCACAATTTCAACATTCCAAATACAGTCCACTCTGATTTCATTCGCAAAATTCAAATCACAAATTTTCTAGCATAGCTAGGCACGCAGCTCAGCTTTTTTCTCACACAGCTTCTTAAGTAAACGATGTGCCATGCTTTGGAACCGACCCTGTCCCTATTATTTGTGTGTCCTACCAAAACAATTAAAATGCATATTTATGCTTTTTTTCAAGACCTTAAGAATATGACTTAAAATGAAATGTTTTATGTGATTGTGGGAATGTTTATCTAAAATGGTCTTTAAAATCGTTTTTTTACTGAGTTAAACTTTTTGGATGAAAGAGCAAATAATATTTGTACATTAAAAATATTTACGACTAGTGTATAAGATATATTATTTTATACACTAGTCATAAACGGTGGGGGTGGTATTAACATTCAAGCAAAGGATCCAAAGAACACCCAAACTCTAAATAAAAATTTACTAAGTATAAACTAATAGATAACGACCGGTTGGCGCGGCGGGAGTGTAAGCGACTGCTACGCCGATGGTCGCGGGTTCGATGGTCGCGGGTTCGATTCCCGTTCAAGTTAAACATTTGTGTGCATGAACATAGATGTTTGCCTTGGTCTGGGTGTTTATATATATATAATATGTATGAATTTATAAAAAACCAAGTATATATGTATATTTATCCATTATTGTACAAAAATTGCCCTAGGCAGGTTGGTCCTGGAAGCAAGCTAGATAAACACACAACTAAATTGAACAAAATAGAGAGTGATACATCCACCTCATTTCAGTTTAAACAGCTTATACACATTAGCCCTGCTTTAAATGTAAAACTTAATACCAAAATTAGTCCTCCGCGTAATGTGTTTATTTTATACTAACGTTTTAAAGGTGGCATTTCAACCATTTCCCTGAAGGATTTATTTCTATTTTATTGTTTTATATACGTGTCTCGAAGTGTCACTCAACTCTCTTTCTAAGAAAACTTCCGTTCTAACTTGACATCGTTACGGCTGCAGTTAGGCTGACAAAAGATTTCAATTTGGGAATAGAAATTCAAACGACACGATGACACACAGATTTGACGAAGCGCAGCAGAGAGCATTGTCAAACTTTTAAAGACAGTGCTGTCCTATGGAATTATGTTTAAAATGATTAGTTCTTATGTGACAAAGTTGATCCAGGATACCAGCTCAAATATCTTATGGAGTATCATAAGATATTTGTTTTTAACGTAATCTTTTCATACAAACCTTATCCTGACAATAACGAACTCATAAAATATTTTTTTATCCAATTTGGTGCTGTCTTTTGGAAATTATTTAGCACGTGCAAACATTTCGGTATTCATTTTTTTACATATATACGTTCATAGGCTCACGCTTGTTTCCCGAAGGGGTAAGCAGAAACTACAGAACGCCATTTGCAACGATCCTGACATACCTCTCTTGACTCATGTTATTTTTTTATATTGATTAATCATATATTTTTAAAATCTGCAGCCAATAACGGAATGAAGAATCTGGTTTAGCACTCTATGGTAATATTATAGAATAAAAAAAAGCATTGAACAAAATATAAATGTTAAGTTTCTTCTGCGCATTTTCTGTGATGACGTAAATAAAGATGATACATTTGTTATAGTTACATTTGTTATCAAGTTTGTTATACTATCTAGATTTATCGAATGTTTTAGCACATGTCTAAATTATTAAAACATAATCTACAAAATAAAATTTTAACTTACACTAAACTGTGTATATTCTCAATACAAAATCCGTACCATAAATGAAAAATTGAACAATCTTTGTTATTATTATTTTAAAAGACAATTGTTATTTTAAAAGGACATCTCCCGCATTAGGGCTAAATCCTGTGTCGCGGGGGACTTTACAAACATACAACTAACGGACACAATGAACACCCAGACTCGAAACAACAATTTGTAAATTACTCAAAGTGTTGTCTCGTGTGGGAATCGAACCCACAACACTCGGCGCAGTGTCAAACGGCGAGGCGGCCGCTTAAACCACTACGCCAACCGTGCAGTCTAATCTTTCGCTGTGGCCAGCAGTGCTATAAATTTGGTGGCTATTAATCATGAAACCGAGCCAATGAATGAGTAGACACAATTTCCGAGCTGCCGATTCCCGCTTTACATCGAATGATTTAAACAAATATTTAAAATTCATACACAACGATATCGAAAAATAATTAATTTAAAGCAAATTCAAACACTCATTATAACAGATAAAGTGGGATAGGTTATTAATTTGTGAATTTCTGTCGTAGCTGGCACAAAATTCTTACATAATTCATGTTTAAATGTTGGTACAACATACTGTATTTGTACGTTGATTTTTTAATAATATTATTATGTTTTGTTTTACACTTCGACTATCTACAATGTAGAAAAGGCCTCCGACACTGGAGACGTACTTTTTTTTTAAATTTATTCATGAATATTTTTAGGTCCCACATAATAGAGGGCGAGCCTATTGCCGTTACCGGGTACATTACCAGACTCCGTGCTGCTACTGAGAATTCGGAAAAACCCAGTAACACTTTTGTCCGACCCGGGAATCGAACCCGGGACCTCCGATCAGCAGTCGCATACGCTATGTCCAGTGGATAGCACCAGATAGAAGCACGGAGTCTGGTGATGTGCCCGGTAACGGCAATAGGCTCGCCCCGTATTACGTGGGACCTAAAAAAATATCATGGCGAACTGTGGGTGTAGTATTACACCTCTGCCTACCCCTTCGGGGATACAGGCGTTATTATTATTATTATTATACATATTTTACAATTTTTTGGCTTCAATCGTAATGTAGGGCGTGCTGTATCTACCTGTTTTTACTTGATTAAAGTAACTAAAGTAACATGATACATATATCAATCTACAAAAATGTCTTGAAATCCACAATTATGTGTTATTTACCTCTCACCGGGTCAATGTCAATATCGATTATATTCTGGAGTACAAGCCAGACGGCCAACTCAGTAGGGCCAGTCCATAGTACTCATAGGTCAATGGTTTTGTTTAGCCCTTATTGACGTCAATCAACCGCCACGCCATGATGGCTTGCAGCGTTTTCGCGTCAAATTAAAATAGGTTTTTAAAAAGCCGTAATTAGTAATGTTGCTGATCGATTTTTGAAGAAAAATTCAGTTATTTCGGTTTAACATCAATAAATAAAGGAACGAATCAATCACTAATTACATTTTAGGACACAGGCCTATTATCATTTAAGACCTAGGTATATTGCAAGTATTTTATCAAAATCCTTTCAGCAGTTTTGGCGTGAAATCGTAACAAACATACGTCCTTCAACCTCATAAACGTTTGCGTTTATAATTTTAGTAAGATACAATAACATAAATAGTTCCTATCGTTTCAGGTTTGTTCTTCTGAATACACCAGCTGTGAATGGCTGCCACCGAACTCTACTTTGTTGGACAAAATAAACAACGATTTCGAAGATTATGAAGACTAAACTCAAACGTTTAACTAATAGTAGATATTTAATATGTTAAATACCATAAATGTATTTAATACATATATCTAAGTAATAAAAGATTCAAAAAAGAATTCTTGTAACTGTTCTGTATGTGGTTAGGTATTTAACTCGTTTAGATGTTTGTTTGATTCCCAAACTAATGATTGTTATCCTTAGGGAGACTTCTTTTGCTTGAACAGCTTATTTCAGCATCATCTGACGATGAATATAGTACAAACCCTTTATAACTCGTACCTTGATCTGAGAATATGAATTGACGCATCATTCAACGCTCTTATGTACTTTTTCAAAACAAATGGAAAACTGATCTAAAGAACCGATTTTTACATCTACCACGTGGCACAATTATATTGTTGTAATGTACAATAATAAAAAATGTTAATAATATAACTGAAATATTTTTATTGCAATATGTATTTAGAATAAAGCTCATCCTATATTCACGTAAAAATTCACGTGAAATTTGTATTGCACCACATTATTTTTCCAAAGGATGCAAGAAACGAGTTAGGTATGTAGAATTGATATATTAATAGTTTGTTAGTCTTTTTATACAGTGATCTTTCAGTATTCATGTCCGAATTAAACAATATTACAAACAACGACTGGACGAGTGCCTCCGTGATCCAGTGGATAGCGTATGCAACTGCTGATCGGAGGTCCTGAGTTCGCTTCCCGGGTCGGACAAAAGTATTACTGGGTTTTTCCGAATTCTCAGTAGCAGCACGGACTCTGGTGATATGACCGGGAACGGCAATAGGCTCGCCCCTTATTACGTTGGACCTAAAAATTCATGGCGTAATGTGTGTGTAATATTACACCTCTGCCTACCCTCTTCGGGAATACAGGCGTGAGTCTATGAAAAATTAATACAAACAACGATGCCACATTAAGTCTTAGTTACATAGTATATGTTAAGATTTCGACAAAATTCAGCAACCTTAAACCGATGCGTTGTCCGTATACATATTCCGGATTGTAACACAATGAAATAAAATCGTATTGCATTACGAACACGTATTATCATACAAAGTTCGTACGGGTTGATCATCAAAACCTATGGGGTACGTCGTTGACCTTGGATCTGCCCGATTGGGTTAAAAGTAGATAAAGGATTCCATGAACTTTCTCACTTTGTGAAAGAAACCTTTGGGGCACGAAAAAGCCTTTGTTTTCCATACCATAATTATTATTTGAATTGTATATCTAAATATATCTCGCAAAAACTAACAGATCGCGAAGTTTACATTAAGCTCTGACATATTATATTCATAAATCGTAGCTAAGAATCATCTCGATAACGTCAGCCGTAAAACAAAAAAACGCATTATAAGCGGTCCATTTTTTTACGAGCTAGGATGCCAGACACATGCACTTCAAGATACAGAAAATCACAAACATAAAAACACGCTTGGCGGAAGAACTCCCTTATGCTTATGGCGCTGCCTGCCGAAAACGAAGACAGTACAAATTTAGTTACCTACATAACATAAAGCATTCAATCAGTCAGGGAAGGAAACATTTTTAGTGTCACACTTTGCCACAATTTTTCGCGTGATAAAAGTCTGTTTAATTTTCCAGCTCATAATGTCTATGCAAAAAATCAGGAAGTTCCATTGTGGCATCAAGAACACAACTTTAAACTTTTTACTCATGCAAGTATATTAGCTAAAAGCTTGTCATTTGTCATTTTCAGTCATTTTCAGTGCAGGTCGTAATTTCATTGTGCGGCGTTTCATCAGTCGGTCCTTTTATTTGAAGCAAAATAATTTTACTTATTTTTTTTGCATTGCCCGTCGCTCCGTGCACGGTACGGCTCTTATAATACAACGACATAGTTTCAAGGAAAATACACTTTTTGCCGAGCGTTAAACATTTACGGCACTGTGGACATTTTGCTATGCAAAGTTGAATAAAAAACCACCAGTTTATTGATAAAACCTTTTCCTCTCTATTCTATTCCAAAGCTAGATCAATATGTGTGTTAGTTCAATCGGTATTTCATAAGCATGTGAGATTTATTTGAAATTTTAGGGGCAAATACTGAAATAGTTTGTTCAAAAACTTAATATCAAAAGTAGTGAAGGCCTTTGCCCAATATGTTACACCATAAAAATGTAAATTCTCTGTACTTTGTGATTTAATAAAAACGAAACATTAAAATCTGTTTTCTGTTCAATTTAATTATTGCGTTGAATTTTGGGATACTCGTTATATAGTTTCGCGTATGTGATCTATGTCAATCATAATTACTATACCTACATGATATATTATTTTGTGAAATGACTTGTCTGGAATGATAATATAGCATCGCAGAGCCTAAATGACTGAAGCTAGAAATACATCAACACAAGTCAAGAAGTTAGTGGTGTTACCCACATGTTCCTCAAAAAAAACATTAGGCAGTAAATGTTTCTGCACTCAATCCCTCTTCGTTCGTGTCGGATATGCTGCCCCATCAGACTATTAGACTAACACACGCTGGGGATTTGGTATCTGCTCCGCAGTCCCCGTTGAGACTGGAGGCCGTGGCCTGCATACGTGGCACTGGCAATAGGCTCTCACAAAAGATTTATAATCAGTAACAATATACGAAATGTTGATTTGAATTTGCAAAATATTTGCAGGGTTGAATATACTACTATAACTGAATACAAATACCTACATGAAAAAATAAGTCACAAAAAATTTAAAAAAAAGTTACGGTATCATGCATTTTAAAAATCAGCTCAGTGTATTGACCTCCGCCGTCGCTCAGCTGATCGCCGCGAGCTCGCATTGTAGTTACCTAACACATACAAGCACACGTACCTACCGTGCTGTCTTATGCTGCACCTTTCAACAGTTTGTTCTGTTTTACTATCGAAGTAAAATTTAATGAAAATAGGGTCTTATATTACCTATCGCACACTGTTTGAAATATTTTTTGGCGAATAAATATAATATCTATTGTGTATTCCTGAAATATTTTGCAAATGCATATCAACACCCTGTATATAAAATAATACCCAGAGTTACAACCACAATCTACGAATCACAGGAAGTCTCCATACACTTTAAATGTTATATCAACAACAACCAACGAATCGACGCAACGTAGGCGAGAAGCATTTCTACCATAACGTCATCCATGTAGTCAATCATAGATTGTTCTATTTCGTACCTCAAGCACATACCCCAAGAATCGTTGTATGGAAATTCTTTAGATTAACCCGGCCCATATAGCTAGTACTCTGTACACCAGGCTAATAGCCCCAATTTTCTCCATTTCCAAGTAGCGGAGATTGGTGGAGTTAGTTTATAACCCTTAATGCCTACGTCCACGTCGATGTATCCGATAGTCGAAGCCTTGGTCGGGCACGGTGCCAGCCATAATCCCATGACTTCAATAACGGTCAATAAATAAACATAGGCGTCGTAACGTTTCCTACGAGGTTCAAAGGTTTGGAAGAGGGATAGATTTTCTTATGCGTCCGCTTAATTACGTAAATGGTATGGCAGAAACTGGCTCAACGATTAATCCATAAGAGGTTACCGAGGATTTGTTGATAGAATGTCTAAGAATATTTGATGGTAAGGTAATCGCTCTACCCGTGTGAATCTAATAACCCACAGTCACAGTCGTAAGTAGTAAAGATACATGACATTTACTACCGAATACAATGTTCCGATAACGTGATATTCTAAAGCTAAATCCTGAGTAAAGTGGTAACCACGTAAGTCTGAAGTTTATATCTAAATGTTTCTTCCTTATAACTCTATGAAGATCTCACAGTAATGACCCAATAGTGACAATAAGATCAGCAAATTTTCACGTTTATACGGAGAAATCAGTTCCTTGACTATTACAGTAAACAATGAAAAGAATATTCATATTATGCAGTAAACTACCGCACATAATACTACAAACAGTCGCGGCACATATTTCTACAAGACACCAAAAACTTGTGCAAATTTATTACATCACTGACTCGCACTTAACCTGTTTTCAAAGTGAAATTGAAACACTTCCGCCATCCCATAATCTAATAATGATGACATCAAATAAGTACCATTCAATCATATAATACTAATCTCAGAATGAAAAAGAAAGGTGTCACTCTACAATATCTCGTGTAAATTGTACGAAGAAAGAAATAAGTTACTTTGATGTTCCGAGAACTGACAATTTCTTTTCCTTGTTTCAGCCCCTTTTTCTCCCGAATGAGAGTTCACAATTTGTGTCTCACAAACTCAAGGGCATGCTTTGGGAGCCTCAAGAGCTCGTTGACTGTGTAAAAAGAATTTTCACTGTCATATTAACTTCAAAGTTTTAAAATGAGTTCCAACGTCAGATTAGCAACTGTAGGTTCAGTAATTTTGTTACGCAAAACTTTTACGTCTCGGTAGACTATATCATCAAACTATTATGGATATTTGCCCAACGATTATTCTGGAAGTCCGTATTTCATTTATAGATCGCACATATCAAGTGGCTACCTTGCCTGTATGTATGGAAATAGGCTCTAACTATAGCCGGAAACACCTAAATATCCCTACATAGTATAAAACAAAGTCTGTATTCTGTCTGTCTACGCAACGGTTTAATGCAGTTTTTTACAATAGATATAATGATTCAAGATGAAGGTTTATATGTATAATTGACGCGGGCGAAGCCGCTGGCGACGTCTAGTAACTTAATAAGGATTACACATATTTATGTGTAATCCTATTTAGTCTACTAGACGTCGACGTCGTGTGTGATCCTCCGTATTCTTGAATATTATAAAACTAGTTTAGTAGTTAGAATATTATTTGACATGATATTCCTACACTACAAAGGGATCTAAAGATAGGAAAAAAAGGTTTTCTGGGAAAATCTCTGGGAAGGTCTTGTATAAAGAAAGATGCCATGAAGTTCTGAATGACTTACACGTTTAATAAGAGTTGTCTGATACATTACATATGTTATTTGACGAAGTACTTACCAAAGGTTAGCTATTTTAGTCTATCTAAAATAAATAACCAAAGAACCGAATTTATAAACATGTGGATCGTTGTAGACTAATAATTTCGAATGAGAAAGCTGTAAGAATCACATATATAAAGAAGATTGGCAGTGATTTTTCTTCTATTAAGAACCTACAATAGAAACCCGTTGAATAATGTATTCGATTGAAATAATATCGATACCTTTGGGTAGAAAGGTCGTATAAACCAAAACCCGACTTTTCAGGAGAGCAGGAAAACAATATTTTTTTTACATAAGAAATCATAACTTTTTTTGTTTCTGAAGTTATAAAAAAGTGATCCATGAGAAAGGTTCTTACAATTTGCGAATGAAAAGGGTTAAATCATCAAAACCTATCTATCTACTTTAGTTTTAAAGTTAGCTTGGATTTACGTCTAAGAAAAAATCAATTCCTGGTTAATACACCCCATGAAAATGTAGTTGAAAAAAACTGTATCGGTCCTTTATCTATTTTTGGTAAGCTTATGGTCACATTTACTGTCATAAAAACCCATACATCCAACTTTTTTCGTACTAAAAACCATTTATATTCATTGATCAATTGAATTCTGACTAATAAACAATAAGTACATTTAAATATATATAACTTAGGAATTATGAAACTTAAATAAACAATAAACCGAAAACCGATACCAGTGATTCAGTGCATAATACTGAGGCCCTTGGCGGTCGAATTTTTCCAGTTAAGGGTAGACATTTATGATTTTAACAGGCTACCGTCACTGATCAGTCGTATGAGGCTACCACGATTAATACCTACAAATCGCAATAGCTGCGTGCTACAATTTATTAAGGCTAGAACACTCTTGTGAGTATATGCGAGTAGGTGCTGAGTTCGGTAAGCTGTAATTCAGAATGATTATTTTTATACTCGTATATCCATTTACTTAAATTACAATACATTTATTTTATCTGCTAGGGATGGGTTAAATTATCACGTAACTTCAAGTTGATTCTGAAATGTAATTACATCACATAGAAATTCAAACTTTCGTGGTATCACTAATTTTAAATTGTGATTGGGCTATATACTGCGCACCTTCTACTCCACCTACCTTTGTTTCGAGAAACCGATATTTCTGCAATATTGCAAGAAATAATTCATAATTCGTTTTTAAATAATTTATAACAATAGTTAAAATAATTTATAGTAACAATTCATAAATAATTTTAAACTAATTATGAATACAAATTTATATCATAAATAAGTTACTTTTTAGTACATAAGTTAGTTACGTTTAGTGCTTGATTGTTGTATACTTGTTTTTTTTATTAAGTTGTAATTATATAAATTACATAGTATTTTAGCCTTAGTACAAAGGTTTAGTTCAATAATTTACTGAATTAAGTACATTTAAATATGTACAAAAATTAAAAATACTATCAAACATTTTATAAATGATTGAAATGCCTCATTACTTTAATTTAGAAGAAGTTTGATATTTTTTGTTTTTTTTATGACTAGGTAGATTTTTTTGTTTACCTTTTCAGTTTAAGTTGTTATAATTATTTTTCCAATTTAAAATGTTAAACCTGTTAGGTATGTTGTACCATTATTGAAGTTTTATAGTAAACGTTGATTAGCAGGTATTATAAAATGTAATAAATGTTGATTTCGTATTTCAGGTAGTTTTATTTTATTTGAATCGACCATTAATGGATATTAGAATAATAATTATTGAGTTCCTACTCATTCTGAAAGTAACAGGATTGTTTATTTATTAGTCAGAATTCAATTGATCTATGGTTATAAATGGTTTTTAACACAAAAGAACTACATATATGGGATTATACGACAATAAATGTGACCATAAGCTTACCAAAAATGGATATACGACCTATACAGTTTTTTTAAACTACATTTTCATGGGGTGTATTAACCAGGAATTGATTTTTCTTGGACGTAAATCCAAGCTAACTTTACAACTAAAAATAGATAGGTTTTGATGATTTAACCTTTTTCATTTGCAAATTGTAAGGACCTTTCTCATAAATAATTTTTTATAACTTCAAAAACATTTTTATGTTAAAAAAAATCATACTTCTGCTCTCCTGAAAAGTCGGGTTTTGGTTTATACGACCGGCCAATAGCGAGGCGTTTTGGGACGGGATTCATGAAAAGGATCGCTCGGATTGGCCGAGCAGCGACGAACCATTGAGGTTGACATAATTAACTAGCAATGGAAAGGATAGATGGCGCTACCAATAATAAGTTTGGGTGTACTTTTGTGTGCGTTTCTGAATGTCTCCCATGGCTCAGGCTTTTTTTGCAGCAGCCGTAGATTATTAAGATGAGACGTCACACCATTCTATGGCTTACTCATTATATTCTTTTAGTTATTAAATATTTTAACTAGCACCATTTAAAAACAATTGTTGTTTTTTATATATATCGATAAAATTTTACTCAATTTTATAAACCGTCATAATTATAAAAATATTCTACAAGCGTAAGATTATCTAAATATCAAGGTCATGAACATAAGCAAACAAGACGAACCTTTAGTATCAGAAATTTTTGCGCCAAAAGGATGTGCTTTGTTGATAAGCTCACTTAGGTTGAAATTCAAAACTCAACTTCAAGGATTTACACGCCTTGAAACCCGGGGTCCGCTTAGTAATCCAACCAGATTTGACAGAATATCAGTTTTTCTACGGAGCGACCATATTCCATGCCTTGCCATGATTAGCCATATTCCATGATTTAGACCAGTATCAATTTATTCGATGGTACTGACTCCCCTTTGCGACTGTTAAAGATTTTCATGACAGCCGAGACCGGCGGTTTAACGGGGTCTCCGAGGCACAGGTCAATTAACAATTTTTATATAGTATAGTAATAGGCGGCAAACGAGCAGATGGATCGCCCGATGGTAAGCAATTACCGCCGCCCATGGACGCAAGCAACACCACAGAAGTCACAAGTGCGTTGCCGCCCCTTGGGGTTGGGAAAAGGGATAGGATGAGGCACTCGGCCTATCCCTTTTCACAACCTGTTAAGGGAGAAGGAATAGGACATAGGGCCTGCGGCACTCTCACTCACCGAACGAAACGCAACAGTTTAGGTACTGTTACTTTACGTCGATTTTGATGTGTGAGGTTCCCCGGTCGAGCCGGCCCAAAGTCAGAGGTGCGCGCCGTGGATCCGAACTCGATACCCTCTGCATAGCAGTCTGTTGGTAAATCCACTCGGCTATCGCTGCCCTAATGGAAACTGAATCATTTGCGTAAAAAATAAGACAATTATTTAAAATAAAGATAAATGTACAGCTATAAATTGTGCTTTACTAATTCAACGTATTCGTAGCTCCGAGCTTAACTTTACTCGCGACAAATCTTTTTTTAATATAAGATGTGAGTTGGTCTATTAATAGTGACTAATCTAATCACTCATGCGAAATAAATGAAAATTAAAACCCAAAAATAGACATGTATGAGAAAAGCCTTTCTTTTAATTCGCGAAATTAAACGAGAGAAACACCTGTGCAGTAAAAAAAATCTAGAAAAGAGATTTACGTCAGGCAAAGAAAATAGTTTGCTAATGTTCGTACGCTCTGCTGAACGATACTTTGTCATTGTCTTCGAAGCAAAAAAAAGATTGACTATTAGATCTGAGAAGGCAACTTCGATTTTCAGAAAAAAGTAATATTTCATAAGCCTAACTTCGCCACAAATTCAATTTGTTACAACAAGAAAGTACGGTACTATAAAATTTCTATAGCAAAGATAGATTGTGTTCCAATCATGTGAAATCTCTTTATGGTTGCGTTTAATTCAACGCTGTTGGAAATAAACACAAAAATGTTCAGATAGAGAGTAAAGCAGACTCCATCTCATTACGCGTAGAACCGACACACGGTTGGAGCCGGCCGCACGAATTATCACACGCCTCCAATTTAATTTCGCAAAGGTAAAATAAGATCCGCTCTGAATTAATATAGGTTTTTGAATAAAGTATCTCTCGTACAAACCTCGTTTACACGCCTCCCCGAAGCATGTATTTTCGTTCACACAATGACGCATTTTATATTAACTGCTATCGACGCGCTGGCTGAAAATTTTTGAGGTGTTATTTTCCAAGCGTCAAACTTTAACAGTATGTGCGTAAATTCAAATAAGAAAATAACTTCACCAATATAAATATGCAAATTGCGTATGAAACAATGTGTGGTACGCTTCGCTCGGTACGCGATTATGCGTAGCAGAGTAGTTTTGGCACGAGGCATTACTAGAAGAACGATTTTTGTCCTACGCACGTACTGTACCGCAAAGTGGTAAAATTTTGTACCTATAGGTATAATTTTTTATCAGAGCAAAGTAATAGATACCAAACAAGAATGTCCCATAACATACTATCTACTATCACATCGGTAGGTACTTCATTTGCCATGTGGATCAAAATTGACAAGTGTAGACGAGACAAGGCTGACATACGACTTTACTAAATATGCACATACACTTAGGTGAGTGTCATAAATCATAATTCTGCAGGCCAATTATCGTATTTTAAATGACATTGAAATTATATTTCTAATTGACACAGAAGCGGTATTCTGCTAACCAAATGTCATTATCGTATAATTTGAAATAAACAGTTCATCGTTGCCACATATTTAGATACTTGTTTCAATTTACGATCTCGTTACAACTTCATTCAAATATCAGATAATTTTGAAGAATACGATGTTTGTGACGTAAGATGATACTGACATTGTATCGAAACTGTATTTTGAACTTTATTTAGGAGAATTGGGCCTCTGCTAGTATTTAGCCGCTAAGTACTGTTGTATTAAGAGTGTAATATTCACGTTTTATTCTTGCAGTAAATAGTATGATTATACTATGATTTAAGTATTGCAAATGCAACACTTAAATCATACTGCAGATTACAAGGACTCATTTATCAGTTCAAATATGTATAATTGCAATCGTTCTATAGTAGGGTAGTTCATGACTACTAGAATAAAACAATATCATTGAGTAAATAAGCAGCGATAGCCTAGTTGAGGGACCGTCGGACTACTACGCAGACGGTCTCGGGTTTGGTCCACGGCGCGCACCATTGACTTTTCGAAGTTCTGTGCGTATTGAATTGTTAATTATCGCTTGCTTAACGGTGAAGGAAAACATCGTAAGGAAACCTGCATGTTGTTCTCCATAATGTTCTCGAAAGATACCTATGTGAAGTCTGCCACCCCGCACTTGGCCAGCGTAGCGGACTATGGCCTTACCCTTCTCATAGCGAGAAATGACCCGTGCTCAGCAGTGGGACAGTTTATATACAGGGCCGATGGTGATAAAATAAACATCATTGAGCTTATTACAAATTATGCACACTACTGAGTATTCAATTGTTGTGCGTATTCAATATTTAAATATCGCTTGCTGAACGATGAACGAAAAATCGTCACGTAACTTGTTACTCAGAGAGGTCTCCATAATGTTCTCTGTCACATGTGAAGTCTGCTGTATCGCACTTAGCCAACGTGGTCTAGCCCTTCTGTTAGAGAGAATAGCCCGAGCCTAGCAGAGGAAGAGTATATACGGTGCTGATGTAATATACATCCTCCTAATGTTATCCCAGTTGCCTGTTTTACCTCTTCAACAAAAAGGTATAGCAATATTAGTAAGCATACATGCTTTAGACAAGTGTCAGTTCATTCAGAGGTACCGACTACTTGTAACGACTATCAAAGATCTTCAATACAATCTGGAACGACGGCTTCGCGTACTCTCCGAGGCATAGAGCAAGCGATAATGAAGAATTCGATTGATTTGAATTGAACTCACCGTAGATTCGAACCCGAAACTCTCTGCATTGCTTACTGTTGATATCTCCACTAGGATCGCTGCTTTCTCTGCTAACATTAAACAAACTTATATTGCAAATTAGACATAGAGAGAGAGAGCCTTAACATAGTGTATTGAACACCACCATACTATCATTATTATAATCTGAGACTGTCTCCTACAAATTTATTTTGTTTTTAGCACTGCGTCGAGTGTGGTTGGTTCCATTTGCACATAGCACTTGTAGAATCCATCAATTGTTGTTACGCCTCTGGGTCTTTTTGTTCTCCGTTGCTTGAATGTTTGTAAATTCTCCCGCAACACAGGACTGACCATCTTGTTGGGATCGCGGGCAGCGGATGGATGAGGTTGACTCAGCATCGGGCCTTGTGGAGAGCCTTGGGGCAGGCCTATCTCCAGCAGTACACGTCTTTTGGCTGATATGGTGATTCCTAGTGCGAGGTCTTTAAAAAAACAATATAACCTTATTCAATCACAATAATTAAATATGTACCTAACTACTGGAATCGAATTTAAATTAAAAAATTGGTTGCCTGTAAAGTCGGTATACGGGCGAAAGTTTTACGTGACAACGACTTTGAGTGGTAAAATAATT
Organism: Euclidia mi; assembly: GCA_944739405.2. NCBI lineage: Eukaryota > Metazoa > Arthropoda > Insecta > Lepidoptera > Erebidae > Euclidia > Euclidia mi. The sequence goes on along the minus strand of OX123183.2, from coordinate 40,758,104 downwards.
TTAATGTGAATATTCATTCGTATAGTAGGAAGAAGGATGAAAGACGCGTGCCTTTCACTTTTTATGTCTGTCTCTCTCGCTCTTAGGCGGGACGCGTGCCTCTCACTCGCTCTCATTGTGAGCGCATAACGTGAGCGGAGCGTAACGCAGTTTCTTGAAGTGTCACCCGGCAAACCAATTTATAAGACGTCGTCACGTCAATAATGTGTATCTGTTAAAGCACAACAAATCACACATTTAGCCAGTTATTTGGCACAATTATAAATAATCCCTCGTTAAACATAAACTACGCACAGCGCTTTGAAAATACATTGTGGGTTGGCCTTGTCAGGTGGCTTACCGAACTCTCGGATCAATGACTCGGAGGCTGTACGCTAATAGAAACAAATGTACCCGCAGGCTTAAATAAAGCCCGATGAGACTTGTTTAAGCTCTTGATGCTAGTTGCTACGTGGTACAAATTCGTAAATTATTCCAGTGTTGCTGATTGGAACAACTTGAAAACTAATGTATTGAAATAGGTAACTATCTTCCGATCGAAAAGAATCAAGGTATAGTGAATATACAAACATAAAACAGGTTAAATAAAAACGGCAGTAACCGTCATCTTATAAATGTATAATTATTCTGGCACCAATCGCATCAAGAAGTATGACTTTTAAATAATACAAAGAGATATCCATGCACGTAAAGCCGTCGGTCCCGGCTGTCATGAAGATATTTGGCAGTCGTTATAGGGAGTCAGTATCTATTAATAGGATGGCACTAGTCTAAACCATGGAATATAGCTACCCCTTTGGATTGCTGAGGGCAGACAGGCAGTCGCTCTGTACAAAAGCTAATATTCAGTCAAATCCGGTTAGACTAGAACCCGGGCAACATAAATATCTTTTCCACCGTTAACTTCCTAGCAAGATGATGATGAAAGAGATATCTATATGTTACTGTTTAAAACAAACGCAGTCTATCACTCAAGATAGTCTCATGCATGCAAAAAATGTGCCATGTCAACGATAAATCGATTGCAAAGATACACCTTACGAATTTTAAAATTTTGCATTTACTACATCAACATTAAAATTTATGCCGCAATTGAGTCATGGTAAAAGAATAGAGGTAGAAACAAACCAGACTTATTAACGAAAATATTTGTTGAAGAGAGATATTATTTTGCACCGAATATCAATATATTCGGTGCAAAGTAATATCTCTCTTCAACAAATGTTTTCACATAGAATGTAGTATTGTATTTCATTACCAAAAAAAATCATTTTACAAGCTTTCAGAGCTTTTGAAAATTGGAGTTTTTATTCAAGTGTATTAGAGAGTTTAGTCGATTGAAAAGCTGTACTTTGGTTTAAATTAACTTTTCTTCGAAAATTCTGAGTGTTATAATTACTGGTACTTAAATAATAATGTACATTTATGTGGAGAACACTTATTAAAATCTCACTTTTGTACTGGAAATGTATATCTAGTAGGACCGTACGTGATGTTGGTAAACGACTTTTAATTAATGTACCTATGTAAGTAGGTTGGCGACCAATTTACTGATAGATTTGAGAAGCTTATTACAGAAGAATACGTACATATAAAACGTACCTACAGGTATTTTTTGACGACACGTTGGCGTAGCGATAGTGTAATCGACTGCCACGCCGAAGTTCGCAGGTTCGATTTCTGCTCAATTTAAACATTTTTGTCTGGTTGATGTGGATGTGGATCTTGGACAAACTGAAATCCCATATTGTACCAATCGATACGAATATTTTTCACTTAGGCACCATACCTGGGAAATTACAGATTCAGGAGATTTTGAGGCTCAAAGTTACCATACAATTTTTACCCGACTACGGCGAAGCCAAAGGAAAGGGTAATGTTTTTGGCAGTCTATGTATGTATGTTTGTATGTACCACCGCAGCACCTTAACTACTGAACCGATTTTAATGAGTGGGGCGTCAAATGATTTGTAATAATAGCGCGGGTGACAAAGGCTATATTAATTTTATATAAATTTTCTATTACGGAATTAATACCTCAAATTCCAACCACAAAAAAATTAAACTGAGATAACCATTACGTGTTTGGTGTCAAAACAAGGGTATTGGTGAGCACATTACAAATATGTACATATATTATACTGCTTGAGTCAAAATATAAGCTTAAAACGCGGTAATACTTACAATTCAGACGCTTTGAGTTAGGTACCTATTTTTCCTTCTTTCTTTAAATGTGACAATATAAATATTGCATTGGCTAGTTTACATACCCCTTCGGAATACGGAAAAAGATTAAATAAAAAATTTTGGTGCGAGTACGGCTCTAGCTTGAGCATTTCTGTACTTATACTTTTCTGGATTTTATCTGAATGAGCTATTTCTTGTTTTCGTCCTTTTAAGATCCCTTTTTTACGTAGTCGGGTTATAGTTTTTAACCCTTTTTTGTCTAATTAGGTACAAAATCGATTCAATTGTCACACCGCGCACGCGCACTTTTAATTGCGCCTTAAAAATGCATCTGCTTAAAAAAGTCGTTTCCCAGGTAATATTTTTGGTTAGTATGTGATAAGTAGGCTTGGTGATGGGTCTTGTGACAGCCTGTATGTGTCTTTATCCATTATCTAGTACACATAGAATAAGCTCTGTTTAGTTCAGGACTAAATGGTGTGAATATTTTTTGTGTCTAGTTCCGCGTAAATGCCACTACTGTGTCACCTGTGCAGCCAGATTCAGGGTCTTGATCTCATCATCAGCCCTTAATAGTCCACTGCTGGACTGGGCCTCTCCTTTGAAAGGAGGAATTGGCCTACCATACCACGCTGGCCAAGCGGGTTGGTATAGGGTTTGTATCAAGTTTTCCTTCTCTTACAGTGCTGTTCTCTGCATAACATGCTCCCTCTGTCGGCTCTTACGACACCCATGGGTTGATATGGGGTGGTGACAATTCGTATTCTTAATCCGTCACCACACGAACACGTCTTGATCATCATCATCATACCATTGAAGATAACGAGTTTTTATCCTCGTGAATTCCTATGGAAAGTAGAAATGTCATGGCATCCACACCAAGCTTATATCAGAAAAAGTATATTGAACGAGTGGAAAAAAATGCCCTCGGTCGCTGCTGCTCTGCTTGACACTTTAGTCCAGGACACGTCCTACTATTCTTACCGACAATTGCACTAGACTGGATATTTATCTAGCCTATTGTATTAAAAGAAGTCAATAATTTAATAGCGCAATTTATTATTTTTTCAATTTAGCCAATCCAAAAAAATACAAAAATATCAGAGTCAATAGTCGCAAATAAATTAATAATGAACGGGCATCAAATTCGATTGATTGATGATGATTTTATTTCGTTACAGTTTTAATAGTAAAATAGTATCTTTAATTACAACCAATTCAATTTTGAGCAATAAAATAAATAATTTATCTAAATTACCTACTCATATTCATATGACGCGGTTAATCCTCAAATAACATTGACATCCGACACAAGCGGCTAAACGCTCATTATATGCGAAAATACAGGTAATGAAACCGACTAATTACGTACTTTAATAATATTTTAATGAGTATTTTGGTGGATGACGTCATTAGTTATAATATTTGATACTACTATGCCATAACAAAATTATAAAAAATAAATTCATCATGTAAACAAAAACACAGTATTGTAGTATTACTCTATTGTACAGTAATCTGATCCTTTTACTGCTTATTTTTGAAAACGTCTTTTCGCTGAAATCATTTCTAAGCCGATATAAACCGAGGTAGAATGGGAAAGGAGGCCTATGGTATTAAGTCTGCCTGTATACCTACTGTGTGTTTAGGAAACGTTAATGTATAAATAAATAAATAAATTCTATAGAGACCTATTTCTGTTATTTATATATCGAGTCTCCTTCGCACAAATTTATTGAAGATTAAGGAGGAATACCGTTTTATTTACCCTACGTTTCGGTTGGGCATTACTAGCTTCAGTCACAGGATGACTGATATAGGTCGAGTCGTATCAACGTGGGGCTTGCCACCTACTTAATCCTCTCTGTTTTTATTTTTATTGTGTATGTTTTTCTTATTTTTCCTTTAAAATAGTAACGTATAAATTAAAGTAAAGGACATACGGGAGCCTGGCAATACTGGGAAATTATGTTAGCTGTTAAAATACAGTTGCATTTGTACGTTAGAAGCACATTCTTTATGATGAAAGTAACACGACAAACGAAACATGCAATAAGATGTTAGTAACGTAATATACATGTTTTTTTTATACATTTCCTAATCGCTTACTTACTTATTACCTACAAATAAACCATGATTTGCCGAATACTTATTTCTGAAAGCTCTTCATTAAATCCAAATTCATACGATTCAATTGGTAAACATCTTTTTAAGACTCAGTTAAAAGCAAGATCGATTTATTCCACAAATCGATTAGAAGTCTGCATGAAAATACGCGTACCTATACGACAACCCTAAGCACTTTTCCATGATGGGCAATTTTGGCCAGCAAAGGTTTGAACAATTTAGGGTAACATTACCCATCGTAATAGTTTTCAATTGGTAGGGTAAAGAATACTGCAACTATAATTAAAATATGCTACGATGGTTAATCTATAACATACAGTAAAATAACTTACCTGTGGCTTGTCCATGACGTTACAATTCACATACACTTTCACAACAAAATTGGCCCACAGAAACAGGTACCTCCTTTGACAAGTCCTGATAGGAAACTGAACGAACTTGGGAGTTAATGGGATACACAGTGCTGCCGTAAATATAACCTAATTTCCTATTAATTGATAATGTTGCTATCAAGCTAAAACTTTTTCCATATTAAACGTTATCTTCAAAAAATGATTTTTGGGCAATGTTATCATGGTTTGCAAACTTGGCTAGTTTCACGGTAACATTAGAAAAATTCACCCACATTTCGCCATGAATTTTTAGGTACCACGTAATAGGGGGCAAGCCTATTGCACACCGGGCACATCACCAGACTCCGTGCTGCTACTGATAATTCGGAAAAACCCAGTAACACTTTTGCCAGACCCGGCAATCGAACCCGGGACCTCCGATCAGCAGCCGCATACGCTATCCATTGGACCACGGAGGCAGTCAGATATTATATTAAAAGGTACGAAAAAGTGTATCTTTATTGCTGTTCACACAAACTGCCGTATGGCGTAGTGGTTTACGCGACAGCCTTACAACTTAATGTTGCACCGTGTGTTGTGCGTTCAACACCTATAAAGGATCGAGTGGTTTCGGAGGATTGCGACCAGAAAAATCTTGAGAAGATATTTTACCTAGGTTAACATTTAGTTTAAAAAAAAGAGTTCAAAAGAGACAAGCTAACGTATTATTAACATGTTGATGTTTAATCGACAGACTGAAGCCAGTCTCACGTTCATATTCGAACGAAACAAACCTTAAACAAGCGAAGTCCACAGATCTGGCCTAGTGATCGCCTAACTTAACCAATAAACTACTTACTACCTCATAAAATGAATAAAACGAACAGTCCAGGGGTATTTCAGAGCAAAATATATGACGGTCTTGTACCAGGGGATCATAGATCATGAGAAGTTGGATGCTGTCTCAGGGCAAGTTCTATATCACTACGAGTCTCCGGTGACACTCCGTAATGGAACTTACCAAAAGAACTTTTTCCAGTTGTTTTTTACGAATGACATGATGAACTGTTACCGCCCCGTGTCACGGTAATGTTGTTTTGTAATTATTTTATGAAATGTGCAGCGTGCCAAATTAACTGTTGTAATATCTTTCGTATGAAGATAAACTGTTCTCATTATTGCAGTTAGTAGATTTCCCTTTATTTAGGAAAATAATGACCAAGGATTTTTTTTTTGTTTGTTATATTTTCCTATCTGGAACGGTATTTCATGTTTTCTATATGAATTTTATGAATTTTACAAAATGCACATACAAATAGATTCCTTCGAGCCGGATTTGAACCAGCGACCTGATGACAGTTATTTACACAGCTACAGTCCACCGCTCTACGAACTTAGCTATCGAAGGCGCGAAAGTTTGTTACAAAATGACCATCTTATTACAATATTGAGAATGGTGAACACGCGCTTATCGTTAAAGGTGAGGATCGCTATAAGTTGTGTAATAAATGTACGGCTTTGTCGTTCTACCCTTTTGAAGTATAGTGCGTACTAAATTGATACTTTTCGGGAGCCCTTCACGTCTGAGAAAACTGCATAGTATTCTTGGAAGACATGTATTGTGAAGTCTATGGCTTGAATAGCATGATAAACTATGGGTTAATCTAATCCTTTGAGGAGATAAGAGATCCGTGCTCAGCGGTGGGACTGTTCTTGTCAGCCATGGAGCACGATGTTTAACTAGATTTTACATAATATTAGATTTTTCTTTGCGCGAATGTCAAGGTGTTGAAACATTGTATGATATAGACCAGTGACAGGATATTTGAGGCTACTCACTCCATACAACTGTCTTAGATTTTGATGATGCCACCTCACCACATCGACGGTTTCAGGTGCTCGACGAGGATCAACTACAAATAACAACTTTTGCATTTAATAAAATAGTTTAGTAATGGATATTTAGTATCAGTGAAGCGACGGATTAAGAATACAAAATGCGTTTAGCCCATTGGCTCTCGTGGTGTCGTAAGAGACGACTAACGAATATGCATGAATGCAAAGAACACCTTTTTTGTAGACACGGGAAGCTCGGCATCAAACCTTAAACCAACCCCTCTCGCCAGTGTTGCATAGAAAGGCAATTCTTCCTACTGATTCACAATATTAATGTGACTCAAATGTGGAAAGGCCTTTGTCTAGCAGTGGACTGCAAAAGGCTATATGGTAATGATGGTATTATTGGAACGTAAAATATTTATTTAGGCATTTAATAAAAAAGAAATACTTTGTATACGGGCTTGAAATGTTGAGTCGTGAAAATTTGATGGGACGGAAAAGTATTGTGTTGTAATGGTTTTAATTCAAAAAGATTCCTTGGAGCCGGATTTGAACCAGCGACCTATGGATGACAATTATATACACAGCTACAGGCCACCACTCTACCAACTGAGCTATCAAAGGCGCACGCGTCTATGTCAAAATGTGCAGTGCGTCACATACGTAGTATGAAAGTGCGTGTTGAATGGCAAGCGAGAGTTTCTCAATCAGAAGGCTATCTGATTTTGAATTGACTCACAATTGGTAATCTCCAACATTTAATGTCACTATCATCTAATTTGACACATGTATATACATATGATCGATACATAGTTTGACACTTTCTTCAATAAAGGACCTATTCGGTATATCATTCATTTATCAGTTAATTTGGAGAATACCAGTTATGACATAAGTATAATACTGATACTAGATAGAAACTGCATATTGAACAAAATAAATATAAATACGAGAGTCGACCATCAGGTTAGACAAATTACAGCCATTTACCTTACGGCTGGATTATAAGGTCAATTTAATTCATCATTGTCATAATTTTAAATTGTCTTTCGGGATATATACCATGTACGTGTTCCTTTGTTTGGAGGGGGCGAACCTATTGCCGTACCGGACACATCACCAGACTCCGTTCTGCTGCTGAGAATTTCCTAACGGAAAAACCCAATATCACTTTGCCCGACCCGGGAATCAAACCCGAGACCTTCCAATCCCACGCGCACATTTATGCCGCGAGACCAACGAGGCAGTCAAACAAAATCTGTCAGTGAAAGAATTTATTTTTTAAGTATGTAGTATTGTAAAAAAATATATGTTTTGGTTTTGGTGAAGTGTCGGCATATTGAACGGAGCGCGATAGACGGACGTACAGACATGGGGAAACTATACATACATACATACATACATAGACTCACGCCTGTTTCCCCGAAGGGGTAGGCAAAGGCATATTAAACGCCCACTTTTCGCCAGTGTTTTGATCCCACGTAATAGGTGGCGAGCCTATTGCCGCTTATCCGGATATTTTGTTTGCCAGAGCCTCGTCCGTTGATCCGCAGGTGCACCACTTGCAGGTGGAAACTATAAGATCTCTTTATACTAAACAATGCTGACCTAACTTTCAGTGCTAAAGGTGCACCTGTTTAAATAAGTGCTAATTTTTCCAGACTTTGAATTTATACCATATAAATACGAAGGGATAAAAATGCTACTTATAATAGATTGCAATCTTTAAAGAGGTATATCTGAAAGTCCTCGGTGAAGCGGGGTACTACCAGAGTATTAGCTAGGCGCCGTAATTAAAGAGTACACTACAGCGCTGATTTTCAGATGGCCAATTTGTACAAGTGCTGCAAAAGTGGAGGCAAATAATTATTAGCTACTATATTAGTGTTATCTAGTCGATGTTTGCTGGCTTTCTAACGATTTTACCACGCTCAGTCTTTGTTCTCTTAATTTATTAAACTAATATTCACAATGATTGTGTATTCAATTTCTACTAAAATTGTTTTTAAGTCCACTCTATAGATATCTATTAATATTTCATAAACGCGAGAAAAAAATTTGAAACTATCACACGAAATATCACAAATACGAAATATCTTTTATTTGTTGAATTGTTATTATACGGTGCAGCCGTACATTGCGAAATTACATTATTATCATGTCAGCATTTTAGCCATTACGCATTCATATTGCAATTCATTTATATAAAATCAGATCACTACCGGTCATCAACCGCGTCGCGTGTACTCACTATCATTATATCATTTATTGCGTGTTTGTTGCGTGCGGGTGATTCATTGCGCGTATACATAACATGCATATTTTAAAGTTCGATCGTCCGAAAAAAATTTATTGTAGCGTCAAGAGGCGGTGACCGCCTCGGATGGTGTCTGCACTTGCTCCGCTTCGTCGTGAGCGAGCGCCGAGTGTTGGACCTCACACCCGCTCGCCCCTCGTCTCCTGACAAGGCGGACGCGGCGATAATTTAGGATACGCAACAATGTGTATACCTATGTATGTAGGTACGTGCACATCAGCTGAAGGCGAGTCTGCCCTCGACTTGTTACCAGCACCACAGTTTGGCGCGCTTCTCAACCTTATACAAGCGCCCTTAGTTAAATTGACTAAGTATAATTATTATGTAACTTATATCATTAATATATTTATTTATTTTATTAACTTTATGTAATTAAGTATATGTGTATATTTTCATAATCTATATGACGGCGCGCTGATTATTTAAGAATGATTTTAAGGTTTAATTTAACCATAAAAGTTGTCTTTAGAAATTGTTACTTAATTTACCGATGGTTGTAATCGATTACTCGATTAGTAGTAAAATAAAATTGAGAGCGCCAAACGCGGTGACAGTCATCCATTACTCTGACAGCTGTTGCACCGGGCGGGCACGTGCTAAACTATTGGCTCACAAATTCATAACCGTGTTTCATCCTCCATATTTTATTGTATTTCGTGCTAAATTGTTATAAATTCGAGCAGTACAGCGTGTACAAGTAAAGTGGTGCTTTTATTTTGAATCTCTTGCCGCCATTGCGCCCACAATGGAGAAAACCTACGAAGACTGCTCCGAGAGCCCTCCTGACGCTTCCACATATATATATAAACCACTACACAATACACATTCACTGCTACACCTCACACGGATTGCATGTTGTGATCGGCATGGCGATGGTTGTACATCCGGGATGTCCAGAAGGGGCTGGAAGAATACCAGCGTCCGGTATGCACTAGCATCACTGGACATAGTTCTGATCCAGCCACCTTTTTTGGCCAGCGATGGGACACATACCTCACCATATTCTGTTGTACTTAATTGTTTTTTTTTTATATAAATGTTCTTATACTACTATTTGTTATATATGTACCTACTTGTTTTATATTATGTGTCCTATGTGCTGTTTCAAAATGTTTTTTTCTTTTCTTTTCTTTTCTTTTCTTTTCTTTTCTTTTCTTAGTTATCATTTTCTATGTTACTTAGCATTAGAACTTTAGCAGTAATAAACATATTCATTAGTCTATCTCCTCGTATCATTTAATATCAACATATCAATTCAGTAGATGTTTGGTACAATACCCTACAGTTATACGTCACCGTATATATTATAGTTTCTAAAACGCCATTTTTAATTTATAAACCAGCGACCTATGGATGACAATTATATACACAGCTACAGTCCACCGCTCTACCAAGTGATCTATCGGAGGCGCACGAAATTACGATAAAATGTGCAGCACATTTGAAATATTGAGAAAGCAAGGAGGTATTAAGAAGATACTAATGTGATTGCGTAAATTGTGAACGTACTGTTTTTTTTCCTTTTGGTGCGTGACCAACTCTAGTGGCCTACCAGAAGTCCTCCACCATGGCTCAACGGTTTTTGTCCTGAGACTGGAACCGGGATCCACCGTTCAACGTGCTCACCACAGCAGATTAACAAGAATACCGATTGACATGAAGTGTTCCATAAATTGCAAGATGTCTTATTCTATACCCTTTCTTACAATGCGTGCAAAGTTTGCACAAAGCTATTATATTGTTTACAATTAATTCAACATAAAGTATAATAATATGTGATATTTAATTATTACAATAACAAAAATTATAATTACAGAAAATGATATTATTTAAAATAATGACACATATAATTTAAATAGTCATTTACATCATCATCAGCCCTTTATACTGTCCCACTGCTGGGCACGGGCCTCTTCTCACTATGAGAAGGGTAAGGCCATACTGGCCATAGTCCACCACGCTGGCCAAGTGCGGGTTGGCAGACTTCACGTCTTTCGAGAACATTATGGAGAACTCTCAGACATGCAGGTTTCCTCACGATGTTTTCCTTCACCGTTAAGCAAGCGATAATTAACAATTTAATACGCGCTTAATTTCGAAACGTCATTGGTGCGTGCCGTGGATTCGAACCCGAGACCCTCTGCGTAGCAGTCTGTCGGTCTCACCACTCGGCTATCGCTGCTTGCTATTTACATAATATCTGTATGCAAATTGACAGTCTTTAGTTAATTACTAAAATAAATAAACTTGCTTGTATAATTAACATTTTGTGTTATCTATTTTTAATAAAAACTAATGCCGTACTAGCAATGAATTTTGTATCGTGGGGGAGTTTACTAACACCTAATCATCGGATAAAAAGGACACCCAGACTTGAAACAACAATTTATGGATCACACAAAGTGTTGTCTCGTTTGGAAATCGACCCCACGGAACAACGCGCAGTGTCAAGTTGCGAGGCGACCACTTAAACCACTACGTCAACCGTGTAGTCTCTAGTATGTACGAGTATTTGAGTATGCGTTATGGCACCTTCGCCTATAATCACGAACGCTCTATGGGAAGTGTCGAATTCGTATCCTGATAAACATTAAAAACTATATTTAAACTTCTGTGGTCATTTACACTACACAAAGGAAGTGGCACGTGGGATACTCAGAAAGTTTTGCGACACTAAAACAAAAAATTCTGTAAGTAAATATATTTTATTACATCTCTTCAAAGTACTCTCCACCAGCCTCTATACAAAGTTTCATGCATCTGAAGCAGTTTTCGAAACACTTTTTCCAGTCCGCCGCAGACACCTCGTTTACAGCCTGCTCGAACGCTGAGAGCGCATCTTCCGGCGACGAAAATTGTATCCCTTTGAGCTGATCTTTTATTTTTGGGAATAAGAAGAAGTCACACGTTGCTAGTTCAGGGCTGTAAGGAGGGTGACCCAGGATTTTGACCAGTGTGCTGTCTAGGAAGTCCCTCGTTTTGATTGCGGTGTGGGCAGGCGCATTATCGTGGTGGAGCAGTAGCCCGCGGAGCACTGTGTTTCTTCGCTTGTAGCTCACAACAGATAAAACTTCTGCCAAGCATTTGGTAGTGTACCATTCGGCGTTAATGCTTCTTTGGTTTCGTTAAGGAGTTGACACCAAGTAGCCAATCAAATTGAAAAATCTCGCGTTCAAAATCTTCCCCCGCTTCTAGGTCGCTTTACTTTGGTAGGCGTTGATTCGTTTAGAAACATCCAAACCGTCGACGAGCGCTTTGCTTCTGCATCGTATTGATTTACCCAAGATTCATCACCTGTAACGATGTCGTAAATACGCCTAGACGAGCCTGCTTCAAATTTGTCTATCACATCATGGCACCATTCCACCCTTGCCTGCTTCTGAACATCGGGGAGTCACCCAGCGTGAAACTATCCTCCGCACCCGTAGATGCACGTGTAGAATCTCGTGAAGGCTTCCTGATCCAATCTGCAGTATATGCTGAATGTCTTGGTATGTAACTCGTCTATTGTTTTCTTCCGTAACAGCCGTCAAAAGGCGACCACTTCTTTCTTCATCCCCCAAAGTTAGTCGACCGCGCTTAAATTCATTATACTAACGATACACGGTTGGCTTAGAAGGGCCTTCATCCATGAATGCCATTTGAAGTCTATCGTACGATTCGTCCGGTTTCAGGCGACACTTAAAATCGTAAAAATCATAGCGCGAAAATGTTCAAAACTTCCCTCCACATTTTTTGCGAGCTAATTAAAATTACCGTGTCTCATTCAAAAATGGATTTGCGTCGAGCAAATCCATTTTTCAATAGACACGGTAATTTAATTAGCTCGCAAAAAATGTGGAGGGAAGTTTTGAATTTAGAACGTACCTATTTTTACTTATGAGTAATCATATTTTACATAAATTATACCTGGGCAGTCTCACGTACATAAAAACTTTTTCTCGCAATACTTTCTGAGTGACCTGGTATAAATGCTTATAACTATGTTTTTTCATCCATGTTGATAAAAAATATGATATTTAAATACTAAAACATACGGAATATTGTGAATATGTAATAATACACGGAGGATAGTTTTGTGTGGTCCACATTTTTGCCAGTAAGTAGATGATATATTAAGTGCAGCGGTTAGGACGTCTCTACTTACACTTGCTTATTTATAGCAAGCATAATCAAGGCATGGATCTACTTTTTTCTTTTTTTCTTTGGTGTCGGGTAGGAAAAAATATTCATGGAGTCCCTCCGCCCTGGGGGAAGGGTGAAGGTCCGAAGGACTGTCAGACTCTTAATGACTAAAAACCAATCCATGTTCCTCATGTACCCGTGTGTCGGAGGGACGGGTACCGCCGAAGCATTCCTCGCTACCCCCCAACGGGTATTGGCCCGCCAGATGGTCAGGCGGGCCCCGAACAAAACCCCCTTGGCGGCGGATAAAGGTGTTGGGCTCCGCCGCCAAAACACCCAGCGGCCGCAGAGGATAGGGAGAACGGCAACCTGGCAACACCGCATCTCCTCTTCCTCTGCGGTCCTACCGCAACGCAACAATGGTGCGCCCCCATTTGGTCGCGGGAGATAGGGCGCGCGGCAACGCAACACCGACACGCCTCTCCTCCCACGACCGCGCCCGACTGCGAGGGACAGAAGAACTGTCCCTCGCACCCGCACCATTGGACGCATCCTGCGCAGGCTTCCGTCAAGCCCACACAGAGCGTCCACTCCCGGGATCTCGCTTAGCTTCACCGTGGATGACCTAGCCACGGTTACTGAGCCCCCACCACGACAAGGTAAGCCACTGGGAAGCCATAGATCAAAGCTGAACCTTACACGGTGTCACTGTTCTGCCACAAACAGCAATTTAAACATAATCATGACAAGAATTATCGCTAATTTAGCAAGTTCAAGATAGTAGAGCCTTGCTGATTTCAGCATGAATGGGCCGGCTCGACCGGGGAAGTACTACCCTCTCACAGAAAATCGACGTAAAGTAACAGTATCTAAACTGTTGCGTTTCGTTCGGTGAGTGAGAGTGCCCGAGGCCCTATCCCCTATTCCTTTTCCCTCATCCCACTCCTCATCCTATCCCTTGTCCCAACCCCAAGGGGCGGCAACGCATTTTTGACTCCTGTGGTGTTGCTTGTGTCCATGGGCGGCGGTAATTGCTTACCATCAGGTGATCCGTCTGCTCGTTAGCCGTCTGTTACCATAAAAAACATTGCGTTACTAATCCGTAGTCCACTATGTTAGTTGTCTATGAATACGGCTGTAATGTAGCTACATGCATTTAGAGTGGTACTTCAATGGTACTGCGTAATTTACATACCACTCTCAGTTTCATAGCCACCGATGTAGCGTATTCGTGTAAAATTGATTAAGTCTGGCTTCTCGGAATTATGTTTATATACTTAGCAGATTTGTGTGTTGCACTTAATGAGATTCGAGCACATTATTAATTTATTTTGACTGCTTCCATGGTCCGGTGCATAGAGTATGCGTCTTCTGATCGGGTCCCTGGTTTGATTCCTGAATCGGACAAAAGTGTTACTGAGTTTTTCTGAATTCTCAGTAGTATCACGGAGTACGTCAATGTACCCAGTAGCGGCAATAGGCTCGCTCCTATTATGTAGCACATAAAAAATCATAAAACGACTAAATTTGTATGAAATATGACATGTCAAAGCCAAAGTCAAAGCTATCTGGTACTGCGCCGTTTGACATGGGTTCAATTCCCACATGAAACATCACTCTTTGGAAATAATTTTTTTTTGCGTAGTTTACACGCACCCAAAAACAATAGATTCATTGATAAGACAGGGGTTACAATACATTGAGATTGGCACCTAATCAAACCTTAATCGTTTTCAAGCAGATCCCAAGAAATAAGATAAAGTGTCAAATAAAATTTACAACGGACTAACGTTATTTACACTAACACCTTTGTTTTTGTAATATCTATGCGGAGTATTTTTATTTGTTAACAGTTTCTAAAAAGAATTTTTCATTTTAAAAATATTCCTTTGAGCCGGATTTGAACCAGCGAGCTATGGATGACAATTATATACACAGCTACAGTCCACCGCTCTACCAACTGAGCTATCGAAGGCGCACGAGTTTATCACAATATATACAGCGCTTTGAATTACATACGAGTACGTGTAATGAAAGTGCGTGTCGATTGACAAACGAGGGTTACTCAAGAACAGATTACATAATAGATAGAGACGGACGGACTGATAGACATAGCGAACTAATAAAAGGTCCCTGTAGCTCACAACAAATATTTAACTAATGAACACAGGTTTCGATTAATAAGCGATAGCTCAGTGGGGATATTGACAGCTATTATACAGAGGTGCGGGTTATGTCACTAACTTTTCGGAGTTATGTGCGTATTCAATTATTAATGTCGCTTGCCGTTGTCTAGGACAGCACGTTTCCCGAACACATTTGAAAGTTATTATCAGGAGTCAGTATCCCTGAATAAATTGAAACTGGCCTAAATCATGGAACATAACTATCCCTTTGGATTGCGGAGGTCAGACGACAGTCGCTCTGTGGAAAAGTTTAATATTCAGTCGATAGAGGGTTTCTCAAGAACAGACTAGATAAGGACGGACGGACGCACGAACGGACATGCCGAACGTAGAAGGGTTTCTTGATTGTTTACAACAAAATTACCTAAGATATAAACATTCAAGTATTCAACTGTGGTACTAATTATCAATAATAACTAAGTAGTTATTTTTTACTAATTATCACTTTTGCGTATTCAATACTATGCTATCATTTCTAAAAGATAAACGTTATCAGTTTTGTTACTCAGGTACGCAGAATGTACTCATCATCATTTTCCTAGCGCTAATCCACTTGCTACCGCGACTCGTCGCCTTATAATCCAAGGTCCTCTTACAAGTCTGAACAAAATATTAGCATATCCGCAGAGTCACTTCTGTTTAACATCCACAGGCCAAAGGAATAGCAATGACTTAGGCCAGAGTTGGAAAATTTAAGGGCACTGACACCCCATAACTGCCGCGACCCTCGACTTAATGTGCTCTATGAGACATCGATAATTAACATAGCTTGGAAAAGTCTGTGGTTTGCTGTGAGTTTCAACCCAGTACCCTCTGCATGGTGTCTTGGTTTCTCTGCTAGGCAATCGACCATGTTGCCCAATATTAGCGGACATCCACAAATTACGTCACACATGTAGAGGGGGGTAGCGAGTCGGTGAAGTGTGACACTGTATGTAGAATAAAATGAGGACGTATGATATAACTGTGACAAGGAGGGGGGAGGGGTCAAAAATTCATGTGAATCGTGTGACGAATATATGGATGGCCTGGATTGATGAGATGTTGTTGGTATAAAATATGTCGGGTTCAAAAAGATTCCTTCGAGCCAGATTTGAACCAGCGACCTATGGATGACAATTATATACACAGCTACAGTCCACCGCTCTACCAACTGAGCTATCGAAGGCGCACGAGTTTACGATAAAATAAACAACGTATTAAATTATGTATTTAGAAAGCACCACGCGAGTCGAAGGCCTAAGAAGGAGTTGCATATAACAATTAGCGTAACAGTATTTCAAATGACGTCATGATAGTAAATACGAATCATTTTAATAGGGTATTACACCATTTTTTGAAAAGTGTCTTTAGATGATCCTATGACTTACTAAGAAAGTAGTAGAAAAAATTTACATTTTAAATGTTCGTGTTTTATCAGACAAAAACGTTGGAAGCCATCTTGCTTACGCAACATATTAGTAAACAAAGTAGCTACTTGTTGAGAGCTGTAGCCGCTGACACAAATAGGGATGCAACATCGCTAATAACATCAACGTGAGGATATAGATATGTAAAAAATATAAAACATCGACGTCAAAAACATAAATGCTTATGAACGACACATCGATGTTTTGAAAAAAGTTCTCTAAGTTTAATGAAGATGTAAGTATGATTACAAAAATCAAATTATTATTTACTTTGCAATATCGAATTCAGAAACAACAGTTTTGACAGCTTCTTGCTTTTGAACAGATTTTGATCAAAGTTTCCAGTAATATAGCATATACATCAGAATAACACATGGGCTACAAAAAGGCTCAATAGACTGCGGTCTTGAAGAGATACAGAAAATAACGCAGGTGAAGCCGAGGGGAAAACGAATCGTTCATAAATAATATACCATAGATGTTATTCCATCGAAGTTGTAAGTAAAATAGTGTTGTGTTGATGGGCCTTTAGTTGTTTCGAAATTTTTGTTTATGAACGAACCTAGGAACATCGAATTTTTTTTAAACATCGATGTTTTTTTGTATGTCCTTTTTTTTTGTTTTATGAGCTGGAAAATCCCTTCGGATCTCCGACTCTTGGGGGAAATGAGAGCCGGAGTATGTGGTGTTTCCACTAAAAACCACCTCGACTTTCCCATGTACCCGTGTGACGGAGGGTAGGGCATTACCGAAGCATTCGTCGCCACCCTCCGACGGGCATTGACCCGCCATATGGTTAGGCGGGCCCCGAACAAAACCCCCTTGGCGGCGGATTAAGGTGTTGGGCCCCGCCGCCAAAACACCCAGCGGCCGTAGAAGATAGGGAGGACGGCAACGCAACACCGCATCTCCTCTTCCTCTGCGGCCCCACCGCGACGCATCGAATGGTGCGCCCCCATTTGGTCGCGGGAGATAGGGCGCACGGCAACGCAACACCGACACGCCTCTCCTCCCGCGACTGCACCCGACTGCGAGGGACAGACAGAACTGTCCCCCGCACCCGCACCGTTCATCCTGCGCAGGCCGCTCCAAGCCCACGCAGAGCGTCCCCTCCTGGATCCCTCTTAGCTTCACCGCGGGTGACCAATCCACGGTTATGAGCCCCCCCACCACGACAAGGTGGAGATCACACGGGGGGGGGGAAGGGCTGTTTGTATGCCCTATGCCAAGACGACGCTATGTTTATGACGTCATTTGACGTTTTAATGACATTTCTCATGGCCGCCGTTTTGCGTAATTAAATCACAGATAATAAAACGGAATTCTTTAAAATGGTTTTAAAATTCTATTTATTCATTTTATGAGCTTTAACTAATATATTCCGTATGTTTTCCGGTAATACTATCTTAAATATACGTTATTATATTTTTTTTCACGGGGGGTAATACCCTATTGTCTCGTTGAATTTTTTTCTTTTTTTTCGTGTGTGTGGTCTTCTCTTTTGTCGGAGTTTCCAGACCACGCAAAGGCAACATGGCTCAACAGACATGCCTGGAGATTAGATGGTACTTGTATCACCAATCCACTTGCAGCTCGGCACGGTGGCGCAAATCCCAGTGGTTTTACCTATGTCATAATCATAACAGTCTTTGGTTGATTCTCATGAACGCCCACCAGAAAGCAAAGTTGGGTTCACCGGGGTAGTTTTAGTGAAACCCCGAATGACTGTAGGAAAAAGTATTTCGTAGCTTTAAGTGCCTCGTTGGTGGGAGAGACGACCTGTGAAAATATTTTTGTCGCAAGAACTAAAAAGAAAAATGCAAACAGTTCCTACCTATCGGAACTGCATATATATGCATTAAATATATATGGCTTATTGTCACGTGCCGAATACCTTCGCGCGCGACTCTTGCTACAATCATAGCAGTGATCACGTAATGAACAATCGTGCAAGCTGTGATTACTATCACAGAGTTTAGTTTTTAGTTAAGAGTTCTTTTGTTTTGATTTTTTTGTATAAATAGATATTGTCATACAGCTCAGTTTAATTATAGATGGTTGATAACAAAGAAACGTGATGTTGTTAATAATGCATATTATCATGGTTTATTTTGTGAAGAGTAATAATTGCAATTGTGTATTTTATGTCAAAGGTTATCGACACTGTCTATATCAGTCTTGCAATGCAGGTGATATGAGCATGAAACTGCGGCTTATCGCGACCTTAATATCATGTATTATTATTTTGCTGTGTGTCTATGTACGCGACGGCCTGTTTCTAAGCACTTTCGGCCTTATTACCTGACCGTCCATCCGTACACTTGGTACGTCCACTATGGAAACATTTTTGTTAAAATAATGATAGTCACAAAAAATCTTTGGAACATACATATACGTGGAAATAAATGAAATAATGACTTACAAAAATTAAAAAATAATTGGCATTGTTTGTTGTTTGTATATTTATAAAATACACTGAGTTTGAGTTTGACACGGAACGCGCACAATAAGTCCGAGTCAATCTACTGCGAATATCTCTATCTGTATATATAAAATTACTGACTGATGGACAACGCATAGGTGAAAATACAAGGTGCGAAAACCTGAATTGGCATGTATGTTCTTTGGGGAGCGCAGGAGAGCGCTAAGAGAGGATTTTTGGAAATGAGTCCACGGTTAAAACCGCATTATTTAACGCTACTGCTCCGCTTCCGTGGCTCATAGCATGATGTTATATAGCCTATAGCCTTCCTCGATAAATAGGCGATATACAAACATACATACATACATAGACTCACGCCAGTTTCCCGGAGGGGTAGGCAGAGACTATGGAACCCCATTTGCAACGATCCTGACATACCTCTCTTGCTTCATTCACTTCCATCAAGTTAATCACGCATGCTCTTCTGTTTAGGGTACTTCTGACCTGTCCTTTATTTAGGATGTCTCTAATCAGGGCAGAGAATGTCCACCTAGGTCTTCCCCTTCATCCTGTCCCATTCACATTTGCCTTATATATCTTCTTTGTCAGTCTTTCGTCATATATCCTCTCCATGTGCCCAAACCATCTTAACATGCCTTTCTCGATGCTTGTCATCACATCTTCTTTTAACTCACACCACTTTCTAATCACACTATTCTTTACTCTGTCGGTCAAAGATACACCACACATACTTCTCAGTGCTCTCATTACTACAGCATTTATTCTACTTTCAAGTCTCATCTGCCATACCCAATTTTCACTACCATACATAAAGGTAGGCACTAACACCCTCTATGCACAGCCAAACGTGCCTTTTTGAACACGTTTTGACTGTTCATAAACGCCTTCAGAGCTCCAATCACTCTATTACCTGCATTAACTCTTCTTTCAATATCTTCTTCATTCTTAACATATCTTGTTAACAAGGTAGGTACCTAAGTATACAAACTCATTCACTTGTTCCATAGGCTATTGTTACTGCGTTCCATCGCGCCGGGATTTTCGAGATTCCCCCGGTTTTGGTGAATGACGCCAATCTGCCACCTCTTCTTTGGCTGCTGGGCAGAGTCATCGCCGTCAATGCAGGATCTGACGGACATAGTAGAGTCGCCGACGTACGTACGAAAAAGGGCATCATAACTCGGGCCTTTAATAATATATGCTCTCTTCCAGTGTCCTGATGACATCATTTTGAAGTCCTCCATACTTCAAACGGGGGAATCTGTTACTGCGTTCCATCGCGCCGGGCCGCCGCCGGCAAGTGAGGACCGGTTCTTCGGCCGACCCCGCCTACGCGCCGCACTCCACTCACTCGTCGTACATCGCACCGCACACACGCTACGGCCATATACATAATATTGTACCACGACCTATAGAAATAGTCTTTTTACCAACTATCGAAGCCTTTTCATTAGCCTAGACCACCAGCATCACATCTGGAGCTAGGCACTCATACACTATATAACACGGAATTAATTTTTAAATTGGACAATCAAACTCTTCAGCTCTATATATTAGTATTATGATTATGACTACGACTACAACTACACAGACATTCAAAGTTTGCCTAAGTATTAAGTATAGCCTTTGTGGGACGTATTTCCAGACTCTGTGGCTGAACTTTATCAATAATTCAAGACGTTGTACATTTTGTCGTAATCTTGTGCGCCTTCAATAGCTCAGTTGGTAGAGTGGTGGACTATAGCTGTGTAAATAATTGTCATCGCATTGTGGTCGCTGGTTGAAATCCGGCTCGAAGGAATCGTTTTTTATTCCTTGATGGACCAATGTCCACAGTGTTTATCATCATCGTCTTAGCGTTATTCTGGTTGTATCTAAGACTTTACATCCGGTAGCCGGTATGGTTTGCTTACTGGTCTTAACCAGTAAGTGGACTAGATTGGACAGAATATTATCTTTTTCACAAAAAGACAGCCGTCTGACCTCCGCAACTCATAAGGATGGCAAAATTACATGCAAGAGACCAGTGTCAATTTCTAATACTGAAACGTACTGGACGCCCCTAGCCACTGACATACTCTCAAAGACACGGAGGACCGACGGCTTAACGTGCTCTTCGCACATGGCAAGCTATAATAAGAAATTTGATATGCACATACGTTCTTAAATCAGAAGAGCTTTCAGGCTCCTGACAGGCTTCACATAATTATTTTTCGAGAACTTTGTGGTGCACTCTCAGGCATGCCGGTTTCCGCGCGATGTTTTTCTTGACCATTTAGCAAGCAATTAATAATATGTTATACAGTGCCAATTCAAAGTTTTTGTTCTTGTTACGGCGAGTTTATTACCCTCGTCAGCCATATTTTCAGACTCCGTACTTTATCAGCATATCAAGCCGCTGTACATTTTGACTTAATCTGTGAAGTTCAAAGCTGCTTTTTTTTAAATGCCACCTCCCTCCCGCACTAGGAATAAATACAGTGCCGCAAGGGACTTTACCAAAGAACAATGCACGAACACAGTGAACAACCAGACTTGAAAATGATTTTTTAAATCATTCAATTGTTGTATCGTATGGGAAACGAGCCTAAAACACTCGGCGCAGTAGCGGCGAGGCGACCGCTTAAGCTAATGCTTTAATAGTGTAGTCAAATTGATCTAGTCTGATCTTGAGAAACCCTTGAATGTTCATCAATACGTACTTTTACTGCACGCACGTAATGTGTTGTACTTTTTGACATGTCCTTGTGCGCCTTCGATAGCTCAGTTGGTAGAGCGGTGGACTGTAGATGTGAATGAAATTTACCATTGTTGTGGTCGCTGGTTCAAATCCGGCTTGAAGGAATATTTTTATTTGAACGCGTGGAACTAATAAAAATTAATACATTGTAAAGGTATATTCTTCTAGGCTTTAGAGGTTACATCATTCCAGCACGCATTAATCAAATGTATACCGAACGAAAGTAGCATTAATTTTGGTCTTAGAAATAAATAGGTACCTTATTTATTTCACGTTGCTTTATTATTATACAATTTTAAAAGTGCTTCTAAGAAATTCAAGCCCGTCTCGAAGAAATCTGTTTGAATTAGCAATATGTTGCAAAGCAACGGTCTATTCTAAGCTGTCGTTACAATTTTTTTGTCATGTATGAATAAATCAGAAAAACAAAATATGATGCATTTATTTATAAATATTAAATGCGGCATTTTAATTGGAATAAATATTATTCCAATTAAAACAACAATTACAATTCATACTGTTAATAAAGTAACGATCTTTACATAAATCACATAAAAACAAAAACAATTTATTAAAAAAATCCTTCGAGCCGGATTTGAACCAGCGACCTATGGATAACAATTTCATTCACATCTACAGTCCACCGCTCTACCAACTGAGCTATCGAAGGCACACGAGATTATCACAAAATGTACAGCATATTAAACATTTTAGAAAGTACCTACTTCGTTAAGGATTTAAAAATTTAAGGATTAGAAAGGCGAAAGAGGCAACGTTACGTATTCATGAGAATGAATTATTACGACATTTTGTAGAATTAAGTAGATTGTTTGCTTGCGTCAACTTTAGAGAGCCTGCAGATAACATATTATTGACTATTTAAACACGTGTGGCAGCGATAGCCTAGTGGAGATACTAACAGACTGCTATGCAGATGGTGTAGAGTTTGAAACCACGCCGCGAAATATTGACTTTTAGAAGTTACTAGAGAACGCCCGCGGCTACGCGCCTATCTTTTTTATATTTTCCGGTTTTGTCCAATCCCGTAGGCATTTCGGGAAATCTCGTCTTGATGCATCCCTACGGCCCCCAAGGAACATACATGCCAAATTTCAGTTTCTTGCGCCGAGTAGTTTAGGCTGTAGCTTGTCTGTCAGTCAGTAACGCAAGGATTTTATATATACAGATGTGCGTATCTGGGGGCACGGTAGTGCCCCCTCCAAGTCCAGCAAAAAAGCGTCACGGCCGTACCATCCTTTTCTCGCAGCAGTTCAGGCCATTTTCGACCCCCTATAACTTCGTTGTGAAAAAAACTGGACCGAGACGAACTATGGCCGAGTCAATCTATTTATTTAAAACGTAAATTTAATAAGCGACTTGGTATTACATGGATCTCGCAACTTTATACGGTAGAAGAACTGAGTGGCGAGACTTGGTTTTTTAACAAGTATTATTTTTATGGTATTCAATTGTAATTAAGACTTCCCTCGTACCTCGGCGAGAATGTTAAGCCGTCGGACCCGGCTGTCATGATGATCTTATGCAGTTGTTATGGGAAGTCAGTACCTCTGAATAAACTGACACTAGTCTTAACCATGGGATATTACTATCCGTTTGGGTTATGGAGGTCAGACAACAGTCGCTCTGTGGAAAGGATAATATTCAGCCAAATCAGGTAAGACTAGTAAATGGAGCCAGGGATATAACTAGGATTCCGCTAGGAGGATTATGAAATATTAGTGTCTCACATATTGTTTAAATATATAGGCATCGAGCCCGCACACTTGTTGCAGCCCTAAACGGTAAAGCGTACGCTTCAGCCACCACGCCATCATTTTAATCAATAGAATTGTATAAACTGTGTAGTTTGGGTTAGAACTGTTTGTAATAAGCAAATTGTAAAATTATGTTGTACAACACTAGACGATGATAAAACGAAAAGTGTCAACATAATGTGAAATGGACTAATACTCCTTTCATCAGTTTTCTAATCCTTTCGAACTACCGGTGATACCAGCAAAATGTAATTATAAGTTACCATATAGTCACAACTTAAAATATCCTATTTCACCTCTGCTTATACTTACTTATAAAGCTTATATTCAGTTTTAATCCTTTCTTCTTTCGGTAGTGTAGGCGTTTAACTCATCATCACAATCTTATTGCGATCCAAGAGACCTTTGTCTTGAAACCCGAGGTCCGCTGCATGTTTATCTATCTCAGCACAGATTTTATATTGACCAATAACTGGCTGCTTATCATAATCATATAATATAAGCCAACAAAAATTAGGTTTTAAAAGTATTCAAAACCCTGTTATTTTCATAAATAGGTCTTTATTCTCCGAAGTTTTGGTCGGCTTACATCGGTGACCTAGATTTCGCGCTAAATATATTAGGTAACACGATAAACTTGTATTATGCAAATATGCATACAACTACTTGTATGATGTAAACGTTGGAAAAACCTTATGTTCAGCAGTGAACATCTAGTTATTGGAATTATGGTGTTTACAAATATCGAATGTTTTGATTTTGAATTTGAATTTTGAACGATAAAACATATTTTCCTTTTTCCTGCTCATTCGAGCAGGAAAATCTGTAAATTGTACCTATATATTATTATGAATATCTTTTTAATATTCGTTGAAAACTTTTTAAGTTTTATAGAACATAACATAACCGTTGCTGAATGAAGTCATACTTTTAATTACAAAATATATTTGATTTATTTTTAGCGTTGCTGTCTGTGACAGGCATTCGCAAGAAAGTATTTTAAGGTCATTATTAAGTTGATTGGATACTAAAGAATGTTTTAACAAGAAAACTTGTGTTACGAACTAATTTCACCTGACCTTGCTTCGTTCAAAACCTCGCAGTTTAAATCTAACTATAAGTAAACTGTTGCTTACTTGTTTTATGAACGTTGAATAATTATACCGTTTACTGCCTATTTAGGTATTTTATTACTTTCGTAAGTATGTTGTGTCTTTACGACAAAGGAAGGGAAGAAAAATTAAGAAGATCGCGTAATGACTGAACAGAATTTGATTAATGTTATTAAAGAAACAAATAAAACTTGATAATACACATATTCGTTTGAAAATGCAATGATATGCAAAGGGTTCAAACATTAGGCAATGTCTGCTCTTTTTATAGGCTATCACAGGCCTTGTATATATCGAGGGTTCACGGGCAAAATGTATTAAGCGACATTTTTTAAACTTTACAGGAGAGCGTTTTAAAGTTTCAATTTTACGAAAAAAAATCGTTATAAAAAAAGTATAAGGTTAATAACGAAAAAGCGAACGAAGTTGATTTCCATGACAAAAGCTGCATAATTGAGTATAGTTTTCATTTCTTTTAAGCTACTATTAATAGAAATATAAGTCGCTTGATACAATATTACCCCAGTTTACTTTTATTTAGAAACAGGCTAAATGATATAAGTGCCATAAACTTCACCATACAGGTATAGGAAAAACGATTTAAGCGACACTCTGGTATTATTTTTTGTAAGGCTAAATATATGAACAACCATTGGAATACTAAAATAAAATCAGGCTAATCGGTTTAAGCAATTGAAATATCATAAAGTAGTTGCAGATTAAAATGATTTATGTAGCACTTTTCTCTAAAAGTAAATTGTTTGAAATAACAATTAATTTGTATGTGTAATTAGGATTGGCGGTTAGATCAACATTAATTTGGACTATTGTTTATTTCCTACAAATGAAAAATGTAAAGAAATTTTAAAATAAAACAAATACGTGTTTAAAATCAGACAAGTGATCGTTTTTATTTTAATAGTGGCACAAGGATTCACATTTTTCGCTATTTGAAAAATATTCAGATAACAACGACAACGAGAGTGGTGTGGGGTAAAAGAAGATGTAGTGACAAGCATCGAGAAAGGCATGGTAAGATGGTTTGGGCACATGGAGAGGATGGATGACGAAAGACTGACAAAGAAGATATATAAGGCAAGTGTGAATAGGACAGGACGAAGGAGAAGACCTAGGCGGACGTTCTCTGACCAGATTGGAGACATCCTAAAAAAAGGACAGGTCAGAAGTACCCTAAACAGAAGAGCATGCATGAGAAACTTGATGGGAGTAAATGAAGCAAGAGAGGTATGTCAGGATCGTTGCAAATGGCGTTCCGTAGTCTCTGCCTACCCCTCCGGGAAACAGGTGTGAGACTATGTATATAGTCTATGTCAGATAACAAGCTGGTGATAACAACAAAAAGGCTTTTCTAAAAATAATAATAAAAATTAGGTAGCAAAAACATGAATTCTAATTGAGAAAAACTAAATAACATCATTATCACACACATACAATTTTTGATTTTCCTCTCTTCATAAAAAATAATCAGGTACTAATACGGAAAATTTCGGGAATCAAAGAAGTGACACAACATTACTATTTAAAAATGTATTTATTGCTTTTTGAAGTATTCTCCGCGAAATTTGACACATTTTTCCATACGATGGAACCAATCATTGAAGCAACTATTCCATTCGGAAGTTGAGGCCTCTAAAATGGCCGTTTTGTAGGCGTCTACAGCTTCTTCAGGTGATGAAAATCTCTGTCCACGCAATTTATTCTTTATTTTAGGGAAAGTATAGAAATCATTAGGACTTAGGTCGGGGCTGTACGGCAGATGGTCTAATCATTCTATGTTTTCTTGCTCTAAAAACTGTTTTGTTCTGTGCGCGGTGTGAGAACTCGCATTGTCGTGATGGAGGATGATGCGGCGGTTACAGTTCTCTTTACGGAGTTCAGAAACGACCTGTGGCAAAAAAATGCTAGCATACCATTCTGCATTAACCGTTCTTTGTCCCTCAAGAGGAATAGTCGTAACATGGCCGGTTTTGGAGACAAACGTGGCCACCATTGGTTTTGCAACACTCCGTGAACGAAATTTTTTTGTTGGCTTTAACTCATTTTCGGACACCCAAACTCGTGACGTGTTTTTTGTTTCAGGTTCGTACGCGTATATCCAGGATTCGTCACCTAATACGATGTTGTATACAACATTTGAGGATCCTGCGTGGAATCTTTCGGGAGTTCTGTTGCACCAAGTAACGCGAGCCGCTTTTTGCTCTTCACAGAGCGAATGCGGTAGCCATCGAGAAAACAACTTTTTTACACCTAATTGTTCATGCAAGATTATTTGTATTTGACTCATGCCAATGTCTAAAGTTGCCTGAATTTTGCGGTATGTCACATGTCGATCTTCCTCAATCAGCTTACGCACAGCATCAACGTTTTCTTGGGTGACTGCAGTTTTTGGACGACCTTGACGCGGATCATCACTGAGCTTGACACGTCCACGTTGAAATTATGCAAACCAGCGATAAATTGTGGTTTTGGATCGGGCTTCATTACCAAATGCAGAAATCATCCAGTCAACACACTGTTTTTGTGTTAAACCACTTCGAAAGTCATAATAAATCATCGCTTTTGAATTTTCTCGAGTCAATTTCATTTTCTCAACGACTAAACAAGTTGACAAAACCTTGTGACAAGACCGAGACTCTTTTTTTAAATAAATAAATGGTATTCGATTTATAAAACTAAGGAGTTTTCAATTAAAAAGATTTTAATATGACAGGAACAGTGGAAATATTCCATTCCCGATACTTTTAGTGCAGCCTATGTATTAAAAAAGGTTTTTTCCCGTCATGACCTTATTTTCCTTACTTACCGCTTAAAACCTCCTAAATCCCCTCCAAAAGTCCAGAACATTCGTTGTTTTGGTCGCATGAATGTTAACAAACTCATTCAGGATGCTTCATGATAAATTGGGACAACATGTTTTCTGCCTCCACTGTTGACGAAAAAGTATTTCTTTTTAATAGCTCGATTTGTCGTTTATACGATGTTCATGCCTCGGTGAGGCAGGTCA
Organism: Euclidia mi; assembly: GCA_944739405.2. Classification (NCBI taxonomy): domain Eukaryota; kingdom Metazoa; phylum Arthropoda; class Insecta; order Lepidoptera; family Erebidae; genus Euclidia; species Euclidia mi. Next base: position 40,730,487 of record OX123183.2, on the reverse strand, counting down.
ACTGAGGCATCCTCCAGCACCCTTGCTTACGGCGGGTGTCCGTATGGCAATGCGCCGTAGGGATCGGGCGTTTAGGAAATATAAAAGGGACCGGTCACCGGTGCGAGGAAAACTGGGCGCTATTCAAATCTGCAAAGAATCGGTGTACGGCCAAACGCTGACACATTCTCAGCAATATCACTTCTTCATCGCTTGCCAATATCTGGAGGTTCCTTGAACTCTTGGTATTGGCAAGCATCATCGGTGTGACTTCCGTGACACTTGGTTTGGATGGTATTAACCAATATTTGACCACTCCCATTGGATCACCAGACCAAGTGTCTGGCAGTCAACTATTTAAGTAACTTACCCGACCTAGACATCTTCCAATCAACTTACAAAAAACAATCTTTCCAATTTTCTCCAAAGTCTTCGGATGATATCAAAAAGATAATCCTTTTCATTAAATCTAATGCCGTGGGACATGACAACATCAGCCGCCGTATGGTTATGACCATCTTGGACCAACTACTTCCGGTGATCTCTCACGTCATTAACTTTTCCCTTGAGTCTGGTTCCTTTCCGTCCTTGTGGGGCAAGGCCCACGTTATCCCTCTAGCCAAGAACTCCAATCCTTCTCTTCCCAACCAGTTTCGACCCATATCCATACTCGTTCATGTCCATACTCGTTCACGGTTCACGGTGACTGAAGCACCGCGGGGCCACGCGCGTTATTCAAAATTTCTTAAATCAAAGACTCTGGCGCCGAAACGATATGTCTAACCCGACAACGGATAAACGATTTATACAAAATTTTGACTATCTTAACGAATATAGATTTCCTAATTCCAGTAGAGTAAAAATGTTTTAACTTCCACCACTTAGAATACAATATGTCTGATAAGATGAGCCTTTTTTAATTTAGTTCAAGAAGAAGGATTTAACCGCCGAGTATAAAGAATTTTTATTACATATGAAAATGATTTAAGCGCCTGTGTTTATTAATATCAGATGCATGGTAAATGATTTCAGCGACACAAGTTATGGATTTCAGCAGCAGGCTAAATGTTTTAAGCGACATCAAGTATGAATTTCAGGTGCAAGCAAAATGCTTTAAGCGACCGTATGTATATATTTTAGGCGCAGGCAAGACGATTCAAACACCTTATCTTACCAAACTTATGCCCGGGAAAATAGCTCAAGTCAAAAACACTAAATATTTCGCCTGTATGAAGTCCATTTTTTCTTAAATTGTAAAAAAATGTTGTCGCTTCAATCAAAGCTACTTCGAACTGCGCCTAAATTTACTATTGTTTTAAGCGCCAAAAAAGTGCTCAGATCAGCACGAAACCGAGTGCAAACGACGCAGAAAAATCCGGCGATTCCGAATATGTATATAACTCAATATCGGCCAGGATGTCGCTTAATACATTTTGCCCGTGAACCCTCGATATGATTTTGGCTTTGCTTCTAGTGTGGAGGTAGTTGTTATTAAAAATAATGAGATTAAGTGTTTTAACCAACTTCAGTGTTCGTCAATTGACATGAGATTATATTTGATGCGTATTCTAAATCAGTGACAGAAAAGATTCAGAACAGTAACAAAGCAGTGCCCCGCTTGGTTACCGTTCTGAATCTGAAGCGGTTTAGGGGCAAAACGTACTTCCCATTCGCAGAATGTCCTATTTGCTAAACATCCCTAGCGTCATAGTTTAGTCGGCGCCCAGAAACTTTATGAAATATAACATTGGCATTAAGCGTCAAGGTGCTTAAGATAGTTCAAAGTTTTCTACTACACCATGCGGAAATCTTTAAAAGTATAAGCAAAATGCAAGATTTCCGAAATCCTAGGGATATATATTTGGAATGGGAAAAGGCACGGCTTATTTAGTGTATACGCATAAAAATTTCCTCCGTTGTGTAGCGCTCAACATTGTGCTGTGACCTTTAAAAAACAAGAACAAATAATAAGTAAGTATGTATATTACCATTTACAATTTTCATACAAATTGTACTTAATAATGAATTCATATAATATCTATTCAATACAACATGTTCGGTACATGTTGTATTGAATAAAAAGCTAACTAATTTGCTCATCGTAGAGCACGCCTCCAGTGGCACAATAGATGTTGACGGCTAGACGTTTCTGTGTGATGGTGTGGCCTTGACTGAAGTCACACAGCCCCAAAGGGAACGTTAGACTATAAGACGTAATAATCTCAGACCTGTCGGGTGAAGCGCAGTGATAATGATATTACGAGGATATTGATTGTAGGATTATGTGGGTGTAAGCCGACCACACATTGGTTTTGCCCGTTTCTCAAGCGTGCGCTCAACATGCGCCCGGCGCGGCGTCTGTCTGTCCGGTGTGTGCCCGATGTTCACTTTATGCTACAGAGTGAATGCCACTCACGGAACGCGCACGCCCAATGTGAAGTCGGCCTTAAACATATTGAAACACTGAAATACTGTGTTGGGTAGTGTTAAACAGTGGTAGTAAGTACCCTGCAACCCAAATACTACAACTGGCGTGCTGGTCTATTAAGCTGGAGGCTTGGTCCGGTGCCCAGCCAGGACAAATCTTTGTGTGACGGATTATAACATACATAAGTATAGGTACTATTATGATACAATACATATTATAAATAAAATACACCAGTAACAGCATGATAGAGCTGTTTCGAAATAGGCAGTACCACTCCCAGCAGTGTTCCTACTGTTCCGTTTCTTTAGCAAGCTATGTCTGCTGCGAATAAGTGCTCCTCATGCTACTCATAGAAAGACATATACGTTTCGGAAAATATGAAAAACTTACTTTTTATGTCTTTACTGTATGGACAATAACAATTTTTGTTAATACACCGCGTCTAAGAAAAATTGCATATCGGATATTATATCAATCAAATAATATTCGATTCATTTAAAATATTAAAACAATTCAACTAAACCGAAAAGGATTTCCAAAAATAGTTTCTTTGTCTCGTTAAGCATAATCATATTCTGGTTTTACTTCATATACACAAACTACCAAAGAATCGTTATTAACTAAGTAAGTTTTAGGAGATAGTACCGTCTACTGTAATAAATGCATTTAAGTTACTATCTTCTAAAACTAGCTAAACGTTATCTATGTAAGTTTACCTTGGGGCCATGCGCATACGAATATAAATAAATTTACAAATGAAATGTTTATGGCATTTCTATATTAAAACGTTACTTATTTGTATCGTTACATACAGGAAAAAATAAAAAAATAAAACGATTTCTTAGACATTCAAAAATTCGTTTTACTTATTCGGTAGCTATAGCAGTACTTACGGAAGGACTAGTAGCGTATTGGCTATTCCACGAACCAAACAATTCATAATGTTAAGCGCACTTTCAGCATCTATTTATAGATGGGTGGATGCCAACAAAAATCGCACTCTTCTGTGAGTGAAAAAACGCGGATAGCGATTGAAATTGGAACGAGAAAGCTAACATGCCGGTAAAGAAAAAATCCAAGGCAACAAGTCTTAGCAGGAACTAGAACAACTGGTATGATGATATGCATATAGATATTACTTACTTGACTTTTCTTCTCTATTCTGTGGAGAATTTTACAAATCCGAAATAATAAGTGCTCCTTTCAATGAAAGTTATATAACTTTATTTTCCTAAAACCCTTTGTAGATTATAATATATCAAGAAGCCTCCAGCTAAGTTATAACACAGTATATAAGCATTCAAATCAAAATGGAATATTAAACCATAATCGAACCGAATGATATTCATATGAAAGCTAAATTAATCATAGTGTATTGACGAAACTAACTAAACATGGATTTGCATAACAAATGCGGTGCGTATCGAGGCTTTATCCAGCACCTGTATACTCTATAGCCACATTTTATGTTTGTACATTTAGTTTGACTGTTTGTTATCAGTGCGCGGAGTGAATGGAGCCGAATCAACTAATTAACTGAGGTTTTATTGAGATTAAATGTATGAAGTTGAATGTAGGGGACCTATTCGTTTTGACTAAAATAGATTTTTGCGTTAGGTTTATATAATTTATGCAAAAGTATTTGTTTGTTGAACTACCCTTGTGGCATTTGCGGTTGTCTCTTTCGTGTGAAAAGCTATACAAAAGTGTACATACCTATAGTACCGGCAATCATTGATCATACTGATGTGAAAATGAACATTTTATTAAGAAGAAAGATAAGCCGTAGTGTATAATCTTTTAGAGATATATATTTTTGGTTTGTAGTGGTTATCTTTATAAGTGTGAATATATAAATCTGTGACATTACCAGCATCGGAAACAAGGTGCAAGTTATATTAGTTACATGTCCAGAAACAGGAACTTTCTCAAATAAATCACAGAAGCAGTGTAAAAGAGTGTCACGTCCTTCTGTATTATAATAAAATTATTTATAACATAATTATTTATTTTAGTGTCTGAATGATCCTCTTCTTTCTCATGAAAATATTCTACACGATAAAATTATTATACCTATTTAAGATTCTCACAGTTTGGTCTCATGTGAGATCGATTTCCCAAAAACCGACGTAGTAGCAGTGTCGTGAATACTTTTTTTTTTTTGTTTTTTGTTTTACGAGGTGGAAAATCCCTTCGGATCTCCGACTTTTGGGGGAAATAAGAGCCGGAGTATGTGGTGTTTCCACTAAAAACCACCTCGACTTCCGCCATGTACCCGTGTGTCGGAGGGTGGGCATCACCGAAGCACTCATCGCCACCCTCCGACGGGTATTGGCCCGCCAGATGGTCAGGCGGGCCCCGAACAAAACCCTCTTGGTGACGAATTAAGGTGTTGGACTCCGCCGCCAAAACGCCCAGCGGCCGCAGAGGATAGGGAGGACGGCAACGCAACACCGCATCTCCTCTTCCTCTGCGGCCCCACCGCGACGCATCGAATGGTGCGCCCCCATTTGGTCGCGGGAGATAGGGCGCGCGGCAACGCAACACCGACACGCCTCTCCTCCCGCGACCGCACCCGACTGCGAGGGACAGACAGAACTGTCCCCCGCACCCGCACCGTTGGACGCATCCTGCGCAGGCCCCTCCAAGCCCACGCGGAGCGTCCCCTCCTGGATCCCTCTTAGCTTCACCGCGGGTGACCAATCCACGGTTACTGAGCCCCCCCACCACGACAAGGTGGAGATCCCACGGGGAGGAGTGTCGTGAATACTGGCAAACGAATTCAGCTGAAAATCGAATATTTGAGCAGAATAAGCATCTTTTACATTGGTTGCCGTTGCCGGGTCACAGTTTTAAATAAACACGAAATTTTGCCAGTTGGCCGCATTCGCCCTTTATCATTATTCCCACAGCCGCATTTCTTAAGTCCGAGTGCCCTTACTGGATTTTAAGGCGCTGTAGCGACCTAAACCGCCTACTCACAATGCCTGTTTCACTATGTTGGAGCACCTTTTGAGCTGTCAAAATGTAATCGTATACCGCTTCACAAGGTTTCTATGTAAATGTAAAGCATATTTTATAAATTTTATTCGTTTGTATCATAAGAAGTTCAGAAATGCATACAGAATCTGGTTTCTAGAAAATATCAGTTCTTGTTGCTAGAGAGTATTGAAGTTTTCCGTTGATTATATTATGTTCTTTACCGGAATACTTCAGTTAAATGTTATATGTATATATGACCGACCCTTCTTGTAAGAACTGCGTACTTGCATCAATAGTCATAGCTACAGACAATTGTAGTATTCACTTAATCGATCTAAGGGATACTTTTATCAGCACGACACATTCCATTTGGGTAGCTAGTAAGCAAATTGGACCCAGGAAGGCTCTTAGGAAAAAGTTTCAAAATGCTGCAAACATAAAACTTAATTATACCTGAAGGTATATTTTCCTGACCCTAAATACCACTCAGGGACTCACTACTGGCGATAAAAATAAGTACTAATTTAATCCAAAAAAAACAAATAAAATATATTTCAATTTAAAATAGTAGTGGAATAAACGGTTGCCTTTAAGCACTGGGCCAAGTGTTGTGGGTTTGATCCCACGCATGTCAACACTTTGTGATCCACAAATTGTTGTTACAAGTCTAGGTTCTGACGATTTATGTAGCCGTTTTTTAATTAATTTGGGACACATGGATTTATATGTAGATACGTGATGTGGGAGCTTTATTTATTTTTTAAAATAAAACATACATACATACATAGACTCACGCCTGTTTCATGAGGCATATTAAACGCCCACTTTTCGCCAGTGTTATGATCCCACGTAATAGGTGGCGAGCCTATTGCCGCTTATCGGGATATTTTGTTTGCCAGAGCCTCGTCCGTTGATCGGCAGGTGCACCACTTGCAGGTGAGGTTGGCTTGGGACCCTAAGTTCTTGGTGGGAACCCTATGCAAAAAAACATATTCAAAAATGTTTTATAAGATAATAATAATAATAATAATCTGGCAACACAGCAAAAAGTCAAGATGTACTTTTTTCTTGAATATTTATTTAATTTTAATATTACTTGCATAGTTCTGTATATTATATTTTATATTTAATAACAACAACAATAATCTATTTTATGCTTATAAGTATCATTTTTATGGAAAGAAACCATATACAAACCATTATTATTATTACCAGAAAATAAACCAAAAATAAACACAATACCAAGATGACAACTGTCAAAGAAAAATCAACAAAATATAAAAGAATATTCAAAGGAGAGAAAATAAGAAGAGAATTATGTTGACTAGAGCAAGGGCAGCCGCAGTATACCACCCCCTCTTGTCGACTCGTGGCCGCACGCTGGCCCCCGCACCAGCGTCGTCGGCGAGTGTTGAGGCGTCGAGCTCGTCGAGCGACGAGTATTTCTCTCCACCGACGTCGCCACCACCTGTACGTCGGCGAGGGAGAGGCCGGCCACCGACACGTTTGGGACCCCGAGACCAACCGATCTCGAACAGGCTACCGATGGTGATGTGCACCGCATGAGATGGACGAGTTCAATGAATGAAAACGTCATGCGGGTATATTTTGTGGCCACGGAAGGAGGAACTAACCTCAGTGCGTACCGTGATCGTATGCTGACTTTGTTTCAGGCGCTTGAGCCAGCTGTCAACGTGTCAACACAACGGCTATCGGATCATGTGCGGGCCATCCAACGGTGTCGTTCGTTGGATGATACCGTGCTTGAGAGACTTCGCTCTGACGTGCAGAGAAGTCTCCCCATTACGTCTCCATAGCGAACTAGGACGGTGGTTGCACAACTGCAACAGTTTAATATCGCCGATGAAGAGATAGATGACGAGACTTCTCATGTAAATACCCAATACAATGATCAGTTAAGGAGCGCTTTGGAATGTGCTTTTGGGGAATACCGATTTATAAATCCAAATATTCGGCCTCGTTTGCCTCGGTTGCCCATGCATAAGAAAAACAAAGCGCTAGTGAGTGCCCTGGATTCACTATTGTCAGTATATTTTGAGAATAGTGAAAATCTCAGCGATACACAGTCAATCATGTATTGTGCGCCTGCTGCGGCATGTCGAGTAGCGGGAGTTAAATTTCCTGTAGATGATACCGCTACTCGACGGGCCGCTGCGATGCCTGCTTGGCAGCGCAGGATTGAGAGTCGTATCGCTGAGACTAGGGCACTCATTGGCAAGCTGTGCTCTTTTAGGGCCGGTAATACGCGACCAAGAGTGATGCGCATTGTGACTCGGGCCTTCGTGGGAACTGGTATCAGTTCCCAAGATTATTTATCTTAAGTTACAAAGCGCATCAAGTTTCTGAAACAAAAACTTTAAGCATGGGCAAACCGTATTAGGCGATATAAAAAAGAGTGGATCGATATTACCTTAATCGTGCATTCCAGAGAGACGAAAAGCGGGTGTATAGGGGATGGGAACACCCTGATTCCTCGACCAGTAATGGCGATGGGTGTCGACCAAATGATGATGCCACTGTTACATTTTGGCGCAGCATTTGGTCGACGCCCGTCAGCCATGTAGAGGGTGATTGGATTGGCGATGTTGAGCGAGCATGTGAACGAATTCCAATAATGGAGTCTATAAATATTACAATCGAAAACATAGCCAGTGCAGTCCGTCCGTTACAGAACTGGAAGTCAGCGGGACCTGAAGGGCTGCACAATTTTTGGCTTAAATGGCTCCGAAGTTCGCACTCTTGCTTAGCATCTCAATTTCAATCATCATTGGTATCAGGATTGCTGCCTGATTTTTTAACATCTGGTGTTACCTTTTTTTTTCTTTTTTGTTTCGGGTTAGAAAATCCTCATGGAGTCCCTCCGCCCTGGGGAAAAGGCCGAAGGGGACTGTCAGACTCTTACTGACTAAAAACCAACCCGTTTTCCTCACGTACCCGTGTGTCGGAGGGTCGGGTATCGCTGAAGCATTCCTCGCTACCCCCCGACGGGTATTGGCCCGCCAGATGGTCAGGACCGGGCCCCGAACAAAACCCCCTTGGCGGCGGATGAAGGTGTTGGGCTCCGCCGCCAAAACACCCAGCGGCCGCAGAGGATAGGGAGTACGGCAACCTGGCAACAGCGAATCTCCTCCCCCTCTGCGGCCCCATCGCGACGCAACAAATGGTGCGCCCCCATTTGGTCACGGGCAACGCAATATTGACACGCCTCTCCTCTCGCGACCGTGCCCGACTGCGAGGGACAGACAGAACTACCCCCGCACCCGCATACGCATCCGCATCCTACGCAGGCCCCTCCAAGCTCACGCGGAGCTTCCACTCCCGGGATCTCTCTTAGCTTCACCGCGGTGTCCAAGCCAAGGTTACTGAGCCCCCCCACCACGACAAGATGGAGTCTGGTATACGTCTGGTAGTACCACGGACCCCAAGAATTATAGGTCAATTACATGCCTACCAACTAAATGGATGTATGAAGTTTTTATAAATAATCTTCATACATCCATTTAGAGAACGAAATTATCTAATCATATATTTGATAATTCAATTTTATCTGTTTCTCTCTCTCTTGTTTCGTAGTACTAAAGAGCTCCTACTGATTGACATGGACATTAGCTAACAAGTGCGCCGTAAACGAAAGAATCTATCAAAAAGGATCAAAAAGGAGAAATCAAAAAGGAGTACGACTCCGTGACTCATGCGTGGCTTTTGTGGGTGCTAGAGTTGTACAAAGTAGATACAACTCTATGCATCTTCTCAAGGGAGTGTATGGGGCAATGGAGAACCGTATTGCGCTATCGAAGGTGTCGATCGACCTTGGGTTGCGTTGCTCCAATAAGGATCGAGCGAGGTATATTCCAGTGCGACAGCCTGAGCCCTTTGTAGTTTTGCCTCGCCATTGACCCCCTAAGTACCTTGTTAGAGCCTTCAGGGCTAAGCTATCGGTTAAGGAGAGGAGGTCATGTTGCATTTCACCTCATTTTCATGAATGATCTGAAATTATTTGCCCCCAACAATTTCCAACTGACTGCGTAACTTAAGGTAACCGAAACCTTTAGTAATTCTATCACGATGGAATTAAGTGTGGATAAATGTACGGTCATGCATGTGAAGAGAGACAGGATTATGGATACAACTCTCAGATTCCATACAACTTAGATCCCTCTCCCTGACCGAAACCTACAAATACCTGGGTATGGCACAGTCTTTGAATATCTCTGAAACTGACATGAAACAGACGTTGCAGGCTCATTTCTTTGGCCGCCTGAAAAAAGTACTTAACAGTCCTTTATCAGGTGGCAACAAGGTGCAAGCCTGCAACGGGTGGGCCATGCTAGTCTTAATGTATTCCTTCTGCATACTCAGGTGGACCCAGACAGAAATAGATGACCCTGGATAGAAAAGTCCGTTCAATGCTGACTGCATCTCGGATGCATCATCCACGCTCGTCAGTGATGAAGCTGTACATCCCGCGGAAATGTGGGGCTCGAGGCCTTTTATGTGCAAAGACCCTCCATAACTGCGAGCTGTGCAATCTCCATATTTTCTGCAGATGAGTGTGGATGTGCATCGCGATGTAGTCGCAATTGATACCGGACATACGCCGCTCGCTCTGGCTAAAAAGAACTGGCACAAACCTGCAGTACTTAGCACTGAGGACCGACGGGAACGATGGAGGTGCAAGGAGCTGCATGTACGATTTTACTTGCATGGGCCTGATGTAAATTTTAAAGCTTCTGTTTCCTGGATACGATTCTGTGATCTCTTTGGAGAAACCGAAGGTTTTGTCTTTGCTATTATGGACGAAGTTGTCATGACAAACAACTTCCGGAAGTATATTCTGAGGGATCGGGACGGTTGACATATGTCAAGTTTGTCACCAACCCGGGAAATCACTCAGGCATGAGTCCGGTTGTTCAAGTCTTGTCAACGGTCAGTATTTGCACAGACACAACCAAGTGGCCAGGATAATCCATCAACTAGCCCTTAAATATAATCTCGTTGGTTCAGAGGTACCGTAGTACAGATATGTGCCCGACCCAGTTCTCGAGAATGGTCGTAACAAATAACTAGCACTGCGTATGAAAGTTGGCCAAACCATACTTCTCGACTCGCACAGTGAGTAATATTACTACGACTGGCGACCCAAAATCTTCTTGCGACCAACATCGCAAGTAAATCCAAACGACAAGTGCGTCGCAGTGCCGACTTGAATACAAGAGGACTTTTGGGTCCCATAACGACCTCTTTGAACTTTAGATTTCCCTTTGTAGGCAGCAAAAGTGTTGAAAATTTTTACGCGTTGAACTTCTGATGATTTAATTCATAATTGTCTTTGCAAAAGTTTTATTTATTAAGAGCTGTGTTTTATGTTAACAAATTCTCTCTTTTTATTTGACGCAGCCATTTAAGTATACAGATACTGACAATATTTTATATTATTTTTAGAATTATTTCTTTATGTATAAAAAGATTTTCAGGAGGAAGAATTTTTATGTTACGGATTTATAATTAATAACTGAGATATATCTAATTTCTGTTATTATTTACGTCTAAAAGTAATCAGTCTAAAGTCTGTATCTTCTTATGTTTCCTGCCTACCATTTTTGTTGTATCAATGAATACCAAATTAGAGCAGCCTTTGTAGTCTACATAATTGAACTAGAAAAATAATTTCTGTTTCCTCTGTGACGCGATGTCGTGTCGTTGTGGTCGACAAGATCGATATTTAATTTTCAATGTATAAAGTCGATTCCTGGAATAAAATATTACTTCAATATAAAGAAGAATTTATAATTTTATAATATAAAATAAAAGAAGATATGCGTAGTGAAACTATAGTAACGTCTGGTTAAGACCAGACGTTACTATAGTTTCACTGCAAAATTAAAACAACTAACTTTGTAAACTTAAGAGTTTATTATTTTTATTTAAACTTTATTATACACCAGTATCAAAATTAAACAAAACACACACACACACACACACACACACACACACACACACACACACACACACACACACACACACACACATATATATATATATAAATATATATATATATATATATATATATATATATATATATATATATATATATATATATATATATTGCATTCTACAAGTGAACAGCCGTTACAGAAAAAGATTTATCTTAAAATGCTTTGGAATGTGCCGGCATTTTCAGTTATAAATTTTTTGATGACCTTAAATATCGGTTATGCGTGTCATGAAGGAAACCGAATAGTCCTTTCAGATAGGAGGGTGCTGAAGGGTTAAACGATATATTGTATAGTAAAGTTAAGACGTGAGCATTCCGACGATATCGAATAGGTAACCACTTGAGTTCGGCTCGAAATTGTGAAACATGAGCATATTTGCGTAATCCAAATTTGAAGTCGCTCAAGTTTATCTAGCTGGTTTTCGGCGAGATCTAGATAGCTGACGTCTGCATAATCAATAATGGGCCGCAAAAGAGATTTTGCTCGCGCAATTTTGTTGGTAGTAGGAAGAAAGTTCCTTAATCTTCATTAGTTTACAAAGGTAGTTGATTTAATTTTAGTAATCGGTGTTTTCCATATTAGTGGCTTCATAAAATCAAAACAATAACATACCAGAAATCCAATATAAAAGATCTTAAACAACTCTATAAAGATGCAGCAGATAAGGACCAATTCGATTCTAGAAACACAATATACCGCCACGTCACTCTCTTTTCAACTTTTAGCAAATATTGAGAACCTTCAGGACATGTTTAAAATAGAAATAATAGGTATGTTGAAACATTCCTTATTATCATCTCTATATACAAATACTTGCGTTACTGACTGACTGATTGACAAGCTACAGTCAAAAGTATTAGGCGCAAGAAGCTGAAATTCGGCATGTATTTTTATAAGGGACCGTAGGGTGCACCCCTACGGTCCCCAATAAAAATAAGAAAGGAAGGATTTCCCGAAATTCTCACGGGATCGGCAAAACAGTTGCGGCATCTTCTATTACATTATATTAACTAAAAAGCCTGAGATAAATTTTCCTACCCAAAAGCTAGCAATAACTAACCTAACACATAGTGGCGTCATCTACCGGGTTCAATTGTCAACTTAAGCCTTCCAAGGAGTCACTCGGAGTACTCAAATCCAGCCAAAAACTTATCTAAATTATGACCACTCGTAGTTGTAAAACGTTTACAAACATAACAAACGTACACAAGAGTTATATAAAGGTACATAAAGTTCTCTTTCCCCCATTTCTTAGCACAAAGGGTAAAGATAAAGAGTACAGTTAATTCTGAAAATTAACGGGGTAGTCAAAATGGCCACATTAACACGATAATTTTTGGATTCAATGGTCCATTACCGAGTTTATTTTCTGATTACCACGATTGTTATCTGCGGATTTCCGTTCTGAAATATTGTTTTGTCTCCTTACTATGTTTGCTAGCAATAACATATTTGAGAAGAATTTACATTTTGTATGAGTAAAAAGTAGTTATAGTGTACGACGATTTCTAAGCTGAAATTAACGTTTTTTTAATTTTGTGTATGCATATACCGTCACTTCTGTAACCTTTACCATTTCCACCATTAGTTCTGAACATGGTCACGAGTTTTCTACATTATAAGACGTAAGTGGATGCTCCTGTTACACAATATTCACATTGGAAGGCTAACTAAATCACTTAATTTAGTAACTGCATTAATTGCTTAAGTATTATGTCTGTAACTAATTACTATTTACAAGTAATTAAGTACAACGTGTAACAGTTGCAGCTCCTTACAAAAATAAAGATATGTACCATAATATTGGCGATTTAAAAGAGTGGCCACGAGTTTTATTGCTCGTTCTTTCTCGTGGTTCTAGCTATTGCTTTACGAACGAGGCAGTAAATGTAAATGTAGAAGCATTAAGTAATTTAATTTTAAAATTGACGTTCATAAGCGTAATCTTGTGACCTAGATGAATAAATGATTTTGACTTTGAGTTTGATTTTAAGATGAAATAAATTAAAGATTTCATTATTTAGCAGTTTCTTTGCCATCCGTGAAGTGAATTCAAGCGGCATTAATCTATAAAATGTTATAAAGCTAAATACTCTCTTTCTTTGTTTGGTAGAACGCGCTAATCTCAGGCACTAATGGTCCGATAAGAATAATATTTTTTGTTAGATAGCCTGTTTATCGAGGAAGGATATATAACACACTCTATGAGCCACGGGTGCAGAGTATAAACTACTCCGCCCTAAATAACGCGGGTGTAAGCGTAAGCAGAGATGATATTACATAATACGAGTTATCTGATCTAATCATAAGAGTACCAACAATTTGACGTACCTTCTGACACGTGGTAATGTAGACAAGCTATCGCCTATGCAAGTAGTGACTGTTGCACACGTAACTTAATGCAGATTCTTCTATTCTCGTAAAAGATAAGCGGTGTTAGTATTTATAAAACCCGATACCTAATGTGGTAAAAGAAAATTTCATTTTTAAACTCAAATTATCATAACTCCATTTGTTTTGTGTGTGCTTCGGAATGTATCTCAAACATATACATATGTCGCATTTCAAGCAGATTTAAAATTGAACAAACTAAACCAAGGCCAAATTTAACACATAAACAAGGGAAAAATATTAATATACTTATTTAAAAACGAAAGAATGCTCATAAATGCCCGAATTAAATAACTCAAATTGTTTATTTTTCCTTCAATATGACTAGTTTCATTAAAATATTTTCGTGCGCGGAAGAACTAAATAACTCAATTTAGCTAATTCATTTCATACTCAAGTGATCAGCAGTCACAATTGTTCATTTATTTATAGAGTTAGTCATTTTTCTACTAATATTTAATGTTCATTTATACATATCTATTTCTAAAATTGAAACACAAAAATGGCTTTGTTTTTGGACTGGGTTAAGATATAAGAATGTTTGTTAGACCAAAATTAAAGATGCGGCATATTTTAGGGATTACGAAAATTTACGATTACTGTAACGGGTTCTGGTCGTAAAACGCAGTAGAGGTTCTAGATGCGTTTATTGCCGAGTATTGTCTCACTTCCCTTGCCACGAGTATGACCGACTAACAACACAACACTGGCCTGAACATTAAGGGCTGCAGTCTCCCACGCTGTTCCCTCCGGTAGTGTGCAGGGCAGGTTGCTCGTAGGGCTGCGCGTAGCGGGCAGATCCTCGCAGGCCGTTGGTTCAGCTGGCAGGCGTTGGCGGTCTGAGTGCGATGAGCAGGGCAGGCCAGACTCTTCGGCAGAGGTGACGCCGAAGGCATTGCAGGAAGTGTAGCGGTCTAGGTAGACTAGCCCGGAGCCTGGCCGGAGCCGGTGGACCTGGAACCCGTAGCTGGGACCAGGATACACGTATGAAGTAGTAGTAGTGGCACGTAGTTAGACACGGTAACAATCATTAGCGGTGCTGGTCTCTCTGTCGGCCCCTATATATACTGGGCCCTCCATCAGAGTTCGTGTCGGCGCATAACCAAATATGGGCAAAACTTACGAGCGCGGACGATGGCCTTCTCTGATTGGCCGAGCGTATGGACGGTATTATGACGTACACTCAGTAGGTACCGGTCATACGTTACAATACCACCCGCCTTAGGAGAGGATTTTACGTGGCTAACAAGGAAAATCTGACTAGCTGCGTTAGGTCTATGAGTCCGCTACTGTCCAAGCTAAGACGGCATATAGAAAGAAAGAAGGGAAAGTCTTATACGGTTTGTAACAAATAGTTAGGCGCTATAGTGTATAAGTTTTAGGTCCTTTATGTGCCAAAACCCAATAGAATTTCCAGACGCGTCCGACAACTCGTAAACTAGAGGCGACTTTTTATTAATCACTGTGCACTTCACGAATTTAGGGGCTAGTTTCTTACAGAAGGACTTATTCTTGTCTCTCTGATAAAATGTCCTTTTCCACACAGTGTCTCCCACATTAAACTCAGCTGGTTTACGGCGTAAGTTATACGTTTGGGAATTCCTAGCATGAGCTTGAATGAGGAGTGCCTGAACTTTGTCAAATATGCCTGATAAGTGACCTATGTTTTCTACGTAATCGTCCCTAGGTATGTATACTATATCCTCAGCGTCCGTGTCGACATAGTGTGAACCGCATGGAACTAATTCACGTCCATAGACTAAAAAACTAGGTGTATAGCCCGTGACTTCATTAACTGCAGTATTTAATGCAAACTGCACCTTAGGTAGGAGAGTGTCCCATAATCTTTGGTCATTTCCTACAAACGCCGCTAAGGTAGAACCAATGGTTTTATTATAGCCTTCGACCGTATTCACATGTGGGGAATATTTAGGAGTATAATGAAGATTAGGGATTTTGTACTTGCGCAACATAGCTTTTAAAGTAGCACTTACAAACTGTTTACCATTGTCCAATAGAATTGTAGATGGTATACCATGAACTAAAAATATTTTTTCTTCCAAAATATTAGTTATTATTTCAGCAGTTGCGCACCTGATAGGAAAAAGTAGACAGTATTTACTAAAACAACAAGTTACTACAAAGATGTAGGCGTTTTGTTTTCTTGTGACGGGTAATGGCCCCACCAAATCTACACTAATGGTTTGGAAGGGTCGTGAACACACTTTGGGTCGTCTCATGGTTCCCAATGGTGCATGGTTCTGATGTTTGTGCGCGATACAAGTGTCGAAAGAATTTATGAACTTTACCACGTCATCGTGCATTTTGGGCCAATAGTAACGCAGTGCTAAGCGCTTGTAAGTTTTAAATATACCGAAATGCCCCGAAGTGGGTTCGGCATGATTCTCTAATATGGCATTATTTCGATCAGAAGTAGGTAGCACTTCTTTCCATTCGAACTCCTTACGTAGCATACACCTAGATTTTATCAAACGATACAATTTATTATTTTTAATATAATAGTCTGGATAGTCATTAGGCGAAGATAAACAACCATTGTAGGTGGCTGAATACCATTGATCAGTGTCAACATTAGGGTCATTCACTTTGTTATTATTCGCGTTAATTATATTTACAGGTAGGGATCGTGATAACGCATCAGCTATAATATTATCTGCGCCGCGCCGATGCTTTATTTCGAAGTTAAAGGCTGACAGACGAACCGACCACCGAGCTAATCTACCAGTCGGGTTGCTCAAGTTTAGGAACCATTTCAGTGCAGAATGGTCAGTATACACCACGAAATTTAACCCGTTATCTAAATAACAGCGCCAATATTCGAGGGCTGTTAGAACTGCTAATGTCTCCCGTTCTGTTATACTCTAGTTTTGTTCCTGTGCATTTAGTGACCTACTCATGTAAGCGATAGGTAGTTCCACGCCATCTATTTCTTGTGTAAGCAACCCACTGATGCCACTCGCTTGGCCAGCTCAGAGACGGCCTCGCTAGCGCCCTCGAAGTCCACCGTGATGGCTAGGCCCGACTCCGAAATATCATCATCTGGAATGGCTTCCAGTAATTTAGGGAGCTGCTTCCGCAGACCTAGGACAGAGGTAGCCGGCTCCTCACCTCTAATCGCAACCTCGTAAGCTAACTCGTTCTTGTTTAGCAGGAAGTATTTTATGGGTTGTGAGCCCATGGTGTATGAATAACCGCGTAAGCATAAACTACACACTACACTTAGTGCGCAAGCGTTCCGCCCTTACAAATGGCCTACTTTACGATTAGGCGTAAAAGTTCGACCGTTCGGACTAATTAGAAAAAACGTTAGAATTCAAAATTGCGAACTAGTACGTAGTAGGTAGTTACACTAAAAGGTAGACAATTAGTACAACAATACATACCGGTTCACTGTAGCGGCACCTCCTCGCTTACAATAATGGAGACCTGCTAGAAGAGAAGTCGAGCACGGAAAGCGAGACAATAACCCACGTAGGCGTCACTGTAACGGGTTCTGGTAGTAAAACGTAGTAGAGGTTCTAGATGCGTTTATTGCCGAGTATTGTCTCACTTCCCTTGCCACGAGTATGACCGACCAACAACACGACACTGGCCTGAACACTAAGGGCTGCAGTCTCCCACGCTGTTCCCTCCGGTAGTGTGCAGGGCAGGTTGCTCGTAGGGCTGCGCGTAGCGGGCAGATCCTCGCAGGCCGTTGGTTCAGCTGGCAGGCGTTGGCGGTCTGAGTGCGATGAGCAGGGCAGGCCAGACTCTTCGGCAGAGGTGACGCCGAAGGCGATGCAGGAAGTGTAGCGGTCTAGGTAGACTAGCCCGGAGCCTTAAGGTGGACCTGGAACCCGTAGCTGGGACCAGGATACACGTATGAAGTAGTAGTAGTGGCACGTAGTTAGGCGCGGTAACAATCATTAGCGGTGCCGGTCTCTCTGTCGGCCCCTATATATACCTACTGAGCCCTCCATCAGAGTTCGTGTCGGCGCATAACCAAATATGGGCAAAACTCACGAGCGCGGACGATGGCCTTCTCTGATTGGCCGAGCGTATGGACGGTATTATGACGTACACTCGGTAGGTACCGGTCATACGTTACATGGTAAAAGGTCAATTTGGCCAAAATCTGAGTTATTTTGTTCTTCCATTATACCCATGATATATACAGGGTGTCACAAGAAACATCACCAAGCCGAAGTCTACTAGTTGTGGACATCATGCCAAGTCATACTAACCAAAAATAATACCTGGGAAACGAATTTTTTTTGAGTTTTCACTTTTTTTAAACGGCAATTAAAAGCGCGCGCGTCCAATGCTCGAAATACTTATTTATCCATGGGGTTATAGGGCATCGAAAGAACATATTGGCGGGGTAAATGCATCGATTTTGTACCTAATTAGAAAAAATACATACTATCTTTGAGCCTCAATATCTCCTGATCCAGTAATTTCCCAGATATGGTGCCGAAGTGAAAAATGGTCGTAGTGATTGGTACAACATGGGATTTCAGTTTTAGTTAAGAGTCTTTTTACACCTGTATATGTACCATACTACGCACATAGTATGTGCGCAGCATCCGACCGTGCGCCTACAACTCGGTCAATAATAATATTTGAATAAGAAGTCCTAGATCTTACTTACCTCGTTAAGTGCGTATTAAATAGTTAATTATCGCTTGCCCCGTACCTCGGAGAGCACGTTATATCTTCGGTCCCGTCTTTAATGAAGATCTTTGAAAGTTATAGCTGGGAGTTCACTCAAATAAACTGATACTGGTCTAAGACATGGAATATCGTTGTCCCTTTGGGTTACGGAGGTCAGACGGCAGTCGTTCTGTGGAAAACCTGATATTCTGTCATGTCTGGTTAGACTAGTAAGCGGACAACGAACTATTTAATACGCACTTAACTAGGTAACTAACATCTAGGACTTCTTATTCAAATATTATTATTGACCGAGTTGTAGCGGTCAATAATTATATTTGAATAAGAAGTCCTAGATCTTACTTACCTAGTTAAGTGCGTATTAAATAGTTAATTATCGCTTGCCGCGTACCTCGGAGAGCACGTTATATCTTCGGTCCCGTCTTTAATGAAGATCTTTGAAAGTTATAGCGGGGAGTTCCCTCAAATAAACTGATACTGGTCTAAGAGATGGAATATCGTTGTCCCTTTGGGTTACGGAGGTCAGACGGCAGTCGTTCTGTGGAAAACCTGATATTCTGTCATGTCTGGATAAACTAGTAAGCGGACATCGAACTTCAAGGCGTAAGTCTCAAATGCAACCGGGATAACGCTAGGACGATAATGAATAAGTCTTTGGTCTTACGTTCCTTAACTGTATTCGAACGCGTAACAACCAAACGTTTTTCTTTTCTATATATTCGGTAAGACGCCTTATTTGTTGTTCTCGGTACACTTCAATATTTAATAAGGCCAGTTATTAGGCTACCTTGATTTGATTCGTGCCGAGAGTAAACGAAATAAGATCGCGTGCGATAGTTTATGATGGGTTACCGTGTCACTAAACGTTTATCTACGCAATTAGATTATATTGACATTCTAATATTTATTTTCCTAAATGGAATACAGTGTAACGCCCATAGTAAAAGATGTTCCTAATTATCAGTACTTTCATTTGACATTCAATTCATTGATGGCCGCCAACCACCCAAAACCGCCCATTGTCCTTTATTTGTGACTATCTGTAACTGTACTTACGGAAGGAACCATGGCAAAGAGGAGACTCCACGAACCTGTAGATTCATAAGGTTAATACGCGCTTGCTACATTTTATGTTTGTACATTCAGTTTGAATGTTAGTTATCAGTGCACGTAGTGAATGGAGCCGAATCAACTAATTAACTGAGGTTTTATTGAGATTAAATATTATATGACGTCAAATGTAGGTGACCTATTCGTTTTGACTAAAATAGATTTTTGGGTTAGGTTTATATAAATTATGCAAAAGTAATTGTTTGTTGAACTACCCTTGTGGCATTTGCGGTTGTCTCTGTCGTGTGAAAAGCTATACAAAAGCGGAGATACCTTAGTAACGGCAATCATTGATCATAATGATGTGGAAATGAACATTTTATTGAAGAAAGATAAGCCGAAGTGTATAATCTTTTAGGGATGTATATTTTTTATTGTAGTGGTTATCTTTATAAGAGTGAATATATAAATCTTTGTGACATTACCAGTATCGGAAACAAGGTGCAAGTTCTATTAGTAACATGTCCAGAGACAGAAACTTTCTCACATGAATCACAGAAGCCGTGTAAAAGAGTGTCATGTCCTTCTGTATTATAATAAAACTAGAGGACACCAGCAGCTACGCCTGCATTTTTTATAAATTTACCTGTTTTGGCCGATCCCGTGGGAATTTCGGGAAATCCCTTCTTAGTGCACCCCTACGATCCCCAAGGAACATACATGCCAAATTTCAGCTTCCTGCGCCCAATAGTTTCGGCTGTAGCGTGTCTGTCAGTCAGTCAGTAACGCAAGGATTTTATATATTAGAAGATTATAATTGTATTTCTGTGAGATTAATGTAATTATCTATTTATAACATATTTATTTTAGTGTCTGAATGATCCTCTTCTTTTCATGAAAATATTCTACACGATAAAATTAGTATACTAACCTATTTAAGATTCTCACAGTTTTGTCTCATGTGAGATCAATTTCCCAAAACCCGACGTAGTAGCAGTGTCGTGAATACTGGCAAACGAATTCTACTTGAGAATCGAATATTTGAGGCAGAATAAACATATTTTACTTTGGCTGCCGGGTCACAGTTTTAAATAAACACGAAATTTTGCCAGTTGGCCGCATTCTCTCTTTAACATTATTCCCACAGCCGCATTTCTTAAGTCCGAGTGCCCTTACTGGATTTTAAGGCGCTGTAACGACCTAAACCGCCTACTCACAATCCCTGTTTCACTATGTTGGAGCACCTTTTGAGCCTGTCAAAATGTAATCGTATACCGCTTCACAAGGTTTCTATGTAAATGTAAAGCATATTTTATGAATTTTATTCGTTTGTATCATAAGAAGTTCAGAAATGCGTACAGAATCTGGTTTCTAGAAAATATCAGTTCTTGTTGCTAGAGAGTATAAAGAGGCAGCGATAGCCGAGTGGATATACCAACAGACTGCCATGCAGAGGGTGTCGGGTCCCAATCCATGGTGCGCACCAATGACTATTCGGAGTTAAGTGCGTATTGAATTGTTAATTATCGCTTGTCCCGTGCCTCGGAGAGCACGTTAAGCCGTCGGCCCCGGTTGTCATGAAGATCTTTGACAGTCGTTACAGGGCGTCAGTACCTTCTAAATTAACTGACACTAGTCTAAACCATGGAATATCGCTATCCCTTCGGGTCGCGGAGGTCAGACAGGCAGTCGCTCTGTGGAAAAGCTAATATTCAGCCAAATCCGGTTAGACTAGAAAGCGGACCCCGGATTAAAAAAAACTGGGATAACGCTAAGAGGATGTTGCTAGAGAGTATTGAAGCTTTCCGGTGATTATATTTTGTTCTTTATCGGAATACTTCGGTTAAATGTTTGTTTAAATGTTGTTTCTTTGTAGGTATTTATTTCTTGGTAGTACGTAAGTAATCGACCATTCCTGCAAGTACAATGCGGACTTGCATCAATAGTCATAGCTACAGACAATTGTATCATTCACTTAATCGATCTAAAGGATATTTTTAGCAGCATGATACATTTTACGTGAAAAACTAGATATTTAATTGGACCCAGGAAGGCTCTCTGTGAAAAATCTGAAAATTTTGCGCACAAAAGATTTAATGATACATAAGGGTATACTTTGCTGACCCACAATACCATTAAGAGACTCACCACCGGCATTCAAAATAAGTACTAATTTAATCCAACAAGACTTAAAGAAATCATTCTAATTGAAAGTAGTAGTGGTCTAAGCGGTTCTCTTTTGGCACTGCGTCGAATGTCGTGGGTTTGATGCCACATGAATACACTTTGTGTAATCCACATATTGTTGTTTCGGGTCTAGCTATACTTTCTTTCTAATAATTGAATATTTATAAAGTAATTTACTTGCAATACCGAATTTATGGCTACCTAGTATCTTTGAAACAAATACATATTTTAAAATCTCTAAGTAATTGATCTGTAAATTAAACATCTATTTACAACCAGCCTAGATACTTTTGCAATTGGGATGCAAAAACAACGGCCAGATTTCCAACAAATAACTAGCACTGCGTATGAAAGTTGTCCGAACCATACTTCTCGACTCACACAGTGAGTAACATTAATTATACGACTGGCGACCCTAAAACTTCTTGCGACCAACATCGCAAGTAAATCCTAACGCCAGGTGCGTCGCAGTGCCGACTTGAATACAAGTGGACTTTTGGGTCCCATAACGACTTCTTTGAACTTTAGATTTCCCTTTGTAGGCAGTAAAAGTGTTGAAAATTTTACGCTTTGAACTTCCGATGATTTAATTTATATTCGTCTTGCAAAGTTTTATTTATTAAAATCTGTGTTTTATGTAAATAAAATCTTTTTTTTTATTTGACACAGACTTTTTTGTAAGCAGATATAGACATATTTTTGTGTTACGTTTACAGTTATTTTATTAGGTATAGAAGGACTTTTAGGAAGATTTTTGAAGTACGGATCTTTGGTTATTAACTGACACAACTATCCAATGTTTTATTTCTGTAATTTACTTCTTAAACTAATCAGTGTTAAGTCTGTATCTTCTTATGTTTCCTGTTTTCCATTCGTCTTGTACTTTCCTTTATTTAACTAGGAAAATCAGGTATCTTTTTCTTTAAAAATCTGGCATGGTTATTTATATGGCTTATTTTCAACATATTTTTTTTTAACAATACCAGGTCGTTTGCAGGTGTGTACTGAACTGGTAATTAACAATTTGCTGAAATTTCTGTTGACTCTGCGACGCCATGTTGCGTCGTTGTGGTCGACAAGATCGTTATTTAATTTTCAATGTATAATAAAGATTCCTGGGAACACATAATAATGTTTTAATATAGAATTTCTTATTTTATAGTATTATATAAAAGTAGGTATGCGCTGTGAAACTCCAGTAATGCAGGTCTTAAGCTAACAAAGGACATGATTAAAACATACAGATATATGTTAAGATATTCCTTACGTATATCATGCTAGAGTATCTAACTAAAAAGTCTGAAAAATAACTACCCAAAAGCTAGCAGCCTTACACAATAGCGACGTCATTAACGTCATTACATTAGCCTCCCAAATAGTAATTCAAAGTACTCAAACCCACCCAAAATTTCATTAAAATATGTCGAGAAGTATGGTTCGGACAACTTTCATACGCAGTATGAAAGTTGTCCGAACCATACTTCTCGACTCACACAGTGAGTAACATTAATTATACGACTGGCGACCCTAAAACTTCTTGCGACCAACATCGCAAGTAAATCCTAACGCCAGGTGCGTCGCAGTGCCGACTTGAATACAAGTGGACTTTTGGGTCCCATAACGACTTCTTTGAACTTTAGATTTCCCTTTGTAGGCAGTAAAAGTGTTGAAAATTTTACGCTTTGAACTTCCGATGATTTAATTTATATTCGTCTTGCAAAGTTTTATTTATTAAAATCTGTGTTTTATGTAAATAAAATCTTTTTTTTTATTTGACACAGACTTTTTTGTAAGCAGATATAGACATATTTTTGTGTTACGTTTACAGTTATTTTATTAGGTATAGAAGGACTTTTAGGAAGATTTTTGAAGTACGGATCTTTGGTTATTAACTGACACAACTATCCAATGTTTTATTTCTGTAATTTACTTCTTAAACTAATCAGTGTTAAGTCTGTATCTTCTTATGTTTCCTGTTTTCCATTCGTCTTGTACTTTCCTTTATTTAACTAGGAAAATCAGGTATCTTTTTCTTTAAAAATCTGGCATGGTTATTTATATGGCTTATTTTCAACATATTTTTTTTTAACAATACCAGGTCGTTTGCAGGTGTGTACTGAACTGGTAATTAACAATTTGCTGAAATTTCTGTTGACTCTGCGACGCCATGTTGCGTCGTTGTGGTCGACAAGATCGTTATTTAATTTTCAATGTATAATAAAGATTCCTGGGAACACATAATAATGTTTTAATATAGAATTTCTTATTTTATAGTATTATATAAAAGTAGGTATGCGCTGTGAAACTCCAGTAATGCAGGTCTTAAGCTAACAAAGGACATGATTAAAACATACAGATATATGTTAAGATATTCCTTACGTATATCATGCTAGAGTATCTAACTAAAAAGTCTGAAAAATAACTACCCAAAAGCTAGCAGCCTTACACAATAGCGACGTCATTAACGTCATTACATTAGCCTCCCAAATAGTAATTCAAAGTACTCAAACCCACCCAAAATTTCATTAAAATATGTCTGTGGTTGGAAAGCATCACAGACATACTTACGTAGACAAGAATTATATATAGGTACATAAAGTTATTCCTTCCGCCTTTTCTTAGCACAAAGGGTAAAGATAAAGAGTACAATTAATTCTAGGGTAGTCAAAATGGCCACATTAACACGATCAGTTTTGGGTTCAATGGTCTATTACCGACTTAATTTTCCGATTGCCACGATTGTTATCTGCGGATTTTCGGTAAGAAGAATTGTTTTCTTTCCTTACTTAGTTTTTTAGCAATTACATGTTTGTGACATATTGTACATTTTGTACAAGTAGAAATTGGTTATAGATTTCGGTGTCTAAGATTAAATAAAATGAAAGATTTCATTATTTATCAATTGGCTTTCCCATCCACGAAACGAATTCATGCGGAATTAATATAATTGTACAATTTTAAAAAGTTTTGTTTGTTTGTTTTCAGTTTCTCTTCAGGAAAAGGCAAGCTGCGCTAATGCCTATATATAACCCGATACCTAATATGGAAGTTGGGAATTTAATTTTGAAACTCAAAATATCATATATCCATTTGTTTTGTAACGATAGGTGCCTGCTTCCGAGTATGTCTAAAACATATACATTATGTCGCATTTCAAACAGATTTACAGCTGAGCAAACTAAACCAAGGCGAAATTAAACACATCAACAAGGGAAATATCTATTTGTACGCTTTCACGACCTCTTTTGAATCTTTTTTTACTACTTCACAGATTACACGTTCCCTTATATAAATCGTAACGTATTTACATAACGATGTCGTTTTTTTTATGAAGTCACATCAGAATTATCCAATTTTACTTTGATGATCCAATGCGCTGGAGCGAAATTCAAAATGGCATCCAAATAAAATTAACGGCTAAGTACTTCGTTTTATTTCGGGGAAGTGGGGGTTTTAAGTGTCTATTAGAAACAGGAAAGCAATCGTAGCTGTAAGAGCTGTTAGAGATAGGCCGATGTAAAATGGACGAGTTAGGCGGAATACATTATAATGTAATTAGTACGGTACGTCTTAGAATGGGATTAACTTAATTTAGATGTAGATTTTTACATGCTATCACAGATCACATTAAATCAGTTAGGTGTTATCTATACATATAAAGAAAATATTAGTTGAAAGTAATCACAATCGAAATTTTATTCTAAGCGACGTACACATTCTTTCACATTCGTTTCGTAAAAAGGTTATAAGTATGCAACTCAAATTGGTATATTTTTGTATTGCATTATGTAACATTGTGTTGTCTGGGATTACAGTTAAATTTCCTACTAAGATAGTGTGTCTTAAGACCATTATCTTAGTAAGTAATTTTGCTTGCAAATAATTTGAATTTGTTATATGTTCAATACCCACATTAAACACAGTTTGAGGCTTATATTTCATAAAATTACTAAGAGGTAATCCAGTTACTTAAATCTTAAGTCCCAGATTACTTTAAACTTTAATTAATTGATTTTAATAAACTTGTTATTAAAAATAGTATATAATATTCTAACTGATTATCTTTATGATTAAATACCTACAAGTGCAGACCTCGTTTAATACATCTTTAAGTTGCTGAAGTGTATAACATTAATAAGTCGATTAGATCGCGCGCGCGCTCTTAACTTTATGCGACAGTTGTTTTTGGTATTGAATTGTGTGATTGTATTTAGTTGTGTTATTTAATTGTGTTTTTGTTTAGTGAACTTTATCATTCGTCATTTTTGCATTATTTGTGTTAATAATGACAAACTTTATGTCGTCCGAATATGCGGATATGATTGTGTAACGTGGGTTCTTGTTGTGAAAAAGACACCAGTGCTTTCCTAATTACTGAACTTTCATTAGAGTGATTTGTAGAATTACTGAAATAGGTAATTCGTGATAAAAATGGCGGCCATTTTGAGAATTTGAAAATTTTGTGCTACCTTTTACGTGGATTTGTGTTAAGTGGGTTTTTGTTGATATGAAAAAGACACCAGTGCTTGCCTAATGAGTGACTAAACATTGGAGTGATATGTAGAATTACTAAAATAGGTAATTCGTCAATAAATGTGAACTACCTCCGTGGCATCGTCTGCCGCATAGCACACGTTGCCGTTCTTACAAAGGTCAGTAACCTAATGTCATATTGGTCTACAAATGGTGTTTCGTTTTGCTACTCATATTTTATAGTTTATTTTGTTTGAAAATTTTATTATTTTATTTTGGCCCCATGACCTTTTTTGTTGATATAAAACATTTTAAAGGCATAAATGCTACATCATTTTTAATCAATTCCCACCCTGTATAAACAAACTCATTGTAAAATTTAATAAGTTTGTTCTTAACTCAAAATAAGGATATTTTCAGTTAAAATTATTTTGACACCTACTCAATTATGCGTGCTACCACTCTAATTCCGCTAGAGTGCGCAACTATTGCAGGGTTAAGTGGGTTACGGTTTATGCTGCAATTCACATAATCTATTTGAATTTCGGTAGGCCCACAATTTGCGTATAGGTTGTTTCCGTCAGTACCATATAAGCTGTTCCATTTACCTGGATTTGACGTGCACATAATATCGTGTACATGCTGTATCCTATATCTGACTTGACAACAATTCCACGTATTTCGTCTTCACAGGACTCAGACTCATTGTGGGTTCAATTGACTCAGGTTAATTTTGAATGTTACAGAAATTGCTGCGATGTTGATGTCAGTGATCCAGGTGTCAGTTGTGCAAATGTTTACGAAATCAACGGCAAAACAATGACAATGATATTGTATAATAAAAATAATGTAAGACATACCTAAATGAAAGAAAGTGAGACGGAGATAATCAAGTGCAATATCGTGTAGTAAATAATTCAATTCTTGCCTCGTAATTTTTACAACAAAGGGTGTAAGAGGCACATTTTACAGCTTTCTGTCTTCGTAAAGATACTATTTGCCTCATGTATTTTCCTAAGTCGCCTCTTTCGACACCGACGGTATGCAATGGGGTAGTGACACTTTTTATTCTTAATCCATTACTACTCAGATAGTATACTCATAGATAAAAATGTTTCCTATCTGTTCCGGCGCAATCAAAGCGCCTACACAAATATTCATCGAAGTGTTTTTTATAAGTTGCCATGATGAATTCGATAGGAGTTTTACACGTATTACATATCAAGTTCTGCGATGTCATGCATTCACTAATCAACCTTCACCCTGTAAGCACACCTAACGTATTAAATTTGTAATTACGATCAAGTATGGAATTTTATTTATGCCACGTGTATGTCCTCTAAAGACATAACATGAAGGCCCATGAGGGGAACAACTAAAGAATAACTAGAGGAACCGCGTAAATACAATATAGAAGACTAGCAATTGGATGGAAAAATCGGGCACGGCGACCAAGTCGTGTTGGACCAGTGGAGCCTTCCAGTGAGCGGACTAAAGCCACAGAGTTCCAGGGAGCGGTGCCGGGAGCCAGCAGCCAAGGTTACGAGCAGTGGTACAGCTAAAGTATCGCATCGTGAGGCACCGTTCACCCAAAGTTAAGTGTCCTTCCTACATCATACTTTTTCATCCAAAGTCCAAAATACCTATCCTAATCCATTATAACTATTCAAAATACTAATCTACTTGTGCTAATTAAATCGTTTCTGTGCTATTTTATGCAAAATTCCCATAAAATATCGTAATTGCATCTACATTTTCACAAGTATCTACCCACACCTTGAAAAATAATTTTGCAAATTTTGAATATTTTTGAAAATCTAGCTTCAAAATAAGTGAATTACACTCAATCAAGGTATTTTAGTAATCCTACTGTAATATTAACATATTAAATTCATGCCTTGTCCTATAATTACGTAAATTAATTATTTTCTTTTACAATAGAATTTGGCTTATTCTAATTTTATTCCTCACAATCGTTTAACGGTTCAATAGATACTTATCAATATAAAATATTTAGCGTATTTTGCCGACGATTCCAGGCCATATCGTCACTCGCGCTCGCTATTTCGTGTGTATTGCGCACGGTAGCGGGTACCGAGCAGCAGGCAGGCGGCATTGAGTGTACTGCTGTGCTTGCACCCCTGGTCTAATGTGCGGCAGGTGCCACCGTTAGGAGGAGCGTGAGCCATTCAATTTAATTAATTTAGTTACTTATCTTTTTGTCCGTTAAAGTTCAAAGTATTTTCTTTTCTTTCATTATGTCAATCGAGAATAAACAACGTTTAAAAGAATTATTAACAAAAAGAGTGTCCGCCAAGGGGCAGATTACTAAATTTAGAAATTATTTGAATAGCATTTCCGAACTTAATGAATTAACTAATGTTCAATTAACTGAACTAAATTTAAAGCTTGTCAAGTTTGAAGCTTTATCATTGAAGGTAGATGACTTGCAAGGTGAAATAGAGGTTCTAAATTCTGAGAATATTTCGACCGAAATTGAAGAGCGCGACAATATTGAGCGTGATATTATAACGAACATAGCTACTGCAAAGAATTTAGTCGACATATTTTCTAGAAAAAATGAGGGTGAGCAAAGACGACATTTTACTCATGATTGTTCTTGTTGCAATGATCATCAACACGAAGTACCTTTAAAGCTCCCACAGATTCAAATAGCGAAGTTTGATGGTGCATATTTCCGCTGGTTGGAATTTCGAGATACGTTTGAGAATTTAATCCATAACAATAACCGCATTTCTCCAATCAACAAATTTCACAATCTCATATCGTATCTAAAGGTGACGCGGCCAGAATAATATCGAATCTCGAAGTTTCTACCAAAAATTATTCTGGAGCGTGGCAGCTGCTATGCAGTCGCTATAATAACAAAAGAATATTAATTGGCCATCATTTAAATTCTTTATTTAACATTAAGTAACTGCCACGCGAGACAGAAAAGTCGTTGAGATTCCTAGTCGATCATGTAAACAAAAATCTACGCGCGTTAGCAAGTCTCGGACAACCAACGGATAAGTTGGATGTTTTAATAATATTTATGCTTACCTCTAAATTAGACTCCAATACCTTGTTAAAATGGGAGGAGTACCGAAATAACATTGAAGGTGATGTGCCTACTTTGGATCATTTCTATAAATTTTTAATAGACAGAGCCGATGTTCTCGATTCATTAAAGCGGAACCGGTCCGATTACAATATTTCAAAGCCTTCTATGTGGCCTGTACATAATAACAACAATCAAAAGCAAGGTCCTTCATTTACAAAATCATTTGCAAGTGTAGGCAATACAAACAAAAATTTTAGAAAACCTAGTAATTTCTCGTGCATAAACTATGCAGCAATGAAAGTCATAGGAAATATGACTGCCCTACCTTCAAGGCTAAGGGCGTGGATGAAAGAATGATGGATGTAACAAATATAAGTTATGTGTGAATTGTTTACGGCAAGGTCACTCTGCGCGTGAGTGTCGCATGGGGCCATGTCGCGTATGCAAGCAACGGCACAATAGTTTACTTCACCATCCATCTTCCTCAACTAACAATCTCGTGTCTCTCGAAGAGCACATACATACTTACATACATACATAGACTCACACCTGTTTCCCGGAGGGGTAGGCAGAGACTACGGAACGCCATTTGCAACGATCCTGACATACCTCACTTGCTTCACTCACTCCCATCAAGTTTCTCATGCATGCTCTTCTGTTAAGGGTACTTTTGACTTGTCCTTTTTTCAGGATGTCTCCAATCTGGTCAGAGAACGTCCGCCTAGGTCTTCCCCTTTGTCCTGTTACATTCACACTTGCCTTATATATCTTCTTTGTCAGTCTATCGTCATCCATCCTCTCTATGTGCCCAAACCATCTTAACATGCCTTTCTCAATGCTTGTCACTACATCTTCTTTTACCCCACACCACTCTCGTATCACACAATTCTTTACTCTGTCGGTCAAAGACACACCACACATACTTCTCAGTGCTCTCATTTCTACAGCATTTATTTTACTTTCAAATCTCTTCTGCCATACCCAACTTTCACTACCATACATAAGGGTAGGCACTAACACGCCTCTATGTACAGCGAAACGTGCCTTTTTGGACACTTTTTGACTGTTCATAAACGCTTTCAGAGCTCCATTCACACTATTACCTGCATTAACTCTCCTTTCAATATCTTCTTCATTCTTACCATCTCTTGTAAACAACGTACCTAAGTAAACAAACTCATTCACTTGTTCCACTCGCTGTCCATCGATCAAAACATTACAAGCCGTAACGCATTCCTCCTGTTCAAAAACCATAACTTTCGTTTTACTTACATTCCTTTCCTGTCTAACGCACCATGCATGATTGCTACCATCTCCTGCAACTCCTCCGCTGAAGATGCAAGTATTACCTGATCATCAGCATAAAGGAGGCATTTGACGAGTAACCCATTCATCCTTAATCCGCAGTCACACTGTTTTAAATCTTGCAAAGAACTGTCCATGAAGAGGTTAAACAGCCACGGCGACGCTACACATCCCTGTCTAACACCTTTCTCGATGGTAGACCAGTCAGTGTATGCCCCGTTTATCCTCACACAAGCTCTAGAATCCTCATAAAGGGATTTCAGAGCTCGAATGAGGCTGCTGTCCACCCCATTCATTGACAGCACCGACCACATTTCATTCCTCACCACTTTATCGTAAGCCTTTTCCAAATCCACGAATGACCTTTTGACCTTTGGCCAAAAACTTTTCGGCTATGCTTCGCAAGGAAAAAACCTGATCCGTGCATCCCATACCCTTTCGGAATCCCGCTTGTACATCCCATATTTTCTTGTCGGTTACTTCCATAACTCTTTCAATAAGTACCTTTGCATACAATTTGCCAACAATGCTGAGAAGGCTAATGCCTCTATAGTTTTTGCAATCTTGTTGCGAGCCTTTTCCTTTATAAAGATCGACGAGCACGATGAGACTATTGTCAATTGTTCAAATCAAAGTAATAATAATCAAAATATAGGTCAGTTTTTGTTGTCCACTGCCATGGTCGAGGTATCGAATCCATTTAACCAGCAAAAGATTGAAGTTCGTGCTCTTTTGGATAGCAGAAGCCAATAGTCCTTCGTCTAGACCAGACTATCGCTAAATTCTAATCCAATTGATTCGCTAAAGATCATAGGAATAGGAAATACACCTACGTCTAATGTAGTTGAAAGTTGTAATGTACATATTAAATCAATAAACACAGAATATAAATTTACATTATCATGTCTGGTAATTAAAGAATTAACAGGTAGGTTACCGAAATCGCCCATTGACATTCGCTCACTAAAGTTGCCAGATGGTATACAGCTGGCTGATCCATCGTTTTATCAGCCGGGCCCAATTGACATGTTGATAGGAGCTGACCTCGTTTGGGATCTTTTAGGCAACGAGCAATATAACGTAGGCATAGATACCAATAATCTGAAATTAAGAAATACTAGGCTAGGCTGGATAATAGCCGGCCCCATTGGTAATTCTATGAAATCAAACAAAATAGCACAATGTAATCATGCTATACTTTCTAAACCTAACTCACAAACTGTCCAGTGCTTTAATCTTAGAAAATATATATAATAAAAGTAACTATCCATTACTATTTGATAACATTGATGTAAACAAACAAGACGACTTAACATTCAGTGAGTCATCAAGCACGCTCGGGCTTGGGTGGACACCATCTAGCGATACCTTACATTTCCCGATAAACGGTTTATCTAACGATAATGATGCAATAATAACAAAACGATTTATTATGTCGAACTCATTTAAAATATTTGACCCACTAGGGCTTCTAAGTCCAATTGTTATTTAGGCAAAATGTATGTTGCAAAATCTGTAGCAGCATAAATTAGGTTGGGACGAGCCTGTTACGCAAGAGATAAAGGATAGTTCTGTTGGACTCTGACAAAGAAGATATATAAGGCAAGTGTGAATGGGACAGGACAAAGGGGAAGACCTAGGCGGACGTTCTCTGACCAGATTGGAGACATCCTAAAAAAAGGACAGGTCAGAAGTACCCTTAACAGAAGAACATGCATGAGAACTTTGATGGGAGTGAATTAACTAAGAGACATATGTCAAGATCATTGCAAATGGCCGTAGTCTCTGCCTACCTCCCCGGGAAACAGGCGTGAGTCTATGTATGTATGTAAATATCTTGTCTGTGTGACTATATCTATTGAGGTCTATTCAATCACATGTGATTCTGCAATAGTTACCACGAATTAAATATGCTATGTTTTTATTTTAAAAGCGTGAATTTTATTGTAACTGTATTAATTACCTGTAAAATAAATACATTGTAGACTGCGATAGCCTAGTGGAGAGACCGACGGACTGCTACGGAGAGGGTCTCGGGTTCAAATCCACGGCGCGCACCAATGCGTTTTCGGAGTTATGTGCGTATTAAATTGTTAAGTATCGCTTGCTAAACGTTGAAAGAAAACATCGTGAGGAAACCTGCATCTCTGAGAGTTCTCCATGATGTGCTCGAAAGACATTGTAACTGTTTTGAACATCAGATTTTGATATGCGGACATTGAATTTTCAAACAGGTACAGTAATCCCTGGTGTATTTGTTTTTAACACATTCGCTGCATTATGAGATCTATCAGATCTCTTGCAGGACTTTTGTATTGTGCGTTGAATATTATTGCGTTGTTTCACTCCTTGCGGGATGACCTAACGTGTAAAGTTCTTTATGCATGAGTAGGACAAATATACATATTTGCTTCTTACTTAAAGCTGATTTCAAGGAAATTAAATTAAGAGATGGATTAGGTCCCTCACGCACAGTACTATAATTATTTTCATTCTTTGCGTTAGGCGCGTAAGCTTAACAATTAAATTGTGTACCTATTACGATAAAGTCGATTTTTGATACATGATTATGAGTGGTACTTAAAAGAACTGGTTTTATTAATCTGGCCTGCTACGTCGTAGTTCATGTGCCCGTTTATTTAGTTTGAAAATCTTCAATATTGAAATTAAACTACAATTTACGGATAGTATCCCGTTATATTGGTTTCACTTAGTTATTACATTTAAACCGAATGATCTAAAAACTACATTTTTAATTTATTACCAGCCAACGTTTCGAATTCTTTACATTACATATTTGTCATTACTATATTTGTCTTTGTCTTGAATGTATAATACATCTCAAAGTACCCGAACATTTTTCAACTAATGGTGTTTCTCTTTACGCAGAATGAGCTCATATCTTTAATATTTTAATTTACTTCAGTAGAAGATTCACAAGATTTCGTTCCAAGATATAATTTTGGATGTGTGTAATGTGTTAATAATTTATACAGGTATAATATAGGTAATAATTGAAAGAAAATTGCACCTATATAATTTTTGGACATTTAGCATGTATGTAGGAGAGACAACGGTTCTTTAGAAACTGTTTTGCGTCCATAAAAAACCGTCTTATTTCGTTGCTCGAAAAATCCGAAACGGCCCAGTCGGCGGCAGGAATCAGGGTTGCCAGAATATTGTTTCTCGAATCGCCTGGCTGGAGCGCGCGTGTAGCCCTGAACTTGTAGCCAACGGATAATATATTGTCACCGCCCGGCAAGAGAGCTTATAGATATTATATATATATAATATATATTGGCGCTAAATACTTGGCATGCCTTTTAAGTTCTTTCGTTTCCATATTTCCCGGCAATTTTGAATTTGGAACTGTCCTATATGCAAATGTGTTTAAATTTTAAATTTAAAAACAGTTACATGTATCAGGATTAATGCTATTGTTTAGTCACAGCGTCGATTGGAATCTGTCAGGTAACGTACGAAAATGAATGTTTCTAAGGAAAATGTTTGTGCAATAATTTTCTACAACTTTAGAAGAGGCCTGACACGGCTTCAGTGTTTTGAAGAGCTAAAATCTGTGTTCAGTGATAAAGCCCAACGTCTGCGTACTGTCGAACGCTGGTATTTAGAATTCCAGCGTGGACATACTAGTGTAAGTGACAAATCTCGCAAAGGACGAGCAAAATCCGCCTTCACTGAAGATAACATCATTGCTGTGAGACAACTAATTCAAAGACAAGTAAATTCAAGATCGTCATGTGACGTATCGAGTGATAGAAACTCTATTAGGCATCTCAGGGAAAACTATTTAGAAGATCTTGCATAAAGCGCTTGGTGTGAGAAAGCTAGTTTGCCGTTGGATACCGTATCTGCTATCCGACGATCACAAGGCGGCCCGCGTCAGATGGTGTAAGAAAACTATGCAAAGGTTCAACCGAGGAGAGTCAAATCACGTCTACGACATCATCAGTTGTGACGAATCTTGGATCTATACCTACGATTCGGATTCCAAACAACAATCTACAATCTGGGTTTTTCAAGACGAGCCAAAGCCGACTAAAGGTTTTCGTTCTCGAAGCACTTCAAAGAAGATGGTGGTCACGTTCGTTGCAAAAACGCTACACAACACTTGAAGATCGTAGAACGGTTAACGCAGAGTGGTATACCACAGCTTGTTTACCACAAGTCATCGCCGACGTATATTCCTGCACCACGACAAACGACAACGCAAGCTCACACAGCGCTCGTCAAACGATTGAGTATATGACGCAGGAAAAAGTAGAAATTCTTGACCATCCTCCATACAGTCCTGACCTGGTCAAAGGTTCCAGTCCAATGAAGAAGCAGTCCACGCTTTCAAGTCAGCCATTTTGAACACCCCCACTTTAGAGGGGAATAAATGTTACAATAACTGGTTTGAGCGAATGGAAATTAAGCTACGTGGGGAATAGTACCATAAGGTTCTAGTTGTGTTTTTTCTTCAATCGACAAGACTTAAAAGGCATGCCTCGTACTAGCCCATCTGGCAACAATGACAATTCAGTCAGATGCTTTCGTATCAACCCGGCTATTCTCGGCCGCCACCAAGGTCACCAAGCCATAGACAAATGGCGCCAAATGTGATCAAGACTGAATATTCGCGTTCGCATTCGCATCTGCGAATGTTGGCAGCAGATATTCGTATTCGCATTCGCGAATGTCCAAAATTTGACATTTGTTATATCACTAATCGCTAACTTATTCAGCTCAAAGTTCTCGGTGGGAAGCCAGTTGCCACACCTAAGTGACATTGGTTGCCAACCGCTTTGTAGAACATTTACCTAGTAGTAAATCACTGCTAATATGGCAACTATTACTAAGATCACTTTAGAAGGCATGAGATCTGCTTGTAAACTGTCTTGTTGTTTAGATTAGGCCTCTTCTGATTATGGAAAGAGTATAGTCCACCAGACTAAATAAGTACGAGTTGGGTGATTTTTAATAACTTTTGAGGTGTTAAGCTGGCGAGGCGTGCACAAAAATCATCGATATATAATACTACTAGGACAAGATGACGGGTCACGTACAAAATCTTAGCTAAAATCTGTCCGCGACCGTATTCCTAGCAAACGGAGACAAATGTTTTAAAACAGTTTTAAGTTCAACCAAATTACAACCATGACACCGAGTAATAAAGTCATAAATCATAAAAAAATTATCTAATACTTAGTCGTGACAAAATACGTCATTTTCGTTTATTTTCTTATTTTTTCGAATTTTGAATTCGAATTTTACTACATGGTATGGGCTAAGACATATATGGACTCGCGCAGAACACTAAAATAATTTATAATATGAATGAACGTAAAAGTTTAGTCAACCGTTGGCGCCGCGGGAGCGTAAGCCACTGCTACGCCGCAGGGCGCGGGTTCGATTCTCGCTCAAGTCAAATAATTCTGTGCTTGAACATGAATGTTTGTCTTGGTCTGGGTGTCTCTATGCATAATATGCAGGTATTTAAAAATAGAAGTAGCTATATATGTCTATCCAATGTCTAGTATCCACAGTACCAGCTTATGCTTAGTTTGGGCCTAGATGGTGTCGTAAGTGGTAAAAAAAACAAATAATTCAAATAGTCCTGGTAACAAATTATTAAAAAAATATTACAAAAAAGATCGACTCCATGCATCTACTGTTCTGGTTTGTGTATCAGTTATCACTGTTATCTGTGCCTTGTCAAGATTTTTTGACGTGCGTCAAAAATTTTTTATGGCGGATTAAAACATTAATTTATAATCTTAATATATAAAATCCTTGCGTTACTGACTGACTGACAGACACGCTACAGCCGAAACTATTGGGCGCAGGAAGCTGAAATTTGGCATGAATGTTCTTCGGGGACCGTAGGGATGCACTAAGAAGGGATTTCCTGAAATTCCCACGGGTTCGGCCAAAACGGGTAAATTTAAAAAAAATGCAGGCGTCGCTGCTGGCGTCCTCTAGTATAATATAATTTGGTAATTCTAAGCTTAAAATATAAATTATTTTTTTATTTACTTACCGAAATTAAAATCTGTTAAATTGCATTTTTGGGCATAATTTTTGCAACCTTTTACTAGGCACAGCGGCATTGTGAAGCGTATTGACGTTGGCTGTGTTTCAAACCAACTAAACACAATATACGTTCGCGGTGTCAAGCGAGGCGTTATTTGCCGAGACGGCTTTTTAGCGCGGACACGATATCTGGTAGTATTATATATCGATGACAAAAATAAATAGTCTTTGAACTGTTTACACCTAAAGAATGATTGATTCTGTTTTCATTCTCCAAAGACATATATTATATTCAAATCTCGCGCATTCAATCCATGCCACGCCTTGTAACACCTTACAAAGGCGGAAACCAATGCAGAGCGCGTTCATAGAAATTGTATCAATGCAAATTGAATAGAATACTTAACTATTAAAGAAGTAATAAGAATGATATAAAATAGATCGAAATCCTGCGTCCATCGTCATGCGAGTCGTGGATAAGAATCCAAAAAATCTTTGCTAAACAGTTTGCCGTTGGTCATTGCTACCATAAATAAATTATCAAGCTCATAATGTATAAAAGTCCTTTAAAACCCAGTCTGTAGAATATAAAACGTAACCTCCTAAACTTAAACTATATATCTGTTTAGTAATTTTGAGATGTATTTAATCAATCCCAAAGGCTTCCAAAACAGCTACCCAAAACAAACGCCCAAAGTGTCTGCCAGATATTATACAACACCCGTACAACGGAATAATTATGTCCTTTATATATATATATATATATGTTTTGTATGTTTATGTATATATGTATTTGTATGTATGTATGTATATGTATATTTGTATGTAGGTACATAGAGTAGAGTTTATGAATAGGTATATATGTATGTGTTTAGAAATATATAGGTATTATAACTGTTACACCTACAACTACCACTATTTTCTGACCAATAATATTTCCATCCAAAGGTTGCCTGGTAGAGATCGCTATAAGCGATAAGGCCGCCCATTGTACTTCGCTTTTTTTGTATGATATCCTATGTAATATTTCTGGTGTACAATAAAGCATAAAATAAATAAATAAATAAGGTCAAAAAATTAAATATTCACTCAGCATCCTGTAAGTCTGGATTACAACTTTGAATTTGTCACTGTTCGGTCAGTTTTTCGATAAAATATATTATTTTCTTCTAATTTCCAGAGGGGAATGCCGTCTGACTATTATTTTATGTATATTTTTCATTGACTCGTGCCTCCATCTTGTTTTAGGGCGGTTTCAGATTAGCGTATTTTATGGCGCGAATACAGTCGTTGCAGCATACACGCGTGTTCGCGCGCAACATTACGCGCTTCAAAAAACCGGACTTGCGTAAACGGGCTTATTTCAGCGTGTTTGCTCGAAACACGGGGAGGTGTCTCTCGCGGCTCGCGTTTAGAAGCGCGTCAACGTACGAGTTGCGCGTGTGCCAAAAGGCGCGCCTATACGCGCTTACATGCGCTTCCAAAACGAACTTGTACGCTAGAATAAAACGCTGGTCTGAAACCGCTTTTAATTGTGTGGGCGTTCTGAACGTTCTTATATATTCGCCTACAAATGATAATTATAATAATTATTGCTCTTATAACTCAACAACGAAGGAAGGCATATTTATACTTTATAAATTGCTTTCTTAATATGAAATAATAAGTACCTTTCTCAGAATACGTTATGTATATGTAATATAAATATGTTAGTATTTTAATAAATACCATTTATTCCATAAACACCACATGAGAAATAACTAATAACGGAATGCCTATTATGTGTATTTACATTATTTCTGATATTACAATAAGAAATTCGTGTAGAAAAATTAAGTTAATTTTTGAAGAGGTTGAATCGTTTCTGGTCGTAACATATTTGACCTAACTATCATAGTAGGTTTTTATATTAGTAACAAAATATTTCATCATACAGGTTGCCGCAGTCACTGCTGGACTCGGGTTTCTATTTTGTGTCACAAAAGACGTGAATCGTTTGAAGGATTTGGACGTCTAAACTACGCTGGTCGGGAGCGTTGGTATAGAGTTTGATGTAAAAATAGAGTTTATCATCATGTCAGCCTAGAGACGTCCACTTATGTACATGGGACTCCTCCAAGGTTCTCCACACAGACCGATCTTGAGCCGCTCGCAAAAATTGACTTAGAAATAGCTGCATTGCAAGCTGATTTTAATGTTGGGTTAGATATCTGCTGATTCTAGAAGCGATGAAGAGGCCTACAAAGTTGCCTTCGTCCACATAATCACAGTATGCCTAGTGATAGTAGAATTATTGTAGGGTATTGTACCTAATATCTAATGAATTGATATGCTGATAAATGAAACGAGGAGATAGACTAATGAATATGTTTATTATTGCTAAAGTTCTAATGCTAAGTACAAATGATAGATGATATAATGATAATGAGTACATTCGACGCGGTTGATGACCGGTAGTGAACTGATTTTATATAAATGAATTGCAATATGAATGCGTAATGGCGAATATGCATACATACGTATGTAATGTCTAATGATTTTCATTAAATTTTTAACCATGCTAATTGTACGGTGCAGCCGTGTATTGCGAAATTACATTATTATCATGTCAGCATTTTCGCCATTACGCATTCATATTGTATGTATATAGATTCACGCCTGTTTCCCCGAAGGGGTAGGCAGAGGCATATTAAACGCCCACTTTTCGCCAGTGTTTTGATCCCACGTAATAGGTGGCGAGCCTATTGCCGCTTATCGGGATATTTTGTTTGCCAGAGCCTCGTCCGTTGATCGGCAGGTGCACCACTTGCAGGTGAGGTTGGCTTGGGACCCTAAATTCTTGTTCATTAGATATTTATATAAATATTTCAGGTACTACCTAAATGCATAATGCAAATGCGTGAGGGCTACTTCTATGTTTACAGCTTAAGGCCGCGCGCACTTTGGACACGTTTTCGTACGAATTTTACTCCTGCGTACACGTACGAACACATACGAACGATCCCGATATTCCAAGTAGGTACTATTGGAGCACGCAGACTGGGTACGAGTTAGTCGTGCGTATACGTACGTGTAGTTCAGACGTCCGAAAACAATCTGAACTTGTTGGGATTTCAAAACACATTCGTACGTTTTAACATAAGAAATGGATGTAGAAAAGTTAATTAAACCTGATTCACGAACATGAATGTTTGTGGCACCAAAGTGATTGTATAAGTGATGTTATGAGTCTTCCATGATATGATGAAATTCAGCAAAATCGTGTCTTTTTAATTATATTTCACGCACCAATTCGGTTCTACGTTAATGACGACGCAACCGCAGTCTTCGAGTGATAAGAGAATTGTCGTGAAGATACAGATTATTCATCTCGCTCCAACCAAAGCAGACTTCACAAATCCGATATCACTAGAAAACTGCTCATTTGACTAATAAAAACGTATACAGTGTGCGCACTCAATTCGTACTGTTAGGCGGCAGCCGCGGATTGTCTTTTTAAAAAAAACACTTTTATTTCAGCTGGAACCACAGTTTATTGCAATAGAGTTTTACACAGACACAAACACCTAATGCCTCACTTTACTTTACTAAAGAAAATGACAATCTGTCTGACTTGTTTTAATAACGGCTACGACGGGACTTCTGCGGCTCGCGGTCTATCTGCGACTCTTTGGCCGCGTGGCTTATGGCCCTATATATAATATAAATAGTGCAGATATCAGCATTTAATTAGGAACTAATTATGGATATAACATCTCCCCCCTTTAGATGAAGCATTATCTCAAGAGATGAGATGAGCGAAATCGAGTTCAAGAAAAATGAGGCTTACAAAAACATTGAGAAAATTAAAGAAATTATATCAACACAGTATAAAGATATAGTATAAGACATAGTTTAAGATATTGTTTAAGACTAAGTATAAGTCATTCTATAAGATTTAGTATAAGACATTGTATAAGATTTAGTATAAGACATTGTATAAGATTTAGTATAAGACATTGTATAAGATTTAGTATAAGACATTGTATAAGATTTAGTATAAGACATTGTATATAATAATCATCTTAGAATCATAGCTTAAATAAGATAGAGATATATTTAGAACTAGGTTCAAAAATTACTTATGTTTCTATTAGATGAATGATGAGAGTTGTTATCGCTATCAGATAAAGAATGTTCATGTTGGTCAATCATTTCAATAGAATTACTGATTCTATTTTGATTTTGGACATTTCTCCTGGTGTTACATTGATTAAATATTTGAATGCGACATGATGAGCGACTTTTGTAATTAAAATAATTATACACTTTATATAAAATAAACAACATTATTGTAACAATACATGCGTAAGTGAATCCTGAATAATATGTTGAATATTTAACAAAATGAGATTGATTTTGGTATTTATTAATTTCAATTTCCAAATCATCTAATTTATGAAAAGTATGCGTTAAAGAATCTAAATCTATGTTACTTAAAGATAACGGAGACAACAGTGGAATTGTTTTGTTAACGAAATCTTTATTACAGCAATTATCTTGAGTAATATCAAAATCTAAGGTAAATGGGTTATTATTATACATTGACGTCATAGTGGTCGATGGTATAAATTGTAGAGTTTTCGAATATCCGATACAATCAGGGGTTAACTGAAGTAACCCAGTACCAAGTACAGAAAGATCTTTGAGACCCTTTTTGCATTTTACTGTTAACTTATTTGGGTTGGACTGCACATAAATCCATTCATTTTTGTGTAGTTTTTGCCAAATATCTATTTGACCATATAATAATCGGAAATCACACTCTTTATGTAATGACAACACTACTTCTGTTAATAATTTCATCTCGCAAGATGGGTTAGAGACACTAGAGTATATAGTTACCAATTGACAAATAGAATATTCATTATTTATTTTCAAACAGTCCTTTATATTTAAATTTGATAACATAGCATAATTTAATCTATCTTCTGTAATAGCTAGATAAGGGTTT
Organism: Euclidia mi; assembly: GCA_944739405.2. Taxonomy (NCBI): domain Eukaryota; kingdom Metazoa; phylum Arthropoda; class Insecta; order Lepidoptera; family Erebidae; genus Euclidia; species Euclidia mi. The sequence goes on along the minus strand of OX123183.2, from coordinate 40,688,911 downwards.
GTAGGATGAATAAGGGCAAAAGTATTAGGGTTGGTTTGATCGGAAGGGGTAGGTAATGGTATTAATTTGTATACATTGTATTTTACAGGAGAGATAAGAGGAATTTGGATGACAAATACAATTCTTTTCTTATAGTAATATGCAGTTAGTTTTGACACATCTATGACTGTATGAATAGTCTCTATATTGAGTGGAGCTGGAAAATCTAATCGTTTATTTATGACATGAGTTTGCTTAGTTAGTTCTATTAATAAGTTAGAAGGTGTAATTATAGAAGGGTGTAAAACATTCGCTTTCGCAAATAAAATAGAGTTTAAGACAGAATCTAGAAAATTAGAAATAGTTAATAAGGAACCTTCGATGATATTAAGTAAATTATTTATTTTTGATATATACAATACTTCATTATTGTTTTTAGTGGTTTGAGTTAAGATCTCATTGAGTTTATTAATTTGAGCAGTTAATCTAATTTCGTTCTTGTTTAACCTTGAAATAGTAGTATTAAATGTGTTAATGCTAGACTTTACAATATGAATATTCTCTTTCATTAAGTTGTACAACTCATCCTCGCTTTGTTGACATGAGTCAATAGCGGCGTCGTATTTACGTGCATCGTCAGCATCTAGTGTGCCGAAGAAAAACTTTAGTATTTCGCCACCAAACTCAATTGATCTTTTGAATCTGTTTGGTGAATCTGAGGATATGATATGAGACAAAGAATCTAATTTAATCAAATTAGCTTGCAAATTTATTTCTACTGGGTTGAAGAGGTCTTTACATTGCATAAATTCCGTTAATTGCGATCTGATACATAGGTCTAAAGTTGATTTAATTAAATTTTCAATATTATTAAGATGCGGTTCAACAGACACTATATCTATATGCGTTATTATTTTCCAGTAATCATTATAAAAATAAACAGTATCAATAGGGTCGAAATAAATTCCTGGGCTGTGTACTATCGGCGTTAAGGTAGGCTCTGCGTGACAGTGACGCCATAGCGTTCTGAAAAGAGACAACACTACGTGTGAGCGGGTTTGATTTCATTGGTATGATATTTTACATGTTTACGGTTAATGCATACGGTGACGTTATGATTACCATTAGTTTTTATAATTTTGTAGGGACCTTTCCAGATAGGGGATAAGGCCTTTCGTAGCCTATGGTGATGTTTTATGTATACCATATCGCCAGACTTATATGAAGTACTACGGCTTGATTCGTCATAGTAGCGTTTTGATGTTTCTTTACTGTTTACGATGTTCTGTAAAGCTTTTTCGCGGCTAAACTTCATTCTGTACTGCAAAGCACGCACATACTCGTGATACGTGTTGTTACCGTTTGTTTCGTAAAGTGAATTTGGGATGACAGGCTTATAACCGAATAACAATTCAAAAGGACTGAAACCAGTAGTGGTATGAGGTGTAGTATTATACGATAACAACGCTGTTGATAAATAGCAATGCCAGTCGTTTTGGTTCTCATTGACGAATGATTTTAAATACTCTTTCAAAATAGCATGGCTGCGTTCTAAAGCGCCGTTTGACTGAGGGTGATAGGGAGTAGTGAAAATAGATTTGATCTTACATATATCTGTAACTTGTTTAAAAAGCTCTGAGGTGAAACATGTACCTAGATCGGTAAGTATAGTTTTAGGGAAGCCGAATAGTGACATGAAATGTATGAGGTTACGAGCAACTTCATCGCTAGTAGATGTAATCATGGGGTAAGCACAGGTAAACTTAGTTAAATCATCTTGTAAGGTCAAGATGAATCTAAATTTCTGCAAACCAGCTTCTGGTAGAGTTCCCACAATATCTAACGCTAGTCTTTCGAGAGGTCTAGTGCTAGTAGAGGTAATCTCCATAGGTGCTTTATTTGAGCAACGTAAGGGTTTATTTATCTGGCAAAGTTTACAATTTTTTACGTAGTTTTCTATATCTAGACGCATGGACTTCCAGTAATAGGCTTCTTTGATTCTACTTAACATCCGTTTTATACCTGGGTGACCGGCAATGGGTGAGTCGTGATTTTCCTGAAGTATTTTGGGTACTTCAGCGGGTGTAGGGTAAATAAGCTGATTTTTGTAAATATGTATTTTGATATTAGTGTTATGGAAGATAAAGTTTAACATGTTATATATTTTAGTATAGACTAACTTAGAAAACGGTTCGCTAAAATCTGATATCGCGAGCTCAGGTTCGTTTATGTTTTGATCTAGCATAGTGTTACGTAATTTTATTAGAAGAGAATATATTGTTTTATAATTAGTTTCGTCATAATGATGAACTTTAGTGAATAAGAAATAGTATTGTTTATTATTAGATAATGTAGTAAATATTGTTTCAGGTTCGCGTTCGGATGCGATCATCTCGGCTGAATTTTCAATTTGAGATAAAATGTTTTCGCAATGTGGCATTGAACTATCAAAATCTAGGGATGTAGGGCAGGCTATGAGCTTGCATTTGGTAAGGTGTAAAGCTTGAGTATGTTCCTCGATTTGTGTATTTGTTGGAGGAATAGATTTGGTAAATTGTAGTTTAAAATATTGTTCGTAAGAGTGATCGTTAAGGCTGTTGCTGCGTGTAGTAACTAGTACCGGGTGACGTGATAACGCGTCGGCATTCGAATTAAGCTTTCCCTGTTTATACACTATTTCGTAGTCATATTCTTCCAGCTTTAAACGCCAGCGAATAAGACGACTTCCTGGGTCTTTTACATTGAAAAGCCACACGAGGGGCCTATGGTCGGTGATGATTTTGAATTTATTGCCATAAAGATAGGGACGGAAAGTTTTGACGGCAAATAATATGGCTAATAACTCCTTTTCTGTCGTGGAGTAATTACCTTCTGCTTTATTAAGGGTGCGCGAAGCATACGCGATAGGTTTATCCTTGCCAACTGGCCCTTGGGATAGTACTGCGCCTATGGCGTAATTACTTGCGTCTGTAGTAACGAGGAAGGGTTGAGAAAAATCAGGGTATTGGAGGAGAGGAGCGGTGGTTAACTTTTCCTTTAGGATATCGAAGGCTGTTTGCTGTTCCACATTCCAATGGAAAGCGGCATCCTTTTTCAAGAGCGAAGTTAAAGGTTTGGTGATTTTCGAGAAATTTTCGATAAATCGTCGGTAATAACCGATGAGACCAAGGAAAGATTTTACATCTTTAGGATTCTTGGGAACGGGATATTGTGAGACAGCCTTGACCTTGTCGGGATTTGGAGAGACACCTTTATCGGTGATAGTATGACCTAAGTAGTTCACTTCACGTCTTAAGAACTCACATTTATCGGGCTGTAGTTTTAAATTAAATTGACGGAGTCTTTCGAAAACTAGGCGGAGCTTTTCCATCATAGAAGGCAGGGAATTTGCATAGATTATACAGTCATCGAGGTAGACATAGCAGTGCAGACCTTGAAGACCCGATAACACAGTGTTCATAAGCCGTTGGAAGGTTGCAGGGGCATTTTTAAGCCCAAACGGCATTCTAGTAAACTCATAATGACCTGAGGTACCATTTGTGTTGATTACGGTGAAACCAGTTTTTGCAGCGTCAGCAGGATTTATTTTTATTTGGTGAAAACCAGAAATTAGATCGAGAACACTAAAATACTTAGAATTGCCTAATTGATCTAGGATGTCTGTAATAAGAGGGATAGGATAAACTTCGTTTACGGTGACGTCGTTAAGTCGTCGGTAATCTATGACGATGCGCCACTTTCTCTGCCCTGAGGCGTCCATCTTTTTCGGGACCACCCAAACAGGTGCGCTCCAAGGAGAGGTTGAGGGTCGGATGATGTTTTGATCGAGCATCTTTCTAATTTGTTTGTCAACTTCGTCTTTGTGACACTCGGGAAAACGGTATGATTTTACATTGATAGGCGGCGCATTGCCTGTATTAATAGAGTGCTGAATTGCATTTGTACTAGTGAGGGGGTCTCCCTCAAGATAGAAGATATCAGTAAAATCTGCGCAACATTCTAATAGGGCTTGGCTTTCTTCCGAGTTAAGATGATCGTGTCTAATTAAATTTAAGATGCGTTCTCGTCGATCAGATGGAGATGAGGAAACTGTGTTAATTATCTCGTGAGATTCATGGGACTCAGGGAATTCTAAAGGACTTAAAGTGACCTTGAAGTCTTGAATACGAATTTCAGATTCAGTGGTGTTTAAAACTGAGATATTGACTCGATTATTTGGTTTTAGACTAACTATACAATTCGCTAAATAAACGCCTTCACTAATTACGTGATCTAAAACAAGCGCTTCGCGTAAGTTATGCAATTCCGAGATATCATTTGACACCATGCATTCGATTACTGTTTCACAACGCGCCGGTATGATGTAAGTCTTATTCTCGAAGTAAATCGGTAGATTATGACCTCGCAAATTTAAGTACTTAGAATCGTAATTTATATTGGCGTTATGAATACGAAAGAGATCAGTACCAATTATACCGTCATATTTGAGATTTATATCATCTGTAATGACATGAAACTTGTGCAACAATGTTTCTTTACACAACTGAAGTTCTAGGTCAAAGGCACCCAAGGTTTCATTATATAGATCCAGAGTTATTGATACCCTTGAGGCGGATTATTTCCTCAGTTAATCGAGGTTCAGTTGACAAACTAGATTTTTTTACGATACTGACACTCGAACCGGTGTCGATAAGAAAGCTAAGAGGCTTTTGCGAACAATTTGTAACGAGATAAGTAAAAGGTAAAGAGATTCTGTATTTATTAATGCTCGTTTCAAAAATAGGCACAGAAACTTTTGAGTTCTCTGGCACTATATTGACCTCATCAGGAACACAAGATTGAGATTTGGTGACGTTTGAATCATTTTGAGATAAAGACTTAGAATTAGTACAAGTAAGACTCAGATTATTCTGAGGTATTTTATAGGACTCAGTGTAAGATCTAGTTTTAAGATTAAGTGAGTTACTTTGACTCGAAGTAAGACCCGAATGATTAAGTTGATCATTGGTATACGAACTAGTAATAGATTTAGGATAAGACTTAGTACTAAGATTTGGTAATTTATGTTTATTTAAAGTAGGACCCGAATGATCCTGTCGATCATTGGTAAAAGATTTGGTATAAGAATTAGGAATAAGATTTGGTAAGTTATTTCTACTTAAGGTACGACCCGAATGATTCTGTTGATCATTGGTAAAAGAACTAGTATAAGAATTAGTATTAAGATTAGGTAAGTTATTTTTACTTAAAGTACGACCCGAATGATCGTGTTGATCATTGGTAAAAGAACTAGTATAAGAAATAGGATTAAGATTTGGTAAGTTATGTTTACTTAAAATACGACCCGAATGATCCTGTTGATCATTGGTAAAAGACCTAGTATAAGAATTAGCATAAGAATTAGTATAAGAGCTAGTATTAGATTTAGGATAAGAGTTTGCATTAAAATTAGTAAAATAATTTGTGCCGTTATTATTTATTGATTTCGGCAGGCACGAATCCGAAATCAATTCGCGTTTAAATCGCATTCATTATTACCATCAACAGGTGCATAACTGGAGTCGTGTTCACAGCAATGCACGCGCGCAGCGTTATTCGGTACACGTGTACTGGCGGTATTACTTTGAGTTCGAGGCGCGGCATCGGGTAGCGAGTTCTGGGAGCGGTGTTGATTGTTATATTGACGCTTGCGACACTCGTTTATAACATGACCCTTGTGTTTACAATATGCGCAAAACTTATTGTTAAAATTAGAGTTATTAAAATTAGAATGATTGGAATTAGGATACTGTCGATTGCTTGGAGATGCCTGAAAATGAGATGAAGGATTCGGGACATGATAGGATTTTTGAACTGGAGGAGAGCTAGCTTTCTTTTTATAACATTCATTGGCAGTATGCCCTTGTTTGTTACAGATCGTACAAGATTTGCCTGTGCGTTGCGATAAGCGGCTTAAATTGAAAATTTTCTCTTCCTCTACGGCTTGTGTTACCGCATAATTTAGGGAAGTAGGATTTCGGCAGCGGACCATATTCGATATGTTGGGATTGAGGCCCATTATAAAAGTATTTAGGGCAAGATCTTCCATGGCAGCTATTCTACCTATGAGTTCTTGTTCATTTGAACACGAATAATGGATGTCTGCTTGGATTCTGGTCAAGCAGGCTTCAATTCGCAACGAATATTGCGTTACTGTTTCTGTAGCTAACTGTTTACAATTTTGAAGGTCTATTAATAAATGGGAACTGTGCTTTCTTTCACCAAAGGTGGACCGTAGAAATGATTTTAGGTCTGACCATTGTGTAAATGTTTTTAAAATGCACGCTAGTTGGGCTTTTCCCTCTAATTGTGATATAATATATTTACACAAAATGCCGTGCTGTTCAGGTGCTGCTAATGACATAGCATTGTCACAGTTCGTTAAGAAAGCCGGAAGTGTTTCACGGTCTCCCTTATATGGCCTAATGAATTTAGTAAGTACGTTTAGGGTTACCCTCTCGTGTTCGGTTTTTACGGACATGGTTTAGGATTTAGGAAGGATACACACAGAATTACACAGAAATATAAAATGCAATAGAATAACAATAAAAAGACTTACAGTATCAGGATCAGCAACATGCCCGGACGCACTGTTCCTATGCAAGATGTATGTAGTTTTAGAGTCTATACGGAAATCGAATTCTTGAGGAGTAACTTGAGAGACGCTGACGAGTCCGTGACGCGAGGTCCGATCAGAGTCGAATTATACCACGTACACGAACGGGATTGATGTCGACACGGGGCGCGACCGAAAGTATGCGGACGGCTTCAAGGATCCGTGGTGACTTCAATGACGACACGGGGCGCGACCTGAGATGTGCGGACGGCTTCAAGGATCCGTGACGATGTGGAGTGCAGAAGACGCTGACTCACGGGGCGCGACCAATGATGTGCGGACGGCTTCGAAGATCCGTGATGGTTTTGATGATGGCGAGTGCAGAAGACGGTGACGACACGGGGCGGTGTCTGGAGACGGTGGTGGTGCGGGCTCACGACGCTGGCGGAGGCTTATCGTCGACCACGTGGTGTGGCGGTGGTGCAGGCTCGACGTAGGAGGAGACTTACTGTCGACCACGATGCTGAAGTGCTTGATGCGGGCTCAGCGCTTCCAGGGGCTGAGACTGACCGTCGATCAACGTGACGAAAGCGCGGCGACCTCGGATTCGGATCTCAGGGTTTGCACGGAAACCACTTACGAGATCCCACTTCTGACACCAATGTTAGGCGGCAGCCGCGGATTGTCTTTTTAAAAAAAACACTTTTATTTCAGCTGGAACCACAGTTTATTGCAATAGAGTTTTACACAGACACAAACACCTAATGCCTCACTTTACTTTACTAAAGAAAATGACAATCTGTCTGACTTGTTTTAATAACGGCTACGACGGGACTTCTGCGGCTCGCGGTCTATCTGCGACTCTTTGGCCGCGTGGCTTATGGCCCTATATATAATATAAATAGTGCAGATATCAGCATTTAATTAGGAACTAATTATGGATATAACAGTACGACCACGATCGTACGTACCTATACTGTACGATACGAATTCGTGTCCAAAGTGCGCTCGGCCTAAGAAACCCATCAAATCTAATCTTACGTCAGAAGAAATTAGGCGGCGATATCTTTTACCAGTCGGAGTTGGTAAGTACCTATTTAGGTCGTATGGGTAATTTTTTTGTTTTACCGTATATCTGTGTTTCACAGTAACATTAATTTTTAACATATCCTGTCCCATTGTAGGGCAAAGGCCTCCCCTAAACAGTAACATATAAAATCATATTTTTATATCAGTATAAAGTTATTGAGCACAAAAATAAACACCCCAATTATATAACTTCACAAATGTTATTACGAAGTTTTTCGGTATTTTCCAGTAAATTCTTTAGAAGAGTTTAACGCTCAGTGGCTCAATAAAAATTACCAACCCTTATGACTGATTACTTCTCTTTATACTTTCATTTGAAAACAAGACAGCTACTGCTCAATACTTGTAATTCAATTTCGACTTTGCCTAGTGCACATAGCTTTCACAAAATGTCGAAGCACTCAGGATTAATAAAGTTTTATAGCTCATATTATATGATCATAGAATGATGAAAATATTTAGTTGGTTTTTTTCTTCGTTTACAGGCAGTTTTAGCCTATTGCAGAGACTACCAGACTTCTCCACAAAGACACTGGGCGTAAAAACAAGACGCGCTCCATGTACAGCGAACTTTTTGAATTCTTGTGCGTGTTAAATTGCTAATTATTGCTCCCTAAAAAGTGAATTAATAGTTTCATTATTCGCAAATATTTCAAAGATAAAACGAAATTTGTATGAAGTTTAAAAAAAACCGTATTGTAGCCGTTTTGTATGAAAACAGAACATAGCTTTTCACAATAATTTAAAATCATGTGAATCTAATTAATATCTTGATAAAGAAATCCCGACAACTAATTTTTTGTATTATTATTGCCCTCGCTTGGTATATTACGAGGCAAAAAAAGGCAAACGAACAATTTATTTCAATCAAATATCTTTAGTCAAATCTGACGATTGGCATTTTAGTTAAATTAAATTCTTTCTACAACAGCTACAACACAACAGCAAAGAGTTGATAATAAAACGAATATAGCTAAAGCTCTTAGTGCTAATTCAGAAGTCTCGAACATTCACTTTGTAAGCTAGAGTTCGTGGGTTCGTATATTAAGAGGTCAAAAAAAGCAAACGAACAATTTATTTCAATCAAAATCTTTAGGCAAATCTGATGCCAACAGTAAATGCAATGATTGGCACTTTAGGTAAATTAAATTCTTGCGACAACTATTACACAACAACACCCTTAGCGAGACTTTTGGATAATAAAATGAAAATTACTACATATACGAGTAGCTATGACTGCTGACTCAAGAGTGCACGAACAATAACTGCTAAACCAGAGTTCGTGGGTTCGATGTCCACTCAAGATAAATCTTCTCTTGATGAAAACGGTTATTTACTGTGATTTTGAATAATTAAGAAGGAATTTAAGAATTTACAAGAATGTATGTTTATCAGTAAATTATTTCGTTAAAACAAAAAACTCAAACAGCAAGTTGACGTAGTGAATAAAGTGTGTCGTGGTCGAGTACAGAACGATAGTGCGAACGGTAGTTACAATTTACGCAAAAAAGTGGGTAGACTGGTTAACTTATTCCTAATACTCGCCTTTCCGCATTCACTTCAGTGCATCCGTGACCATGGCGCTTGCATCAGTGCCGATACTACGATGCTCCAAACAAAGGAACGTGGTATATATCTCGAAAGACAATATAAAGTAAGAGTTAATGACGAATAATTTTAACTTCCTATCATATCCCAGCCAGAAAGTCACCGGTACTTTACGCGCTCTCTACCGCCTAAAAAACTTTCTCCCGCCCGAGACTAAAACAATGCTTGTGCAAACTTTGATTTTCCCTCTGATCGACTATGGTGATGTATGTTACTTTGACCTGAATGCAGATCTCCTCAACAAACTTGACCGTCTTCTTAATAACTGCATTCGATTCATTTTCAATCTTCGCAAGTATGACCATGTTTCCACTTATCGTTCTCAATTGAAATGGCTCCCCATTCGTCAACGCCGTAGTTTGCGTGCTCTCACAACTCTCTATACCATTCTTACGTCTCCTACTCCCCCTGAGTATTTAACGCCCCTCTTCCAGTATTTATCTTCTAATCATGCTCGTAACCTTCGCTCTTCTAATAACCTTCTCCTCATGGTTCCAACTCACAGCTCTAATTTTCTTCACTCTTCTTTTTCTGTTCAATCAATCCTTCTCTGGAATGCCCTTCCTCTTGAGATCAGGATGGCCAAGACCAAGTGCACCTTCAAGTTCAAAGTTAAAGAACTCTTATTGGCTGAAGCAGTAAGTGTATCATAATTCATTCATATTTCATTTTAACTTATAGTATGTATCTAGATATATATATAATATATATGTATATATAAGTATATATAATATATTAGATGTACCTACTAGTATGTAATAATATGTATTAATTGAAATTATGTTTATATATCTTAATTGATATCTATGTATGTATCTTATATATTTATTATAATCTATATATGTAAGTATATTTATGTAAGTTCAAATAATGTTCTCCTCATTATTTTATTTATATAGCACCTACTTCTTTTCTCTCTGCACCATTCAAAGGTAGACTGGGAGATAATGCCCATGGCATTAAGTCCGCCTGCATACGCTCTGTATATAAAGGTTTATATAAATAAATAAATAAATATCAGTAATTGGTCCATTGCTTTAGAGCCTCTGTCTAGTTTGGGATCAGGTGACCGTAATGTGAGATGTCCTAGGTGACAATGATCTTAACCTTAAGGTTGTGCGTCAAGGCTCAATTGGCTGAGAAACAAAAACCATTCAAAACAAGGATTTTCATGGACATTTACTGCTGCTTAAACTGATATGCAAGCTTAAATATTTGTTTAATTTTCTTACTATTTATTTCTATAGAACTAACGATACAGTTTTCCTGTTGAGCAACTATGCGATACATTAGAGAGCCAAAGTAAAAAGTAATGTCAGACTTACAGCTTACACCGCAAGTTGAAATTTTTTTCACAGTACGTTCTTACAGTGTCCTGCATCTAAAAATGTATTTTCAATGCCTTGGCTTGAAAATGATGATTCAGTTTAAGAAAAAAATCGTAGTCGTATTGAATTTGTGGCCATGAAGTCACAGATAGAAGCTTATATAATATGCATATTAAGATGGAAGACTCATCGAATCATTTTTGTCCCCGAACGCTGATACTTCGCAGTTGTCGTGCTCCTGATCAAAAACATGGGAAATAGATAAAGTATAACTGAATTACACGGCCGACATACTACATTTATTAACTTGGGCTCTATTTATTCTCGCTGGATTTTAAGCTTATCGACACAATCTTGCTATCTTACAATAGCCCTCTCTTTACAATACCTGAGTACCTCGGCTATTGAGGACGTTGATGAAGAGTGTGTAATTTAAAATAGACCTTTGTCTACACACTCATCAGAGTGTCAATATTACACAGTTAAAAGTCATGTATCGTGGCGTAAATCAAAACAATTTTAAAGTAAGACCGGCCCAGGCACAATCACACCACCTTTCTTTATTTAACATATGAATAAGATATACAAAAAGATTTTACTCCATAGACGAAGGCTTTCTACGTCGTATTTCTATAATTTGTTTACCACGCAAGCAGTTCGCGTCGCAAACAGTGCCTTGTACCTATTCGATAGTGAGATTTAATATTAATTCCGTAATTGCAATGAAATAGAGAAAATAAAATATATATGATAGTTTTATAAGAAAACAAAATGAGCCCGCGGTTACTCCCGCGTTATTTAAAACTATGGCTCCGCTCCCGTGGCTCATAGCGTGATGCTAGAGCCTATAGCCTTCCTCGATAAATACATAGGCTATCTAACACTGAAATAATTTTTCAAATCGACCAGTAGTTCCCGAGATAAGCGCGTTCTAGCAAACAAACATACAAACTCTTCAGCTTTATATATTAGTACTAGATTATGTATAGAAACTGAATATTCGTAATATTAAAGTCAGAGTAAGAAACTAAAGTATATAAACAGAAATTTGTTACATTGCTCTTTATCCATACATGTACTCGTATGTATATAAAAGCCTTCCGTTACTGACTAATTGACAGACAACGCTAGTTGTGGCTGTCCACAACTATTGGGCGCAAGAAGCTCAAATTTGGTATGTAGGTATGTTGGACTGCGAGTGCTGGAGGATGATCACTACTTAAAACCTTATTATTTTACACTAGCTTTTACCCGCGGCTTCGCTCGCGTGTAACTTTAAAATAAAGGATACATTTTCACAGAAGTATGTAATTTTATTTCTAGTTAGGAGAAGCATAACAGCGTTTTTTAAATTTAAGATTGATTATTATTAAAAGGACCTTAGTGAATAACTGTTGTTTTCTACAGAATTACTCCAGCACTTCTTTGTAAACGACGTTTGCAGTGGTTCCTTTTGGGGCTAAAATAACTAAGCTACTCGCAGAGCTCACTCTAGAGCAAGCTACATAAAACTGTCCATGTAAGAAACAGTCTTCACTTAAATCAATGCCGGCCATTGTTAATGACTGGCCTTGGGACTTATTGATTGTCATGACGAAGCACACTTTAAGAGGGAACTGTATTCGTTTAAATTCGAAAGGATATTCTGATGGAATCAATGGTATCCTTGGTGTGAAAACTACTTCTCGAGCGCATCCCGTAATAACTGTTGCTTCTATGATGTTTTTGTGTAGAGCTTTAATTTGTAATCTGGTGCCATTGCATAATTTAGGCGGATTGAGATTTCTCAATAGCATCACTGGAGCTCCGATTGTGGGATAGCAAACCAGAAGGATTTAGACTGTTGAGAAATTCTATACGGTAATGGACGGCATCATCTGTTTCAAACACAGAATCAAAGGACTTGTATTCAACTTCTTGTTCTTTAAATGCTTTTATCAAAAAGTCGTTAATTAAAGCTGCTTTATCATTTTTAGGTGTTCGGATAGCACGCTCGCATAGCCATTCAATGGGCTTTTCCTTTATGCTACTGATGTCGGGTTATATTTTGGCTGTTAAATCGCATATGGAGGTAACTACTGTGGCCAAATTTGAAGGGATTGTAATTTTGCCTTTGAGTAATGGATAATTTCCATCACCTATTTCGAGTAGTATCTTAGCAAAAAGCCCACCGGATGCAGCACCTCTTAAATAGTACCGCATATTTTTTTTACCTAAGTGCTAGTTTACGAATATGTGGCCACAAATAAGTAATTCTTAAGCACGAATTTACTTCATCTGCCCGTGTACCTCTAGAAATCTCCAGCGAAAAGCACGATGACGCCGCTCATTATGTTATTATTTCCTCTGATGTCTTTTAATGTTCTATTTAGCGCCTCAAGGGTGGGTACCCTTATGCGCCATTGTGCATTCATCCCAAACTATTAACTTACATTCTTTTAAAACTTGCGCCATATTACTTTGTTGTGAAATATTACAAATAGGCGTCTCTATTCGTCTCAAATTCAAAGGCAGTTTGAAGGCAGAATAAGCTGTTTTACGACCGTCCAGCAATGTCGCAGCAATGCCCGAGGAAGCAACTGCCAAAGCTATACCACGCTCTTTTGGTATTCTACATAGCAAAAGGTTTATAAAAAAAAATTTCTCTGTACCCCCAGGAGCGTCTAAGAAAAATATTTGACCAGTGCTTTTTTCGATGCTTTTTAAGATTTGGTGATAAACCTTGAACTGTTTGTCATTTAGTGATTTTTCATTAGTAATGATGACTTGCTCTAAAACATTTGGGTCGTAACTGATTTCCCGAAGATAGTCTTTATTTTGTAAGACAGCTTCATACCTCTGTGGCTGAGGTAAGCCATACTGTTGTAGACATTGGCCTCCTAACGATAGTACTGTGTCTTCAATACAAACTAAACATTTGTTGTATACTTCATTTAATATTCAATTACCATCACCATGTTGTAACTCTATTTCTACGTGATGTCGTATATCTTCCAACATGCTATCTTTGTGCTTTTCCCAAAGACTGAATGCATCTGACAATTGACAAAATATTAACATAACTGAAAAAAGTTCGCGTAATTTAAATGGAAAATCACAAAGTGCTACTTCTTCCTTTGTTGCATTCCAGTTCCTATCGTCTTCTAGGAGGCCCAAAGCCTTGCATGCTAACTGATATGTAAGATGAACCGTTCCATAAACAGTTTTCAAATTTTGTGAAGGCGAAGATAATAATACTCGGTATTATTTGGGTGTATGGTATATACCCTACCAAACGTCTGGTCTTTCTTTATACCTGGCCACCCATTGACGTCATTGCCATGTTTTCTTCGTAAAACGTACGTACGTAAAACGATGCAACTTCAACATAAAGAAGTGTTTTAGCAAAATTATCAATTTTACATAAATCAAAAATGCTAAGAGTGTTGTTTTGGATTTGTGTGTTAAATGGTTTGCGTCGGCACGTATATTTATTTATAACCAGTAATTCGTATATATACATATAAAATGACATGCTTAACATTAAAAATGACGGACTGCGCATATAAACTTTCAACCCCCATTTCACCCTTTCCAAAGTAGATATATTCAACAACGCTAAAACACGTGTTTGTTTATTTCTAACCAGAAGTTCGCACCCAAAATTCCATGCTTCTATCTTTGAAAATGACGGACCTCCCATACAAACTTTCAACCCTTATATCTCACTCTTAGAGGGTAGATTTGCAAAATTTCTAAAATAAATGTATATTTATTTCCTACCAGAAACTTACATATGAAGTTTCATGTTCCTAACTTTAGAAATGACGGATTTCCATACAACCGTTCATACCTTATTTCACCCGTTTAGGGATGGAATTTCCAAAAATCCTTCCTTAGTGAGTGCTTACATCATAAAATGCATCAATTGTAAGAATTTCAAGTCTCTAGCCCCTGTGGTTTAGGCTCTGCGTTGATGAATCAGTCAGCCCAAGCAATTTTATTAATATAGATGGAAGATTAATTTATATTTTAATTAATATTTTAAGATTATTCCGTTATAAAATACAAAAACTCTTATGAGTCCTTTAGATTGGCAAATAATTTAACCAAAATAGAATATTTCTTGTAAAGCTGAAACCTAAAATATCATGGCCAAGAGACCCGGAACGGACGCAGGAAATAGATGGAAAAGATATACAGGTAGCCGCAAGTTTCATCGGTCACTGTATTGCTCCAAATGAGATTTCGTGATACAATGTAAATCCCGAGCTGTAACTGTGTTTTGTTTTATTACGCGCATTAATTTTGTCGACTGCAGCTTGCTCTGGCTTGAAGTCTCTTTGACTTAGCCGTAGCTATATTCTACTTGTATTGTGTTTTGGTTGTCGAAATAAATAAATTCAGTGTGCTGGTTAGAAGTTTACCATATTCTACTATCAGAACTAACATTTGAAAACCTGTTATTCGGTTATTTTGTTTCATTTTAAACACAACAGCTTACAAAACAAAGAACATTTTATTTCAAATTAGAAAACCTAAGAAACTTATAACTATACCCGTTTATCACGTTTATAGTAAACGTTCACGCTCACCGTGTCCTTTGCAATTAATTGAATGCTGTTCTACCGCGGCATGTCACACAATTCGTGTCACACACTTTGCAGCGTACTTATGAGCCCCGTCAGAGACGCCTCGCATACGTTCATCAAACACCTACGCTCGATTAACGCTAGCGTGAAGGCACCCTTATATTATACAAAATAGCTTAATTCAATATTCAAAGGTGACTTACAACAACTGTCAGCAATAGCACTGAACACCGTCTATTTTTGGGATTCCTCCTCCTCCTCGCGTCGTGTTCCTCATTACTGAGGGTCGTGATTCCCCCGATGGGAGATCAGTTTTTCTTTTATGATGCTTCTCCATCTGTGTTTGTCCTTGGCGACGTGAAGAGCATCATGCAGCTTGGTGTTCAGCGTTGAGCATATTTGGTCAGACCATCTTATTGGGCTGCGACCTCTCGGCCGCCTGCCATCGCCTTTGCCAGTGACCATAAGCTTCTCGAGGTTATGGCCATCTTTCCGGGCAATGTGGCCAAAGAACTCCAAGTTTCTTCGCAGGCAGATGGTGGCGAGCCTGGTTTTGATATTAAGCTCTCGAAGGATAGACTCGTTTGTGCGGAATGCAGTCCATGGGATTTGGACCATCTTTCGGCAGCACCACATCCCAAACGCGTCAATGCGATTACGATCGGCCTTCCTTAGCGTCCACGTTTCTGAACCTTAGCTAAAGATGGAGTACACTTGGGAGTTAACCAGCTTAATCTTTGTCTGTCGTGATATGTTGTGGTCCTTCCATATTCGCTTTAGCTGGGTCATTGCACTTTTGGCCATACCAACACGTCTCCTGATTTCCTTTTCGCAAGCGCCTGTGTTGCTGATAGTAGTGCCTAGGTAAATGAAGTTATCAACCTTTTCAAGGGACAGAACGCCCGTGATCTGGAGCGAATTAGTGCGGTCTACCACCATGATTTCGGTTTTAGAATGGTTTATTTTAAGACCCAATTCCATGCTGATTCTTTCCATTCTGTTAAGGAGGTTTACCATTTCCTCTTCATTCGCGGCCAAGAGCGTTGTGTCGTCTGCATAACGAAGGTTTGTAATTCTGGTGCCACCTACAGTGACACCACCTTCCCAGTTTTCAAAAGTTTGCCTGATGATGTATTCTATTTTTGGGATTAAGCTCAGTGAAATATTTAAGGCAGAACGGAGGAGCGCCGAATTAAAATTCAATACCGGTCTGCACAGAAAATGCACGGTGCAACTGGAGTCTATTAAATCGCATAGCCAAGACAGGCTGTGAATCGCCTTCATTCGACAACTTAAATGCTTTTTTTTACTCCCAGATCACAGTAAAAGTACGTTTTAGTAACCTTCTGAATCGATAAAGGCTATATATTATGCATGGTATTACTTTTATCGGATTCTCATTTCCGTTTTTGTAGATAATACGATTTTTCGCCTTTGTGTTAAAATTCGGTGTTTTAATACGTGTTGGCTTATCTCCGCATATTATGTTATGATATTGAGGTGTACTCGCACGAAAATATCTAAATTACTATTAATCAATTTAAGGATTTTATTATTTTTTTAAATTTTTGGTAAAGCAAAGGGGATAACACAAATGTAAGTGTTATAATATTATGTGTGACTAGCTGTTTCCCGCGGTCTCACCCGCGTCCTGAGGGAACTACTTTGCGTACCCGGTTATATTATGAGTACTCCTTGGTACATTAGCTACTCCCAGTGAACGAGCAAGTGAAAGCGCTCCAGGGAGCGAAAATAAACAGACAGACAAACAAAAATTGTAAAAATGTCATTTTGGTATATGTACCGTGTATACATCCATGCATTTCATAAAAAGCGGTTATTTTAATATTACAAACAGACACTTCAATTTTATTTATATGTATAGATTTTAATCGTGTGATTAAAATAACAATAAGAAATAATATGTGACTTACTGTTATTGCATAAAGAAACTCTATTATAAAATATTACAAGTTCATATGCGTATGACAGCTGCGTATCTTACAAGTAGGTACGCTTCATTCACTTACCTTACCTAGGTTTATAAACTAAAGAAAATGGCAGCCGTACATAAAACTGGTTCTGAAAGTTACAAAGGAGCTTGAAGAATGTCATTTAATTCTATACGAACCCTGCTACTTTATAATTCAAGTGACAAAACGAATGTCTTAGTAAAATACGGAATTCTGGCAATGGAATACCTACTTCGGCACAAGCAACCAAAGAAAAAGTAAACAAGTCTTTGGAACAACGAAAAAAAAAACAACTTTACGCAAAATTAAACGTCATTAGAGAGTTAAAACTTTTAAAATTGTCTCTTTTTGTTGAAAAATAACAGAATCAGAATATAAGATTCGCAGGGGCGTTTTGGGAATAAGATTTCATCAAGATAATTTGAGAGGTAGCAGATGCTAAGATGAAATCGACGGAAAAGTCTGCTTAATGTCCGACCTCTTTTGAATGAATGAAATGCATTTACAGCACTTTCATATTACGCCTAGTTGATTTTCCTTAATGCTTTCACTGCAAATGTTTTCTTTTTCAACGGGGTTGCTTTTGTGAAACAGATAAGATTAGCGAGGCGAAGGCGTCTGAATGGGTTTTATGCAACATTTTCATGTTGAAAATGATACCCATCAACATAGTGTAAACTTTGTCTCATATCTTTTCATTTGGCGTCAACGGAGAAAATGTGGCCATAAAAAATAAAAACTCGTTTTTAGGTATGGCTTTTTCTTGAAATTTACCTTTTGTTCTAATATTTAACTAACAAAATCAACTGGTGTATCAAATACTTAAGCGTACCAACGTGTAAAGTTAGATATATTTTTGGTGTAATATTTAATAACAAGAACAGAAAAAAAAAACAATTAACTGCCCTCGTCCAAACATAATGGTCAAAATATAAGGACGTGGACAGAATATGGGGTCAGAGACAGACAGAACATCCTCACACACATATAATTGGATGTTGTAATACTTATAATATTACTGCCTCAAGCTGCTTTTTGTTGGTTTCTACTGTCTGAACACTGTAACTGACAAATGAATGATTGGTCATCATGTCGTAATGTAGTTCTATGCAATATCCGATAATCATGTGGCTCCTATATAAAGTGCATAATGATTTCAGTGTTCTCAGATGCATAATCATCATAATCATCAACCGAGATTAGACTGTCTCACTGCTGGGCACGTGTCTCGTCCTCAGTATGAGACAGGTTAGGCCAAAGTCCACCACGCTAGCCAAGTAGTACGAGTTAACCGACTACCAATATCTTTAATAACATTATGAAAAACTCTTATACATGCAGGTTTTCTCATGATATTTACCTTCACCGCTAAGCCAGTGCTAGCTTAGTTAGCAATGTAATATGCACATTACTTCGAAAAGTCAGCGTCGCGCGCTGTATTTTGGAACCCGAGAGTCGCTTGGTGGCAGTGTCTAAATCTCACCAATGGCTGCTTGTTCTTTCTTCATATTGCATTATAGTTGCTCTATAAGTCAATATTCTTCGCTTTTTGTGTTGTTATAATAAAACAGTTCATACTGGATACGATCGACTATTTATTAACGATGCGGTTCTCAGCGCTGTAAGTAAACCTTAGGTTTGCCGCGTATTTTTCTCTTGCTCGTTGGTTTCTGAATATACTATTTACAAGGCTTCCTAACAATAGGCTATTGTGTATTACAAACATCCTTCATACTAGAGCTCTGCAGACATTGCATGGCTTTTAAGAAATTAGCAGTGTTAATTATGAGTATTACACTTTAAATATAATCAGGGCACAACCTTTTTGAAAAATGTCGTCAATCTGTTTTTTGTTTGTCTGGGGTTATGTCCAGAATAACTAAACCGAATTTGATGGAACCTTCTCTGGGAGATAAAGGACTTTGTAGGGCAATATATAAGTTATAATTTGATCAGGTAGCTAGCGCTGTTGTCAAGATTAACGATAATAACGCGGGTGAAACCGCATGGAACAGCTAGTAGTAAATAAAGCTTTAACTTCCGAATACTGGAAAAATCCGAATTTATAATGCTTGGCAAAATTCCATACTTGAGATAATTGTGGCTCTTTGCAAAGCCAAAATTATCTCATCATATCTTTCGCAATTTTTGCATCTTTATATGTATTTTTTCTGCTGATGTTGTTACTACATTAAGAGAGTAAGACTTAGATTATTTAGAAACCCATTAAACACAACTCTAAACACATAAATAATATTTAATTGAATAATATTCAATCAGAATTCACACTAGTAATATGCCATGACATTTGTTTTTGGCGATAAAAATGATAATATACTATTCGTAAAATGAATAAAAATGGGTTTGTGCTCATGCTCGTTTGCTTTTGATGAAAGGTATGTGTTGAAGTCCCAGCCTTCAACTATCTCCGTTCAAAGACTCATCAAAATCCTTATAAAGATTTCGCGTAGCCAAGCAAGCATAATGCAATTCTCACAAACTTTGGCAACTAAAATAGTAGTAAGATTTGTATGAAAATGATAAATGTAACGTTTCAATGTTTGTAAGACAATCATAAATAACTCTGTAGCAGTAAAATTCACAACAAATAAGACAACATTTTAATTAACTGGACAGTGTAAAATTATGAGCCCGCTTTTAAACTATATTTTTACATACATTATTTAAAATCTTTCGCCAATGTTCGTCTGGCCACTGGATTGCCTATGAAAATATAACCAATGCTAATTTTCACTGAACAGTTAAGTATTTAGTTACAATTTTGCACCGTTCCAGACTGATTTTAGTGGAATTTTCTTTGTCTCGATAGTATTTATATTTTACAAGCTTTTAGCTTCGTTTAACTGAGAAAGTTTTGAGTGAGAACTATTAGTAACTAAGCTATGATATTATTTTGTTTTAATGGTTCATCAATGGTGAAAGCTTTAAAATTAAACTGTTGAATTATAAATTGTAAAATACTTTTCAAGAAACTAATTGTTTAGGCATTACATTAGCTTCATTCTATTTATTCTACACCACACCTTATTCTTCCAGAGTTGGTATATACATACCAATTCTGGAAGAATAAGGTGTGGTGTGCTTCCAAACTAAAGGAAGGATACTCTGACCGTACTAGGTGATCGTGAGGAAAGTACTCGAGAACTTGTATACCTATATAGTTATCACGTGTGAGAACTCTACTTGTGCGATTTTGGATTTAAGTGCCATCCTGTCCGTAAGATTTCACCGTGTGGATTCCTTTCACCATTATCATCCTCTTAGCGTTATTGCAGTTGCAACCCGGGGTCCGCTTACTAGTCTAACGGAATTTGACTAAATATTAGCTTTTTCATAGAGCGACTGCCTGTCTGATCTGCGCAACCCAAAGATATAGCAATATTGCCCTCCCCATCGTTAGCTATTGTGAGTCAATTAAAAGTCTTTTTCATTCGCATTTCGTTCAAAATACAGTGCTGGCGTCTGTAAAATAAGAGAATCAGTCTTCTGATAATAGGGTTGTTTCCAACTAGTCAAAACAAACACTTTAAATGAAATTACAAAAACAAGCTGTGCTACGGCTTTTGTATGAAATATAACAAAATGACGTCACCTTTTTTTGCTGTCATGTAGAATACTTATTATCAATAAATTGACAGAAAAAAATATAAATTAAAGTTGTAACATTAATTGCTGAATGAAACTACCATTATATTGGCATGATTTACTAGATAAAGAAACTTTTATTATTTATTTTACTAGCAGGCAGCTTCCCTATCATGACACCTCTATATGTGATTGCTTGTATATTACTAGCCAATTGTAGTTATAGAGACGTATAAAAATCAATTTTGTAAAACATTATAACTATGCGTGTTCATATAAGGTTACACAGTCGTGCATACAAAGAAGTATTTTCGATTTTATTCGATTCCCACAATTCAAAAATACAATTTGTCTGATACACAAATTTTGTTTCCTGTCTAAACGCACTTTGTGTTCAAGATTTTAATGTTTGCAAATTCTTTAAGAACTATAAGTTTTAGGTATTTATCGAATCAAATGTGTTACATTGTGACGTCATTCGTCATCGCAAAAGCGAAAAGCTGGCGAAAGGCCAGCCGAGAGGGCTGGCCTTTCGCCAGCCCCCGCGCACCTCAAGCTGCTATATATGCCGTGGCGCTGAAGTGATCGCCCTTTTTCACTGGCTGTACGACAACCAAGTTAAGTCTTCATCTTCCCTGAGCGACGTTGGAAACGCATTCCACTGAATCTCGCGACGCTGCTTCTATCTTTGTAACTAGTCAAATTGTTTAGAATCACTATTTTTCATTGAATTTCCTTGCTAAAAGCTGTATATATTATTATACAGAAATATACAAATTTACATTTGTAACCGAAATATTAACATGTCAAATATGTAAATAAACTGAGATATATCGCACCTACGATGCTAAAGCGTCACTTCTGCATAGAATGTAATTTTTCAGTTGAAGTGTTTGAAAAATTGACATCCTATTATAATGTATAGTTTTTATAGACTAGATAAATGAACTGGTAACATTAAAACTACAAATTTAAACTTCATATCAAAGTAAAAGGAAATACCACACAGTTTTGTAATAATAAAATAAAGAGTTTAAACTTATTTTAAATTGTTTTTCGGGATATATACCACGTACCTTTGTTTGGAGTAACGGATATTTTGGCACTGTTGCAAGCGCCATGTTCACGGGTGTACATTAATTAACTGGGCAATTATGACCTAGGGATCAAAACATGAAATCATACTAATGGATCGGCAAAGTTAAGCAACGCTTGCACAAGTCACCACGCGGATGGGTGATCGCAGGTGGCATTTACATCAGAGTGCTACTGTGCTTCGGAGGACACGTAAAGCTGTCGTTTACGGCTTTTGTCTGAGTACAAAATTCGTTAGGCCATGTCGGAAGCTTTCAGGCGGTCTGTAAACTTTGACACCAGATTTGGCACTCGCACGAAAAAGAATAAGATGAGAATTTACGGTGCTCAACCAAACAGATAAACTCTTCAAATCTATAATATTACTATAGATTCACAGTATTGAACTCATGTGTACAGTGTAGTAAATTGTACTCTACTAATAGTTTGTAAGTAGTAAAGTAGTTGAGTAAGATAAGTAACAACTGTTTGTGAGAGAGAACACTTCTAGTCATATGTCAAAAAATGTGTTTATTATTCACAAGTTAAGCACGGTACATAATATAAAAACTAAATATAAGTGATTCTCACACAGGTATGTACGTTCGTTAGTAAGTTAAAATGCACACTGTCCAAGTAATTACTACGGCGGAAAATGATCGACCATTTTGCATAGTCAGCTAAAGATACGCAAAACCGTACATCATGATAGAACCAATACATCGATATTATAACGCAGCTACCCGTCCCAAAAATGCTCGTAGATATACAATAAAACAATATCAACTTCGCAAGCCCTTGGGCGTTATAAATATCCTGATGGATATATATCTTAGATATACTTGTGTATTGTTGGTACTTTGGCATAAGTTTATACTTAAGTTTGAGGTCACGGATGGTTTCAATTCAGAATATAAATAATTTAAACTATGTTTAAGAACCGATTTCAAAAAAATTGCTAAATCTATATGACTAAAAGGAGAAAAAACTGAAATTTAAGTACCTACATATAATATTATAAAGTGCTATGATTTGTATGTACCAGCTATCGATAGGTTCGAAGTCGTTGCCAAGCCAAGAATAGCAGATACACTTGCCACACGCCTCTCTCAATCCCCAAGCGACAACCGGTTGTCGCGCCAAACATTTATCGCTCAAACCCCAAGAGGCAACCGGTTGTCGTTCTATTACATTCAAGCAAGTACCTTAACTCACACGTTTAGAGACGACTTTTGTATGAACAATGTTGGTGCGTTCCGTTCTTTGATACATTTTCTACATTCTGAGCATAAAATATTGTATAAACTTTTAAGTCGAAAAACTTCAAAAATTTGTTTCGCGCACTCTTCGCGCGCAGTGCCGTGCTTTGTTTGTGTTAGTGTTGTTTGTGTATTTTACGAAAGTAAGTAGTGTTTCTTATTAGAAAACTGTTTTTTAGCTTATTAGAAGTGTTTTTATGTAACTGGTTGAATGAAATACATCGTAATATGGCACGTAAAAGTTTGTTATTATGTGACTGATTGCGAAGTGATTTGTTACTGTTGTGAAGTTTGAATCTGTAAAACCAATATAAATATTTGACAAAACACTTTATTATGATGCCTGACAGAAAAAAATAATAATAATGATTACAATATTATTTATTGAATTAAAAAAATATGGTGTGGTTGTAGAGTTAATTAGATTGTCAAGTAATAAAATTAATGCTTGCCTTTTCTATATCTTCATCCACTACAGAACTTTTACATAGATATTATTCTTTCAAATGGCATTTAAAGTTTCTATAGAAAACTTGTCAATCATTATTAATACTCGCTAAAACCAAATTTCAGCAAAGAGACTTATTTAATATCCTAATGCCAAGTTGAAATACATCATATCAGCCAGACGACGTCCACTGCTGGACATAGGCCTCCCCCAAGGTTCTCCACACAGACCGGTCTTGAGCCGCCTGCATCCAACCGCCTCCCGCGATCTTGACGAGATCGTCGGTCCACCTTGCGCGCAAGGGGCCTACCTCTGCTGCGTCGTCCGGTACGTGGCCGCCACTCCAGAACCCTTCTGCCCCAACGGTCATCGGTTCTTCGAGCTATGAGCCCTGCCCACTGCCACTTCAGTTTGGCTATCCGGAGAGCTATGTCGGCGACTTTGGTTCTACTGCGGATCTCCTCATTTCTGATTCGATTTCGCAGGGAAATTCCAAGCATAGCTCTCTCCATCGCCCTTTGAGTGACCTTGAGCCTTCTGATAAGGCCCACAGTGAGCGATTACATCTCTGATCCGTAAGTTATCACTGGCAATACACACTGGTCAAAGACTTTCATCTTGAGACACTGCGGGATATCGGACGAGAAGATATGTCGTAGCTTCCCGAACGCTGCCCAACCGAGTTGGATTCGACGATTGACCTCCTTCTCGAAGTTGGACCTACCTAATTGGACTACTTGTCCCAGGTAGATATACTTGTCGACAACTTCGAGCGTGGAGTTCCCAACCTGAATAGGAGCAGGTACAACATGGACATTCGACATGATTTTCGTCTTGTCCATGTTCATCTTAAGACCTACTTGTTGGGAGACTCTACATAAGCCATCGAGCATTGTGCCTAGGTCTTCCATGGTCTCAGCCATGACTACGATATCGTCTGCGAATCGAAGGTGAGTGATGTACTTGTCGTTCGAGTCCATTCCAGTCCAAAAGCTTGAAAACATCCTCCAGCGCAGTGGTAAACAGTTTCGGGGATATGACATCCCCCTGTCTCACCCCTCGCTGGAGTTGAATAGGTTTCGAACTCTGATCCTGGAGGCGGACTGACATAGTGGCGTTTTTATACAAACACTTCAGCACTTCGATATATCGGTAGTCAATCCGGCACCGTTGGAGAGACTGTAGCACCGCCCAGGTTTCGATCGAGGCCTTCTCATAGTCCACAAACGCCAAACATAGGGGCTGGTTATACTGCTCGGACTTCTGTATAACCTGCCGCAGCGTATGTATGTGGTCTATGGTACTATAGCCTTTACGGAAACCGGCTTGTTCGGGAGGCTGGAAGTCGTCTAGCTTGCTCTCGAGACGATTCGTGATGACCCTCGAAAACAGCTCTCTAAGAGGGTTTTATCCCCTTTCTTAAAGAAAAGCATCACCACACCTCTGTGCCACGCCTGTGGCGTTTTACCCTCGAGAATAACGGAATTAAATAGCTTCCAAAGGGCTTCTCTAGCGGCTGTACCGCTGGCCTTCAGAAGCTCGCTCGTAATTCCGTCATCACCCGGCGCCTTGTTGTTTTTGAGCTGTTTGAGAGCCACACTAATCTCGTGCACGCTGACGTCCGGGATATCTTCGGTATAGTGTCGGGTCAATCCAGCTCTAGGGTCTGACGTTAGAGTGCTTGCGGGTTGTTGCGTTGTCGAGTATAGCTGTCCATAGAACCTTTCGATCTCCTCCAAGAGCTCAGGCTTGAACGATACGATTCTGCCATCTTCCGTGTTCAGCTTTGTCAGCTGACTCTGCCCAACAGACAGATCCCTCTGGAACACTTTGGATCCCTTATTCTGCTCGATCGCCTCACGAACACATTTTGTGTTGGCGGAGATCGCGAGTCAGAGACTTAGAGATCTGTCTGTTGAGGTGCCGATATTTCAGCATGTCGTCGGAGGATAGCAGAACCATCTTGCGCCTTTCCTCTAACAGCTCGAGGTTCGGACCCGAGATCTTGCTGGTTCTCTTGCTTTTCTGGGGCTTAAAGAATTTAGCCCCTGTTGTATGGACAGCATCCACGAAACCGTTACTGTACTCGTCCACATCTACGCATTCGCCCAGGCATTCGAAACGGTTGTTGAGTTCGAGCTGAAAGGTCTCGGGGTTTTGGATATGAACCGGTGCCGGTCGGAGCGTGGACTTTATCAACCTCGACCGTTCGAGGCTTGTACAGATATGCAATGTGCCTCTTACCATTCGTTGATCGCTCCCCACTTTAAGCGAATTGATCACGGAGACATCATTGAATATCTGCCTCTTCGTCGACATGATAAAGTCAATCTCATTTTTGGTGGCACCGTCTGGACTTACCCAGGTCTACTTGCGGCATTCTCGCTTCTTGAAGAAGGAATTCATCATATAAAGTCCTTCTACATAAAGCTAGACAGCAAGTGACCCCGGGAATTCCGATGCCCATAACCAAATTGCCCCACTCTCAGCTCATCACCGTCGCGTTTGCCCAGTTTCGCGTTAAAATCTCCCATGACCACGGTGTAGTGGGTTTTGAAGCCATGTATAGCCCGAGATATGTCCTCGTACATGGCTTCCACCTCTTCATCGGGGTGCGTCGAGGTCGGAGCGTATACCTGTATGACCTTCAGCGAATACCGCTTGGATATTCTGAGTATAAAGTACGCTACCCTGCTCGACACACTCCCGATATTTACCGCGTTGGTCACGAGAGATTTGTGGACGATGAACCCGACACCACCTTGGGACTGTTGGTCGCCCTCCCGGTAGAAGAGCAAGTTACTGGAATTGAGAACTATCGAGTCCTCCACCTGTCTTTGGACTTCTGATAGGCATATGATATCCCATCGCAACTTGCTCAATTCTGAAAATACACAAACTTTATTTTTAACTTAGATACTGGTCCGTGTGGTGACAGATTAACCAGATATTTCACAGCATTTATATGCCTATCCGTATACATATAATTAAGAATTACTTTGTTTTAGCTTTTTCTTTGTACACTTCGATCCAATGATTTATACTATTTGCGCTGTAGCATGGTGCAGATGATAGTTGACTATGTGACGTTAACATCTGTCAGTTCCACATGACTAGGAATGTGACGTTATGCAATTCATTTTATCGATCTAACGATACACACAGCATGAATCTAGTTATCATTAATAGTGTGAAAAAAAGCAAATTGGCGAAGTGGCTAAATAAAAACGGAGTTACAGCAGATATAAAAATAGGCAGTGCTTATTGCCTTAGTACGGCGTCATAAGCCACCAACTCCTACCTTTGCTCTGGACGAAATGGCAAAAGAAAACGGCCACCAGGTCCTTCGACTACCACCCTACTATTGCCAGTGTAACGCTATTGAGCTGATTTGGGCCCAAATAAAAGGTCACGCCACAAGAACTTATACTTCGCCGCCGTCATCAGCAATGGTCAACATGAAGACTGGTCGAAGGTTGTGAATAAAACAAAGAGGAACATTTTGTTTGTTCCTGACTCTGATATGAGTTTAGACGAATAACATCTATATTTTTATATATGTTCTATTGTTAAATTACTATAACTATAGACTTTTTACAAAAATAATTGAATTACGCCCAATATACGTTTTTTATTATAAAAAACATCGACTATGTATCGTAGCAGTACATCCCATCACTAAATACGTCTATTGCGTTACGTTATACGCACATCACTTGGCTTATTTTTTCTTCCTATTAGATTTTATTCGTAGAACATTCTGGTTGGGTTTCATTTAATTAACTACAGTAAAAATAATCTTTATTCAATAATATTTACATTTCAGTGGATGGATACATTCGGTCTGGATAATCTAATACTATAATACTTTATAATCTAATAAACAATAAATACTTAACATATAGTTTAGGGCCGGTATAGGTTATTTTTACTTTGCTACCTGTGTTTCAGGCTATTTTCTACTTACGTAATATAATTGTGCAAAATATAACAAATGTGCATACTCTTAAAATGAACATTGAGGCAATAATAATTAAAATCGAGCGCTATTGAATGGTAGGTAATTATTTTATGACAGTAAGCAAATTCTCAGTATCGGAGTAGGTCATTGTTTGTAAGTGTCTAGTTATGATTATTTTACATTGCTTATAACTAAAATTATATAATCATATATCTAGTAACTTATTTTATCTATTGTATAAAAAAGGGCCTATGAATAATAAAATCTATGTATAAAGACATGTTTACCATGAAACTTAGTCCAGACTAGATCTTTTCGTCTCTTGTCCGGGGGCATTGGTTTGAATGGTATTAGTGCGTGTTGTTTAAGTATGGTGTGCAGTATGAACAATTGACGTACAGTTAGGACATTAGTGGACTGATACAATTCTGAAATAGGAAACATGTAATGTCGAAACGTCGCCACTTTTAGAATAGAGCGCGTTTTACTGGCAATAAGGGCGGTTTCAGATTAGCGTATTTTTCTGCGCGTATACGGTCGTTTTAGCATACGCGCTTACACGCGCGCTACAATACGCGCTTCAAAAAACCAGACTCACGTAAACGGTCGTGTTCGCTCGAAACGGTAGTGACGTCTTGTCAGTGTCAACATGGATTTTGACGGCTCGTGGTTATACGAGCTTAGAAGCGCGTCAACGCTCGTACGAGTTGCGCGTGTGCCAAAAGGCGCGCCTATACGCGCCTACATGCGCTTCCAAAAACGAGGTTATACGCGCGTATTAAACGCTAATCTGAAACCGCACTAAGACGGTTTTGAACGCCCCTCCCCATAAAGTTATACAATAGGCTATGATTGACTGACACAACGACAGGCAGCTTTGTTTTATCAACAAAAAATTTGCAGCGCTACGCCTTGTTTTGAAAACAAATATTAATTTACGCACCCGTTTACATAAGAGATCTATGTGAATGCTGAAATTAAGGTTGTTGTTAAGTGTTATTCCAAGGTACTTGATAAATTGTGTAGATTTTAAAGAAGGGCAGGCGCATGCAGCCTCAGCAGATGAATTACATTTACTGTCGTGAGCAAATATTACAAAGTATGACTTAGGACAGTAATTAATTAGTTAATTTATTACGAATGTGGGCAGCTATAGCCGAGTAGAGAGACCGACAGACTGCTACGCAGAGGGTCTCATGATCGAATCCTCGGCTCGCACCAATGACTTTTCGAAGTTAAGTGCTTATTAAACGTATTATATTGTTAATTATCGCTTGCTAAACGGCGAAGGAAAAAATCGGGAGGAAACCTGCATGTCTCAGAGTTTTCCATAATGTCCTCGAAAGACATGTGAAGTCTGCCAACCCGCACTCGGCCAGCGTGGTGGACTATGGCCTTACCCTTTTCATAGTGAGAAGTGGCCCGTGCCTAGCAGTGGGACAGTTTAAAGGGTTGATGATGATGATGATTACGAATGTGGTACTGCTGAAATACTAAGTCATACTTTGTAAATCGCGGCAACTTTCAAGAGTGAAATGGAACGCTACTGAAACTTCCACCCGTACCATGCTACAGCGCAAATAGTATAAAGAAGATAAAAATGAGGATCAAATAAAAGGTTATGTTTCGCCTCAGTAATATCTGATAAACCTAACTTCTACGTCAGATTTATGTGGCTTCCAAGGCCGTAAGTCAAACTATTTAAACATCATAAATACATATGCCTACTACGTCATTTATAACTTCAATAAGCCAAAGTTTACATTCATCCCTCAGTTTGTTTATAAAGGACTTTGGCTTAAACAACCGGGTCAAGAATTTTGTGCGAGCTTCCTTAGCCACTGGATTGAAACAGCTCAAACATCTTTATATAAGAAAAACGTTTAAGGGAACTCGAACGGGCGAAATAAATTCTTCATAAAGTTGTTGATCAAGAACAATTCAGTGTGTTAAATTGGACTACTCCCTGTGATTTAGTTTAATGAAATAGGTATTCACTCAAGTGTTCTTATTTTACAGTGAATAACATTTTATTCTTTTAATTTATGGAGATCGCGATACTAGCGTTCTCTGTTTGCTGAGAGAGAATCACTCTTACTTATAGGTTATTATTAGACTATTTAAGTGATACTAGTATGGAATAATAGTTACCTAGGCATTTCGATATTTTGCAAACTTTAAACGTAACAAGAATGGTCCATATGTATAACGTATTAACGTTAAACATATGGAACATTCTCGTGAATCACTCTATGTATTGGTAAAAACTGCATGAAAATTAGTTTTGTTGTACGTGGGTTTATATCACAAATAGACAGACAGACAGAAATGGTGGTGGAGGTGGAATTTGTTTTATATTATGTAATGATGAGTTGTCTTCTTATGTTGAGATTTTTTATGGTTTCTATTTAGGTACCGCTCGCGCACATTTTTCCCGTTATTGGAAGAATTTCTGTTTACTGTGCAAACATGATTTAATATACGTTTTTGTAAGCAGGTTTTCTTTTATATATTCTGTTTATTGAGTTAGTCTTAACATAGAAACAAAAGGCACTTAAGTTACATTATTATATTCAAGATGTTGTGATGCTGGCATAGGAAGCATTTGTTTGAATTCAGTAATATCTGCAGCTAGGTAAGAATTTGTTAGACGGGTTTGTATTTGCTGTCGTGAAAATAAAATTTATAGTTCAAAATCATAATAGTACGGTCGTTAGCGCTGTTGCAAGTGGACGTGTGTCGGTTGCTGCTTGGCAAGAACAATTTAAATTTTTGTGATTGGCTGTGATAGCTTTACCGTGGTTCCTTGTCACTCTTACACCGTTTAAACCAGTGGTCTATACCTACTGGGCTGTCCTAGACAGAGATATACATATTCTCACAATTACTCGAAAAATATATTGGAAATAATCGGCGGTGATTTGATCCCGCGCCATCGGAGGGAGGTGCTAGCGACCCGAGCGCTTATCCATCGCGCCACCGAGTAGCTGACGCCACGCGGTCAAATGGTCAGAAAGTGAATGTAAGTAAAACGAAAGTTATGGTTTTTGAAAAAGAGGAATGCGTTACGGTTTGTAATGTTTTGATCGATGGAAAACGAGTGGAGCAAGTGAATGAGTTTGTATACTTAGGTTCGTTGTTTACAAGAGATGGTAAGAATGAAGAAGATATTGAAAGAAGAGATAATGCAGGTAATAGAGCTCTGAAGGCGTTTATGAATAGCCAAAACGTGTCCAAAAAGGCACGTTTGGCTGTGCATAGAGGGATATTAGTGCCTACCCTTATGTTAGGTAGTGAAAGTTGGGTATGGCAGAAGAGATTTGAAAGTAGAATAAATGCTGTAGAAATGTCAGCACTGAGAAGTATGTGTGGTGTATCTTTGACCGACAGAGTAAAGAATTGTGTGATAAGAGAGTGATGTGGGGTAAAAGAAGATGTAGTGACAAGCATTGAGAAAGGCATGTTAAGATGGTTTGGGCACATGGAGATGATGGATGACGATAGACTGACAAAGAAGATATATAAGGCAAGTGTGAATGGGATAGGACAAAGGAGAAGACCTAGGCGGACGTTCTCTGACCAGATTTTAGACATCCTGAAAAAAGGACACGTCAGAAGTACCCTTAACAGAAGGGCATGCATGAGAAACTTGATGGGAGTGAATGAAGCAAGAGAGGTATGTCAGGATTGTTGCAAATGGCGTTCCGTAGTCTCTGCCTACCCCTCCGGGAAACAGGCGTGAGTCTATGTATGTATGTATGTACATCTTTTACCCGTAGTACAAGCACTGCTTTGTTCGGGACTAGATGGTGTTGATTAAAAAAAGGAAAAAATAATCCAGGAACATTTTACAAAACTTTGCCTAGACTTAAAATCGAATTTAAAAAACACAAGATCAGCATATATTTGTAAAAATACCTACTAGAGGCCCGTCGCGTCGCGTTTGCAGTGGTATTATGTGTAATGTACACAAAACCTTACAAATTATACGTTTTAAACTTTTTTACGAATCACTCCGTCTATTGGTGAAAATCGCATCTAAATATTTGCAGTAGATTGAGTTTATTGCGAACAGACCGACATCACATATGACTGGTGGAGCACGTTCTTTATAATATGTAAGGATTAATTAACAATTTCCATTGTCCGTGTGGTGACGGATTAAGAATACGAATTGTCACCACCCCATATCATCCATGGGTGTCGTAAGAGCCGACAGAGGGAGTATATCATGCAGAGAACAGCACTGTAAGAGAAGGAAAACTTGATACAAACCCTATACCAAGCCGCTTGGCCAGCGTGGTATAATAGGCCAATTCCTCCTTTCAAAGGAGAGGCCTAGTCCAGCAGTGGACTATTAAAGGCTGATGATGAATTAACAATTCTACTCGCTTAAAATTTATTTAAGAATAAAAAAGAAAATAAAGCAAATATATGTATGTACGTATCGAAATTGGATCTACGTCTGAAGTTAGGAAGCACTGATAAAGCTTAAAATCTGTTACAATGTTTGACCACAATCAATGAATACAAATTTAATATCTATGCTCTATGCCACAATTTAACTTATAAGCAGAGTTCGGATTCTATTGACAATGAATCTCAGTTTGCCGAAACACGACTTAGGAGTATTATTCTAATAATTATGTGTGTAATGAGTTGGAGCTTTCAATACTACTTGACGTTTGTACATTAGTTAATGAATAAATAAACTGTGTTGGTAATAAGTGTGCCTGTTCGTTCCGGCCATGTAACTAAAAACAAGGTAAGTGACACTCATATTTAGCATGCAAATCAACGTCAGGGGTCAGGTAAAGTTAAGTAGGAAAGATTATTGACAGCTGCATACGGAAAACACAAATATGAACTCTATTTAAAAAGAAAAGAAAAATATAATGACAACTCAATAAAAACTATCGAATTTTAATGAATAAATGAGATGAGAAGGGATTATTATGTCCCAAGTAATAAAACATTACGATCTTGTGTTAACACAAAATTTCGAAAAACATCAATTTTAATTTTATTGCCAATAAGGCTTTTTATCTACGTACCAATGTCAATATTGAAAAGTGATTGATTTTGGTCACATTGCCTAACGAAGTAGGTATAGTGCAACTCTCTTGTATAGTCTGTGCCTTCGTTACTGACCGATAATATTTGTACAAGCGATACTAAGTAAATGCGAACTTCGCGACGAGTACCGGTTACAAGGATCGTTTCGATCGATCGTTGCAAATGGCGTTCCGTAGTCTCTGCTTACCCCTCCGGGAAACAGGCGTGAGTCTATGTATGTATGTATGTATGTATGTAAGATGCCTTTGTTACATATTGTGTGGTAAAATTAGGGGCCTGAGATAGATAACATGAAACTTGAAATATTTCGTTATTATTATAGTATAATATTATTACAGTATATTCCGCTACTGCTCAATGCAGTTTTGGGCCCCATAAAAAACAGTACCATTAGTTGAAGTGCAACATCGTTTTGATGATGCACATCTTAATATATAAAATCCTTGCGTTACTGACTGACTGACAGACACGCTACAGCCGAAACTATTGGGCGCAGGAAGATGAAATTTGGCATGTATGTTCCTTGAGGACAGTAGGGGTGCACTAAGAAGGGATTTCCCGAAATTCCCACGGGATCGGCCAAAACGGGTATATTTAAAAAAAATGCAGGCGTAGCTGCTGGCGTCCTCTAGTCTTCCATAAATATTTTTTGCTGTATCCTGTCAGATCTAGATAGTATCAATAAACTTCCATATAACAAGATGAGTCATGTATGAAAGCTATTTTTATTAACGAAAAATAAACCAGGAAGAGGCTGAGGTTTAAAAATACGAGTTAATGCCAGCCGACATTTTGGACCGTAGCCGAACTAAGTTTTCTTGGCAGTTATTTATGTTCAGTCTGTGAACCACAGTATACAAATAAACACGCTTTTAAAAACAAATACAGTCGTGCCCATTCAAGAGGTTTTTAGAATGGGAATGAAATAACTGGAAACAAAATCTTCGTTTTCTTTTGTTTTTTGTCATTGAGAATGTTTCGGTTTAGATTCGTCTACAGAAAAGTGCTGCATAGTCTTTCGTGGCCAATCTTTGCAACAGCTAAATATCTGATAAAAGAGAATTTAGAACCGCGTTTTTTACCTTAAGTACTCGACTTTTACAGACGATAAAGATGTAGGCCCGTATTAATAAACCGATATTAGCGTGAGAGTAGGATCTTAATATCTGGTTTGAGATCCCGACATAATAATAAACAAATCTTAAGATGCGGTTTAAGAGCCTG
Source organism: Euclidia mi (assembly GCA_944739405.2). Lineage (NCBI taxonomy): Eukaryota > Metazoa > Arthropoda > Insecta > Lepidoptera > Erebidae > Euclidia > Euclidia mi. The sequence continues at coordinate 40,655,120 of OX123183.2, read as the reverse complement.
TCATCACTTGAGATCGCCTTGTTTAATAAACAGTACTCGAGTTTCAAGATCGGTATCAAAATGGTTCTCAAGATCATGATAGTTGAGTACAGTCGATGCGGGACTTGAGATCGTGAACTTGTTGGGATGCGACAAATCCATTCAAATTACCTCCACAAAACTTTAAAAAACGATTTCGATTCAGCCAAGAATCAGTGCTATATATTGTATCTTTAATAAGAAATAATTTAGTGAAGTGATATCAGAGCTGAGGTCTGCCAGTTGCACCGGAAATAGCTGTATTGTTAATTTTAAGGTATTACGCTACAGCATCTTTTCAGATAAATTATATTCATCACTTGAATTGTAAACGAAAATATGACTTTGTTGTGTATACTGTAAAGTGAACTAATGGTAAAATGATTTATTAATAATGTTAAAAACCTTTTAGCTTTTCTGTGGAGATCTCATTAATTTATCACAGCCTACAGTGTCAAATATAATCTATACATCTATAAGTACATATAAATAAAATTAGACTGTCTGTTTGTAATATTAAAAAATACCGCTTTTTACTTAATGTATGTGGATGTATATATAATAATATGTATACGAAATGTATTTTTTTACAATTCAAATATATTTACAACTAGCTGTTTCCCGCGGTTTCACCCGTTGGTACATCAACTATCTGCCAGTGAACATCCCATCAAAATCGGTCAATCCGTTCGAGAGATTAGCGAGAAAAACAAACAGACAGACCGACAGACAAAAATTGAAAAAAAAATGACATTTCGGTAGGTACATGTACTGTGATGCATTTTGTAAAAAGCGGTTATTTTAATATTACTAACAGACACTCCAACTATGAGTCAAGCACAGATTGTCACAGATTATAATGATCAATGATGTGACGGCGACGCGCATTAGCAAGCGTATGCGTTTTATTGACTTGTAAAATTCAATACTTTTTAAATAAATTGTGTTTTTTTTTAATAGTTTATATAACTTTAAAGTATGAATGATAATTTTTTCATTAATATAAACTGTAAAACGAATTTTCTTTCTACACATACAGGAGTTGAACATTATTCTTCTGCAAAGCAAGTGCGAAACGTACTGAACAGAAGATGAAATAGTTCGTTCATTGTGACGTAGCAAGTCTTGAGATCAGGATTTCATTGGGTGTCGAATTACGAATCATAAGATCGTGATCTTAAGCTCGGTATCATCTGAGTTGGTGTTGATACGGGTTTATTAATTAGCGTCGACATTAAGATGCTGGTCGTATCTTGAGACCGTATCAACTGATACCGCTCTTGAGATCACGATTGAGACTAGTTTATTAATACGGGCCGTAGAGAGCATGTGGTTGGTATATGTTTTATTCTAGGTAAAAGACTATAATAATAATACTTCTCTGGGGCAGTCGTTATCTTATCATGAGACTAACAAAATCTCAGAGGGCAGGGTAACAGCTTTCAAATATCACCTTCATCATGTAATATAAACAAAAACTGTATTACAGGATGAATAGAAAGCTTACAAACCGCAGGGCAGCTTTGTGGCGAGCTGAATGTGTGTGGCGACACTGCCGTCCCGAATGCTTCAAAGATTCGGTCAGGGCCTCGTCTCCGGCTTGCCTTTATTGGCTGGTTGGAGTGAATGACCAAGAGCGCCCACAGGACTCTCAACTCTGACTTGCCTTGGTTGGCCGGCCAGAGGGAAGCCGCAAGAGCTACTAGCTCGGGGGTGAAAGTGTCATTCTCAAGGGCGTAACTACGGGGAAATCCGCTCCTGGTCTCCGTTGTCACGAGACTCGCGATGGCGAAACCGGTGCCGCACCGCTCGACACCCCTAGCTACTCGCACCGGTGTTGCCCTCTGGCTGCCTTTATGGCAGACTTTGTTTACCTTGGTGGCTATTTAGAGAGGGCCCATCTAGTGAGTTGGCGAGTCACCGTCTGCCCCTTTTCGACGTACTATAAGAGTACTTAGGGTAGACGCTGGTTTCCATCCATAGTGTCCATTTAAACCAGTCCATTTAACATCCATCACAATAGCCCAGATTAATTAGTTTCTATACATGTAGCAATAGTCCGCCACCTGCTGCGACTAATCCGTAACTACACTTACTACTACATTTATGGAGTCTCCTCATTAGCTGACACATCACATTCTAGATTATAACTCTCAAAGGGCCTATGCGCGTTGGACCTATGTCTCCGTGTACGCCTGCCAAAGGGCCGGTTATTCTTCTAAGTTATCAAAAGTTAAAAGAATAGCCGTGAAAGAGAAACAAAAAAATAATAATAATAATATTCTACCACATACACACATCACCATCTAGCAAGCATCTAGCAAGCATAGCTTGTATTATGGGTACTAGATAATGGATAAACATACATGAATACTTTTTTTTGTAAATACATACTTACATATTATTATTATAAAATGTTTTGTGGGTAGTTGTGGACACTACAGCAAAGCTGTTGCTATTTTAGTATATTTTAATTAATTTAAACACAATTTTATTGATTTAATGCAGTAATCATATTCAGTATATCACCCTACTTTTTTTTTTTGTGTCGGGTTGGAAAATCCTCATGGAGTCCCTCCGCACCGGGAGAAGGACGAAGGGGACTGTCAGACTCTTACTGACTAAAAACCAACCCGTGTTCCTCATTTACCCGTGTGTCGGAGGGTAGGGATTCGCATAAGCATTCGTCGCTACCCCCCGACGGGTATTGGCCCGCCAGATGGTCAGGCGGGCTCCGAACAAAACTCCCTTGGCGGCGGATAAAGGTGTTGGGCTCCGCCGCCAAAACACTCAGCGGCCGAAGAGGATAGGGAGGACGGCAACGCAACACCGCATCTCCTCTTCCTCTGCGGCCCCACTGCGACGCATCGAATGGAGCGCCCCCACTTGGTCGCGGGAGATAGGGCGCGCGGCAACGCAACACCGACACGCCTCTCCTCCCGCGACCGCACCCGACTGCGGGGGACAGACAGAACTGTCCCCCGCACCCGCACCGTTAGACGCATCCTGCGCAGGTCCCGTCAAGCCCACGCGGTGCGTCCCCTCCTGGATCCCTCATAGCTTCACCGCGGATAACCAATCCACGGTTACTGAGCCCCCCCACCACGACAAGGTGGAGATCCCACGGGGGGGGGGAGTATATCACCCTACCTGCCAGTGAGTGTTATCTCCTTACTTATATCAGTGTAACATAGTAAATACATACAAGATATTATGGAGTCACTTCAAAACACTATGGAAAATCTTAACAACATGTTTCACCAAAGAATTACTCAGCTTGAAGAAAAACTACAAAATAACACTAGCCCTCCATCTAGTATTGCTAGTCTGGCTTCTGAATTCGCTGCCTTCCGGGAGTTTGTAGCAGAGACTCTAAAGGGGCTACAGCAACAGGTCCAATTGCTTGCGCACAGTGTGGATCACTTGGAGATGCAAGGACGGGGAAAAATTCTACTGTTCCACGGCGTGGTTGAAGAGAAACAAGAAGATCTTGTGCAGACTGTTGTCAATGTTGTTAAAAAACATTTAAAGCTTGATGATTTCTCAGCTGATAACGTCAAGCGCTGTCGCCGCATGGGGAAACCAGTTCCGCAAAAACACCATCCAATCCTCGTGAAGTTCCAGTACGTATCTATCCGAGACAAGGTATGGTTCGGCAAAACCAAACTCAAGGATTCAGGTATAACTGTCTCCGAATTTCTAACCAAAGCCCGTCACGACATATTTCTGGCCGCACGGGAGAAGTTCGGGATTTCAAGATGCTGGACCAAAGAAGGAACCGTGTACATCCTCAGAGCCAATGGAGATCGACTTCGCGTAAACTCTCTGCTCGACGTTCATAACCTCAGCAACCCTGTCACCGTAGAGCACCCAAAGCAGGGGGTACCGCATACCGCGAAAGGTGAGCCCACAAAGGTCAAGAGAGCTGCAGCGCAGAAAAAGTGAACTTGTTGACTTGTTTTTCTTCTACACGTTTTATTCTTTCTATCCCAGGTAGGTTGTATAATTTTTGTTAGGTGTGTGATATGCCGGTACTTTTCCCTTGTGTCGACGGTACCCTCTCAACTTTATAACAAAGTGTATTATTAATGTCAAATGTTGATATTTCTTATTTCATTTTATAGCCATAAGACATTTAATTTACATTTCTAATGACCTTGTTTCGTTTCTCTTCACTTTGTGTAATTTAAGCTGTCATTTTTGACACAAGTGACAATTTGTTGTCTATTACCACTGACATTCTCGATGCAGGATTATGTATCGTTTGGATTAAAGTCACACGCGCATATTTGCAACATTAGTTAGGCAATTAATGATATTTATTTTGCTTTTATGTTTTGAACTCAAGCATATATTACTTAATAAATTTTTAAACTTTTAAATATACATAACTGTTGAAAACTAATTTTAAACAATACTTTAGCATATTTTTTTTACTGTTTTTATATAGCATATATAAAAAAAAACTCGTAAACGTCCAATATTTATAATATTTTTATTTTTTGTTACTATAAAATTTACACAATTTTTACTTCGGGTTAACTATTAGATTTATTCCTTTTTATGATTTCTATTGTTTTTATAATACAAGATGTTTATTTCTTGTTTAAAGAGCCTTTTTTTTTTTTTTACGAGGTGGAAAATCCCTTCGGATCTCCGACTCTTGGGGGAAATGAGAGCCGGAGTATGTGGTGTTTCCACTAAAAACCACCTCGACTTCCGCCATGTACCCGTGTGTCGGAGGGTGGGGCATCACCAAAGCACTCGTCGCCACCCTCCGACGGGTATTGGCCCGCCAGATGGTCAGACGGGCCCCGAACAAAACCCCCTTGGCGTCGGATTAAGGTGTTGGACTCCGCCGCCAAAACGCCCAGCGGCCGCAGAGGATAGGGAGGACGGCAACGCAACACCGCATCTCCTCTTCCTCTGCGGCCCCACCGCGACGCATCGAATGGTGCGCCCCCATTTGGTCGCGGGAGATAGGGCGCCCGGCAACGCAACACCGACACGGCTCTCCTCCCGCGACCGCACCCGACTGCGAGGGACAGACAGAACTGTCCCCCGCACCCGCACCGTTGGACGCATCCTGCGCAGGCCCCTCCAAGCCCACGCGGAGCGTCCCCTCCTGGATCCCTCTTAGCTTCACCGCGGGTGAGCAATCCACGGTTACTGAGCCCCCCCACCATGACAAGGTGGAGATCCCACGGGGGGGTTGTTTAAAGAGCCTGTTTATATTCACTCTACCTGGGATTATTGTATTTTCTAATTTTTAATGTACATTAATGGATTGCTTGTATGTATATATTTTTGTTATGCTTTGTTAGTTTCAAGCATTTGAAAAACATGTAGCTGGCAGGTGGACTGCATGGAATAGTTTGAATTGCATTGTGTTAATTTGTTTATATTTAGGTATTTATATATATTTATTATTTTATCTGTATTACTTATAACTTCATATTTTTTATAATGGATTTAAATAGTGATAACGATGATTTTTATTCTCTAAGTAGTGATGATGATAGCTATTGTATTGTATGTATTGTGTGTAGTATTTCTTCATTGGCAGATAGTCTCCAATCTCAATTTTATGATCTTCCGAGAAACGTTAATGTTGTACATATAAATACGCAGAGTATTCCCGCTCATTACCATGATATGCTGGCCAGTTTAGACTGTAAGAACATCCACGCTATTCTTGTTTCCGAATCTTGGCTTAAGCCATGCCTTTCTTCTACTTCCTATTCTTTGCCCGGCTTCCAACTAATTCGAAATGACCGTACCGTGGACGGAGGCGGCGGTGTTGCTATTTATCTCCGATCCAATATTGCCCATAATGTGGTAAACATGTCTTCACAGCCACCCCCGTCTAATGCTAGTGAACATTTGTTTTTGGAAGTCGAGCTACATCATATAAAAATACTTCTTGGTGTTTACAACTGTCCTTCTTTGCGAATTGATTTCTTTTCCTCATTCGAGAGCCTGTTACTCAGTCTTTGTCCATCTTACAGTCAAACCAATATTATGGGTGACTTTAACACCTGCCTTCTCAAAAATGACTCCCGCTCTTCATCATTAAATTCTATTTCAGTTTCTAGCAACCACTCATCACTTTCCACATTTCACTTCTTGACCTCATTTTTGTTTCTTCTCTTGACCACGTCGCTAAGCATGGCCAGTACTGTGAAAATGAATTTTCGTACCATGATCTTATTTTGCTTTCTTATAAAATTCGTCCTCCTAAAGCAAAGCCAAGAATTCTCTTGCAACGCAATTTTAGTGGCATGGAAATAGAACGCATTCGTGACGATGCCAACGCAATTGACTGGGAACCGTTGTTTTCAGCGGAATCATTGGACCATTAGGTCGAAATATTTGAGAAAAGTATTATTGAGTTGTACGACGTTCACGCATCAGTTCGGCCCATAAAACTAAAGCATCTACCTGCACCTTGGCTTAATAATGAAATAAGATTACTCATTCATAAAAAATATGTAGCGAAGTCTAAATAACAAGCAAAACCCACAGCATACAATAAAAAAAATATGTCACAATCAGAAACCACTGTAATAAGGTGTGTAGGAATGCACAACGGCAGCATGTTCATAACTCCGTACAAAACGGTGATCCAGCGAAAGTCTGGAAATTTCTTAGATCACTAGGAGTTTACTTACCTTACCTTACCCAAGAAATCTAATCCTGTAACCTTTGCTGCTTGCTATCTAAAGTCCTCGAACGCCTTATTCATAACCAGCTCAACACATTCCTATCTAGAAATTTTTTTATTTTTTTATTTATAGACTCACGCCTGTGTCCCTGAAGGGGTAGGCAGAGGTGTAATATTACACCCACATTTCACCATGCATTTTTAGGTCCCACGTAATAGGGGGCGAGCCTATTGCCGTACCGGGTACATTACCAGACTCCGTGCTGCTACTGAGAATTTCCTAACGGAAAAACCCAATAACACTTTGCCCGACCCGGGAATCGAACCCGAGACCTCCCAGTCCCACGCGCACATTTATGCCGCGAGGCCAATGAGGCAGTCTGCATGATACACATTTTAGGAACTTGAGATCATCGGAAAATTTAAAGTTATCGGTACCTGTGCATTCTACAGTGTTTTTTGACAAATCTTTGACTGTCTTAGCTGCAAGTTTCTAGAATGCACTACTCGAAACTACATATAAGACATGCTAAGTCACTGTCAATATTTAAAAATCTTGTCAGGAAGCACTACTTGTCACTATAAAGATTTGTTTAGTCCAGCTATAATATCCGAATAATAGGTATGTATTATAATATTAGAGTATATATGGATTTATATGGATATATATGTATATTATTTGTGTATTTATTAGTATAATATTTGTAAGTATATATATATATATGTTATGTACATTATCTAATGTATTATTGTTTATGTTGAATTGTTTTTTTTTGTATTCCATGAGTTACTATTAAGTACACCCGCATGCTACCCATTCTTTTTGTTCAACTATTTTTCCATTCACGATTGTCTGGAAGAAATCACAACTTGTGATAAGACCGCCATTGTTCACTAGTTCTAAGAATATTTCTGTATACTGTTATTCCATTTCTTTCTGGTGTACAATAAAGTATATTCATTCATTCATTCATTCATTCATTGTAAGTAGAAACACCCAGACCAAGACAAACACCCATGTTTATGCACTCAAATGTTTGACGTGAGCGGGAATCGAACCCGCGACCTTCGGCGCAGCAATCGGTTACACTCCCGCTGCGCCAACCGTCTTCGGTGAGCACGTAGAGGAGTGTGGACTATCACTAAACTAAAACAGGCGTAAAGTCGAGCAAACTTCCTAAAATTTACCCGGTCTTTACAATAGAATTTGACTATCTGTTTAAGAGGTTTAGCAGTACCAGTGGCAGTTGCTATGGGGCAAAAATTCTGTCAAATCTCAGGTCTCAGGCTGGAATAGAAGGAGTTAGTGTGCAAGAGTGTAACGCTAGAATACCGATGATTAGATAACATGTGATGCGTAATGCGTTATACAATTCATTACACTATTTGTAATTTATTTATTTCATCATGTCAGCCTAGAGATGTCCACTGCTGGACATACGCCTCCCCAAAGGTTCTTGATTTACGTACTTTAGATAAAAGAGTGTTTATAGACACGAGATATTTTGTTTGAGAATAATTTATATAGGTTAAACGATTCACATACTTTAGTTTACCCCTAAACTTTATGGGTCATGAAGAATTCTGACAATCATATTTATACATATCACAAGTTTTAAGTGCTCTACAAAGTATCACTGACTAAGTTGAATGAAAGGTATACTAATGTAGTAAGTGATCTATTTTGTAAAAGGTTTTTGTAGAATTTATTAATTTCCCCCTAAAATACGAAGAAACTATAACAAGAGTTTATCGAGGTGACCATTTTACCTAAAAAATCATTGGGTATTATTATAGAACCTAGCTATCTATAACCTGACAAAAGTAAATCCTGCGCTGTGCTCCTGGGTAGTTAGGTTCTATAGTTCGCTTATAGTACTGCTAATATTGTAAATCATTACGCCCACTTAGTATTTACACCATACAAATACTCAGAGGATTGTATAAAATAGAACTCCATAAAAGAATGTCATGTTAATGTTAAAATTTTCAGTTTATTGCAGTTCCAAATTCTGTTTAAAGAAATATCATTATCAGAGGATAGCGGACCCCAGATTGAAACTGGGATAACGCTAAGAGTACCGTTATCCCAGTTTCAATCTGGGGTCCGCTGTCTAGTCTAACCGGATTTGGCTGAATATTAGCTTTTCCACGGAGCGACTGCCTGTCTGACCTTCGCAACCCGAAGGGATAGCGATATTCCATGGTTTAGACTAGTGTCAGTGTATTTAGAAGGTACTGACACCTGTAACGACTGTCAAAGATCTTCATGACAACCGGGACCGACGGCTTAACGTGCTCTCCGAGGCACGGGACAAGCGATGATTAACAATTCAATACGCACATAACTCCGAAAAGTCATTGGTGCGCGCCGTGGATTCGAACCCGACACCCTCTGCATGACAGTCTGTTGGTATATCCACTCGGCTATCACTGCCTTAAAGAAATATATATCCACAATATTTTTTATCGTCTTTCGAAAGTTTTGCGGCTTTGTTTATCAGTATAATCATATCATAAACGTCTAGAACAGTAAACATGAAATCAGCTATACTTTAAACTTCCACAAAAATGCCGGTGGTGGTTGATATTATAATAAATCGACTATATCTAAGAAACTCCCTAAAAGTTATCCCCTATGTATGCAGGAGATAAAAATAAACAAATACGTCCATAATAGGTTGAGCTAAAGGTGTCATAGATTTTTCATGTGATTGGTTGGAATTTGGATCTTGGTAGGGGTCTTTTATTGTTGGTTTGGGGTGACGTCGGGGCATTCTTGCATCGGAGGCAGTCAACTAGACGGCGCCAAGCGGTGAGTCAAACGAACAGGCCAGCTGCTTTATAGCTTTTGCGCTGAGTCACCGTAATTTATTATCGATTTAATTAAACGAGACAAAGATTATAAGCTTTGAATACTGAAGTTCAGCTCAGTTAAGTAACAGATAAAGTTGTGGGCATGTAGCCCCTCAAATACTTTTGTCTTAATATAATATGTAATCTCACAATTATACTTGCTGATGTTCTGTATTTTTTTCTCGTTTCTTGATTTGTTCGTTTATTGAATGTTTCATTCTTAAACAGTTACAAATAGACAAAAAGCTACACGTGTGTAAATTTACGTAACGGGACTTTATCGTGTAATTATCTGAAACTGAAATTAAATGTAATTAATCTCATATTTGGCATTTTTGATGTTTCGGTATGAGCTTGAATAATAGTGGTCACGGAATGAATTCTTGAGTCATGAATGTATTTCACAGTGGCGTAGGTAGAGAGGATTTGAAGAAGGCAATGATCTCTCAGGTCTCCTCCTCCTTTCCGCTTTGGATAGATCCAAATTATAAATCCCTATATGCACCATGGGTGTCATCCGAGATAGCAATGAAACGGCTTGATCTCCTTTTCGCGTAGCTACGTGGATGAAGTTTTTTCATGAATATTAGTATGCATGAACTTACCTTTTCACGCATTATAGCTTTAACATTAAAACAATGACCAATACTGTGATAACTGTGGTATTCAAAGCATTCATCAATTTACGACAGTCATAAAATATTATTATGTTTAGTTTACTCAGTAGGTAACAGGAGCTTTTCAGTAATACAATTGCGGAATAATAATGCCTAACTAAGATTAAGACGTTATTAAGATAACAAATTGAAAGATTAATCTATGATATTAAAACTTTATTTCTGTCTTTGCTTCAGACGGCCAAGGGATGTAATCAGTATCTTAGAATTTAGTATCGGCTTTGCCTACCCGTCAAATTTTACAATGCCACTGATAACCATTATATACTATGTTATAACATTGTTGTAAGTACACCTAACTATTTAATGTCGAAAAAAATATCAATATTGGTTCATCAGTTTCAAAGTTTAAAGGGTAACACTTATAAATTGCTTTAATTGAATACATCGTGATTTTGAGGGAAGCCGTATTAGGATACATTTTTCTGTCCAATGCCAACTTTGGCAGCCGCCCATGAATCATATTTCTTCAGAAATACGTGTAGGTGATTTTTGTGCCAAGTAGTTCTAGGTAATAAATGTCGGTTTCTGGCTACTTATTGCATCAAAAGGGAATGTAAAAAATGTTGAATAGAAGGCTTTTTTGAGATAAAGTCGAAGTGTGTGCATAAAGCAAGATGTTATGATTTTCGAATTTAATGCAGTACTAGCATAAAAGCGATAGCCTAGTGGGTGGACGAACAGACTGTTACGCAGAGAGTTTCAGGTTCAAGATTAAGTAGAGTGGCTATTGAATTGTAATAATGACCTGCTAAGCCATAAAAGAAAATCGTGCTGAGAAATCCTTCTAGTATTAAAATTCTTCATAATGTTTTCAACCATGTTAAGTCAAATCGCACACGACTACAGACGTGGGCTCTGGTCTAACGGTCTATTCACGGTAGTAGAGCCTTGCTGATTTCAGCATGAATGGGCCGGCTCGACTGGGGAAGTACTGCCCTCTCACAGAAAATCAACGAAAAGTAACAGTACCTAAACTGTTGCGTTTCGTTCGGTGAGTGAAAGTGCCGGAGGCCCTATCCCCTATTCCTTCTCCCTCATCCCACTCCTCATCCTATCCCTTTTCCCAACCCCAAGGGATGGCAACGCACTTGTGACTCCTGTGGTGTTGCTTGTATCCATGGGCGGCGGTAATTGCTTACCATCAGACGATCCGTCTGCTCGTTTGCCGCCTATTATTATTACACAAAAAAAACTATTTTCAAAGTAAGAAGAACCTCATGACCACAGTGGAACAGTTTATGAACAAGGCCGAGAAAAGGACTAATGGAAAACCTGGAAACTGACCAAGAAGTTATATAAGTCAAGTGTGAATGGGACAGGAGGAAGGGGAAGACCTATGGACGTTCTCTGACCAGATTTGAGACATCCTAATAAAGGACGGGTTAGAAATACCCTTAACCGAAGGATGCATGAGAAATTTGATGGGAGTGAATGAAACAACAGAGATATGTCAGGATCGTTGCAAATGGCGTTCCGTAATCTCTGCCTACCCCTCCGGGAAACAGGCGTGAGTCTAGTATGTATCTATGTATACTACAGTAAATAATATCTAAAATAGACTAGACTTCATAAATTATATAGAAATTTTCGTATATATAAACTGAATAAATATTTGCTAAAAAGCTCATCATTTTATCTTCAATGCAAATAGCTAGTGTTTTTAACCTTACTTAGGTCGTAATATCGAGCAGACAGTCATAAAAACGCCATAAAAGTGGTAGACAAACAAGAACATAGTACTAAGACTGAAAAGTTTTGATTAAACTAATAGGTTTTAGCTCTCTTCGCAACCTGAGGACGAATAAAAGTACTTAATAAGTTGCATATAATCTAGATTTATTTGTGAACTTTGATCCGCTCATTAAAATTAATTTTGTACCTACGTACAAAATTAATTTTAATGAGCGGATCAAAGTATGTACCTACGTACATATTATGAGATTTTGGAGCTTTAACTGCTTGATGATAATTTGGTACGCAGCAGTACTAAAAGTCCAGGTTGTTGACTCCGAGAATGGTCCATAAAAATATTATATTTGTAAGGTATCTTGCCTCTTGACCATGGTGGTATCTAGTATTATTATGGTTTATTTGTCATGCAGGATAGAACTTTGTGCAATCTAAAAATGATTAGAAAAGCAAAACAGATTTGTTTTGTTATTTCGATTTTATTATGTAACTCGCTTAAGGATTTGTTTCCGTAGAAATACAATAATTGTTAAATTGCAAGTGTACGGCGCAATTTTTGAACCTTGATCAGTTTTTTTGACTTGTCCAATGTATATTTGTACCATTTTAAAGATGTATTTAACTCTTGATATACACGGTGACTTCACACATACACCATTAACCTGGTTGAGTCTCCAGGACGCTCGGATATAGAATCGTAAATTTAACATGAAATAAAAACGTTTTAGAAAGAAAACTCTAGTTAGATTTGTATATATTATTTAGTTTTACAATTACATAGATAGGTTTTCACTTAAAATAATAGTGTTACGAGCTGGGGTTCGGTGATAAATTAAATTCCTATGCCACTAAAACTGCAGTTTATTTACTAACACAAACACTATAATTACACACTTAATTTTCAACACTAATAAAACACTATTTCACACTATTAGAAAACACTTCCACCTTACTTAAACTTCGCACTCCTTCGCTTGTTGATCGCTCCGATTATTAGAATTGAACTGTGTGAACTCGCTCGTCCGCGCGGTTTTTATACCGGCCGGATAACAAACTAGTTAATTCTAGACGTTTCTGAAATATTCTCATAACAGTCGGGAACAGTCGATACAGCAACGCCATCTAGTAGAGAGTAGATGAAATACCTCAACACCACTGATACATCCAATCTCTTCTAGTTCTCTCATTCACCGATAGATGGCGTTATTTTCAATTATCGCCATTCGTAACAATGCCTCCGTCTTAAACGTGTTCGTCTCGAACATCGTTAGACTCATAGTAACGAGCCAACCGGTCCACATGAACTATCTTCGGTGTACCTCGTGGCCCCTTCTGGATTCGGTAGGTAATGTCGTTCATCCTGGTAATTATGCGATATGGCCCGTCCCTGGCTTGTAACTTAGGCGATTTACCTTTGCTTCGTACTGGGTTATGAAGCCACACCAATGATCCCTCATCGAAGCCTTTGTTGTTCGCCTTTCGATCGTAGCGAGTCTTCATTTTTTCAGACATCTGTTGTCCTGACTCCCTGATGTGCTCGTATACGTCGTTCATCTTGTTGCGTAGCTCGGTCGCGTAATCCGTTATATTGCGTGGAGATTCTGGTGGAATGTGGAATGGTGATTAAGTCTGCAGGTAAACGTAGTTCTCTACCGAAATTGGCAAAAGCTGGTGTTACTCCTGTAGTTTCGTGGACCGCACCGCGATATGACAGGAGAAATGGTTGGATGTGCTTGTCCCAATCTCTTTGTTTGCTCTCCAAGACCTTCGCAAGGAACCTTTCCAGTGATTGGTTAAAGTTCAACCATGCCATCCGATTGCGGATGATAAGCCGTGGTCCTGGTTTTATGTGCACCCATCACGCGACAAGTCTCCTTGAACACCTCAGATTCGAAGTTCAGGCCTTGATCGCTGTGGATTTCCAAGGGCACCCCGAACCGACAAAAGACTTCATGCACTAGCTTATCGGCCACTGTGGTAGCTTCCTGATTTGGGATTGCAAACACTTCAGGCCACTTCGTGAAGTAATCCATCACAACCAAGAAGTATTTGTTTCCGTCCTGGCTCTCCGGAAATGGTCCAGCGACATCCAATGCTATGCGCTCCCATGGAGCTCCTACATTGTACACCTTCAATGCACCTCTGCTACGAGTGTGTGGCCCCTTCACAGCCGCACAACTTGTGCATTTGCGGCACCAATACTCGACGTTGTCCCGACAGTGGAGCCAATAAAACCGCTCTCGGATCTTAGTAAGGGTCTTCTTAACTCCCATGTGACCTCCCGAAGCACCATTGTGATAGAACTGCAAGACTTCCGGCAACTTAGTTTTGGGCACTACCATTTGCAAATGGCACTGGTTACCGAGCGTTTTCCCATTTGCGGCACAGAACTCCATCCTGGATAACCAAGCTTTCCCACTGTGCCCAATAACTCTTGGTTATAGGGCTCATTGCTGCGATATCACTCCATTTGGGCCTAGGCGCGTCTGATTTCTTCCATTCAAGAATCGGCTGTAAATCCTTGTCATCTTGCTGAGCAATCTGCAAAGCTTCTTTCCATTCGTCACTTAGATCCGTCTTCAACATCCTCACTAGCGCTGCCTGCTTTGCCTCCTATCGGGTACAGTGCTTGCACTGGTCGGGACACGGCTTACGCGATAGGGCATCTGCGTTACCATGGGACTTGCCACAGCGATGTTGTATTACAAAATCAAACACTTGCAGTAGTTCAATCCATCTGGCTACTTGTCCTTCTGGGTCCTTAAATTGAAGTAGCCATTTCAACGCAGCGTGGTCGGTTCGCAGGTGGAATTTACGCCCCAACAAATATTTGTTGAAATGCTGCAATGTCTTTACTACAGCCAAAAGTTCCCACCGGGTGACGCAGTAGTTTCTTTCGGGTTTGGATAAGGCCTTGCTGAAGTATGCTATAAAAACTTCTTGATCAACCTTCATCTGTGACAGCACGCCACCAATTCCGGTGTTACTGGCATCTGTGTCAACTATGAATTCATGCTCATTGTCAGGGTAGCCTAGGATAGGTGCAGTAAACAGATGTTTCTTGAGCTTCTGGAATGCAACGTCACAGCTCTCATTCCAAAAGAACTGTACTCTGTCTTCGGTGAGCTTATGAAGAGGTCGAGCAATGTCAGCAAAGTTCTTCACAAACCGTCAATAGTAGGAGCATAATCCGAGGAATGCTCTGACCTGCGTTTTGTTTTCTGGAACTGGCCATTCCTTCACGGCAATGATCTTATCCGGGTCGGTTTGAATACCTTGCTCCGAGACTACATGTCCTAGAAAGTTCACTTGCCGTCTGAATAACGCGCATTTCTTCGGACTCAGCTTCAAATTAGCGCCTCGTATCTTTGACAGCATTTGCTCCAAGTTTCGAAGGTGATCCTGGAAGGTGCGCCCTACGATGATGATGTCATCCAAGTAGACCAGGCAGGCGTCTCCTATCAATCCCATAAACACTCGCTCCATCAGTCTCTCAAAAGTAGCCGGAGCGTTGCACAATCTAAAGGGCGTGACGTTAAATTGCCACAATGCTTTGCCTGTGGAGAATGCCGTCTTCTCCTTGTCTCGAGGATCTATTTCTACCTGCCAGTAGCCACTTTTTAGGTCTAAGGTAGGAAACCACTTCATCCCCGTTAGCGTATCCAGTGTGTCAACGATCCTTGGCAGTGGGTAGCTGTCTTTCTTCGTGATGTCATTCAATCGGCGGTAGTCTACACAGAAGCGCATGCTGCCATCTTTTTTCTTAACTAGCATAACTGGAGAGCACCACGGGCTAGAAGAAGGCTCGATTACACCTTCCTTCACCATACCGTCGACCATAGCTTCCACTTCTCGTTCTCGTGCCACTGGCACACGCCTCTGGCGAATCGGTGCTTCACTTCCCGTGTTTATTTTGTGCTGGACTAGTGCTGTCTTCCCTATGTCGGCATCACTGGTAGAGAAAATATCGGCGAACCGGTTTAACATCTTCTCAGCCTTTGTCTTCTCTTCTTCCGACAAGGTACTTTGGCAGTCCTCTAAAAGTGAAAACACGTCGAATCGTGCACCCTGAATCTTGTCGCTGGTAGGTCGCTCTTGACATCTACGCATCCAAGCCGCTCCTTCATAGGTGCCTAATTCCGTCTCTTTCTTGAGCAACACTTCCTTGTCACTTGCATTCATTGCGCGTACCGATGAAACTTTGGTACCCCTTACCAAGGTTTGTGCAATCTTCCACGAGGCATCTTTCTCTAGGCCTTCGATAAGTACGCAACGGTTCCCCTGACCCGAATTCCTTGGTAGACAAACTGGTACAACCGTTTCCGACCGCGGGTGAAGAATGACATTCTTCAGGCAGTACACTTTTCCTGAAGTTGCACCTTCCATGAAGACGTCTTCTGAGCCACATTTCAACACTCCCTGGTTAACGTCGATCTCGCAGCGATGCTTCCGCATGAAGTCTAGCCTCAAGATGCAGTCGTCTACTATATCGGCCACGATGACTTTGTGACGGTAAACTTTGTTGCCTAGCTTCAGATCCACCTCCATTTCACCTCGGACGGTTATGTGCTGACCGGTAGCTGTTCTCAGATTCACACATTCATTGTTCCTGAAGCAGCCCCTAAGAACTCGTCTTGCCAGATGGAAACCGATGACTGTCCGAAAAGCACCCGTGTCCAATGTCAGCATACATGGTGTTCTGTTAATTTCGCCTTCAATAATCAGGCTGTTCCCGTCTCATGATTGCGAGATCGAGATACTTGGGGCTCTTCCGTTACCAACCAGCATCCGCCCCGCAGTCCTGGCTTCTACTCATTTCCCTGCTCTCGCTGCCTGGCAGGCACATCAGGCGACCCCTTTGGTGGAGACAGGGTGTCACCAGGCTGCCTACGCTTTGGGCAGCTCAAGCCGATATGGCCTCTTTCTCCGCAGTTGTAGCACCGAGGTGACCACACAACTTCCCTGATGCGGTGACCTCGATCGTCGCGTCGCAATGCTTCCACCTCCAGAGCGTGGGCTAAGGCATCCTTGAGGTCCTTGAAGTGCCAAAGCCTCACTGCTGCTCTTACCTCCAGATCCCGGCTCCCATCCGTAAACGCCTGTACGAGGTTCCCGTCAATAAGCGCAGGTGACGACTGGTATGCCTTCCTGACCAACTTTTCCACCTCTAGAGCCCACTGCTGCAGAGTTTCTCCGGTGCGTTGTGTCCTGTCCTTCAGCTGAGCACGATACACATGTTCGAGGTGCGCGTCTCCGTACCTCACCTCCAGCGCCTCCAGAAGCTTCTCGTAGGTGACGTCTTGAGTGCGAGTACCTCCAACACTGTCAAGGCCCGGTCGCGAAGGCCCAAGGTTAGGGCGGTTAAGGCCTGTTCTTTGGTCTACCCATTCGATCGCATCACAGCCTCAAACTGGATCTTGTATGCAGACCATGATGACGAGCCATCAAATGGTGGAACCTTAAACTCACGAGGTGAGGGCGCCACAGTCACAGATGTCACTTCGTTGGATCCGAGCCCACGCAATCTCCTCTCCACTTCAGCGACACAGGTCTCGTGATGTTCGTGTACACGCTTCCCTATAGAGGCGACGTGAGTCTCAAGCTGGTCGTGTCCGAGGTTCTCCACGTCGCTGATACGAGCCTCGTGCTGCTGGAGCTCCTCCTTTACCACCTTCAGGTCCTTCCCTACAGCGGTGCTGAGGTCCTTCATCACCACCAGCTGTTCCTCCAGACGGCGTGCCTGCTCCTCCTTGTCGCGCTGTAATTGTTCCTAGAGCCGCGATATCGGGGACCGACACTGAGTGTGTTGCGTTTGCAGGCTCCACTGCAGCCGCGGAGTCACCTGCTCTACCAGGCGATGGAGAAGGAACGTCTCCGAAGCGTCTCTGGTCCAGGTCTTGCTGGCGCTGGTTCCTGGTACGCACTCCCTCAATTTCTTCCTTCGGCATAACCGGCATAATTTATCCCTTTCTTCTGACACCAATTTGTTACGAGCTGGGGTTCGGTGATAAATTAAATTCCTATGCCACTAAAACTGCACTTTATTTACTAACACAAACACTATCATTACACACTTAATTTTCAACACTAATAAAACACTATTTCACACTACTAGAAAACACTTCCACCTTACTTAAACTTCGCACTCCTTCGCTTGTTGATCGCTCCTATTATTAGAATTGAACTGTGGGAACTCGCTCGTCCGCGCGGTATTTATACCGGCCGGATAACAAACTAGTTAATTCTAGACGTTTCTGAAATATTCTCGTAACAGTCGGGTACAGCAACGCCATCTAGTAGAGAGTAGATGAAATATCTTTAAACCACCGATACATCCAATCTCTTCTAGTTCTCTCATTCACCGATAGATGGCGTTATTTTCAATTATCGCCATTCGTAACAATAGAATCAGTCTTTTATTGAATAACTAAAATATGGCACTCTACCACAAAATGATGCATAGACTCACGCCTGTTTCCCCGAAGGGGTATGCAGAGGCATATTAAACGCCCACTTTTCGCCAGTGTTTTTATCCCACATAATAGGTGGCGAGCCTATTGCCGCTTATCGGGATATTTTGTTTGCCAGAGCCTCGACCGTTGATCGGCAGGTGCACCACTTGCAGGTGAGGTTAGCTTGGGACCCTAAGTTCTTGGTGGGAACCCTATGCACCGTATATAAAATTATGACCCCTAACTTTTAGTCTCTACATTTAAAAAACAAAACATTTTTCTTAGTTATTTTTTAAAGGTACATAACAATAACATAATGAATCTATACACATAAATAAAATTGGAGTGTCTGTTTGTAATATTAAAATAACTGCTTTTTACTAAATGCATATGGATGTATACACGGTACATATAGCGAATGTAATTTTTTAAATTTTTGTCTGTCTGTCTGTTTGTCTGTCGGTTTATTCTAGCTAATCTCTAGAACGGCTGCACTGATTTTGACGGGACTTTCACTGGCGGATAGCTAATGTACCAAGGAGTAACTAAGGCTATAAATGAACCGGGTACGCGAAGTAGTTCCCTCAAGACACGGGTGAAACCGAGGGAATCAGCTAGTTAATTAATTAAACAAAAAGAACATGGCTAGACCAAAATATAAAAACGTGCAAGGCCTTCTAGTCACGGTTGGTGACATAACATTGAAATCCTTTTAATTTTTGATCAGTTCACCCCGTTGTTACGACAAAACGAGGAAAATGAAGATAAAATTAAAAATATAGGTCAATAAGAACTCTAAAAGAAGATGTTAATCATTTACAATATTGTGCCTCACCTTGAGTCGATCATGTTACCATTGTTGTGTAATTTTCCAAGAGAACTGTAATTTGTGACTATGATACATTTAAACAGCAGAGGAACAATTCTTGAAAGGAAAGAAAAGGAAAAACACCATAATCTTTGCGATATTATGAAGTGCGATATCGGGTACCTTAAATTATCAAAAGATCATTAAAATAAATATGTAAATGTCCGTTTTTCTTATAAAGGTAAAAAGATAGCATACTTCCTTTCATCTTAAAAAAAAAAGTCTACGTATCTAAATATCACCCACGCTGAAACAACCCTTTTGTGTTTAGTTCAAACTAATGTTTAAAATAGACCAATCATTCTAATGAAATCGTCTGTTAAAGTAAAAAAAAATCGTTTATAAATCATCTAGTTACCTGCCATGTTTGTTTAATTTTATTCAGGTGTTGCTGGCACCCACATTAGGTTTAAAACGTCATCATACTCTTCTACAACATTCAAGTTTATTCCTACGTAAAGACTAGATTAAAAAAATAACGCTCAGCCGTTATTGGCTAAACAAAATTACTTGCACTAAAAAATTTTAAAAATATCCGCCGCGCAACCATGGCTAGTTTTAGATGATGTTTTAAACAGTCTTCACTTGTACGTTTTTTTCATAAAGCGAATTCTGCACAATGTTAATAAGCATTCAAACAACGAACACAGATCATTCAGATGCGAAACAAAAATGTGTTCATATACCGACCTAGAGAAGTCCGCATTCATCCGCTTCTTGCAATCCATTGAGATCGTAGGGCCACATTGTGGTGGGTCACAGCACTACGCCATATATGCTGTTATTTATTTTATCCTAAGCGGAATGCTATTAAATCGTGCAGCCCCAAAATATGGGTTTTAACTTTTGAATTGAGCTTTCCTGCGTTTCCAACAAAAAAGGCTTAGCAAACACTTTAACTATAAATTATAAGGCGTTTTCCGATTTTATGTCGATGATTTCTTTGTAAGCATAAATATATTCAATTGTTACAAAAGTTAATCCAGACCAGACCAGATCCAGATTGTTGTTTGGAACAAAAATTTTTAGATAATACGAAACATCATCTCGTGAGAATCGAACTCACACCAATTAGTGCAGTTCTAAACCATACGTACAGTACGTACACTCTAATCTATTTGGTCTACAAAATCAACTTATTCACCATTCTAATGAGTAGAGACAGCACATGTGATTACATAAGTCATATAGAGGTAGCCCTGTGTTTAACTGCAACTTTGTAAAATACTGTGGATCCTATGATTACGTAAATAATCTTTGATCGCTTTTAAAGTCCAGTTACCTAATCTAGATATATTATACATATTATATTAGGCGGTATACCTATTTATTGAAGAACTTTTTCATATTGTTTGTTCATTACCATCACCATCAGTCTTGTTTATAATCTGTCGCAATTGCTAGGAAGAGAGCACGCTTCTATAAAAAAAAAATTGAATGTCTGTAAAATTCTCACAAAATGAAAGTATATCGGATACGAGAATTATACCAATTTTTAAAAATAAATAAACAAAAATACATACCTGAAATAATCTGTAAAAAATACATAAATAGCAGAGCATTTTCGTTTTGTAAGATTAAAACCCATCATTCAGTGAGGCGTAATTCTTAGGATCTTGTGCGACCTCTATCAAATTTTCTGGTAGTTGGCTTTTCGTGTAGTCGTTTTACGGTTGGTCTGCTTACGTTAAATTATAATAATGCTTTAGACAGACTTGACATCTTGATTCCAGAATAAAGCCTTTGTTATTGAAGTCGTTATCGAGTTTTCGAATTATTAATAATATATGGCTACTTGAAGTGGCATTTAGTGCCTGTTATACAACTAAGTATACGTAAACTTAGTAGGTAATTAAAATTAGACATTATATATACAATATTTTATTTGAAGGTCTGGCGTCTTCGTGATGGCTAGGTTTTCTTACCTAGCCATCCTATGCCTGGGTATAACCTAAGTTAACTCTTAATTTACCCGGTAGGTCCCTGAGACTCCATTGAATACTTTAAGTGCTAATAAAACCGTTAGTTTTTGGAATTACAAGTTGCGCGTTCCAATACCTTCACGCAATGACGCGTCAGAACGGAACGCGTGGTAGAACGGAAGTCGATGTGCGAAGCCTCGATCGGTAAGTAAACACGATAGTGGAGCCCGTGGGACTCCACCGGGATGTTAATGTTATAGTTTTGATGTATTTACGGTACTATTAGTGTGCATGTTTTTTTATTTCAGTTGATATAGTTTCATCTGGTAGTACCATAAACGTCCTTGGAAGCTGCTGTGTCTGTGGTGGACAAATGGCTCAAACGGCTGCGCGACGCCAACGCGGCTGATGAGGATCAACAAAATATAGTGTTGAATCAGCTAAGAAGACTAGAACCTGATGAGGTAGTGTCTGAATCTAAGGATTACTGTCAGCTTTCATACCACAACACAGCTTCAGATTGTTCAGCGAACGAATGTGTATATTTGCCCTATTTGTTTTTAGCCTGTGTGCCTGAGCTGTACATTCTTCTACGTTACAACCCTTTATGTGTCTTGGCCTCCTCAGCGATGATTTTCTATTTGCTAAGGTCCTTGGCATTCACTCTCCAGTTGCTATATATTTTCATGCCCTTTGTAGCCTTGCCTTTACTTATAATCTAAGGTAGTCGGTATCGCATTTCATGTCATAATATAGTAAAGATTATGGTGTTTCTCTTGTACTTTTCTTTTGAGAATGTTTCTTCTCTTGTCTAAATATATTAGGTATAGCTGCAAATTACAGTTCTCTTGGGAAATTATACAACAATGGTATCATGATCGACTCAAGATGAGGCAGAATATTGTAATGATAAATACAATAAAAAAAAAAGGTGATAAAAGCCGAATTCCATATGTCTGGGACAGTATATGATGACAGTGACTTGTTAAATAGCAAAGAAATAGGTAGGGCTATAGTTTTAGCACAAGCAATTAAAACTTTTGGTGATATATGATCAAGTCCCGCCCACTTAGAGGGATCTAGCTTTGAGAGAAGTTCCCGCACAGTATTGACGTTTACTTCAATTGTGTGAATGTCCGACGATGAAAGTGTATTATGACTATACGGGCAGGGTGGATAAGTTATTGTTACTGGCAGGCTCAAGAAAGGTCGTGCGGAAGTGAGACGAAAACGCTTCACAGATAGAATCTGGCGAAGAAAGAAGTACATCGCCATATTTAAGAGAGCTAGGTAGTGAGTTAGATTTGGAACGCTTTACTTAAAATGAATCATAACGTATCTTTCCATGATGCATCATCAGTGCGTGATACAATATAGAGTAATGCCGATGTTTTTGTTTTATGTCTGATAGAAAGTTTTAATCTTTATTGACGCCCCAACAAATAGCTCTAAAACTCATGAAAAAAATACTATGTATTTGTGTACACATTTATTGTTGCGGTTTAAACGTGCTGAATAAATTTTCCACTATAAAGTGGAATAACTCTAAAACAAAGGCCTTTACAGTAAATACACACACAGTGCAAAAATTTGTTATTAAAAAACTAGATTATTGTTTTTGAGAATATTAGTAAAACACATAAAATCCTCGCAAACACAATATCTTTAAGTTTGAAAGCTTATTGTTTATGAACAACAAAAATCAAGCATTTTCTGTTTTTTGAACAAGGTCCGAATAATCCTTTGTTTACTTACGCGTATTTATAAACTAAAAAGGTTAAAATTAGTTTTGTGTACCAATCACAAATATTTGTGATACCTCTAGCAATATTTCGTAAAACAAACTTACTAAATTGTATATTTCCAATATATTTTTGTATCGGTTAAAAAATTGTAACGCGAACATGAAGAATTATTAATAGGGAAACCTTTCTGGTTTGTAAATAGACGGGTTAAAGATCTTGATGAAGGTTTTCTCGGAAATTGGAGGGTACCTTCTATTAATAGCTATACATCTCTTATTGATATTGATTGCCGCCTACCATGGCAAACACCGTGACTATACATACAACTGCAACATATACATGCTATAAACCCTTTCGGAATTGCACAAATATATTACAGTTTAATATATTAAAAGAAGTAACATCACACTTTAATACCTCAGAATAAAATAAAATGATGTATTCTCAATATATAGTATTTGAATAAACATTATAAAATATCAATGAGTGCATTTAAATAAGCACATTTCTAATTCAATGAAAGTTTTTAGTATCGAAAAAAATTCCAGTGTCACCAAATATAATTTTATTGAAAATACGAGCTTTTGCCCGCTGCTTCGCTCGCGTTAATTTTGATTCAATAAAATGTTTTGTATAAACTATTGCGCCTCTTGGTTAGCAATGCAAATTCTCAAACAAATTTGATAAATATTGTTTTTATTTTCAAACAAACTTACAACGACATTTTAATAATAAATAAAAATTTCATAAAAATAAGGACCCCTTTTTGAGCTACCCCATCCTAGGGGTGAATTCACTAACGTCATTTGAGGAACAAATATGCAAAGTTTTGTTAATCCCTTAAAGGTTTCATACAAATGTTGACTACCCTTTTTACCGCCTTAGCGTAAGAATTTCCGAAAAATGTTTCTTAATATAAACTAATTTTATTTGAGGAACCAAAACACAAAGTTAAGGGTTAATCCATTGAAGGAATAAAAAGTTTCATACAAACTTTGATAACATGTTTTACCCCTTAGGGGAGGAATTTTCAAAAACCCCATCTTAGTGCTCCCCTACACTCCTTTTTGTTCCTTGTTCCTTGAGAACATACATGCCAAACTTCATCTACTTACACCCAATAGTTTTGGCTGTAGCGTGTCTGTCCTATATTACAATTTGGAATTTTTAGATTGTCGCTTACATTCATAAACACTTTTTCTTTGAGTTAATGACATTTTTTAAATACCTGATGAAATTCGAGCAACCTAGGTTATATAAAAACAGATTTGTCAGAAATATAATAAATAATTCTACAACAATGCCACTCATATCTGTACTATTGGCACAATAAATACAAAAGATTATAATATTTATATATCACCTACTTCTTTTCTCTCTGCGCCACTCAGAGGTAGACTGAGAGATAATGCCCATAGCATTAAGTCCACCTGTTTACGCTGTGTATATAAATAAACTAGAGGACGCCAGCAGCTACGCCTGCATTTTTTTTTTAATTTACCCGTTTTGGCCGATCCCGTGGGAATTTCGGGAAATCCTTTCTTAGTGCACCCTTACGGTCCCCAAGGAACATACATGCCAAATTTCAGCTTCCTGCGCCCAATAGTTTTGGCTGTAGCGTGTCTGTCAGTCTGTCAGTAACGCAAGGATTTTATATATTAAGATAATATGTACACGTGGCGTAAGAAGGATGGACATGTTACGTTAAGAAGCATGATAGATTTTGTGATAGTCGATGAAAGAATGAGAATTAAAATAGTAGACACTAGGGCTTATCGTGGACCGGATATTGGCACAGACCTCTATTTGGTGATATCAAGAGTTGGTGGTATGTTTAAAAACTGGCGGTACAGAGCCAAAGAGTCGTATACAGAATTAGAACGCATAAAAGTGGAAAGATTGAAAGATTAGCATACGAAAGAGATGTATAAAAAGCAATTGAGCGAACGGCTGGATAAAAGCTGGAGTGATATAAATAAGGAAAACTGTGAATGATGTATGGTTGGTATTTAAAACCAACGTAGTGAAAAGTGCTGAAGATGTATGCGGTGTGAGTAAAAGAAGAAGTAAGAAATGTGAGAAAGCAGACTGGTGAAACTAGAAGTATGGTTGAGGAAAGGAAGAAAGCGTGGTTGGATATAATAGCAGCAAAAGCAACGAATCGAGCGACCAGTGGTATGAATGAAGATATTGTTAAAGAAATGAAGGACAAGTATAGATGTGTGAAAGCTAAAGTAAAAGAATGTATAGAGAGGAAGAAGAATGAGCAAAAGAAGAAATATGAGGATCAATTTGGCTCAAGTTTCCGAGACAATATAAAACTGTTTTGGAAACTAGTCAAAGAAGCGCGGGGCAAAAATATAAATGGATCAATGAAAGTTATTAGGAATAAAAAAGGTGAAGTTATGAATGAAGAAAAAATGATACTACAGTGCTGGAAGGACTATTTTGAGAGTTTATTTGAGAAAGATGTGAGTGAAATAGAGCAAGAAGAGATGATAGATATACATGATGGCCTTAGTGATGAAATTGGAATGGATGAAATTATGAAAGCGCTAAATGGTATGAGGTCTGGCAAGTCTGCTGGGTGTGATAAGGTGACGATTGAAATGTTGAAGGCTGGCGATGGACTAATCGTAAACCTGCTGCATTGCCTTTTTAACCTGTGTTGGAAACAAGGCCAGGTCCCAGATGACTGGACGAAGGCAGTGCTTGTCCCAATTTATAAAGGGAAAGGTTCACAGCAGGAATGTCGAAATTATCGCGAGATCAGCCTTCTTAGTGTTATAGGAAAAATGTATGCCAGAATATTGATTGACAGGGTAGTAAATGTGACTAATGAGAAGATATGGGATGTGCAAGCGGGATTTCGGAAGGGAATGGGATGTACCGATCAGGTCTTTTCCTTACGCTGCGTAACCGAAAAGTGTCTGGCAAAAAACCAGAAGGTATATTGCGCGTTCATAGACCTGGAAAAGGCTTATGATAGAGTGAATAGAAAGGAATCATGGAAGGTGCTATCTATGTATGGGGTGGACAATTTTATAATTAGGCCTCTGAAATCTCTGTATAGGGGTTCCAGAGCCTGTGTCCGGGTTAACGGTGCCTATACAGACTGGTTTGACATCTCTATAGGTGTCAGACAGGGGTGTGCAGCCTCGCCCTGGTTGTTCAACTTATTCATGGATAGCTGCATGAAAGATATGAGGAAAATGGAATGCGGGATCGATACGGCAGGATTGAGTGCTAAGTGCCTCTTGTACGCCGATGATCAAGTCATTCTGGCGTCGTCGGCGACTGAGTTACAACAAATGATGAACTGCATGAATGAGAGCTTTGAATCGAAAGGTATGAAATTGAATGCAAAAAAGACGAAAGTGATGGTGTTTCAGAAGGATGAAAATGTGATTGAGTGTAATATTGCGATTGGAGAAGAAAACATTGAACAAGTGACAGAATTTATATATTTGGGTAGCATGTTTGCGAGAGATGGAAGATGTGAAGGAGATATTGAAAGGAGAGTGACTGCGGGAAACTGTTTAAATGGAGCGCTGCATGCCTTTATGAACGGCCAGAATGTGCCAAAACAGGCGCGACTGGCGGTTCATAATGGAGTGCTTGTGCCCACGTTGATGTACGGTAGTGAGCGTTGGGTGTGGCAGAAAAAGCATGAAAGCAGAATTAACGCAGTTGAGATGCGGTCACTGCGTAGTATGTGTGGGGTAAGACTGATTGATAGAATTCCGAATGCAGTAATACGAGAGCGATGTGGCATGAAAGAAGATGTCGTGACAAGGATTGAGAAAGGAATGCTGAAATGGTTTGGGCACGTGGAGCGAATGAGTGAAGAAAGAATGACGCACCAAATATATGAGGCTAACGTGTATGGGCAAGCCGGTCGCGGCCGACCTCATAGGACATTCGTCGACCAAATTGGTGACGTTCTGAAAAACGGGAAGGTCCTGGCCGGTGCACCCGGAACCGGCGAGCATGTATGAACAGAGTAATAAATGTAGAGGAAGCGCGTGAGGTTTGTTAGGATAGATGCAAGTGGCGTTCCGTTGTCTCTGCCTACCCCGACGGGAAAAAGGCGTGAGTTTATGTATGTATGTATGTAAAAATAGTTTATGACGTTCAAGACAAAAATAATACGGATACACGCTCACCGGAGGTTTATAAATATACAGGTGATATTCTTCAAAAAAATTGTTACAAATATTACCTATTCTTCTAACATAGCGGTTATTGGATTTCGATTTTGGTATACAAAGTGGAGTAATTTCATTAAGACCACCTGTTGTTTGAGTATCTTCTTATAGACAAGCTCATGGCTTTTTATTATTTTAGTATTAAAAAAATGGTCTTGAATTGTGTTTTACTTCAGCGGAGGCAGGCGTAATATTAAATTATGAACGGCAGAGCTGAATAGGTAAATCAATCATTATTTAATAACAGTTAGGTTTTTTTACATTTTCCAAGCTTAAACAGTATTTTAGGACCTGTTTGAAATATGTTTTATAATAGGTACTCACAGTACTGTGCAGTCGTTCATAAAACTGTATAAAATGAACAACAGAATAAATGATGTTAGATATGTAATGAAACCTTTTGTTTTAATTATTAGATTTTGTTTCGATTAGCTTTCATTTGTTTTAACTACATATAATAAGTAAAAACAAAATAATTAATTTTATTTATGATGAGACTTGTAATTTTTATCAAGTCTAATGTTCCACGAACCGGCAGTCTAGGTGAAAGCAAGTTTAATAATGAACTCCCTGTTCCATTACCCGTCGATGGTATCCGTTCTGATTACTTTGACGGCAGCGTCCTCTTTTCCTTCTTGTCGCACGCAATACTTGCAGCTCTTATCAAAAGGACGTCTTGATAAGGCATCAGCATTACCGTGAGATTTTCCGCTACGATGCTCAACTTCGAAATCGTACTCTTGAAGTTGTTCAATCCATCGAGCTACCTGACCCTCACAATTTTTAAACTGTAAAAGCCACTTAAGCGCTGCGTGGTCCGTCCGGATCCGGAATTTTCTTCCGATCAGGTACTTTTTAAAATGCTGGAGAGTTTTCACTACTGATAGAAGCTCCTTTTGTGTGGTACAGTAGTTCCTTTCAGGTTTAGACAGCGATTTGCTAAAGTAGGCAATAACAGCCTCCTGGTCTCCTTGTCTCTGGGAAAGAGTTCCACCAATACCCACATTGCTTGCGTCCGTGTCAAAATAAATTCCCCATTGACGTCGGGATATGCAAAAATTGGCGCTTCACATAAACGCGTCTTCAACTCCTCAAAGGCAGTTTGACATTTTTCATCCCAATTAAATGGTCGTTTTTGCTCCGTCAGCTCATGTAAGGGTTTTGCGATGCTCGAGAAATTCTTCACAAAACGTCTGTAATAAGAGCACAGCCCCATAAAAGAGCGCATCTGCGTTTTGTCCTTAGGCATGGGCCAATCTTTAACCGCCGAAATCTTGGCAGGGTCCTTCTCGATGCCTTTTTCAGAGACGACATGACCCAAGTAGTTAACTTGTCGCTTGAAAAATGAACATTTTTTTAAGACTTAGCTTCAGATTTGCATTTCTCAATCTATTGAGTACACTTTCTAGCTTCGTGAGATGATCATCAAAGTCTCGTCCCATTACAATTATGTCATCGAGATACACCAGACAAGCTTCCCCTAAAAGCCCGGTAAGGATGTGTTCCATTAACCTTTCGAAAGTAGCTGGTGCGTTGCACAATCCGAAAGGCATAACATTGAAATGCCAAAGCCCTCTGCCCATTGAAAAAGCTGTCTTCTCCTTGTCTTTTGGGTCCATTTCCACTTGCCAGTAACCACTTTTTAGGTCTATTGTTGTAAACCACTTCATTCCGCATAATGTGTCTAACGTGTCGTCTATTCTAGGCAAAGGATAACTGTCTTTCTTGGTTACATCATTCAATCTTCGGTAGTCAATACAGAATCTAGTCGATCCATCCTTTTTCTTTACCAATACCACCGGCGAACACCACGGGCTAGTCGATGGCTCAATAACCCCGTTTTTCCTCATATCTTCAATCATATCCTCTACCTCCTTCTCCCTGGCAAAAGGTACACGTCGTGGGCGTTGATGGATCGGTTGTTCATTCCCCGTATTGATGGCGTGTTTTACTACTCCTGTCTTTCCGATGTCACCGTCGTTCTTTGAGAAAATGTTGACGTACTGTGTCAGCAATTTTTTTGCTTTTTCTGTTTCGATTTCTGTTAGATCGTGTTTGCAACCCTTTAAAACACTATACACGTTAACGTTAGTCTCAGCCAGACTCTTGGTTTCCTGGCAGTTTCGTAACCAAGCGACTTCTACGGACTCTCCTATCTCAGAACCCCTTTTCAAAACTTTTTCTTCATCACTTAAATTTAGGACAGGTATAACAGCCATTTGTGAAGAAGCAACTACTACACATGCTGGCAACCATGGATCGTTAACTCCATTGTCTTCTATCATTATGCAACGTCGCTGACTCGAAGTGGCAGGTAATGTGACAGGAACAAATGTCTGTGACCTAGGTGCGAGCTTACTCTCCTTGAGGCACAAAAGCTTCCCCGTGCCTCCACCTCTCATTGGAATCTCCACGTCTCCACACTTGAGGATACCACACTTAATATCCAATCTACATTGGTGATCTCTGAAGAAGTCTAGCCCAACAATGCAGTCGTCGACGATGTCTGCAATCAGTGTTTTTTGCCAATATAATTTGTCACCTACTTTGAAAGCCACCATTTGCTCTCCCCTGACTGGGATGTCCGTGTGGTGACGGATTAAGAATACGGAATGTCACCACCCCATATCATCCCATGGGTGTCGTAAGAGCCGACAGAGGGAGCATATTATGCAGAGAACAGCCCTGTAAGAGAAGGAAAACTCGATACAAACCCTATACCAACCCGTTTGGCCAGCGTGGTATAGTAGGCCAATTCCTCCATTCAAAGGAGAGGCCTAGTCCAGCAGTGGACTGTTAAAGGCTGATGATGATAACTGGGATGTGCTGGCCGGTAGCCGTTGTCAGTCGAGGTCGAATTGACTGTTTTAGAATCTTCCTATTCTTCCTTAGCAGGTGAGTCCCTATAACAGTTCGTGACGCACCGGTGTCCAAGGTCAGCAAACAAGTTACGCCATTGACCACTCGATCAATGGTTAAGCTGTTCCCATCCGTGCTTTGTCGGATACAAACTTTAGGGGCTTTTCGTCTACCGGCCAGCGCTTGCCCCGCAGCTCTGGCTGGAATTAGTTTTCCTGGTCGTGTTCTGACATTTGAACAGTAGCGTCAGTCTTACGTTTACGTTTCGGACAGCTGTCCGAAACGGAACCAGGACATGTCAGCAGTAGCTACTGCTGACATGTCCTGGTTCCCTGCAGCTATAACATTTTGGGACAAATCTTCGGTCTGTTCGCTGCATTTCTGCGGCCACAACTCGGACTCGTCCACCCTTGATATCTCGACGGACAGCCTCCACTTCGAGAGCATGCGCTAAAGCGTCCTTAACGTTGTCGTGGTGCTTCAGACGAACGGCAGACCTGACCTCATCATCATAAATGCCATCAATGAACGCCTGGAGACGCATGCTTTGGACTTGTGCCGGGGGTGCAGACTGGTAAGCCTTTCCTACCATCTTCTCTACTTCTAGAGACCACTGCTGCAATTACTCGTTAGGGCGCTGACAGCGGTTGCGCAACTGAGCACGGAATACAAATTCCAAATGCGCCTCTCCATACCTGGACTCTAGAGCCTCGATGAGCTGTTCATATGTGGCGTCTTTCCCCACAGACTGTAGCACTGATATAGCACCATCGCGTAAAGCCAGAGCGAGTGCAGTCTTGGCCTGCTCTCTGTTCCAACGGTTACTAGAAGAAGCGGCTTCAAACTGCATCCTGTACGCCTCCCAGAAGATCGAAAGAAGGCACTTTAAAATAACCAGCATCTGATGAGGTGACTGCGACTGAAAGGACGTTAGCTTTAATCCTCCTGAACTCCTCCTCTAAGCGGCTGTGCATCTCATCCGATACTGATGTCATGCGGGACTGCACCTCTTCCGACACTGCCGCCTTGCAGGACTGTATCTCTTCCTCTATAGTAGCCATGCGAGATTGCATTTCACCGATACACATCTCCATCTCGGTGATCTTACGAGCGTTCTCGGATATATAATGGCGAATCTCATCCTGGCTCTCCATTATCTCGCTAAGCTGAGATTGTAGCTGCTGCGAGTTTTGCTCGAGTCGAGATTGTAGCTGCTGCGAGTTTTGCTCGAGTCGAGATTCAAGCTGCGATTGTAGCTGCTGCGAGTTTTGCTCGAGTCGAGATTCAAGCTGCTGCGAGTTTTGCTGGAGTTCGGATTTAAGCTGCTGCGAGTTTTGCTCGAGTCGAGATTCAAGCTGCTGCGAGTTTTGCTGGAGTTCGGATTTAAGCTGCTGCGAGTTTTCCTTAAGTGATTGTTGGAATAGTGCTGCGAGGTCTGCGAGAGATAGCGGGTTAGCTGCGCTTGCGGACGTTGATACCCCCCCTTCAGATCCACTTCCTTGTGAAGGAGCATCCCTGCTCACAACTTCCTGGCTAGAGTCACCTTGCTCTTGAGCGGCAGCCCTTGCATGTGTCGTAGGCCCTTCCCTTGGCATGACTGGCATCTTTGATCCTTCCAATCCCACTTCTGACACCAATTGTTACGGACGGGGTAACGGGATTGGAAGGAAACACCGAGTAGCACTGATGACACTTTATTCGACTTCACACACGACGCGCCGTTTAATTTCGACGCGGACAGCACCAACACTAGCGTCTGTTGCACTGCACTTTTCACTGCACTTCACTGCACTTTACTGCACTATACTTTCACTTCACTTTATTTTACTACTTCTTCTTTCTTCCTTTTACTCCTTCCTTTTCTTCTTCATTTTACCACTTTTCAACTTAAACTGGCGCTTAGCGCGTCTACACCGCCTTATATACCCCTAAGAATATTCTAGATCTACTAATTTCGATTGTCTTTTCGTTATTCAATTGTTTTTCCATCTCCTGTCTCTTTTTAACCTTTCCATTCCTTCCTGAAGTTTCTAGAATTTTCTAATTTTTACTCGAAATATTTAATTTTTTTTTTAAATATTTGCTAAATATTCATAAACATTTTCCAAATTTCATAAAAACCATAATCCACATAACTGTTATGACTGGAATTTGAACCCACGCCATCAGAACGTGAACGGGATGTGTTATCCGCACGGCCATCGCCTTGTTGTCAATGATTGGTGAATTTGGCGAACACTTGACAAAGTGTATACGTCATCAAACTAAAAACTCATTTCCAAACAATAAAATAGTCTTCAAACCTCTTTGCTAATTATTGTGTTTGACGACCGGCTAGTTTGTCGTGTAGACGTCAGTAGTTCTTGGCAACCGTAGGTGTAACGACCAAAGAAATATAACCTAAGGCATAGAAGTAACACTAAATAACAACAGCGGTTGCTATGATTGATATATTCTTTCTAATGGCACATGCAGTATGATAGAAAGAGCTGTCGATAGGTTTAGCAGCACGCTCTTATAGCAGCATCGTGGTAGGCAAGCAGTAGACAAAACATAGAGTTAGGAAACCGAGTGTTGTTCTTAACAGTGATGATTTATCGATAAATATTTTTGGTCAAATGTCTAACTTTAGTATGTGTCGATATATTTAAGCCGTAGAAGTAAACAACTAAAATATTGAAATTGTAGTTTTTGCTGTTGACGCCGGACAGTGCTTTGCAAAGACTTGCCAGACAGACAGTACTAAAAAAATCACGTGTTTAATTGTTCGTTTTAGCCATAAAATCTATTGACAAAAAGTTTTCATAAACTAATGAGCGATGCGTTGCGATGCGATGATAAGAAACTGTCACTTAGATTATGTATTGTACGAATTATACCAGATTAGCTAATGCGGCACGGCAGGCTTTGGCAATTTGTTTGCGTTGCATCATATCACGTTTCTTGCTATCGCTAACGTTTGACACTGCTCGATTTTTTTAGAGTTGTAGGTAATCCGACTGCCACACCGAAGCTTGCAGGTTTGATTCCCGCTCAAGTCAAACATTTGTGTGCATGAGTATGGATGTTTGTCTTGGTCTGGATGGTACTATGTATAATATGTAATATATTTACAGAAAAGTATATATGCATGTTTATCGATTGTCTAGTACCCGTAGTACAAGATATGCTTAGTTTGGGACCAGATAATGTTGTGATTCACACAAAGAATATTATATTTTATGGTAGAATATTATGTAACGGACTACAAGGCAAGACGTTTTTGATCAGTCAGGATAGCACTAATATGATAAATAACATAGAAGTAGGTAGATTAATTAAAATCGTTGTAATTATTATATTTTATTAATATGTTCAAACTAAAATTACACACTTTTTGTTTAGCTTTGGATAAATAATTCTACCGGGTGTGCAATGTCCGGGCATAAATGTAATGTAGGCACAGCTTTCGGTTTTAAACGACGCCAGGTATTTTCTGTCTTTAAAAAACAGTCTTTCTCAAAATGACGTGAACAAATACGATGGTACTTCTGCTAAATCAAACCAGGCCGTCCAAAGGCATTTATCCAAAGTTTTCTTGTGACGTCATTAATAGGCAACCTGTAATAAAAAACACCTTCTTAATAATAAAAAATGCTACTCACATCCCTAATCCATCTACTATTTTATAGATGCAAAAATGTAAGCCTACACACACGCGCGTACACTGGAACACTTGGCTTTAGGTTAATAGACGCTACTTTTAAGGTAGGTATCTAAGTAAATTATGTACATTAAACTGCGCTTACTATCAAACGCGCAAATAGAAAATTAGACCGCTGGACGTTTTTGTTTATTGCCAACTTAGCAACCGCGGCTACCCGCTGTCGCTTCCAGCTACAGTCTTACATTCATTTATCCCTCATTTAAAAACATCGATATCTCTTTTCACTGTCAAATCCCATCACTAAGGCTATTAAATCAATAAATGTACAAAAAAACAATTTGTGAGTTAAATTCATAACACATACGTATGCAAGCTGTTCCCTTGATTTGCAATACAATGATATTGTGTAAACTTAACACTCATTATAGCATTAATACGAGAAAAGTAAATAAATTTGTTGGAAAATTCCGACTCACTGCTAGAAGATAAAGTTTCTCCTGTTATTTCCGTTCCGAGAATAGCGGAATCCACATCCCGATATCACATACACGATGTGTATTAATTAATGAGTACACTATTTAATTATTATAAGCTTACTTACTCTTTTAATGCAAAAAAGTTATTAAAAATGTAAACACAAACGTCCAACAAATTTTACACTGATGACAGATCACAGCACGGCTATTTAGAGAATGTAGTCAAAGATATGAGTATGTAAAGAGTCTATGCCTCTTTAAATGAGACGCGTAATTTGACGTTATGATTAACCAACTAAGACCAACTGACGTTACATGTTGCAAGTTTGGTATAAGGTTTATAGGGCATCTTCTCTCTAGTCTAAACCTAGTCCAACCTCTCTGGTTATGACAGCTTGACATGACACCGGCCGTCACAATATTATTATTATAAACATATATTTACAAAGGCAGACCCATAGGTCGGTTCTGACACGCGGACAGACCACACGATACTTTCTCAGTCGTGCTATTGAAGTTGCATGATTTTGATTTTCTCACTCTTCATTTCGCATGGAACTAGTGTTTCGGCAAAACTACAAATTATGTATGTTCTTTTCATCATTATTATACATGTATACCTAAAAAACCAGACAGATAGGTTGGTTCTAAAATGCAGGCAGACTACATATTAGTTTCGCAGTCATGCTAATGGAGATACACGATATTGACTTTCACACTCTTAATATCAATGACAACGAATCAGTATAAATACATGTGAACAGTGTTTTTAAATTTTATTTATAACTCTTATTTTCTATCATAAACATAGGTATAAGTTTTTATAAAGAAATCAATTTTTTTTCTCTTAAAATAATAATGATTGCTATTTATTTTGTTCTAACAAAACATACAACTTGAAATTCAAGTACAGAATAAATCTGGGGGCACGGCAGTGCCCCCACCAAGTACCGGCTATCATGAAAATCTATGAGAATAATTATTGGCAGTCAGTATCCTCAAACATGCTGTCCATGTCCATATGTATAGAAAAAAATATTTTCACCCGTGAAATTATCCATTAGTTTGCCCGTTGTTCAAATTTCAATGGAGGATTGATTTCATATTCTTTCCGTTTAGCGTAGATACGACTGATTGTATTGGGTCGATTAGAAGTCAGTAGAAAGCATTGTTTGAATTGCGGTTCAAGATAAGATTTATGACATCTCCGAGGTAGTTTAGACTATTATTTAATGTTATGTAATACAGCTTTGGTTCAGATCTTTTAAAATGGTTGAGGTGTAACACGGTAGCCCTTACGACCATTTCAATATCATGATTTTATACAACTTACCATGAAGAGTATTGTAACTTAACATCGCACCAAATAAGCATGCCGAAGACAGAAACACGTGGATGACTCTTCTCTATTCATAGAGGCAAATTTCCTTGCAGACAGGCAAAATTTTCTTCAGTTATAAAGGAATAAGAAGAGAAAACTTTGCACCCAGAATCAGTAAAATTTCGAAAGAGTTTCTGTTGAAATTGGTGTCATTTGATCTTAAAATCTTAATTTGGCACTTAAAACCGTTGGAAGTCCAACCTATTTGCATATAACTTACTACTCTACTCAAAGTATACGACTGGAATGTATGTCCATCGCTACTTTTTTAATGTTAAATACATACTTTTCTTTTCTAGTTTACCTATGATTAAAAGTTTGGAAACTCAGTTCAATAACTATAATTCTATTCCTAATATCTCAAACGCGTAATCCGAACATACCACCCCTTATGTTCACCATTATAGTGACGAGCTCAAACGCCATCAAAAGTCTCTAGCCTACTAAACTAGGAGAAATACACTCATTGTTCCACATATGAGGGGTATAATAGCATCGTATGACTTGCGATATTGTACGTAGTTGGCATGATACATGAATTGGAGCGGCTAGCCTGCTATACTGAATACCTTTTAAAGTACACCAGGGACCTAAGACAGCTCACGTGGTTTTGTAAGGGCTTTTATGCTCTGAATGTTAAGGACCTGTTATTGTAAAAGTGTATTCCTTCTATTTTAAAGAGTACTGAAGGGGGATAATATCAGTTATTTCTACGTCAAATTTAAGGTGTGAATTGACAAAAGGCCTTTTTACATAGCAACGTAGGTAAAACTGGCAATGGTTGCTTTTAATAATAATGAAAATGGTTTTATAGGGGTTAATCATGGCAAAGCAGTGCAGTGTGCTGTCATTAAGAGTGTAATACATTTTAGTCTTTGTTGTGACAATATAGTGATACTTATTTAACAGATTAGTTCCATGTACCTCGAATTATGATAAGTTCGCACTGACCCGGGCAATTATCCATTAACAGATAAGTATTATATATTTGACTGCACGGATGGCGTAGTGGATTAAACCGCCGTCCTACCATATACACTACGTCGAATGTTGTGGGTACGATGCCCAAATAAGACAAGACTTTATATTATTTATTATTTATTTATTTAACTTTTTGCACTTCACAAACAATGTGGTTCATAGGCAGACTTAATGCCTTAGGCATTCTCTGCCAGTCAACCTAGGGTGGTGCAGGATAAGCGGCAATAGGCTCACCACCTATTACGTGGGATCAAAACACTGGCGAAAAGTGGGCGTTTAATATGCCTCTGCCTACCCCTTCGGGGAAACAGGCGTGAGTCTATGTATGTATATATATATATATATAAGTATAAATACATATATATGAGTAACTACTTGCAATAATTATAAAATAAATATATACATAATAAGATATATAAGCCAGTAAATACAGTCAATATAACATTATTCTGCCATTTTGCTCCGTAAAAAATCTCGAGCCTTTACCTTGAAAGTGAACCGATTGTTAGCCATCCTGATTTTGAGAGGGAGTGCGTTCCATAATAAGACAGATTGGACGAAGAAGGAAGAGTTGACGAACCCAGAACCATGGGTGGGACATAAAAGGAGACGATTGTTAGATGAACGTAAGTGTTTGTCATGATTAGAGCATAAATATTGTAGATAAGGACTTAGGTAAGAAGGAACAGAGGGAGATATAAAAAAGGCGAAAAGAGTAATGAGAGCAAGCAAACTGCGGCGTTGATGAATAGTTAGCCATTTGAGTTGGGAGCGGTATTCAGAGACATGGCCATATTTACGAAGGTTGTAAACGAATCGAATGCAGTTATTAAGAAGCCGGTCTAGTTTGTTGAGGAGATCTGCATTCAGGTCAAAATAGTACACATTACCATAGTCGATAATAGGGAAGATTAAAGTCTACATGAGCATTACCTTAGTGCTAGGAGGGAGAAAGTTCTTAAGGCGGTACAACGAACGTAAGAATCCTGTCACTCTTTGACTGACAGAAGTAATTAGAGCCCGCCAGTTGAGGTGGCTATCCATATATAAGCCAAGATTCTTGACAACTGTGCTGAAGGGTATTGCTGTATGGTTATATATGACTGATGGAAGCGCTGAAATATCGATTTTGCTCATATTGCGTTGACTGCCTATGACAATGGCCTGGCATTTTGCGGGATTCACAGCGACACCAAATCGTTCTGACCAATCAAATATAATTGCCAGAGCTTGATTTACCTCATCGATAGGTGAAGCGATGTTGTCTACTCCTACCTGTGCATATATCTGCAAGTCGTCAGCGTACAAGTGATACGCACATTGAAGATTCTGGGTTAGGAGATTTATAAAAATAGAAAAGAATAATGGAGAAAGAATGCCACCTTGAGGAACGCCAGACTGGAGGCTACACCATGATGATGAAGACCCATCGCGGCGAACCGACTGCTGACGTCCCATGAGATATTTTGAGAACCATTCCAGCTCCTCTGGAGAGATCTGAAGACTGGAGAGGATGGATAGTAGGATTTCGTGGTTGACCGTGTTGAAGGCGTTCGTGAAATCGACCAAAGCTAGCACCTTAACTTTGGTGTCTTCCATTCCCGCCCTAACATCTCCGGTAACCTTCAAAAGAGCGGTCACTGTGCTGTGTCCAGGTCTGAATCCAGATTGAAATCGGTTCAACTGATAATTGTGAATGATAAATTGATATGGGGCGCAAGTGGTTGGGGAAAGAAGGGTTAGGGATTTTAGGCAAAGGAGTTACTAAAGCTTTCCGCCATAGTAAGGGAAACGCACCTGTGTCGAGAGAAAAGTTAATAATATGCGTAATAGCTGGTAACAATTGATCAACAATGGGAACAATCATTTTACGACTAATATTATCGCAACCAGTGGCATTGGATTTGATAGAAAGGATAGTCTTGTTGATCTCCCCCGGGGTCACTGGAGAAAATTTAAAAGGGTCTATGTTAGGACGTGGAAGGTTACGTATGTAATTCACAGTATGTTTATTGATTTCATCCAAACCAATCGTCGACTGGAGATCATAACTGCGCTGTTTGCCAATACCTATAGTTCCGAGGAACTTCCAGACATTGGCAGGGGAGGATGAGTTAAAGTTACTGAGAATATGGCGGCGTTTAGCATTACGTATCACCTGGTTACACCGATTTCTTGCAACTTTATATAGAGACCACAAATCCTCTGTTTTGTGCTTTTTAAATTTACGAAAGGCACAATTCCTGCATCTCATAGCGATTTTGACCGCTTTTGTAATCCAGGGAGTAGGTGGACGCTTGAGTTTCTCTTTTCTAGCCGGAGCATCAACATTGTACAACTCAAGAAACTCAAGAACAGCGTTATTAAATCTGTCGACCTTTTCATCTACAGTTGCAGCAGCGGACAAGTGATCCCAGTTTATTGTAGATGCATCTCTTTCCAGCTGGTTAACGTCCATGCGCCCAAAGCAACGCACATGCAGAACTTTAAGGGGAGGACGGGAGGCTTAAGGATGTAAGAGAGGAAGATTAGATTACGATGGGAGAAACCTGGGGCGGGGATTTGACCATGTTTGGAGACAAGGTCAGGAGCAGAGGTGCAAATTAGATTGAGCCATGTATCCTCCCCATCGACATTGTGATGAGTGGCTTGCAATGGTAGAATGTGGAGACTACGACGAGAGACTCGATAATTTGAAGGAACTTGCAGGATCTAGTGGACTGTTGAACAAGAAGATTGGTATTAAAATCGCCCATGATGATGTGGTGAGCATATTCAGACCCTAAATATTCCAGTATCGATTCGACACTGGAGAAGTAATCGACTGAGGGGGGACAATAAACAACACCTATTACAATTTTGACTCTTTTGACCCAAACCTCAAGGAAAAGGTATTCAGCAGACGCACAAATGTCAGAAGAAGAGATAGCCAGGATTTTATAAGGAAAATCAGAGCGGAGATAGATGGCAACACCACCTCCTCTTCTGTTAAGTTGATCATTTCTGATTAAAATAAAACCTGGAAGAGGATAAGTGGTAGAAGGAAGGTGAGGTTTGAGCCAACTCTCTGAAACCAGGACGGCGTGAACATTGACATTCGAAAAGGCTTCTAAGAGATCACCATAATGGCTTGGCACACTTTGTGCGTTAATATGGCATACGTTTATCAAATAACCTGTACTTTGATTAAAGGTATGTTGCAGGCAATCACCTAAGGTATCATTTGAGGAACAAAAGCTATCATCATGGAGGGACTCATTGGCAGAATGGAAGTACTCATCTGATGACATAATCAATTATTATATGTAATAAAATTAAATAAGAAATACATATATTATAGATAAATTAGTAAATAAATAGAATAGATATAACAAATAAATGTATAATAAGGCTACCATTATGATTCACAATAAATTATTGCATTGTTATAATTACTTATGTAGAGTGTTATTTATATTAATTGTTGGCGTATGTAGTCCGCCACGACACAGGATTTATTCATAATGGACGGGCATCATGTAAAAACAGTTGGTAATATGGAAAAGGTCGATAATTCGCAGCTGGATACAGAATAATACACCAGTAGGTTAAATTGAAAAAAAAATATATAATTCTCCTTCCCATTAACAGGGCAGATCAGATAATCCATTGATGAATTATGTGAACGAAAAGGACTTACTCTGTGGAATCAAATGTGCAAGCTGCTGCGGTTTGGCCGCTTCCAAGAATTTGAACGTTTGAACGTTTTGAACGTAATGGCTTCTTTCTGCTTTCTCCATGATAAATAGTGAGTATGTTAATCAATACAAAGTATAACTACAGCGATAATAAATTAAGCCTGTTGTTGCCAAATCAGTTTAATACGTAGTAACTTGTCGCTTATTTATCAATTGCTGAGTGTTGCTCTAAAATACTTTACGGTTTTGAAGCCAAATTGCAACCTCTGAAATAGTGTATGAAATATTGGATGAATATTTTGGCTGATATTAATTTGGTTTCACAAATTATAAATATACTTTTTATCGACATACCATCGCAGGTGAAGGTTTAAAACTTATTAAAGTGCTTAACAGGCATCTTTACAGGCTAAATAAATACTTTTGATGGCAGAATTTAGTTTCATTCCATTTAATATAGTTTTAACTTTAATAACACTCAGCCAACTAGCAAACACTATTTCGGAAAATTTCTAAACGGTTAATTGACGTCTCACGTGACCAAAAGGCTGGTTTATTCTTTGCTCAGAGAATCAGCAATGCCATCCTGCGTGGCAATGCCTCTAGCCTTCTGGGCACGTTACCCGATGACATTGATGCGGAGGCATTTTACGACGCCTAAACCTTGTAAATATTTTAAATTTTTAATTTCTTTTTACGGTTTTTGTACATATACTACTTGGACATTAAGATTAGATTAAGCTTCATATAGATAATAAAATTATGTTTCTTTAATTACTATAGTGCTATAAATATACATTCTTGACTAATCCAAAAGAGTAACTTACAAAAATATTGTAGCTTTGAAAGTAAATGAAGCATTCTGGAGACGAGACATGTCTACAAAAATGCAATGCTTCCCCCCGTTTTACCCTGAAATTCTTACCTCATTTTGATAAGTGATGGTAATTTTCTTCAAAGCGTAGCGTACGTCAATATTATATTTTCTTAGAATTTCTTGACTGGCGTCGTGGTTCAGTGGATAGCGTATGCGACTGCTGATTGGAGGTC
Source organism: Euclidia mi (assembly GCA_944739405.2). Lineage (NCBI taxonomy): Eukaryota > Metazoa > Arthropoda > Insecta > Lepidoptera > Erebidae > Euclidia > Euclidia mi. The sequence continues at coordinate 40,613,948 of OX123183.2, read as the reverse complement.
CCGGGTTCGATTCCCGGGTCGGACAAAAGAGTTACTGGGTTTTTCCGAATTCTCAGTAGCAGCACAGAAGCTGGTAATGTGCCCGGTAACGGTAATAGGCTCGCCCCCTATTACGTGGGACCAGAAAATTCAAGGCGAGATGTGGGTGTAATATTACACCGCTACCTACCCCTTCGGGGACACAGGCGTGAGTATCGGAAAAAAAAAGAAAATAATGTCTTGTTTTGTTAGTTTAACTAATCGAGGGTATAATTGCTCGTTGAAGTTCAAAGTAATTGAGAAAGTAGGCGGTGGAATGTTTCAGTTATTCCAACAGATTCGAAGTATAAATAGACTCTCATGTTCATTTTGTATGCAAAACATTTTCTTACTCGACACTCTCGAAAAGAGCATAGGTACGTTAATGTTGTTGTAACATTATCTTGTCTTAGCCGAAAGACACTGTCAGCTTTAAAACAATAAATCCGTACTTAATATTATAAATTCGAAAGTGTGTATGTATGTATGTTCCGTTTTCATGCTAAAACGGCTGAACCGATTTTGTTGCAATTTAATATAGAGATAGATTGGACCACGGAGACGGACATAGGCTACCATAAGTTGCAAAAAATTAACTGGGAGGGATTGTAGGGAGGGTAGAAATTTGTACGGCACAAAGGAGAAAGACCAAATACGGCCTGTAGCGGCCAGAAAGTTGTGAATCGTTGAAATTAAACATATAATTTTTTAAAATTTTACATCGTTTTCGTTTCTTGATAGAGTATCGGTGAAAGAATTTAGTTTTTAAAGATTAATTATTTTGAATAAGCTATGGTAGTAGCGGATGAATGTCTTATGTTGCCAGCATTAAAAATAAAATGAAGTATGGTAGGCAGAAATTGTTTTAAGGAAATAATATTTTTATTACTATATTAGAAAACAATATATTTTATTTACTTTATAAGTATATTTGTAAAAAGAATCAAGAAATATATAATTTATTAAACATTCCATAATTATTAATCGGTAAAAATCGTTTTGTTTTTAAATCGATAGTAGAAATATTTTTTCAAACCATTTGCAACACTTTTTTTATCTGTTATGTCATTCATGTTGCTACTGTGTATCATAAATATTTTGCTCTGATTTATTGGTGTTTTCGTACGGTTTTAATGTAATGTAATTGAATATAAATTCAATAATAATGATCAGTACCTTCTACCCATGCTAAGAATATGCAGCGGTGTTTGTGATTGTGGTTAGCTTTTTTGGACGAGTATACATAGTACGAGGTTCCCTAGTACACAGGTGATTATTCATTATTATTGGCCACTCTTTATGTAGTTTTTGTTCTTTAAGACGCAAAGACATACTTTTATTTACATCTAGGTATTATATTTATGTTAAAATTCAATTTTGAGGTATATTTAGTTGCGGCATAATTTCCATTTCAAATATCTCGTATCTTATTTCCACCAAAAGTTATTTAAAAAGAAATTATACAGGTTAATAGAGTAGTCTTTAATCTTCAAAACACACATGGTGTTGTGTTTGGCCGTGCCAGGCCCATAATGTATGGCCAAATGGTACATCTCCTTTACCTCTTGGAAGTAAGAAAGCATGCGCTGTAATAATTGAGTGTGCATGTGCTATCGTATATCTGTCAGTACTGTCACATACATAATGTCATATTGTGCACGGTGATTACGTTGTTCGCATATATAAACTAATAATTATATACTACGTTTAAACGGCTGAAATGATTTTCTCAACTAATATAAATGCGAAAGTGTTTAAAAATATATATTGCACATGTATAGGAACATGTCTTTGATATTTGTCAATGTGCAAGGTGATGTTATTATGTACCTTTCGTAGATAATGTCATGGATACTAACCGAGTTATTTTGTACTCCATATAGTTTCTGAAGCCTATAGAATAATCAGGAGTCTACAAACAAATTGAGACTGAAAGTAGAGTCGTGTTATCCCGAATTTAACGCGCGCGAAGCCGCGGGCAAAAGCTAGTTTAATATATAAACTAAAATATAGATAAATAAAAAGTTTATATAAATCTAGATTAATTCACACCTTTTACCGTATCTAAAAGTAATTTAAACACATAGTTGCTTGTATTGATATAAATATAATATGAAACCACTAGCCGAGCCCGCGGTTACACTTGCGTTAAGGGTACTGTTCAGCACACGTGGCTCATAGCATGATATTTAATAGCCTATCTCAATAAATGAGCTATCCACAAAATTTACTATTCAAATCGGACTTGTTGTATCTGAGATTAGCACCTTTAACCAAAAAAACAAAATCTTCAGCTTTATAATATTATTATGAAAGCATAATATAACTGTTAAGTAACTTATACCACTCACATAATATTTTCCATTATCGTTGCAGTTTCTAAAAAGTGCCCTAGAAATTTGTTTTATTACAAAGAAATTGGTATTTAATTACTTGGCACCCTTCCCGGCGTTATAATTGGACTTCACACAAAATTAACAGTACTTCACTGTACTGGTATTCTTAGAATTCAGACATTGATTTTGATCTACTTTGCTATAATCCAGTAGATACTTTTGAAGATAGGCTATATTTTACATATATTTTCTTAGATGTGTGGTTTATGTGAGTTAAACATATGATTTGAATTTTGAGTAACTTATATTTAAACATTGCTAACACAGCAATCGTATCGTCATCACATTTCTTAAGTTAGTAATTATGGAATTCTTAAGTTAGTTATATGGTTAGCTGCACTCAAGCAGAGTAGGTATTGTAAAATCTTCTCTCATAGAGCCTCCCTGCCGAGCTGTTGAGGAACATGGGAGAGGCAGGAACAGACATAATGGTAGAAATATGTAATGATGTGTGGAGAACGGGAAAGTGGCCGACAGAGTGGACAGAATCAGTGTTCATTCCCTTACACAAAAAAGGTTCTACTAAGACTTGTGGCAACTATAGAATCGCATTAATTTCCCATGCGAGTAAAATCCTCCTGCACATCATTAATAAGCGCCTCAACCACTTTCTCCGAAGCCAGATACCGGAAGAACAGGCCGGCTTCGTGAAGGGCAAAGGAACAAGGGAACAGCTTCTTAACATCCGCCAAGTTATTGAAAAGAGCAGGGAGTTCAACTGTCCAGTAGTCTTATGTTTCATAGATTACACAAAAGCTTTTGACTGCGTGCAATGGGATAAGTTGTGGAGTGTGTTAAGTGAGATGGAAGCTCCGGAGCATTTAATTGTCTTGATCCAACAATTATATGTTGAGAACCGCTCCTTTGTCAGAATCGGCACCGATTGTTCTAATGTGTTCGAAACTAAAATGGGAGTGCGACAGGGCTGCATCCTATCCCCGTCCCTGTCAATATATACGGGGAGTACATCATCCGCAAAGTACTCGAAAACTGGGACAAGGGATTTCCGATAGGAGGAAAGCGGATATCGAACCTCAGATATGCCGATGACACGGTCCTTTTAGCGATGTCTATGGAAGACATGCAGGAGCTGTTTCAGAGACTCGAGACCGAGAGCAACTGCATGGGCCTCGCAGTAAACAGAAGCAAGACGAAGTTAATGGTAGTTGACCGTGCCGAAAAACTCCCCAGATCAACTAATATCATCCCAGGGGTTGACATCGTTGACCACTGTACATACTTGGGCGCTCTAGTCTACAACGATGGCAGCTGCGTACCGGAGACAAAGAGGCGTATTGGTATGGCTAAGGACGCGATGACCCGACTCAATGTCATGTGGAAGAAGAGGGGTATTACCAACACCACCAAGACCCGTCTAATACGCGCTCTAGTATTCCCCATATTCCTGTATGGTGTGGAAACATGGACAATACGAGCCAGAGAACGGCAAAGGATTGATGCATTCGAGATGTGGTGCTGGAGACGCATGCTGAGGATACCTTGGACCGCCAAGCGCACCAATGCATCGATCCTTTCGCAGCTTCGTGTCCAAACACGCCTTTCCACCATCTGCCAGCAGCGCATATTGACATACTTTGGCCACATAATGAGGAGGGGTGAAGAGAGCCTTGAAAAGCTGATCGTTGTTGGGAACACGGAGGGTAAACGAGCCCGGGGAAGGTCCCCAACCAGATGGAGCGATCAAGTGAGAGGCTCATCATCAACCATGTTTTGCTCCGTCGCCCGAGACGCCATGAACAGGCACCGGTGGAGGCAGATCATCGAAACCAGGTGCAAACCATCCACATCCGCCGATGACCACGATCCTCAGTCATGAGGGACCGACCACAGAGAGAGAGCCTTTAATTTATAGGCTCTATGGCAGAATAATACTTATAAGAAACTTATTGATTTTATAAGGAACTAGATCTTTCCCACATTTACTATTGCTGACTTTAAAGATGCGGGTTTTTCAAACCAACTTTCAACCCTTATCTAACCCACCTTAGTATTAAAATACTTAGCAGCTGCCTACCTCGTAAAAAGGATCCGTTCTCCAACTTTAATATTTCTAGCTTCAGTAATTTAGCCTCTGCGATTAAATGTCAGCCAGGCCATGCATTTTTATGCCCGAGTAACTCGGTATAAAAAATTCTGTAAATTGGGTCGCCTATCAATGAAGTGGCCCTAGATTAATAATTGTTCAAATACTGAGAACTTTACTACGATACTATTGCTCCACTTTCTACCTCAATCATTTATCTATCCGCAAACTCGCCGCTCTGTTGCTGGCATTATGCAAAATATGATGTTTTCTATGTAAATATCCGCCAACTGTGTTTGAAATAGTGCCAAAGCGCTTTGTTGAATGTTGGCATGAGTATGACGGGTGAAAAGATGACAAAGTTGCGCCACAGACGCAACTTGCCAAACAGCCAGTGTTACTGGAAACTCGCTTGAACTAGTTTCAACTTTCGTCACTTGCTTGGCGGTGACTTTTTATATGTGCTATGCAAATACTTACTGTTTGATAAATAAAATAATAATTGCAATTTACCGGGCATTTTCAAACCAATTCTTTAAATTATGAATGCCAGCAGAATATAAAATAGTAAGTAGAATTAGAAACCCATAGAGCACATTTATGAAATGATAAGTCTGGCACGGTCTAAATTAAGTATAATGAAATATCACAAGCCGTATACAAGTATAGATTTAAAGCTCTAATTTTTACAATATTATTAGTAAATAGTGCCCATTATTAGCCTAGTGATGTACGTAACGGACTGCCGAGGCAATGGTCTCGGGTTTGATCCCCAGGTACCTAGGGCGGACACCACCGACTTTTCGAAGTGATGTGTGCATTAAAAATGTTAATAATTGCTCGCTTAATAATGTGCCCGGTAGATTAGTGGCCCGGTAGACACGCCCCCTATTACATTGCGGCCGAAACATAACTGGCGAAGTGTGAGTATGCAATACACCTCTGCCAGGCGCATTAAGGATAAAGGCGTGAAGTTATGTTATGTGTTTATTAGGAAATAATGTCAGGTCCGACTGATGATTCCTGAGATAAGTCAATTCAGACAGTCAGGACTGTACTTCTTACATGGACCGTATACAGTGTGCTGAAAGACGCTTGAGTGACCGCAGAGAAGACCAGACATGTAAGCATGGCCATGGGGATCCCTGATAAGGCCGAGGATGCTGGCTAGCTGCGACTTGACTACCACTCATTGATCGAAGGGCGACTTGACGCTATTCTGTTTCGTGAAGGCTGCTTTTAATCTTGTCAGGGTCACCAGCTAGAAGGCCAGCAGTGGTGTTACTCCAAATAGAAGGATGACACTCTGACCAAACTATATCTTGCTCCGTGGACAGCGGTTAACTGACTGTTTTCTAAGAAATTGTATGTTTAGTAAACCACGTCTGAAATACAAGAAGTGCGATTCATGTACGTTTTTTAGTTCCCACGGTCTGCGTTTGTATTGACTGTCTACGCCATTATTTTACGGAGGTGGTTATCGCGTTAAGAAGTCTATGTCAGTCTCCAGCCTCCTAACTCCACACACAAAAAGAAAGAAGTGCAATCAATCACACTTTCGCATTTATAACATTTTATGCAACTAGCACTATCCTCCATAATTAGTATTTAAGAAAAACTCGCCACTTCTATCAATTCAGAAAATTTTATTATGAACCCATTGCTTAAGCACTGGTCTATTGTCTATTCATTATGAGCTTTGACTGCACTTATAGTAATATGCCCACAATGCTACGCCGAGTAGAGTGTTTTGTTTCAATCGCCACGCGAGACAACACATTGTGTGATTCATTTGTTGTTCTTTTTTTAAACACTGGATTGGACTGATCGAAGTATCAATATCAACGACGAGTACATCTCACACCTTCGGTTTGCCGACGAAATTGTCCTAATAGCGGAGACGTCGAAAGAGCCGTCATGAACCTGGATAAAACGAAGGTCATGTTCAATAAAAACTTCGTGATGAGACTGGTCTGCATTGACGGTTCCTTGCTCGAAGTTGTGCAACAGTATGTCTACTTGGGGCAAGTAATACAGTTGGGTACACAGCTTCGAGAAGGAAATCGATAGGAGGATTCAGATTGGGATGCTACGTCGTGATTCATCAATTGTTGTTTCGAGTCTGGATGTTTAATTTGTCTGTTTTTGTTTGTTTTTCGCGTGAGTGTGGGGCCAACTCTGGTGTCGGAGTTTTCAGACCGCCCGAAGGCCTCCGACATGGCCTAACGACCCTTATCCTTAGACAAGAGCCGGGACCGACAGCTTTACGTGCCCTCCGAAGCACGGTAGCGCTCAGATGAAAATGCCACAAACGGTCACCCATCCAAGTGGCAACCTGTGCAAGCGTTGCTTAACTTTGCCGATCTGTTACGAACGGCAAGCCAAGTCTCGCTATGAGCGCTACAGTAAATTAATCAATTTGTCTGTTAATTGTATGTTTGTAAAGTCCCCCGTGACCCAGGATTTAATCCTAGTGCAGGAGGTGTCTTAAAAAAAGAACAACAAATGAATCACACAATGTGTTGTCTCGCGTGGCGATTGAAACAAAACACTCTACTCGGCGTAGCATTGTGGGCATATTACTATAAGTGCAGTCAAAGCTCATAATGAATAGACAATAGACCAGTGCTTAAGCAATGGGTTCATAATAAAATTTTCTGAATTGATAGAAGTGGCGAGTTTTTCTTAAATACTAATTATGGAGGATAGTGCTAGTTGCATAAAATGTTATAAATGCGAAAGTGTGATTGATTGCACTTCTTTCTTTTTGTGTGTGGAGTTAGGAGGCTGGAGACTGACATAGACTTCTTAACGCGATAACCACCTCCGTAAAATAATGGCGTAGACAGTCAATACAAACGCAGACCGTGGGAACTAAAAAACGTACATGAATCGCACTTCTTGTATTTCAGACGTGGTTTACTAAACATACAATTTCTTAGAAAACAGTCAGTTAACCGCTGTCCACGGAGCAAGATATAGTTTGGTCAGAGTGTCATCCTTCTATTTGGAGTAACACCACTGCTGGCCTTCTAGCTGGTGACCCTGACAAGATTAAAAGCAGCCTTCACGAAACAGAATAGCGTCAAGTCGCCCTTCGATCAATGAGTGGTAGTCAAGTCGCAGCTAGCCAGCATCCTCGGCCTTATCAGGGATCCCCATGACCATGCTTACATGTCTGGTCTTCTCTGCGGTCACTCAAGCGTCTATCAGCACACTGTATACGGTCCATTTAAGAAGTACAGTCCTAACTGTCTGAATTGACTTATCTCAGGAATCATCAGTCGGACCTGACATTATTTCCTAATAAACACGTAACATAACTTCACGCCTTTATCCTTAATGCGCCTGGCAGAGGTATCTAGACATGATTTCAAGCCTATCCGAAGCTAAAAAACACTTATAAAACTATAAAACGGCTATGTAAACAAAACAGCTGTTTATCAAGTATTAGTTCTTATCTGTTACAACTGATAACACTATTTATGATTCAATATCTAGGTCCCTACAGTTAGCACAAGTTTTAGACTAATGTTCACGTACTATATAGTTCTTTATATTGACATTTTACCTATTTACACTATTCTAGCTTTATTTTAACACCTTGACGCGTCCGGGAACCGAACCCGGTGTACCGCACGATTAGATAACGCTGATTTTATACGATTTTCACTCGCAGTTTCGAATACACTATTCACTGTCATAGTTTTTAATGTCTGTCGCGAACATCTCTCCCACCGTGCAGCAACGCGCACGACCCGTCGTGTGGCGGTGCTGCAGAGCACCCAGTGAGCGACGCCTCGTCACTTGGGCAGGGGGACCAGCTTCTTAGCCGGCCGTTTGAGGACGCCTGCTGCTGTGCGCACCTTGACAGTGCGTATGGCGCCGTCGGCGCCCGGGTAGACGGCCACAACTCGACCGCGCGGCCAGGTATTGCGCTGGAGTTGGCCGTCGGCGATCAGGACGGGGTCGCCGACCTCGAGGTTGAGCCCAGACCCATGGGGCTGCCGCCGGTGTTGCAGCTCGGGTAGTACTCGCGTACCCAACGGCACCAGAACATGTCGGCGAGGATTTGGGCGCTCGCCATTGTTTGCTGCTGTTGCGGTCAGCCTCGCTGAACTCGCCCAGTGGAGGGAGGCGAGCAGAACCACCGAACAGGATGTGGTTCGGGGTGATGGCCTCGCTGTCTGCTGCGTTGACGGAGACGTGTGTGAGGGGTCGACTGTTTACTGTGTTCTCGACCTCACACAGTAGTGTAGCTAGGACTTCTTCGTGCGGATGGCGCTCGTGAAGGACCGTATAGAGGGCGGTCTTCACGCACCTGACGAGGCGCTCCCATGCGCCCCCCATGAATGGCGCTGAGGGGGTGATGAAGCGCCATACGATGCCACGGCGACTCGCTTCTTCGGTGACGGCGTCTCGCATCTTTCGGTCGGCACCGTGCATGTTGGTGCCGTTGTCCGAGTAGATCTCTGCGGGGCAACCTCGGCGCGCTGTGAACCTGCGCAGCGCCAAGATTGGAGTCGGCGCTCAGGCTGGCGGCGACCTCCAGATGAACTGCCCTGGAAGTGAGACATGTAAACAGTACCACGTAACGTTTGTGATGCTGTCTACCGACGGTTACGGAGAGCGGCCCGAAATAATCAAGGCCCGTGTAGGTGAAGGGCCTCTGATGGTGAGCAAGGCGCGTCTTCGGATGGTCCCCTGTGGCTGGCTCAGGAGGCTGCGTTTTTCTAATACGGCATGGTAGATATCTATGTACTATTTTCTTTGTAGTCGGCCGCAGACGAAGAATCCAATAGTGTTGGCGTATTTCATTGATTACCAACTCTGTACCGCTGTGATGTAATTTTCTATGTGTCCAATCTTACCTAGATAGCTGCGTAATACGATGATCGCCGTCTAAGATTGGCGGTCTCTTTATCTGTTCGGAGATTTCTTCTGTAGCTATTATACGACTGCGTAGAGTGATCATTTCGTTGTTCATCCCCTAGATCATTCGGCTTAAAGGTAATAGCTAGTGAAACCAATATAACGCGATAAAATCCGTAAAGTGTAGTTTAATTTCTATGTGTAACGTTCGCGTCAATCCAAGAAAATACTATCTTCCCTTACTGACTGATGGTCAGACAAGGCACAGCCAAAACTACTGGGTGCAAAACTGAAATTGGGCATGTAATAATTATGTTCCTTGGAGAGCATCGCGTTGCACTGAAAAGTGATTGCCGAAACTCACAAAAAAATAAGCGTAGCAGCAGGCATCCTCTAGTATTAATTTTATAAAACATATTGTTCAAAAATGCAGTGTAAACAGAAACCATTTGTTTTGTTTTTTACAGGTATTATTACACACATACAAACATTAATATGTATTTCAGTAATAGAACTTCGTGTTTCAGCAGAAAATTTCTACAGAAAGGTTTTTAAAATCGGTTAGTATAAAAGTATCCACCAAGATATTTCTACGTATTTATTTTAACATATTCTAATTGAATGAATATTATACTGAAATGCAAGACAATATTCTCCCCTAAATTCAAATCAAACGTCAGTCAAAAAGCAATAATATTCTTTCACAAATTTAGTCATCTATGAATTAAAAATGTTCTGCGCAGCTGACGCTTTCAAAAGTTTTAATATTCTCAGGTGTCGTCAAATTCCAAAGTCACACGAATCAATTAATTTGTATGTTCGTGAATAGACATAATTTCCAATGGTGAATATAATTCTTATAATATAATACGGTCTAGTAGTAGTATATCTTGCCGATAACCTCCGAAACTCTGAACTTATAATCACAATCATCTTTGTTTTAGTATGGATCTTGCCAAATTTTATGTTTTATCTGAATGTTTTTGCAAATCACTGAGCAGTTCATAACCTCATGCCAGTAAGCATTGTTATATCTCTTTCAATTGGCATTATTCAGACCAAGATTAAAATACTCACACAGAAACTTTTTAGAATTCAGTACGGCATTTTAGCAATATATTTCTGTAAACGCTTTCGGGAACATATAGGTGCAAACCATACTTTTTTATTTACTCCTGCCCGCCCTCAAAATCGCCAAAAATTACTTTATCTATTCCAGCACGCTGCCCATAAATATCGCACATTTAAAAATTCAGCTTACGCTAAATTCATTAAGGTTGGAATAACCAAAGCCTTGTTTAAGTTCGAAAATTTCGGTTCACGTTGATAAATGAGACAATCAATTGCCTTTGACTTTTATAGGCATAGATTAATTAATAACGAGGCTTATATATTTTAAATTCTAATATTTGTGGCGGGAAAATTGGAAAGCTTTTGTTAATGTTATGTAGATAATTACGAAATACGTACATATATTCTCATAGCCATTGGACTGTGAAATAAAGAGACCTCTGCTGACTGTTTTTGTATCATGTAATAGATATGGCCACGAAATGCATTTGCGCCTGATGTTGGATTCGGTTCCAGACATATCAACAATATGAGTTTCTAGTTCAGGAGTACTTTATATATTATTTTTTTGAATGTTTGGCATGTTTGCTCCTATACAGGATATGTACCTGTTGTGCAGTAGATTTCTTTAAAGAATCCCACGACCAGAGGTAGGAGCTAGGCAGATATAGCGAATGATCTAAATAATGGTCAAACTGATAGGCGTTCTGTATTAAAAATTAAACATAGTCTGTGTCATCATCATTATCATCATCAACCTACCGTAGTCCACTGCTGGATACGGCCACTGAGCTGTAGTCTGTGTGCTATGGACGATCTCAATAGTCCATAGTACGCATGTTATGCATGGATAGTATAGTATTAATGACTTTTTAGATGACACTTTTTAATTGAATTATTATTATACTGGTGACTTTTGATTTTATTATTATTAATATTTTTTTATTATTATAGATATTTTATATATCTGAACATTATTTTTATAACATTTCATTAACCCCTTATTGCATGAACTATGAAGGAAGTTACAAAAAAATATTTTTTGGTGAAAACATGTTTAATAATCTTTTGTGAACATAAATTAGACAAATAAAAAAATTTACGTTGTTATTTATGGATTTACACCAAGAAGCCATATCTGGACTCGTATGCATTCAAGTTGAAATTTTATAAGCCATATCTGGCTTCGCATGCACAGTTGTTACATTTTATCAAAATCTTTGAACCAGTTCCGCTTGTCATAGAGCATTAGTAGACTTTTTAAGACGATTTTTACTAATAATATTTTGTATGATTGCATATTTTTGCAGTTTCACCTTGAAAGAACCATAAAACATGGCAATATCCATTTCTGTATAGCAAAAAACAGGAACTCGAGTGCATACGAAGCCATATTTGACATACATTATTTTGAAAAATAAAACAGTTTAGAAATCAAATAAAAATAAAAATTATACAAAAACAACTTCCTATTACGCTAATTGATAATTCTAGAAGTAAAAAAATAATTATTGATGATCTCAGTCACCTTATTACTATTATTTTTCACTGATAAAAATTTAACTAAAACATTGCAGTTAACTTGCTGGCCCTGTCATGAAATAACATCAAATAATTTTAACACAGATGACTTACCACGCACAAAAAAATTACATAGTTTTAACGAAGAAATTCTTCACAAATTAAAATTAATTTTGGTATAATTCAAATGTTAGTTATGTTGGAAAAAATTACAAACTTTAGAAACCACACAGACGTTATTTTAGCATTTAGTTTAGTAAGAATTTTAATTGTTGCCTTTTAATGTAATTAATTTATCACTGCTAACTATTTCTTCTTTTATTAATATTTGAATTAATTCCTACAATTACTTGCATTATAGTTCTTATATTTAATATAATAATAACATTAATTAAATGTGTACTCCGTCCTGGCAAAACTGGTTGGTGTCGGATTGGTAGCGTAGCCATTTGCTTGGTATGGCATCTATCTGTTTCATTCGCACTCGTTTAAACGACGCATATCCGTCTCAATGCGTGGCATCACTATCTGTCTCACTCACTCATGGCAAACATACCCACTATCCATCTCTCTCATCATTTTGCCTTAAAATTAAGAACCTACCTAGAGCTTGTGCGAATCAAAAACATTTTAACTGAGATAGCAAAAATCGGGTTACTTGAGGTTTTAATTTTTTTACTCTTTTTATTGTATGGAACTAACAAGTATTGTACCATTTTAGAATTCTGATTAAATGCGCCAACTTTTAATGTCACTTGCCAAGGCACTCTAGTACATTTTTTTTAAAGGAGGGCCTGTCAAACTCTTGAAAATTTTAAATTCGTAGTTTAACAAATAGTCTCAATTCTCGGAAACTTGAGGCAATTGTGTCATTATTTTTAATTGGGATTCTAGAAATGTTATTTAGGATTACGTTTCCAAAGTTCAAATGAACAAAAATAAAAAAGAACAAGCACAATAACCGAAAAATGAAACAGTTTGATCAAATTTCTAGGTTTTTCTTAAAATGCCCATAATTTTCAAACTGCATGGGATAGATTTTTTTCAGATTTTTCTCGTGATGGTTATGATCAATCCTGTCACCCCGTTTCGGCTTGACGTTGAGTTCTGGGACATCCTGTATATATTTTATATTTCAAACTCAGGGCGCGCAAAATTGCATTTTCTACGTTATGAGCGTTTTAAATTGACAACAAACGCTTGCCCCGTGCCTCGAAGAGCTGTCTGAAAGATCTTTATCGTTTTGGAGAGTTAGTACTCGTGCATGTACAGGTACTGGTCAAAACCATTGAAATTCGCTTTCTCTTTGGGTTGCGGCGTTATTACGACAGTCTCCATGTGCAAAAGCTTAATAAACTAGTTTTTTTATGTTTTTGTTTGTCGTGTGAGTGTGTGGTTAACTCTGGTGTCGGAGTTTTCAGACTGCCCGAAGGCCTCCAATATGGCCTAATGATTCTTATTCTGAGACAAGAACCGGAACCGACAGCTTTACGTGCCCTCCGAATCTAGTAGAAATGTTAGAGTCTAGTAAGTATTTGATATCGTTCATCTCACAAGATCCTTTGTAAATAAAGATTACGAAAAGAAATCCAACGTGCCCTGATGGAAAGTCGATCCAAAGATAAAAATCGCAAAGAGACAACACTCAACAAACTCTTATGATAAACAAAAGCGCCTCGGGCCTCTGGGTGTTATAAATCCAATCTGCTTGCCGCTTCGAAAATAAATACGATACGAAAAAATAAATATCAGTGACACATACAGTATATAACTATATTGTTATGATATGCAATTTCAAGTTTATAATTTGTTACTTAAGTATGTTTATTTAAAACAAATTCAACTATTTCATAAACTTTCTAAACATAAACTGAAATCGGTACGTAGCATTCGTGATACTGTTTTAGTCTAACCTTTTTGGCCAATGCTACTTCCATTTTTTTCTTTACTAACTGCCAGGCTAACACAACATTTTACCGTAACTGGCGTAAAGCCATGTTCTTTTTATTTAAGTTATAATAGTCCTAATGTTTAAACTTTGAAGTCCATTGTTTTCCGTTTCGGTTGTTCTTTTGCCAGCTTTTACCGCAATGCGAATATTTGCCTTTCTAGAGCGATGTGACTAATTATGCCGTAGGTAAAAAGCTTGATATGTAAAATACTGTAAAATACTGCCTACTTAACCACTTAGTTTGATTGATCTGGGCACTATACGGGTTGCAGACCAAGAGCTAAGTTAAGTTAGTTTAGCTTAGCTCGCATAGCTGAGGCAGTTTTCCATACTTGTATGCAGACCGCAAACTATGCATACAAGTATGGAGAACTGCGTCAGCTATGCGAGCTAAGCTTAACTAACTTAGCTTAGCTCTTGGTCTGCAACCCGTATTAGCCTTTTGGCCTCTTTCATTATCGATACATAAATTTACTTCAATTAATGTTTTGGGGACACAATTATTTGACTATTACAGGAGGTTTTTAAGTATATATTTGCATACTGATAGCATGTTTTCATCGGCTAATGGCTATGAAACAGATGTTTTGGAAAAATATTCTAGACATTTTCTGCTTAGTTGACAAATCGAGATTCCTCTTATTCGAAATATATTTTTACTTGACTTCTTTTAGCCTTCCGAAGAGCTTAATTTTTACAGGGTAGAGTACGTCAGGAAAACTGAGCTTAGAATTCAAAATCTGTTCTTTGTCTGGATCTTCGGAACTTTCCAAGTTATTTGTAGCGGCATAAGATGCAATACAACAATAAGTCGTGACAACCAACAAGTCGTTTTGTCTTGAGTTCCTTTCTTTTCCTCCAATTGCTTCATCGTAGATTTCTTGGCAGTGCCGGTGGCAGACAAGCTAACAGCCCATTTGACGGTAAATGGTACCTAATCATTGCTCATGGATTCCGTTAATGTCAAAGGTACGCAGCAAAGTCGCTACCTACCGTGTAAGTAATGCTTTATTTAAACCTCGTTTGAAAAAGAAAGGTTTTAGCACCGTGGCAGATCATTCGTAATCGCTGGAAGCGTACCTCACTAGCCATTGACGCTATAAGGTGGTACGGATGAACTCTACTGCAGCGTTGAGTGGTACGTAAGAATGGTGACACTGTTAAGTCAGACAGTTCTTCAGAGTATTTTCCTTGAAAGAGACGGCAAGAAAAGCAAGGAGAATTAAGTTTTTCCGCTGTCCTAACGACTCTAATCTAGCTGTGAGATTGGGATCATTGACCATTTGTATTGCACGCCTATTTAGGGAGTCAAGTGAATACAAATGACGTTTTACTGCTTAAGCCCTGAAATGTGAGCAGTACTTCACATGAGGCTGAACCTGTGCTTTATAAAGCGTAAGGCGTTGACTAGGTGTGAAGTACCGCTGATACACTCAGTTTTTTCTATCTCTACCAATTTTTACACCAGCATCCTGGTCGGCCTGGCATCTGGTGTTTCTTTAAAAATACTTTGTTTCCCTCTATATCTTTCTTTGAAAGGCTTACGCATGTGAAGTATAAATGTTAACGAGGTCAATTTTGAAATTGTTTTCACGATTCTTAAGGACGCGTTTACAAAATTAGTAGGTACAAAATCGCGTCACTACAGCGACACGGCGGCAACAGTACGTACTACGTACGGTAATTTGCGGATATGTAGTTCAACTAAATAACTTTGAGACTTAGAATTTTTTGTGATCTGTATCTATGTGTTATAGGCCTGGCTGTGCAAATTACGTACAAATAAGTTTCTTATTTTTATATACCTAAATGGACATTATTACTTTATTTTTTCCATTATGTTGATTCAGGATATATTTCGATATTTAGATATTATTTTGTTTCTTGCGTTAAATCTGGTAAGATTATGTGGACTGATGGTATACCATCCCATTCAAGTGTTACGACTGGAACTCATAAAAGAGTAGACCTAGTTATGCCAGGTTGGAGCTCATTTTATTTGTTTTAGTGAGACCCTACCACTGGTACTAGTGAAGTAACCTTCCAAGGTTATTCGATGAGTCTTACTGGTACTCTTATGTGAGTAGAGCTAGGCATGCCGAGTTTGGGCTCATTTTGTTTGTACATAAAAGACCCTACCACTGGAACTTATGAAGTAACCTTCCAGGGTTATTCGATGACTCTTGCTGGTTCTTATATGTGAGTAGAGCTAGGCATGCCGAGTTTGGGCTCATTTTGTTTGTACATAAGAGACCCTACCACTGGAACTTATGAGGTAGGTACTCATGTGTGAGTAGAGTACTCACACATGAGTACCAGCAAGAGTCATTGAATAACCCTGGAAGGTTACTTCATAAGTTCCAGTGGTGGGGTCTCTTATGTACAAACAAAATGAGCCCAAACTCGGCATGCCTAGCTCTACTCACATATAAGAACCAGCAAGAGTCATCGAATAACCCTGGAAGGTTACTTCATAAGTTCCAGTGGTAGGGTCTTTTATGTACAAACAAAATGAGCCCAAACTCGGCATGCCTAGCTCTACTCACATAAGAGTACCAGTAAGACTCATCGAATAAACTTGGAAGGTTACTTCACTAGTACCAGTGGTAGGGTCTTTTATGTACAAACAAAATGAGCCCAAACTCGGCATGCCTAGCTCTACTCACATAAGAGTACCAGTAAGACTCATCGAATAACCCTGGAAGGTTACTTCATAAGTTCCAGTGGTAGGGTCTTTTATGTACAAACAAAATGAGCCCAAACTCGGCATGCCTAGCTCTACTGACATATGAGTACCAGTAAGAGTCATTGAATAACCCTGGAAGGTTACATCATAAAATGCAGTGGTAGGGTCTTTTATGTACAAACAAAATGAGCCCAAACTCGGTATGCCTAGCTCTACTCACACATGAGTAGCAGCAAGAGTAATTGAATGACCATGGAAGGTTACTTCATAAGTTCCAGTGGTAGGGTCTCTTATGTACAAACAAAATGAGCCCAAACTCGGCATGCCTAGCTCTACTCACATATGAGTACCAGCAAGAGTCATCGAATAACCCTGGAAGGTTACTTCATAAGTTCCAGTGGTAGGGTCACTTATGTACAAACAAAATGAACCCAAACTCGGCATGCCTAGCTCTACTGACATATGAGTACCAGTAAGAGTAATTGAATAACCCTGGAAGGTTACTTCATAAAATGCAGTGGTAGGGTCTCTTATGTACAAACAAAATGAGCCCAAACTCGGCATGAGTAGCTTTACTCACACATGAGTACCAGCAAGAGTCATTGAATAACCCTGGAAGGTTACTTCATAAGTTCCAGTGGTAGGGTCTCTTATGTACAAACAAAATGAGCCCAAACTCGGCATGCCTAACTCTACTCACATATGAGTACCAGCAAGAGTCATCGAATAACCCTGGAAGGTTACTTCATAAGTTCCAGTGGTAGGGTCACTTATGTACAAACAAAATGAACCCAAACTCGGCATGCCTAGCTGTACTGACATATGAGTACCAGTAAGAGTCATTGAATAACCCTGGAAGGTTACTTCATAAGTTCCAGTGGTAGGGTCTCTTATGTACAAACAAAATGAGCCCAAACTCGGCATGCCTAGCTCTACTCACACATGAGTACCAGCAAGAGTCATTGAATAACCCTGGAAGGTTTCTTCATAAGTTCCAGTGGTAGGGTCTCTTATGTACAAACAAAATAAGCCCAAACTCGGCATGCCTAGCTCTACTCACATATGAGTACCAGCACGACTCATCGAATAACCTTGGAAGGTTACTTCACTAGTACCAGTGGTAGGGTCTCACCAAAACAAATAAAATGAGCCCCAACCTGGCATAACTAGGTCTACTCTTTTATGAGTTCCAGTCGCAACACTTGAACGGGATGGTATACCATCAGTCCAGATAATCTTACCAGATTTCAACGCAAGAAACAAAATAATATCTAAATACCGAAATATATCCTGACTCAACATAACGGAGAAAATAAAGTAATAATGTCCATTTATACAAAAGAAATTTACTTGTACGTAATTTGCACAGAATACGAGAAGTATCAAATTGATTTTAGCGAATATTTTGTATTCGTATATTGCTTTTTTCGTCTTCGGGCTGCAGCGACAAGCGACATAGAATCCACTCCCGACGGCGCTCAAGCGCAGACTGAGATCTCATTGCAGAATTTGGATATATAAATCAAGAAAGTGGCTAAATAAAACGAACCTTATTGCCACATATTAAGACACACGTATGCGAGCAAAATAGAAGAAAAATGTAAGATGATTTTTTGCTTTTTTTGAGTCAATTTACAATATTTTGAAAAAAAAAATCAAATTGTTTTTGAGTTGACTATATTTACTACCCTATTCTATCTTTGAAAATCTAAATAAATGTAAAAATAGAGAGAAAATTGTACCCAAAAATAGCAGTATATGTCTATTTTTGATTTAAGAGGCCGTTTCGAATCGATTTTACATTAATATTAATTAAATATTTTTTATTTATTTTCAAATTGATTTATAGATTAAAAAGTAATCAATTTATCGTAATCATTAGTTTTATTAGTTATTATCTAAAATTGTCGTAAAATGTACCGGAAATATGTGGTTTTTTGATACAAGCGTAAACGCGTCCTTAAACGTCGCCGGAATCTTCTTACAATTCTTTTTAGCTCTCTCCAAACATAATATACATTAGTTTATTCACGCAGATAGGAAAATTGTGACAATTATTACTTTTCCCCTTAATATACTGCACTTCTTCATTACAAGAATTTTAATTTCCCAAATATTGGAAAATAAGATGGGTGTATAATACACCTCTGCCTACCCCTTCGGGGATAAAAGGCGTGAAGTTATGATGATCATGATGATGATGGAAAATACGACAGCGAGAACTTCGATTTGATGGTCATTTGGCACTATTTGTTTGTTGGTTAGACAGTCCGCAAAGAAAAATATGTTATTTACCACTTCGTAAATCCATCGACATGTTTATTTAATAAGCAATAAAGCACTAATTATCAGTAAAATGACTTATGAAATGGTTAATGAAATAGTCAGTTGCAGGTGTCAGCGCAGTACCCGTACAATTTGTATGAACAAGTTTCAATTCCAACTCGGCACGGGTTATCCTTTATTAAACGGGCTTATATTTTTTGTAAGCAATATTGAGTCATTATGAAGCTTTTAGAAGGGTATGCGTTAAAATATCTCAAACTCACTGCTTGACTGCTAATTAAAAGTTACAGAATTTTAATTAGCAGTCAAGCAGAACGTAACGTCGATTGTGTATGTATATAATTATTCTGCCACGTGGTAGCAGGTTACTTTACAGTATAAATTTATTATGACACTTCAGTGGCAGCGCCGCGCGCCGCCTGCGCCAATTATATATCTAGACATGCCTCAGGAATCACACTATCTATTGGTGAAAACAGTATAAACATTAAGCAGTTTTTGAGTTTATCGTGTTTATCATTGCACGAATACACTTTCAACCCGACTGCCTTTGTCTTCTTGTGACAGTTGTTGACATTAATTATTTATAACATTGATGCTTGTTTTGAAAGTTACTTTTCATATTTAGCTAAATAAAATAATAATATTACATATAATTGAATTTGGCCCCTTTCAATAAGTACAAAGTGTTTCACCTAACGTGAATTCTGCACCACCTATTTTGTCACCGTATGTAAAACGTGCCGCGGACAAGGTCACGTTAACACTAGTACGGTCGCCGTACCGTTTTTCTTATTTACATGTGAGTGTGTGGCCAACTCTAGTGTCAGCTTTCCGACCACCTGGAGTCCTCCGACATAGCTTTACAATTCTTGTACAGAGACAAGCACCGGGACTGACTGCTTTAGTTGCCTTCCATAGCAATGTAGCGCTGGGATGTTTATAGCACAGCAGGCGGTCACCCATTCAAATTGTGACCTTGTCAAACGTTGCTTTACTTTGCCGATTTTTTACTTGAACGGTAGGTCAAGTAACGCTATGAGTGCAAAAGTAAGTGGTAAAGCCATGGTGAAACTCTTCTGTGAGCAATATCTCGAACAAGTGAAAATTACCTAGGTACTTGATAAGCAGATAACACAGGCAAGTTGGCATTGCGTGCTGACAATCAACCTTGATACCTTCACGCAGCCGTCAAGACGGAAAAGGGTTAAAAATAATGGTTACCTAACTTAACTGACATCATCATATCTCATATCATGATTATTGTACTAAATACTTCCGTACCGTATAAAAAGCGCTTTTCACTTAGATAAAACATCACTTAGCGATTGTAAATAATTGTAGGAGTAATAACGGCTCTGTGGCTATAATTTAAACCATAAATTGGCTGCTCTAAGCTGTCTACAGGCATCTACAATGTTCTGTATAATTTGTAATGACAGCCACGAAGATGAGACTGCTAAATATTACTCGCAATAGTAAAATTGTACACTTAGCTATCGATGTAGTAAACACAAGAGAACCACTCTACAAATAATATGTTTTGTGTCTGGTTATCTGTTTGCATGTCTATCTGTCTGTTTGTTTGTTTTGGCTAAACTTCCAAAACAAGGCAAAAGGCAGTGAGTAAACAGACCTGTGAAATAGTACACAAAACTCAATACTATAGAGTATATATTAAGAATAAGTAAGCACAATTTTCTATCCTTTATTTTTTACGAGGTGGAAAATCCCGGATCTCCGACTCTTGGGGAAATGTGAGCCGGATTATGTGGTGTTACCACTTCCCGGAGCAACAAATCCTAATCGGCGACCAGAGCTCCCCATGCTCTGGTGGCTCGCGGCCCCGTAGGCGGCTCTCTGCGACGCTGCCCTTGTCTTGCCCCCTCTCCCGATCCCGCTCATCAGCCTCCCTCAAGAGCATAACAGCTTCACAAAAGGAGGCCACTGCTTGCCAGCCCTCCTCGCTCGCCAGCATGGCAGCAACAATTGCTGGCGGTGACAGATCGCGTCCAATCTGGTCGACAAGGACTTCACACTCGGACACCCATGCCGGGCCATCCTCCAACGTATGCTGGGTGGAGTCCAGGTCGCCTGCATAGTGGTGACATTGTGCCGTTTTTCGCGTCCGATTGGATTCAGATACTCACCGAAGCACACATGCCCGGTGAGTATCTGAGTCAATCGGTAGGTGACGCGGCCGAGTTTCCGTCCAAACCACGCTTCAAAGCTTAGCAGAATGGCACCGACAGCGCGTTGGCGTGCATTCTGCGGCAATAGGCTAGTTGACGAAAAAAAATTTATAAGCCCGTCCTTTAGATTATTCAAAAATAAGCGATACGTATTTTTTTATTTGTAAATTAAACCAAAAATTAACAAGATATAGCTCATTAAAGCTACGTATAACGTCACACCGTGCTGCATTTTTTCACACGGGGTGACGTCACACGTTACTTTAATGGGCAATATCTTTGTGATTTTTAGGGTTCCGTACCTAAAAGGTAAAAAACGGGACCCTATTACTAAGCCTCCGCTGTCTGTCTGTCTGTCTGTCTGTCCGTCTGTCTGTCTGTCACCAGGCTGTATCTCATAAACCGTGATAGCTAGAAAGCTGAAATTTTCACAATTTATTTATTTCAGTTGCCGCTATAACAACAAATACTAAAAATAAAAATATTAAGGGGGGTCCCATACAATAAACGTGTTTTTTTTTTGGTTTTTTTGCTCAAAATTACTAACTGTAACAGGTAGATGCTTTAAATTTTCACAGAATATGTAGTTGTATATTTCCTTTCAAAATAAATAATTAAATAAACAAAAAGTAAATAATAAAGGGGGGCTCCCATACAACAAACGTAATTTTAGGCAATTTGTTACTGGATTTTAATAAACAGGTAGAAACTTAAAAAGTATTTAAGTATACATACAACGAACGTGATTTTCTTTTATAGATGATGGTACGGAACCCTTCGTGCGCGAGTCCGACTCGCACTTGCCCAATTTTTTATTTAATCGAAAAAAGAAAAATACGTGTCCAATATTTTTTTATAATCTAAAATACGGACTAAATAAAATGTAATTATTTTGACCCTGGAAACTACCCTATTCCAGCCGCGCGCGCCACTGCTGCATAGCCTGTCGGTGAGCATTGCGCCACATTTCGGGCACGTCCTGGACATCCCCGTTAGCTTCTCGGTGAACTGCGCGAGTCTGGTCATAAACCTTCGCGTCCATGTCCGCCAGGATATCGAAGGGCGGGAAGAGAACCAGAACTGTCGCCGCTTCTGATGAAATTGTGCGGTATCCTCGTACGATCCGAATGGCTGCCACCCGTTGCACGCTATTGAGCTTGGCTCTACTGCGTGAGGAGGCCGCTAGGCGTAAGGCCCATATAGGCGCTCCGTAAAGGGCCATGGATCGTACGACCGCACAATAGAGACGGTGAACTTCTTCCCTGGGACCCCCGAGGTTTGGAAGCAGTCTTTCGCTCAAAATGCTCCTTGATGCTCCTGCGGCTATCGAGTGTGGGCCCGAGGTACTTAATGTACCGGTCTACTCGGACCTCCACACCATCCACTCTAATAAACGAGCTAGTTGGAAGCAAACTTTGTCGTTTCCTGTGGAACCACAGCGCCTTGGTCTTATGCGGCGCTACCTGTAGGCCACTTATCTGTCGGATGACATAAGCCACTCCCAATTCCGCGAGCCGAATTACTTCAGGGATGCCCTCTTGCTAACACCAGAGCGTCGTCCGCATAGCAGACGACACTCACGCTTGGGGGTAGACTGGTCCTCAGAACCGCATCGTATTTGAGGTTCCACAGCAGGGGTCCTAACACTGACCCCTGGGGAACCCCACACGTGACCACCTCCTCTGGTGTTCACAGCCGTCCCGACCCATAGACGTAAGGACCTGTCGCGCAGGTACGTCCCGACGATTTTACGCAGATATGGAGGCAGGTTATGATGTAATAGTACCTCCCTTATTGCTAGCCACGGAAGGGAGTTGAAGGCGTTGACTATGTCAAGACTGACAGCCAAAGCCACTTCCTTTCGATGGACAGCCTCTTCCGATAGGGACCGATAGCGTTCTATCGCATCCAGCGTAGAACGCCCCTGGCGGAAACCGAATTGGCTGTCCGATAGGTCGGGACCCACACGCGACAGATGCTCGGTGATACGGGCGGCGATAACTCTCTCGAAGAGTTTCACCACCTCATCCAACAGGCAAATGGGTTGGAACGCTGAAGGAGAGTCAGCAGTTCTGCCAGGTTTATGGATGAGGACCAGCTTGGTTTCCTTCCAGCCGGTTGGAAATACGCCATACCGGAGGCAGCTGGTAAACAGCCGCCTCAGCCTGTACCTCAAGATCTCCACACTGTAGACCCACGCCGTGCCTGGGATCCCATCGGGACCCGGAGCGGTGTTTCGAGATGCGAGTCGCCACATGGCTCGGTCTAGTTCAGCCGCCGATACCTCGAAGTCGTCGGACCACGTCATTGACTTCGGAGGTGGGTCTGAGAGACTCTCTTGTCTAATCCTGGGTAAGAGGGTTTCTACCACTCTTACGACGAGTTCTGGATCCATAGCTTGCCCATTACAAATATGTACGGGCGCCTCCATGGGTCCCTGTCCAGCCCCTCTATGAGCTCTTTCCAGGATGGAGCCTTGGCATCCGCGATCACGAAACTGACCTAAACTCCGCCTTCGCAGCGACTCCGTACTGTCGCCTCATTTCGGCAACCTCTTCGGCTGTGGCTCGCCGTCTTCGTCGGGCTCTCTGATATCGGCGGCGGGCCCCCGCGCACTCTGTGCGTAATTGCGTTATTTCGGATGACCACCAATATACTGAGCTCTTTTTCCCTCCCGACCGGTCCAGTGGCATCGATGCGTCACACACGTCTGCCATGACGCGACGAAACCAGGCTGCCTGTACTTCGGGATCGGACGAGACCTGTTCAACCTCTTCAT
Organism: Euclidia mi; assembly: GCA_944739405.2. Lineage (NCBI taxonomy): Eukaryota > Metazoa > Arthropoda > Insecta > Lepidoptera > Erebidae > Euclidia > Euclidia mi. Next base: position 40,590,132 of record OX123183.2, on the reverse strand, counting down.
CTGACTAATACGCGGCAGTGGCTGCGGCAACGAGCATGTCCCTGTCCATCCGCTTGAGGGACCAACGACGCGGAATGCTACCACTGCGGCAGGTCTGGTTTGCGCCAGGGCGGCGGATGGCCATATCAAACATGATATGGCGGTGGTCCAACAGAGTGATCACCTCTGCTGCCACTTTCCATCCTGACACTAGGTTGATGGCGTCTGGAGTGGCCCATGACAGGTCGACGATTGACCTCTGCTATCGTACACAGGTACTGACCGAGCCCCGATTTAAAATGCCGAGATCTATGAGTGTACTTCCTCTAATGTCGTCCAGGCGATTGCCCCACTCAGTTGAACGGGCATTAAAATCACCTAGAACGAGTACCGGACGTGACAGATAGCCGCACACGTAACTTCTGAGACTGTCCAGATACGCCTCGAAAGCGGGGAGGCCGAAATTCAGGGATATGTAGCAGCCCACTATTACCAATAATGACGCGACCACATCTAGCTATAAAATACTATTCTTGTGCAAAAATGTGTGCACATTAATAAACAAAACAAATAGCAGTCTCTCCGCGACCACGTTCGGTGCAAGACGAGCGAAACGTTGGTAACAAATAGGTATTTATACCTTAAATAAATAAATTGTACGCGATTAAGACCCGCTAATTTATTTTGTATGATGTATACAAATCGCGAAAGTTTAAAATCGATTAAAACAAATAGCCTAGCGAAATAAAACACAAACTACCAAAAAAAACATCTGCCTTTCAACCTAAATACCTAATATAATATCATGACGCGTTTGTTCTAATGATGAAAATGCGAACAAAGACTTTATTGTACCATTAGACAAGTGTCAAAAATTAAAAAATAAAGAAAAACAAAAAACCCGACTGCATACAAAAAATTAAAAAATACGTGAAAAAAATAACTTAAATAAAAACTAAAAAGAAAGAAACAAGGCCAGTAGTTTAGAATTCTAATGCAGAACAAAACGACTTACAGTCGGGGCCCATTCAAATTTTACCAATCAAATGTTCCCAAGGGGCCACGACTGTGAGTCGTTCTGTTCTGCATTAGAATTCTAAACTACTGGCCTTGTTTCTTTCTTTTTAGTTTTTATTTAAGTTATTTTTTTCACGTATTTTTTATTTTTTTTATGCAGTCGCGTTTTTTGTTTTTCTTTATTTTTTTATTTATTTTATACGTTTTAGTTATTCACTGTTTTTTGTTTGTTTATCGTTTATACTTGAAGTAAAAACTTAAATCAATAAGTACCAACTTAAGCGAGAATGATTGTTTTGTTAAACAACTTTAAATCGTTATATATCCTAAACTATTATTTAAAATGAAAAATGATACAAAGAACCTTAAGATGATTTTAAAATACCTATTCAACGACACCCCACTTGACATAGTTCATCGACATAATTTTTTTTCATTTTGACAATATGGCGTCAGGTTGTCGCTGTGGTGAATTTTGATTACTGTCATGTCTTTAGTGACACTCGCAAGATTAAGACGAATCGATTGACGTAAGAATCATCAAAATCGGCCCACGCATTTGGTCTCTATAATGCCACATAGAAACAAACATACATACATATATACATACATACATACATAGACTGATAAACACATTACCCTCCTTTGCGTCGCGCAGTCGGGTAAATATGTACACACGTTCGTGTTTCATTCAGGCTAAGTGTATTTAAAATTTTACTGTAAGGGCGGAGTGCTAAAATATTCTTAAGCTTTCTGTAGACACTTGGCTAAATAGTCTATGTTTAGAACTGTGCAAATTGGTGAAAAACGTATGAAAATGACAGTCTGTTTCTAAATTATCTCTATGAGGTGGGTTTTAATTTCTAGAAAAAAATATTATACAAAACACCATTTAACATATAAAATACAGCCTCTTTGAAATATTTTGACATGTAGACTGTAGTGGTTTTAAGTGGTCACCTTGCCGCTTAACACTGCGCCGAGTGTAATCGGTTCGAATATAGGACAATGTTTTCCGGTATTCACAGATTATAATTTCGAGTCTGTGTTTTATTTGTGTCTATTCCTAGAGTATTTGTAAAGTCTCTTGCGATACAGAAGTTATTCCTAGGATATGGATCCTGCACTAGTACAGCGATTAATTTTTATGTTATAACCTGTTTTAAACTACATCCACCATTTTTCTTTGAATTTGTAATAACTGAGGTTAATTTTCGTGGCGTGTTAATGATCAATAGTATACATAATTATTACGCAAGCAAAGTAAATGATTTAACAATTTCAGGGTTAACCACGATAAAGTGCTATAGTAGAACTATGTATCACTTTAATAATGTTCGTTTCTGACTTCGTAGCCTATATAAAGGTGACTTCGGGTACTGCTAGCGAGCGATTCAAATACGACTTCAACTGTTCCTTGGAATTACATCGATAATTGGTGCATGTGTTATGTGGATTGTTTATAACAGTGTTATCTACCACCATACTATATTTTCAGTTGTTGACATAAATATAAATCAATATTGAACACATTCAAAATACAAGTCCATACTCTAAAGACGCACACCCCTACAGTTCCAACTGTTACTCTTTAAAATATAAACACAAAGAAATATTATCGGGATTTCTTACCCCAAAAAACAAGTCAGATAAAGCCATCAGTGGAAAAGAAAATACCGTGACACGAAGCCCTTAGATTTTATTATCAAAAGGGTATAACCATAAAATCTAACGGCCCTAATCTAACAACCCCTTGCATATACATTCAGCAGTTTCCATTTATTTTGATAAGAATAAATAATGTTATTTCGCCTATCATATTTTGAATTTTCTTCACAGCTTTAAAATAAAACTGGTGTATGATGATTCAACTTCTGTGAAAGCATATAGTTTTTGCTTTCGCATAATTATTCGCATAAAAAGATGAATAACTTTTTTTGCTCCGGCAATCGAAGCATGTAAAATGTAAAGAAAAAGGTCAAATATGCCCAAATAGATATATGTATTTTCCACTACCTACGTAAAAAGCTGAAAAATTTATAAGCTTAATTTTTCTTTTGGTGGTACCCAAACTAGAGAGACAACTTTAACTTGTCCACTTTTTTTTTTTTTTACGAGGTGGAAAATCCCTTCGGATCTCCGACTCTTGGGGGAAATAAGAGCCGGAGTATGTGGTGTTTCCACTAAAAACCACCTCGAATTCCGCCATGTTCCCGTGTGTCGGAGGGTGGGGCATCACTAAAGCACTCGTCGCCACCCTCCGACGGGTGTTGGCCCGCCAGATGGTCAGGCGGGCCCCGAACAAAACCCCCTTGGCGACGGATTAAGGTGTTGGACTCCGCCGCCAAAACGCCCAGCGGCCGCAGAGGATAGGGAGGACGGCAACGCAACACCGCATCTCCTCTTCCTCTGCGACCCCACCGCGACGCATCGAATGGTGCGCCCTTATTTGGTCGCGGGAGATAGGGTGCGCGGCAACGCAACACCGACACGCCTCTCCTCCCGCGACCGCACCCGACTGCGAGGGACAGACAGAACTGTCCCCCGCACCCGCACAGTTGGACGCATCCTGCGCAGGCCCCTCCAAGCCCACGCGGAGCGTCCCCTCCTGGATCCCTCTTCGCTTCACTGCAGGTGACCAATCCACGGTTACTGAGCCCCCCCACCACGACAAGGTGGAGATCCCACGGGGGGGAACTTGTCCACTTCTGTGGCGTAGTGGTTTAAGCGGTCGCCTCGCCGTGTAGGAAGACTACACTTTATGGTTTTGTCCCCAAATATGAAAATTTATTTAGAATCTAAATGAAACTTTTATCCACTTCTTGATTTTTATAAATCCCTCACGACACGTGATTTATTCTTAGAGCACAAATTTCTTATTAGATCACTTGACCGTACCTAATAGCTCTTTGATAGCTTCCCAAAATTCCAGTCACTATCTATCTACCAGGAAACGAGGTAGGTTTATTTAAAGCTAAGTGGAGAGAGCTCTTCCATTCAAAAACAGGGACTGTGTTAGTAAACGCAGTGCAACGTACCAAACTCGCTATTTTACACCGGCATTTTATAAGTGAATATCATTTCCCCGAATCTAAGTTTATGGATTTAAAATTCATGAACCGTTTGGGGGAAAACTGACCATAGTAAAGCTTCTACAGACCCGTTTAAACATGCTTTCCTTGGATTCACAGAGATCATATTTGAAAGCCTGTTGCAAGTACGTTATTTCAATTAATTAAGTATACGTTTGTATATTATGACAGGGCAATGAACTCTCCCTTAAAGACTACCGATTTAGAGCGGATAGCTATAGTGATTCCATCCCTTCGTTGGTTTTAAGCATCTTGGAAATCAGAATCACCAAAAAAATTGTTCGGCGATGCACCGAACCGTATGTATTAGGCGATTTGGAAAAATATTAATATTGTGGACTGTATAAGGATGGCTGATGATCGCCTAGAATAGGAAAAAGGAGCGGGTTCATGGGAAGAATAGGAGGCGGAGGTATGGGAGCACACCTTACCTTGTAAGTCAGTCTTCTTCTTTACAAAATGGCGGCCTCCTGGTGTCTTCGAGAATCCTGAAGCTGCACTGATCACTCCACTACACCCGCGGGTGGTTTAGTTCTCGTTTATAGTATAAAATAGCGGTAAAATATTGCGGTGCTTGAAATATGGAATTTACAAGACAACTATGATAGTTCCAGTAATAATAATTGGGTTAGTAGGTAGCTACATAAAAGTATATTACCTACGGAAGCGTGCGGAAATAACCACGTAATGGGTATGTAAATGGACTAGGAGTATAGGTAGGTGCTATAACTACCTAGGTAGGTACTTCTAGAAGATACCTATGCGATATAAACGAGAGGTTACGTATAAACGTAAATGAATCCGGCTTCGTACGGACCAAAAATGGATTCGAAACAAATGGATTCATTTAGGATGTGTACTGAACAACTAGATTCCATAAGTGCCGCACGACACTTAACAAAACCAAAAACACTTAAAATCAAACAACTACTTACGGAATGCGAGCATTCGAAACTGTTCTCCCCCGTGCCGCAAAAAATACTTTTTCAAGTTATGGCAGCGATAGCCTTGTGGAGAGACCAACGGACTGCTACGCAGAGGGTCTCGGGTTTGAATCCACGACGAGCACCAATGACTTTGAAGTTATGTGCGTATTAAATTGTTAATTATCGCTTACTAATCGGAGAAGGAAAACATCGTGAGGAATTAGAGTAAAACCTATCGTGAGTTATCATAATTAGAGTAACTATAGCCGGTTGTACTCACGTATTATTTTTGGTCGGAGTAGCCCGACTAGTTTCGGACCATAGGTCAGAGAGGACCAGAGGTCCTTAATCATGAGCAGCGCGACCAACCGCATCGGCGTCAGGTGCTCCACTGAAGCGGGCCCACCGCGCATCCCGTCGTTGCGAGCGTGTAGATGACGTATTCACCGGCGCCTGCGATGACGTTGGTTTCGTAGCCGGCGTGTCCGGTGTGCCTGTGTGACCGTCATTTTGCAACGTGTCCCGCTGCACGCTGTTGGATGTGTACACACCGTGCTAACTGTGTCGCAATCTAGGTTCGGGGTATCCAGATGTGTAGTCAGTTTTAAGGCCGGTCTCCAGGCTGGTGACAGTCCCCAGCCACAATCTCGGTTGAAATTGAGACGACGGTTGATCTCGATGGCCTCCCGTACTTTCCGCGGTATGAAGTATTTCTCCCTCGCTAGTACGGTGGGACTGTCATACGTGAGTACAACCGGCTATAGTTACTCTAAACATCGTGAGGAAACCTGCATGTCTGAGAGCTCTCCATAATGTTCTCGAAAGACATGTGAAGTCTGCCAACCCACACTTGGCCAGCGTGGTGGACTAGGGCCTTACCCTTCTCATAGTGAGAAGAAGCCCGTGGCCAGCAGTGGGGCAGTTTATATACAGTGCTGATGATGATGATGAAGTTATTGCATTATCCTTCCAGTCGATTTCTACCGGAAGTTCAAGTTCAAGTATATTTGTTCAAAATGCAATTTTGCTCTAGTCTCGATATCATAAATGTGTCATAAATGGCAATCTCGTAAATTACCTGACACTTGAATGTTATCGTGACTAGATCTAAATTCAACAATGTGTCAAACAACTACATGTGTCAACGTGTCAAAACAGACTATAATGACATTAAGTGTACTATCAGAATACCAATTGTAAGCCGATTTAAAATCAAATCGCAGTTCATTCTAAGTACAGTTTCAGTGTATGTCCAAACCCGAGCATCACCCTTCTGACTATTGTGGCAGCCTTAAGTATACACTATCGGACTTTACGGCGCGGCGTTCAGCAAATGTTCAATTATAGAATCGGACTGCTGCTTAGATCGGGCAGCAATTATAGTAATTGGCTTCCTGCCACGTCGCCAACCGAATGTTGTTTACAAGCAAAACTTTGTTGTTGAGTAGCTGGCGGCAATTAGACAAAGTTGCAACCTGGTGATTAGTTTTACATAATTATGATCTTTAGAGCTTGCTTTAAAATTACTTACGTAATTTGATTTTAAGTTAAGCTGGATTGTAGTTATTATATTGTTAATTTTCGCTAAACGGCGAAGGAAAACGTCGTGAGGTCTAAACATCGGAAGTAGCATTTTTGAGAATGGTCCATAAAATTTTCGAAATACATATTATTCTTCTTCTTTCTCTTAGCGTTATCCCAGTTTCAATCTGGGGTCCGCTTACTAGTCTAACCGGATTTGGCTGAATATTAGCTTTAATACATATTATTATGAAGTGTTAATTCACAATTAGCCAGCGTAGTGGACTATGGTCTGATCCTTCTCATGCTGCAAACAGGGTGACAGTTTACATTCAGAACTGACATTAATAAAGTCGCTTAAATCGTATCACGTTGAGGCGCTACCTCGAAAATGTATCCCCTTTTTAGGAAATGCATAGACGAATTGACTCTAAAACTTATGTTACTTAAGTAATTAACGAAATAAGATTTCAGACAGTATCGGGGTGGCACACAATGTCGAAAATCGTGCGATATTCAAATTAATAGCTAACATTTTACGATGACCGCTGAAGGATTTTTTGACCTTCGAGATAGCCTCTTAACTACGATAATTAATCCTTATCATAAGTTCAAAGTTTAGTTATGTCGGCCAGTATAAATAAACAATTTTTATAAGCGATCGCCTGACTCAAAGCGAGTCGACAAAATTTAGTCACGCACTTTTTCCAATTCAGCAAGCAAAGGAAGGTAAAATACTCCGCATGATGACACGAAATTTAAAACGTAGCTTTTATCCTATTGCAACTCTGAAAAACTATACGGATATGTGAGTCTGACTCCATGTTAGAAAGTGATTTAGCGACGAACAATTCGAACGATGTTACATGAATACTAGTCCGCAGTCAATCTGTATGCCTCGAAACAAAGGCGTTTTTTTACCAATCACTTTGTTGTACAAGGGAATTTCCAATTAATCTGCGTAGTGTTATTCCGCATACGAGAACGATAAAAAGAGCACTGTTCTATTTGGGACTTAATAGATTAGACAGGCACTGTTAATCAGAGTGGACGCCTAGATTGTCTAGTCTTTAAAAAAAGCATTGAGATTTTACCACCGGGTATTGTGTTTGTAGTATTTTGCAGATATTCTTTACCGCCTCTGTTTAACCCAATGAAGTTGAGTATTTTATCATCAATTCGGAGAAGTGTGTTAATAGTGTGTCAACACTATTTATCATTATAGCGCTCCGCGTTACTTTGACGCAAAATAGGATAGGCTGAAGACCAGCAGTGGACTGCGGAAGGCTTTCTACTTAGATGGGTGACCGTTTGTCTATTTATATCAAAGAATGACCGTGTTTTGCTGTGAGGCAGCGATAGCTGAGTGGATATATCATTGGTATATCCACTGCAGATATGCAGATGGTATCGAGTTCGAATCCACGGCGCGCAACACTTACTTTACGAAGTTTTGTGCGTATTATATAGATAATCATCGCTTGGACCGTGCTTCAGAGAGCACGTTAAACCGTCGGTCCCGGCTGCCATGAAGATCTTTGGTAGACGTTAAGAGGATTACTGACTCCCCTTAACAACTGCCAACAGGGTACTGACCCTCAAATAAACTGATATAGGTCAAAACCATGGAATATGGCTACCCCTTTGGGTTGCGGAAGTAAGACGGCCCGACGGCCGTAGAAAAGCTGATATTCTGTCGAATCTGTTTGGCCTAGTCAGCGGACCCCGTGCTTCAAGGCGGGTAATTCTTGGATGCTACTGGGATAACGCAAGAATGACGATGAATTTTATTGCCATGCTTTGAAAGCATCAAACCAGTGACAGCTACGATCAATAACATACATGTATAGACCATTTAGTCTCACATATTTAGCCTAACGATGCTTGTCCTGAGACAAGATCCGGCTTTTTAATACACATCCCGCATTAGGAAATTTTGAGTAACAACAATTTGTTGATCACACAAAATGTTTTCTCGCGTAGGTATGGCACACAACGATTTTAAACGGAGCGGGCATGGCACACGCTCTGCCGTCCGTTAACTAAAACCACGTTAACTGCAAAAAGAGATTTTGGAGAAAAACGTAAAAAACGCGGTAATCGTTGTTTCTAGAAAACTATTATACATAAATCAGTGATTGTTAAATATTATTTAAACAAATATTTTCCAGCGTCATTAAGGATATTTCCTGCTCAGAAATGTACTTAAAATTATATAACAAAACTGAAGTTTTTGGTTTATTAAGCAATACACATTTTTGTTGACATTGTTTGCCACACTAAAGCCTCGTTAACCTACACTTAGAGATCTTTTAGTTAAGCATTTTCTTTAAATTTATGACGTTTCTAATTTTCAATAAATTTACCCTAAAATGCTTAGCTATAAACGCGCTAAGTCTATTAACTGTTTTGTAGCTAAGACTTTTCTTAATTTTTATACATTAATACCTTAGGAAAAAGTAGCTAAAGCACCTATGACTCTTTTAAGCTAAGTTTTAGCGAAAAATAAAAAAGATATGAAAAAATATATGCTTGCTTACTAAGCTAAAAACAGGTTTTTCTTACTTCAATTGTTACTAACGTCTTTATAGCTAAGCATCACATATGAAAAAACTGGATAATTAAATAAAATACAGTATGAAAATTGAATCAATTAAATTAAAAAGTTTTAATTAAATAAATTTGTAAAATTTATATGCACAGCCTTAATTATTTTTCTAATCTTATTAAGCAATTAATAGCTAAAAAAATATATTTTAAGGCCATATTTCCATAGTGGCTATTTAATATATTATATTTGCGTATAATAGACAGTAATAATATTTTCAATCACATTATAGTCATCATCATGTCAGCCTAGAGACGTCCACTGCTGGGCATAAGTCTCCCCCAAGGTTCTCCACACAGACTCGATTTCGAGCCGCCCGCATCCAACCGCTTCCCGCAGTCTTATACAGATCGTCAGCCCGCCTTGTGGGAGGCCTACCCCTGCTGCGTCGTCCGGTGCGTGGTCGCCACTCCAGAAGCCTTCTGCCCCAACGGCCATCGGTTCTTCGAGCTATGTGCCCTGCCCATTGCCACTTTAGTCTGGCTATTTGGAGAGCTATGTCGGGGAGTTTGGTTCTCTTGCAGATCTCCTCATTTCCTTTTCGGGCTCGCAAGGAAACACCGAGCATAGCTCTTTCCATTGCCCTGTTAGTAACACGGACCTTCCGGATAAGGCCCAAAGTAAGTGACCACGTAACGCCTCCCAACCGTATTAGATTCGAAGAATGACCTCTTTCTCGAAGTTGGACCTACCCAATCGGATCATTTTCACAGTTATACGTACTTGTCGACAACTTCGAGTGTAGAGTTTCCAACCTGAATACGAGCAGGTACGACATGGAAGTCAGACGTGATTTTCGTCTTGTCCATGTTCATCTTAAGACTTACTTGTTGGGAGACTCTACGGAAGCCATCGAGCATTGTGCTGAGGTCTTCCATGATCTAAGCCATAACTACGATATAATCAGCAAATAGAAGGTGTAAGTAGTCGCCGTTTATTTGATGCCGAGTCCTTCACAGTCCAGAACCTTGAAAACATCTTCCAGCGCAGCGGTGAACGTTTCGGAGATATAACATCTCCCTGCCTCACCCCTCGCTATAGTTGAATAGGTTTTAAACTCTGGTCCTGGAAGCGGACTGACATGGTGGCGTTTCCGAACAAACACTTCAGCACTTCGACGTATCGATAGTCGTCGATGGCACAGTTGGCAAGACTGCAGTACCGCCCAGATTTCGATCGAATCGAAGGCTTGCTTATAGTCCACAAACGCCAAGTATAGAGGCTGGTTATACTCCTCAGACTTAACCTGCCGCAGCGTATGTATGTGGTCTATAATACTATAGCCTTTACGGAAACCCGCTTGTTCGGGAGGCTGAAAGTCGTCTAGCTTGGTTTCGAGATGATTTGTGACGCCCCCTGAAAACAACTTATAGACGTGATTCAGGAGTGAGATGGGTCTGTAGTTTACAAAAGGGTTTGTGACGTCGCGCTGACACCGTCCGCCCACTCAACTTGTATGGCTGCTTCGCCCCTCCCAATGGGCCTTTAAATACGACCGCGCGGCGACGCCCGGCCCTTTTTTCTTCGGCTGTGCGGCGAGCACGCTAAGTACCTCTGCTGCTGCCCTGAGCGACACCGAAAACGTATTCCCGGATTTCCTGAAGATACACGCCGAATCACGCGACCCTGGTTCTATCTTTGTAACTAGTCAAATTGTTTGGTTAATAATTTTCATTTAATTATCTTGCTAAAGGATGTTTGAATTCTTTTTCTGAATTGAACAAATTTTCGTTTGTAACCCAAATTACGATTTTAATTTAACTACGTCACAGGTTTTATCGCCTTTTTTGACGAAAAGCACCACCATACTCCTTTGCCATGCCCGTGGCGTTTTGCCCTCGAGTATGATAGAATGTAATAACTTTCGAAACTTTTCCACGGCAGGTGTGCCGACAGCTTTCAAAAGCTCTGACGTAATTCCGTCATCACCTGGTGCCCTGTTGGTTTTGAGTTGATTTAAGGCCACTCTTATCCCGTGCATGCTGACGGGATGTCATGTCGGGGATATCTTTGGTATAGTGTCGGGTCAATCCAGCTCTAGGGTCAGTGACTGGAGTAGTAACAGGTGGTCGTGCAGTCGTGTATAGCTGTCCAGTTCGATCTCTTCCAGGAGCCTAGACTCCTCCGCCTCAGCTTAATAAACAGATCTCTAAGTCTCTGATTCGCGATCTCCGCCTATACAACACTAAGTGTTGAACACACTTAGTGTTGTATTGGCGGAGATTGCAGAAGCAATCAAGCAGATTACGGTTCTAAAGTGTTCAAAAGAGATCTGTCTATCGGGCAAGTCAGCTGACAAGGCTGAAGACGAATGGTAACAGAATTATCTCAGATAAATCTGTCACCATTCGTCTTGAACACACTTAGTGTTGTATTGGCGGAGATCGCGAATCAGAGACTTAGAGATCTGTTTATTAAGCCGCCGTTACTTTGGCATATCGTCGGAGGCATTCAGAAGCATCTTACGCCTTTCCTGTATAAGCTCGAGGATCGGACCAGAGATTTTATAGGCTCTTTTAATCGTCATGGGCTTTAAAAACTTTAAGCCTGTTGTATGGCCAGCATTCACTAACCTGTCACTAAAGTCGTCCACATCTACGCATTCTCCCAGGCATTCGAAGCGGTTTTGCAGCTCAAGCTGAAAGCTCTCAGGGTCTTAGATTTGAACTGGCGCTGGTAGGAGCGTAAACTTCATCAATCTTGACGGTTCGAGGCTGTGACTACTATTCAATGTGCCTCTTACCATTCGGTGACCGCGGCCCGCTTTATGCGACCTGATCACAGAGACATCATTAAATATTTATCTCTTTATTGATATGATGAAATCGATCTCATTTTTGGTGGCACCATCTGGACTTATCCAGGTCCACTTGCGGCATTCTAGCTTTTTGAAAAAGGAATTCATCATGAAGAGTCCTTCCTTCTCCATGAAGCTAGCCAGCAAGTGGCCCCGCGAGTTCCGGTGTCCATATCCAAATTGCTCCACCCTCAGCTCATCACCACTCGTTTGCCTAGTTTCGCATTAAAATCTCCCATGACAACGGTGTAATGGGTTTTGAAGCTATGTATAGCCCGAGATATGTCCTCATACATAGCTTCTACATCCTCATCGGAGTGTGATGAATGAAATGAAATAAATGAAATATTGCGACAAATCTCTGCCTGAGGTTTTTCGTACCCCTTGCCCCGCCGTTACCATGGCCGCTATCTGAGTCAGGAATAGCGGGGCCGCCGGGGAATAGAGGCCGTTTTTTTCGTGTGTGGCTCATTTTTGGGAGATTTTGCTTTGATCGCCTCGCTTGGCAGACGGATTGGAGATCGTAGTGGCGGAAGTCTTTGATACTTAATGCTGCTGCCTATATAGTATCTTGCCTATTACTTTCGCCTTACTTTGGGTGGTTTGACCACCATCTTCGGGTTGACTGACTGCAACGGTGGATCCGAGGCTACTCTCATCCAGTTTGTGCCCGTCAAAGGTAGTCACTCCACCTAGTTAGTCTGAGTCTTTGGATAATAGCAAACCAACAAGGCAGTCATAATAATTTTATAAATATGACTAATTCGTTGGTCTGCTATTCTTTCTTCAAACTCGGTGGAGATATTAAGGAAGATAATGTTAATAAAGTATTACACAAAAAAAAAACAAATTTTACCTCTTAATGTTCCCCGACATATTATTTGAGTTTTTGCGGGAACACGATGCGATGACGCACGCTTGCACGCTATAAGCTCTCCGAGCGGAATGGCAAACCTCCCTGCGCGCATATCCTATCCTTGCACGCATATGGCATCCCTGCACACTCCCGGAATTAAAGAAGCGCGAGAAACGGATAACGTGTTTCTAGTTAGGGAACGTGGGCCGTTATTAAGTTAAGAAGTACAATATTTTTTTAAACAAATTCCATGTTAGAAGTAAATAACGCTTTTTTTAACGAATTGTTTTGAGCAAATCGCAATATTGATTACTTAGCAAAAATACCGTTATGGTCGTCTAACCAGAATTAAGGTAAGGTTTTTATCATAAATAGTTTATAGCATTGTTTTTATTGCTGTTTTATCAAAATTGATCCTTAACTATAAACAAGTTATACGCTCTTAGTATATTTGTAGTCAAGAATATTCAATTAACGTAGTTTAGGCTTATAAAAATGAAAAAAAATATGTGGCGAATTTTGAAACTAAGGTACTTTAACGTGCATTAAGCTAAGAAACGTGGTATAGTCACTTTTTAGTCAAGCATTTGTTGCATATTTTGTCATTTAACGGTAAATCACGTTTTAATATCTCTATAACCGTAAGTGATAGAGATATGGTTCTTAGACAGAAAGATAGAGAATTTAAAACTGTATTACTTTGCATTCAAAACTCAAAATCGACCATTTGAGGGTTAACGGGGTTCTAGTTAAAGGACGGCAGCGCTGTGTTCGGTACGCCAAACATGCAGTCCAATATGAGGACATAAGTGACATTTGATCGGCGATATTGCCCCTCGCAAAGTGCTAATATGGGACTGACAAACGCTTTTGATATGGCTAGTTGTCGTCAAGAAACGAATAGCTTTTGATACCATGGCAACCAAACGATAGTGATATTAGAAATGAGGAGCGAAATGCTCTCTGATTTATCGCTTACCGGTAAACAGCTCTACAAAAATGTATTTGTTTACATATAAACATTGTACATCCTGTGGTAAATATCTCTAGAGACGTTATGTCACAATTTAGGTAACAGCGACGGAATTTCAGATGTTCCGGAAACTTCAAATCACGATGACTTCATAACAGCCAGAATTCCCGTACACCCTACAGAAAATATGTGTAAAGGAGAAATCTGAATTATTTTAGAAAATTATTATTAGGTCAAGTTTATATCCATGTATTGGCTACTAAAAAAAGTTATCTATATACCTGGGCGGTTTGAAAAGTTCTCGGCCTAACCAAGATTTGAAGGTTGTATATAAAAAAAGTTATACTCATTCGATAGCTTACTTCTCTGTTTAATCGTAAGTCAAGTGCCATTGTGATAGGTTGCGTAATTATTTTTCTACGATTTTTAGTTCGCGCGAATCTGCTCGTCTTCCAGAAAATGGAAAAAAGTGAAATAAGAGCCGTGATTAAATACTTCGTCAAAAAATATATGACGCTAAGTCAAATCAAGGAAGATATGGATAATACATTAGGTTTATCTGCGGCTTCATATTCCACAGTAAAAAAGTGGGCAGCTTTGTTCAAACAAGGCAGAAAAAGCGTCGAAGATGACCCGAGGAGCGGAAAGCCGTCAACGTCCACCACGCAAGAAATCATCGACAAAATCCATAAAATGGTTTTAGAAGACCGAAGGTTGAAAATGCGTGAAATAAGTGACACTATAGGGATTTCAACTGAGCGAGTATATCATATTTTAACCAACGAACTAGGAATGAAAAAGGTGTCAGCAAGACGGGTGCCGCGTTTGCTGAACGCCGAACAAAAGCTCAACCGGGTTGAAATCTCAAGAGAAAATCTTGCGTTATTTCGATCAAATACAAGTGATTTTTTGAGAAGATTTATAACCACTGACGAAACTTGGATTCACCACTATATTCCTGTGACAAAAGAGCAGTCGAGACAGTGGAAACATAGCGATTCTCCACCAACGAAGAAAGCCAAGTCGCAAAAGTCGTCACAAAAAGTGATGGCATCAGTGTTTTGGGATTACAAGAGAATCATTTTATTGACTACCTTCCCAAGGGACAGACTATAACAGGTTAATACTACGCTAACCTGTTAGATAAATTAGCAAGAAAAAATTGCGAAAAGCGGCCGGGATTGGCCAAAAAGAAAATCCTCTTTCATCAGGATAACGCCCCGGTGCACAAGTCAGTTGTTGCAATGGCCAAGCTCCATGAACTCCATTTCGAAGTATTAAACCATCCCCCCATATTCGCCTGATTTAGCATCATCGGACTATTTTCCGTTCCCTTAATTGAAAAAATACCTGGCTGGAAGAAAGTTTTCTATAAACGAGGAAGTGGTAGCTGAGGCGGAGCGGTTTTTCGAAGAGTTATAGGAATCGACCTATAAGAGCGGCACAGAAGCGCTGGAGCATCGATTGAATAAGTATATTGAGACAAGGGGAGAATATGTATAAAAATAAAATATTTATTAAAATTTTCTTTATTTGTTTTTATGGTCGGGCCGAGAACTTTTCAAACCCTCGTATATAAAAAGACGAGCACTGGCTGACCCTAAATTCGCGGACATCGCAGACCCTAAGTTTCTTAAGCTAAAGCATGACATGTTGACAGTTCCTTATGTGACGTAGGCGTCCATTTAAGAAGTTAAAAAAATATTTGAAAATCTCTTGATTTTGAAGCTAAAACTATAAAAAGCGAGCAACGTGTAGTCAATTATAAAGCTATCTACATTGCCATTATCTCTATAAATACCACAATTCAAGCAGGCATATTCATAAGAAGAACATTTTCTAAGGATAACCTTACTATATGCCGTATTAGTGCCAAAATCATAATCTGTATCTTCATATATATATTTCTTGTGTGCGTGTGTATGTCACCGAACTCCTCTTAAACAACTGAACCGATTTTGATGAAATTTTTTGTGTGTGTTCAAGGGGACTTGAGAATGGTTAAAAATCACAATTTAGTCCACTGGAAAATGTATTTTAGTTAATTTTTTATTTGTAAGTAGTTGTTGATTTTGGCATGTTTCACATGGGAACTGACCGACTGCGTTACCATCGCAGGGTCAAATCTATATTTTAATATATTTATTATAATCCTTACCTGAATAATAACGCATTAAAAAATAAAGATTTCGAGTCGACAACACATATCCGCAAAATTCGGATTGTCGAGTATTTTGTTAAATTCTAATGGTTCTGACAGACAAATCGCATTCGCCATATTGGCCACTCTAGCGAAACGTCACTGATACCGGATAACATTTTGAGTACTAGGTACTAAGTCTTAGTACTAAGTAATTTGTATGTGTAAATACTATTTGCAGTTATATTTCTTAAACAGTTAAAACGACAATTATAGAAGTATCCGCCCAATAAAAGAGATTTGTGTTACCCCGAACATAGATTTATTTTACGCGAACGAAGCCGCGGGCAAAAGTTAGTAGATAAATAAAATCCTTGCGTTACTGACCGACTGACAGACAAGCTATAGACGAAAACTATTGCGCGCAAGTAGGTAATATTGGGCATGTATGTTCCTTGAAGAGTGCAAGGGAGCACTAAAAGAGGATTTTTGGAAATTCTTCCCAATATTACGCGAGCGAAGCCGCGGCCAAAAGCTAGTAGATATATAAAATCCTTGCGTTACTGACCGACTGACAGACAAGCTATAGACGAAAATTATTGCGCGCAAGTAGGTACTATTGGGCATGTATGTTCCTTGAAGAGTGCAAGGGAGCACTAAAAGAGAATTTTTGGAAATTCTTCCCATAAGGGGGTAAAACAGGGGGTCAGAGTTTGTATGAATCTTTTTATTTCTTCAATGAATTAACTTTAAAAAAGAAGTAAACATTTGTATTTGTACAAAACCATCGATATCTATGTATGTACTAAAAATATATGTTAATGTACAAAACATTTTATCGTAATTTACGCAAGCGAAACAGCGGGCAAAAGCTAGTATTATATACAACAAGCAATACGGATGAGACCAACAAGTGGGTATACAACCATGAAGCTTACGTAATAGGACTACTAAATTGGAAATAGAGACTATAGAATATATTATATTTCATCAACAGCCTATATCAGTCCACTGCTGGACGTAGGCCTCTCCTATGGCGCGTATATTATATTTAGTACAACGAAATAGACCGGCAAACGCCTGAAATTTAAATTACATCAAATGGGCCGTGATCACTTCTGACGGGCATTATTAAACCTTGCCTATCAGCATCTTCCTTTAACAGTTCACTGCTGGACTGGGCCTCTCCTTTGAATGGTGGAATTGGTCTACTACCACGCTGGACAAACGGGTTGGTATAGGATTTGTATCATTTATATATTATTGTATCAGTTTTCCTTCTCTTACAGTGCTATTCTCTGCATAAATAGCTCCCTCTGTTGGTTCTTACGACACTCATGGGATGATATTTGTACGGTGGTGACATTCCGTATTCTTAATCCGACACAACCTTGCCTAACCAAACCGAAAATATTAAAATAATAAATGCCTGGTGAAGATAACACGAACTCAAAGATTTCGACAGAAAAAAAAATATCGAATTAATAAAAGAATGATTATCGGTATCAAACTTTTGCGTCTCAATAAAGAATGTTTTTTTTTTAATACTTTAGGAATTAATAAATTAAATTAGCAATTCTATAATAATGCTGAGGTTTTCCCAGTAATTAGATCACGGATTATTTTTATATATTATGAGGTAATTAAAACATGTTTAAAATTATTTATTTTTCATACCGTGAAAAATCATTCACCTTTGATGATAATGGTGAATTTCTATTAAATGTTCTTTTTCTCGAACTGTACGAAATTTTAGTTTAAAATATTATCTATCTATCTATCTCGTCAAAAAAATATTATTTCCATGTAAATCCTGCAAACATTCGAGAGAGTATACACATGTATTTTTTTTTTCTTTTTGTTTAGAGTATCAAATCACATGTGTTGTATTTCGCTCTGCGGAATATTACCAATGCGGTCGTTGGTTTGTAAAACCATGTTCTTTGAAAAAGTCGAGCGCAATGCTATCAATTCTGTTTGTAATAGGAGAACGCATTAGAAAGATTTGTAATTGTAAAGGTGGATACAGATTTTATGAAATGTGCTTATCGTCATGCTTCACAATGTGTGGATGGTCATACTTGTGGCGAGGTATGTGCTTTTAATATGAAAATATTGAGACGTGAGTTTTGAAGTGTGTGCGACATATGTGCCCAACTGTATCCTCCTTTATAAATAATCGCTCAAACGTGTGCTCACCATATCAGACACGTTTTTCGTATATTCTGTAAGACTATCCGTCTATTTTCAACAACAATACTACAGAATATAATGCAAAGAAAACACAATAAAATACTTAGAATTATTAGAAAAACATTTACAGTATTCCCTTTCTTTCTTCAACAATATTTTGCACTAAAAAAAGTTAACGAGAAAACAATTCACGTTTGCGTTTGCTACTCAAGGGAGTCCATATTTCCGACAAAAAGATAGCTGCTAGCAAGACTGATGACCAAGGGAGATACTGCCTGGAAACCGCACTTATTATATTACAAGTCGTATCAAGTACGTAATAATTATTATTATGCTATCACTTTGGACGATACCGATATTAAGAATAGTATTATGGATCTGTGCCGATAGGAAACTTCCAACAAAAAAAACACGTTATATTCAGTGACTAAAATTATACGTGTAGTAGATAGAGTATAATAATTTTTTTATGGTAATAGGCGGCAAACGAGCAGACGGATTGCCTGATGGTAAGCAATTACCGCCGCCCATGATCACAAGCAACACCACAGTAGTCACAAGTGCGTTGCCGTCCCTTTGGGTTGGGAAAAAGGATAGGATGAGGAGTGGGATGAGGGAGAAGGAATAGAGGATATGGCCTCCGGCACTCTCACTCACCGAACGAAACGCAACAGTTTAGGTACTGATAATTTACGTCGATTTTCTGTGAGAGGGTAGTACTTCCCCGGTCGAAATATAATTTAACTTTATCGCCGTACAATAATTATTTCAGATTGTTTTCATCTTTGTTGCTTGTTACTCACAAATAGTTCGTGAGTAAAGATTGCTGTATAATAGATTATGTTGTAGTTATTTCATCTTCAAATATGAATGCACCGTAATAAATGTACTTCACTCTCTAGTTGATGAATGCAATAAAATATAGTGCAGCAATACTACGTCAGCTGTCTTTTCTGATATAGAGATTGAAAGGGTCATCTGGATAGCACTTTAAACACCGTTGAATATAGCAATAGCAGCAGTGCCAGCGCGGTACTAGGTATCTACAGGAATTATATAGCTGCAATACTTCCTTTGACATGACGACATGACACTCGAGGCGGGAAGGATGGCAGTGCCGGCCTGTGTAAGGCACTACAGACTTTTACTAACTATGAAGGTACTTACGTCCAGTTTTCTTAATAGCGGGTTTAAGACGGTAATTTCAGTCAAGGATAAGGGCCTTAATTTGTTTATGAACATTTAGGAATTGTGCAATTTTCAATAGCTATTTTATTATCCAACATGTAAGACGGTATAATTATTTTATCTGTTCATTCAAGTTTATCTTTTAAGGAGAAGAGACGTGTTATAGTTTTCATAGGTACTTCTTAAGTGTGCCTAATTTCATAATTTATTTAAAAGAAAACCAGTAATAAACGGAACATAAAAGTACCTCGACTGGAAATCAGTGACATATAGAGGGTCTCACTCGCGATAAATAATATATTTATGACATAAATACCTCGGTATTTGCCAACGTTTCGACTGACCCTCTATATGTCACCTTGTATAATGTATAAAATCGTGTATCAGTGACATAACTACTCAACACGGTACATATACTTACTGAGTATTTTTGATTTCTAATTTACTTAAAATTAGTATAAAATTGTTGTTATTAAATACAGTCATATGCAAGTAGGCATATTGAAACTTTTAAACACTCGCGTTGCATGTTTAAGAATATATATATACAGGAATTAACGCGAACATGCATTAGGTATTTACATACCTTATTTTGCTTGACGTTTCGAGACGGTTACACGTCCCGTGGTCGCAAGCTGACTGGTGTAGCGATGTCACGTCTCCGAGTGCGAGGTAGAAGATTCTATTTCTACCTCCGGGTCGTTGATTTTCGAAGTACCGGCGCAAAACCCACTAACCGTATCTGTATATTGAACATACTGCACATTAAAGTAGGGTGTTGTTAGTCGAATCACTGGATTCCACGCCGATGACAATTTGAAGCCCTCTTCCCGATTGAAATATTTATGTTTTTTGATTTCGATCGCTTCACGCACAACTCTTGGGTGACGGCCGGTTGGCGTAGCGGGAGTGTAAGCGACTGCTACGTCGAAGGTCGCGGGTTCGATTCCCGCTCAAGTCAAACATTTGTGTGCATGACCATGGATGTTTGTCTTGGTCTGGGTGTTTCTATGTATAATATGTATGTATTTACAAAAAAAAAAGTATATATGTATGTTTATCCATTATCTAGTACCCATAGTACAAGCTCTGCTTAGTTTGGGACTAGATGGTGTTGTGTGAATGTGGTAGAATATTATATTATTATTGGGTAAAAGTGGAGTTCCGTGGAGAGGACTTGGGGACGATGAAATTCAATCCAGTGATTGGTGCCCGATTGAAGTAAATGTTCCGCAATCGCCGATTTGTTCGTTTGACGGTTATTTGCAGCTGCGATGTGCTCCTTTATACGTTTAGCGATAGTCCGCTTCGTTTGCCCTATGTGAGAGCTTCCGCAGCTGCAGTTGATTTTATAGACACCTGGGGTTTGTAGCGGTAGAACATCCTTTGGTGTGCCCGCCATGTTGTATACTTTGGACGGAGTACCACAGGGAGCGTTCTAGGACCACTTCTCTTTACACTATATACTTAATATCAATGACTTTCCTAAGGCTACTATACATCCTATGACATTATGCGCTGACGATAGCACAATCACTATAACAAGTAAATCCCGGGACACTTTTGAAAATGATATAAATAATACGTTAACATCAATTATAGATTGGTTAAATAATAATAATTTACAAATTAATCTAAAGAAGACATTAATAATGAATTTTAGCCAACGTTTAACAACTATAAAGGATATTGGGCACTTATAGTCTCACTTTTTGACGCGTATAGCCATTGGAGTAAATGCATAATTCATGATATTATTTTTAATGCTTTTTTACAAAAATTCATTGAAATCGTTTGTGGGGTTTCTATTTTAAATTAAAACTAGTATATAACACAATAAATACGTAATTTCTTGCATAATAGTGAAGCGAATCCTTTTTCAATTATAATCGATTGATTAAACGTTAACATAAATCGTGGAACAACAAAATAATCTACATTCAGAACTAAAAAGTATTAAGAGTTGTCATTATAATAATTATTCTTCGATTATGTTACTATTTCTTTCGTTAACAAGCAATTTCTTAGCAAAAATAAAACAATTAAGATATAATCTATAGTGTTACGATTCCGTAATCTATTGTTGGGTCACAACACTATTCGATGAAATGTCAAACATTACAAAATGGTGTTTTCTGTTTACGTGTTTTTTTAAGCGTAAGTTGTGTTGTTGATTTACACTTGACAGATAAATTGTTAGAAATGTGTTTTTTCTGAAAGGTACGGTACGTAAGTAACACTCAATTATTATGTAGTAAATATTGTTAAATATGTGCCAGTTTTTAAACTCTATTGGTTTCAAAACGAATTGTTTTGAAATGTAACATAACCTCAACAGGTACTCAACTTATCGTTTTTTTTCAAAATCCTACAATATTTAATTTAACCCCTTGTATGCCGGAACGCAGATCTACGCGAGACACAATAGCTTTTTAATTGTGTCTGGTATTCCGGCATACAAGAGGTTAATCTTGTTTTAAAGTATGACACTGACCCTTTTTTGCGGTTAATTTTCACTACGTTACTGTGTCAAAAGTTGCGCAACCAAGTGCCATAGTACGTTGCTTATTCTCCTTTGACATTAAATACAATAATATCAACATTGACGTAGTAAATACCACGAAGTTTTTAGGATTTACAATCGATAGGGGTCTTAATTGGAAAGCTCACATTGAAAACTTAAGTAAAAGATTAAGCAGTTGTGCATTTGCGTTATACACTTTATCGTGAACTCTTAGTACAGATACACTACTTACTGCTTATTACGCACTGGCTGAATCAATTATCAGATACGGAATCATATTCTGGGGCAACTCAACAGACAAAGACATTATATTTAGAGCACAAAAGAGATGCCTTAGATCAATTTTTAATTTAAGAATAACGGATAGCTGTTAGCCTTATTTTAAACAATATAGGATACTTACATTGCCATCCCTATATATATTAGAAATGGTTTTGTTCGTAAAACAGAATCCTAATTTATTTCCACGGGTGACAGATATGTTTCCTCGAAACCGGCGTGATAACAGCAAACTATGTCTGAACCGCAAAAGTGTCCTATGCATGGCACCAGTCATATTTAATAAGCTACCTAAAACTTGGAAGGAACTTAACAATATCGAATTTAAAAATAAAATTAAATTGTTTTTGATTAATAAAGCACATTATAATGTTAATGATTATTTGACTGACAAATTCTGATTTATTAAATTTGACATTATCTTCTATTTAATTATTTTACAATTTATTGATTGGCATTATAAAACTAATTTAATAATGTATAACATTTGTACGTCATTATATATGACAAACATGTCGAACAAAAAGATAATGTACTGTATAACATCTTCCATGCAACTGTATGTATACACATGTTTTTAGCAAATAAATTTTATCTTATCTTAACCCCTGTTGTAAATACGGTCGGAATGGAGTAGTTTTTTAATTTGGCTCCTATTTTATCCGTAACACCTCTAATGTAGGGCATGTAGGTCGGTTGTCTATTTACCGCCGGATGTTTTTCTCGCTTGGTAGGCCGCGTTGTTCGTCGTTGTACCTGGTATCCGTTCTTCCTGAGTACCTCCTGAACATGGTCTAGCTCTAGCTTCAAATGCTCAGGGTCACAGAGGTCATGTGCTCTGTTTTTTAGTGACGTCACAACGGATTGCAGGTGTCGAGGGTGGTGGTGCGACGTGGCGTGCATGTATCTATCTATGTGTGTAGGCTTCCGGTATACGCAGTGTGTTAAGGACCCATCTGAGTCACTTTGACATCCAAGAATGACAACGATCTGTCAGTTTCCATTTCGTAGGTGAACCTCATTTTCGGATGAATGGAGTTAGGTGTTGCACATATTGATCTACTTCCTGCTTACCTCCTTTTACGATACTAAAGATGTCGTCCACGTATCTTTTCCAAAGCCTGATGGTCTTAGGTCCGATACTAAGCGCCTTTTTCTCAAAATATTCCATACAGATATTAGCCAGTACGGGGCTACTGGACTCCCCATTGCGACACCATCGATCTGGAGGTAATATTGGCCTTGGAAGAGGAATTTTGCCCGACCCGGGACTCGAACCCGGGACCTCCGATCAGCTGGCACATACGCTATCCACTGGACCACGGAGGCAGACTAGTATAATAACTTACATGTTTATTTATTTTGTTCTTATTATTGTTTATGTAGATGTAGAAGTAAAATATCAACATCATTATCAGCCTGTTATAGTTCACCGCTGGATATAATAGGCCTCGTCACTAAGTCCGATTGTCAAAATTAATAAAAAAAATAGATTGAGAAAATTACTAATTATGTGAGAGCAATTTTCCATACTAGCTCCCAATATTGATAACATCCACGTGGTATTGTGGCAATCCTTTGAATTAATTCAAATAATTAATCTGGATACCATTATCAACCTTTCGTGATTAAAGTACAAAATATTGAATCAGCCAAAAATTAATTTTGCAATATAATTTAGTTTTATACGTAGGTGCAGTGTAAGAAACGGCGTACCGAAAACTGATATCAGTGATTCAGTACACGATACTGGGGCCCGTAGTGGTCGAATTTTTCGTTTTCGGTACGCCGTCTCAACACTCAGTAAACTATTTTTATTTATTTATTTATAGTCTCACGCCTGTATCCCCGAAGGGGTAGGCAGAGGTGTAAATATTACACCCACATTTCGCCATGATTTTTAGGTCCCACGTAATAGGGGGCGAGCCTATTGCCGTTACCGGGCACATCACCAGACTCCGGGCTGCTACTGAGTATTCGGAAAAACCCAGTAACACAGTAAACCATTATTGTAGAAAGATGAATAAATAAGGTTTTATTATTTATTATTAATATTTAGGTTCTTTTTTCTTGTTCTATTCTGCTGTCTGTTTTGTGTCTTAAAAATATTGTCAAAGATACTATGAAGTCCGGTTTTTTTAATTTACCTATCCCTATCACTCGGGTGCTTGTTTGCACTAAACTTCTTAAAGGGCCTAAATACTGTTATGTAAGGTCCAAATTGATATTTTTGTATGTATTTGGCGCTTATAAGTATGGCTTTAACAACTTTGGCGATTCTTAAGCTAAGTGCAGTCTGGTATGACGACTCTCTTGTTTTAGGGAATTTTCATTTTCAAATTAGACAGAAACGCAGTCTGCTTTTTTGTTTTTGTAATAATTAAAAAAAACTACAAAACCGACTGCGTTTCTGTCCTGTTCCTTTATTATAATTATAATGCAACATGACTAATTGCTATATCGAGATTCCCATTAAAAAATACACATTTGTATTATAAACATAAGAAATATAAGCTCATATTACCTATATCAGAACCAGGATTCATGATTATATTCGTTGAGTCAAGGCTGAATGACCTCATACCCGACCAATACCCAATATAGGTAATGGTCGAGTATTCAACTTAATTGATTGTGATTAATTATTTAGTGCTAGGTATAGTATCGACATTAAAACGGATTGGTGTGTGCTGATATTACTGGCGCTCCCAACTATCTACTAAATTGAGTCAAAGTTTCTTCAGCAGAGGCAACAGTTTGTCATAAATATTGTTACTACATGAGCCAAAACACTTATTGCTAATTAGGCTTAACACTAGAAGCGCGGTAGATCCTAACATCCCCAGAAGCGCGGATGGGTCCATTTTGGCCACTTTATTTTCGTACAGTTAATGTAAAGTAATGTATACAAATAAAACTTGTAATTATGATAAAAATGATTTTATTACGTAAGTATTACAAATATTTTTGATGCACTTTGGCTTAAAAAAATAGAAATCACAATCACAAATGACAAAAGCTAAAACTAATTAAAATTAAAAAAAATGGACTACTCGGACTCTTGAACTAAATGAGCAATGGAAAACTCATTCGATGTGCACTTCTTGCAAACGATTTTTACAAGCTTTTGACATAAGAAACTTTACCTGCCAACGTGTATGTTTTTCTGACGACCAGGTATTTCATTTGATATGTTGATATGAGTATTAGATGTTTTCATGCAATTTGCATAAATTGCTGAGCTAGTTCTTCTCCTCACGGCAAGATAAAATCCCTTCTACTTATTTTTTCCCATTTAGGTCACAATACAATATCTAAGAATTTATTTCTGATAAGTCTAGCATATTATAAAAGTGTGAAGTGTAACGTCTAGATAGGCTAGATGGGGCTTTGACAGAGTACACACACAACATCTACCCTATACTATGAACTATTGTAAAATGATACTTCATCAGGGTCCTTCTTGTACCAGTTTCTATTTGAACACCTGTGTGCATAGTGCTAAGGAGAATATTTTTATTTTCTTTTGCTTGTTTGACGCAAGCAGGTATTTACCGACGAGCTTTATATATTGTACCAACAATACTTATTTCGTTAAATTTTAGATTTACAGCAAGGATAGAGAGGTGAACAATTTACGTTTCATCCTTTCTTTAGTCCATTCCTAAATGGCCATACCTTGCAAAAAAAAAAATTCCAATGACACACCCCCCCATTCCTACACCCCCCGTACCATTTCGCCGCCTATATTTAATAGCGCCTAAGTAACTACATTCACCAATCAACGACATTTTTTATTAACTTAGGAGAAATATCAAGTCAAACTCAGATATTCATGACTGGGTCAAAATTGGCATATTGGCACTTAGAGGTAAAATTGGGACAAAAAAATATTTATATTGTATTTACGTACTTGAGGGCTCGCATAAATATTATTCATCACATTTCATGAAAAGTCATAAAAAGTTACGATTATACGCATATTAAAATATTAGTTAGGGCAGAAAGAAAATTGCAATGGGTCAAATTTGGAACGCCCGCACTTCTAGTGTTAAATGTAACACTTGTAACCTACTACGTTTTGGCAGCCTCTGCTCATGAAAATGGTTGCCGTATTCAATGTAGGTTTACATTTTAATTTACGTGAAATTCTCTTTGAGCTTTGTAACAGGAGAAGAAAAACAAAAAAGAGGACTAGTATGTGCATGCAGGTTTGTATTATTTTCTATTGGCCAATCGGGCTATTTAGTGGTGACTGGTCTTAACCGCTAAGGTGTGCAAACTTTGAGATTGTACCAAGTACCTTTCAAGTCAGCATACAGTCATGTACGAGTCTTTAATATTGGTACAATATTTAAAAGAATAGGCCTATATGTTAAAGTTGGTTTAAATGTCTACAAACTGCCGTTTCGTTAACTTTAGAGCTTTTAGATGCAGTGAAAACCACGTCTAAGCTCTGTCTATCCCAAACGGAATTTTTATAATCCTATCTAGGTTGACAATATTTCTTCGTAATTGAATGACCTATATAATATAAAACGTAAACATTAATTTACGGCGCCGGTAGTCTGTTAGCAGCAAATTGCCTTCAAGCACAGCAAACTTATTAAACGTTGATCTTGGCGGGCACACCAGGACGTCTTTACAATTTAGTATACTCACGACGGATAAATTTATTTATTTATTTTTTATTTATTTATTTTTAACTGCCTGCAAAATACATTGCACAAGGCGGACTTAATGCCTATAGGCATTTTCTCCCAATTATCAATTTAGATGACGGTAAAGCAATATTGGAATTGTCTATTTATAGACATTAAATCATTTATTTTGTACGTTATTTAGTTCGAGTTTCTTGACAGCAAACCAGCCAACTGAAGGATGGAAAAGCTGCAACTCTGTTTCATAGATATTTTGTTGCGTTGTAAGCAATGTAAATGAAACTTATTGAAACAGCTTTCTGCGGATTAGCAGAAAGAAAGAAGAGTATTTTATATCACTGTTAAGTCCTCTTTCTAGAAGTATTCGAAGAACACCAACAAACGGAACAACAATAGCAGGTGGGTTTAACAGCACTAATTGGCGTGCTGTATGTTTCGCGACAAAGCGATCGCTGAAACCATAACTGTAAAGGTTTAAGCGACTGCCAAATAACATAGAGGAGAATAAACTGATTTAGAGGGAAAGAAGTGAGGAAGCTCATCCATGCTGCTACCCACTTTGTAGAATCATAGATCACGCAGGCTCTGCTACCATGAGATGTTCTGCAAGAGCAAAGTTCTTCCTCATTTGAGTTGGTCCATTCATGCTTAAACTAGAAATTTTGGACTAATAAACAAGACTTAAAAACAAATTTTAAAATAATAACGACTACATATCGAGGGTTCACGGGCAAAATGTATAAAGCGACATCCTGGCCGACATTGAGTTATATACATATTCGGAATCGCCGGATTTTTCTGCGTCGTTTGCACTCGGTTTCGTGCTGATCTGAGCACTTTTTTGGCGCTTAAAACAATAGTAAATTTAGGCGCAATTCGGAGTAGCTTTGATTGAAGCGAAAAAATTTTTTTACAATTTAAGAAAATATGGACTTCATACAGGCCAAATATTTAGTGTTTTTGACTTGAGCTATTTTCCCCGGCATAAGTTTGGTAAGATAAGGTGTTTGAATCGTCTTGCCTGCGCCTAAAATATATACATACCGTCGCTTAAAGCATTTTGCTTGTACCTGAAATTCATACTTGATGTCGCTTAAACATTTAGCCTGCTGCTGAAATCCATACCTTATGTCGCTTAAACCATTTACCATGCGTCTGATATTAATACACACAGGCGCTTAAATCATTTTCATATTTAATAAAAATTCTTTATACTCGGCGGTTAAACCCTTCTTCTTGAACTGAATTAATAAAGACTCGTCTCATCAGGCATATTGTATTCTAAGTGGTGAAAGTTAAAACATTTTTACTCTACTGGAATTAGGAAATTAAACAAAAGTAACATTATAATATGCTTCCTTCCAATATAAAATCGAGATATGACAATATAAATCAACACAAGAACAAACAACATTTTACTTGGAAAATTATGGGCGATCCCAACAAGAGTGTCAGTCCACCTTGCAGGAGGCCTAGCTCTGCTACGACGTTTGGTGCGTAACCGCCACTCCAGAACCATTCTGCTCCAACGGCCATCGGTTCTCCTGGCTATGTATCCTGCAACTGCCACTCAAGCATGACTATTCGGAGAACCATGTCGGTGACTTTGGTTCGCCTGCGTAGGTATCTCCTCAATTCTGATCTCGCAAGGAAACGCCAAGCATAGCTCTCTCCATCGTCCTTTGAGTGACAATACTGGCAACACACTGTTCAAAGGCTTTCGTCTAGAGACACTGCGGGATATCAGACGTAAAGACATCTATAGGAGCTGGTACGGCACGGACGTTATGCATGATTTTCGTCTTGTTCGACCCACTTGTTGGGAGAATCTACAGACGCCACCGAGCATTGTGCCGAGGTCTACCATGGTCTCAACCATGACTACGATATTGTCAGTGAGTCGAAGGTGAGTTATGCAGTACTCGCCGTTGATGTTCAACCGAGTCCTTCCCAGTCCAGAAGCTAGAAGACTTCTTCAAGTGCACCGGTGAATAGCTTCGGAAATATAACATCTCCCTGCCTCACCCCTCGCTGTAGTCGAATAGGTTTCGAGCTCTGGTTCTAGAGGCGGACTGACATGGTGGCGTTTCCGTATAAACACTCAGTACTTCGACGTATCGATAGTCGATCTGGCATCGTTGGAGAGACTGCAGCACCACCGCCCAGGTTACGATCGAATCGAAGGCTTTCTCATAGTCTACAAACGCCAAGCATAGAGGCTCGTTATACTCCTCGGGCTTCTATATGTGTTCAGTATGTGGTCTATAGTACTATTATCCTTTTCGGAAACTGGCTTATTCAGAACGCTGGAAGTCGTGTAGCTTGCAAGCGAGATAATTCGTGATGAACCTTGAAAACAGCTTATAGACGTGGCTCAGAGAGATAGGTCTGCAATTCTTTAAAAGGGTATTGTCGAACTTTTTGAAGAACGGCACAACCACACTTCTGTGCCACGCCTGTGGCGTTTTACCTTCGTGTATGACGGAATTAAAAAGCTTACGAAGCATTTCCAAAGCGGGTATGCCGCCAGCTTTCAAAAGCTCTGTCGTAATTCTGTCATCACCCGGTGCCTTGTTGTTTATGTGCTGTTTTAGGACCCATCTCGCATTGAGGTGATGAGAACCTGGTCGAGTTCAACGCCAAGAAAACACAGGTGTGCGCATTCTCAGCCAAGGTATCTCCATTCCTTCCCCATCCCTCTCTTCTGGACAGTCCACTACCGATTCAAGACAGCCTCAATATCCTGGGTATGGACATACGCAGAAATCTCAACCAGAAGAACTACATCGAGGGTGTCATCAAATCCGCATCTCGGGAACTCGGAGTCCTGAACAAGGTGAGGAGGTTTTTCGCGCCGGAGCAGTTGGGTCTGTTATACAAGACCCAGGTTCGCTCCTGCGTGGAATACTGCTCTCACCTTTGGAATGGCTCCGCTAAGTGGACGCCCTCGATAGGTTGCAGCGGCGTGCTGTCCGTATCATCGGGGATCCAGTGGCGACTAAAACTCTTGAGTCACTGCAATTACGCAGAGATGTGACCTCAATGGCTGTCTTCTACCGCATCTATCACGGTGAGTGCTCCGAAGAGCTCTTTCAACTAATCCCACCCTCTCCTTTCCTATCCCGAACGACACGTGCTGGGTTGAGGTGCCACTCTTACACGGTAGAACAGATACTGTCACGCACCAATCGGTTCGGTGCCTCTTATCTCTGCCGTACCATTAAGATGTGGAACTCTTTACCAGTGCACGTGTTTCCCTCCACTTATGATTCCGGGTTCTTTAAGCGGGGCGTGAAAAATCTTTACTCAAAGAAGGCCGTCAAGGTGAGGGCCATCATGCCATAATGCCATGCTGGCTGCTGATATGATGGCCATCACTATGGGACTTCACTGACTGCTTAACATCAGGCAGCATGGAGTCAATCTGTCCGGCTGAAAAAAAAAAAACACTAATCTCGAGCATGCTGACGTCCGGGATGTCTTCGGTATGGTGTCAGGTCAATCTAGCTCTAGGGTCGCGTGTGGTTGCGGGGTCGTATATAACATTCCATAGAATCTTTCGATCTCCTCCAAGAATTGAGGTCTGGATGACACAACACTGTCATCCTCCGTCTTCAGCTTTGTTAGCTGACTTTGCCCGATAGAAAGATCTCTCTAGAATACATTAGAGCCTTTGTTCCGCTCGACCGCCTCTTGAACACATTTGGTGTTTTATCGGCGGATATCGCAGGTTAGAGACTTAGATATCTGTCTATTGAGGCGCCGATATTTTGGCATGTCGCAGCCAATATCAAGACGGATAAATTTAATCATTTGTAATCACTGATAATTCCGTTATTATTTATGATCTATCGAATCCAACCAAGCAATTGGCTAGTTAGTCATGAGGCGGGTAGGGAGTTAGAATACAGTCCTGCAATCCCTAAGCAGCAACAAGCCTGTGTGACTCGTTGCGCTAGAACCTCAAGCCATAAATGCTGATAACATAACTAAAGGGGGTAAAAGGCGTTAGCCTTTTATCCCCGAAGGGTGTATTACACACACACTTTTCGCCAGTTATGTTTCAGTCGCAATTTAATAGTTTAGTAGTAGTTAAAATAATATTATTATTTTTAGAAAAGCCTTTTTTTCTTGTTATCAGCAGCTTGTTAGCTGAATATTTTTCAAATAGCGAAAAATGAGAATCCTTGTGCCACTATTATAATGAAAACGATCACTTGTCTGATTTTAAATACGTATTTGTTTTATTTTAAAATTTCTTAAGATTTTTCATTTGTAGGAAATAAACAATAGTCCAAATTAATGTTGATCTAACCGCCAATCCTAATTATACATACAAATTAATTGTTATTTCAAACAATTTACTTTTAGAGAAAAGTGCTACATAAATCATTTTAATCTGCAACTACTTTATGATATTTCAATTGCTTAAACCGATTAGCCTGATTTTATTTTAGTATTCCAATGGTTGTTCATATATTTAGCCTTACACAAAATAATACCAGAGTGTCGCTTAAATCGTTTTTCCTATACCTGTATTGTGCAGTTTATGGCACTTATATCATTTAGCCTGTTTCTATTTAAAAGTAAACTGGGGTAATATTGTATCAAGCGACTTTTATTTCTATTAATAGTAGATTAAAAGAAATGAAAACTGTACTCAATTATGCAGCTTTTGTCATGGAACTCAACTTCGGTCACTTTTTCGTTAATAACCGTATACTTTTTTTATAACGATTTTTTTTCGTAAAATTGAAACTTTTAAACGCTCTCCTGTAAAGTTTAAAAAATGTCGCTTAATACATTTTGCCCGTGAACCCTCGATATTATATTCAGCTATAGTTTATAAACTCTAGTAACGAAGCTAGTTGCTCCGCAGTTTAAGTAACTGAGGAAAAGACAGTTTCATGTAAGTTGATATTGTGTGCCATTATTTCCGCTTCAATATTTCTTTTAATGGTTCCGGTAAACGAAGCACCGGTCTGTCTTGAGGTTAAACATAGAGAAAATAATTTCATTCTTAAGTGAAGTGATAAACAGTCTTTAGAATATAGGTAATACGTAATAACAGATTTATTTTTCTAGAGGCAAAAGAAAATAATTGTTATGTGTTCATTGTTTATTAAAAGTTGTAAAAAACAAACACTGAGAACTTGACATCAAAAAGAACTTGAAAGCAAAAAAAACATTATCCAATGCTTTATAATATCAAACAATAACATTCACTTGCAGGTTATTACCGGATATAATGTGCTTGAGCAATACGTTGTTAAAATATATATTATACATATAATATTAAACTCTGTTTCTTAAAAAGATCAAAAATCCGAAAAACAATAAAATAATCAACTAAACCAATACAATAATTAATCAAAAATACAAATCAGGTACAAAATATTCAACTAAAGATGACAAACAACCAATTCTCGTTACGATAAAATTTGTCAGATTAATTGTCTTACACCCCCCCCCCCCCCTTGGGATCTCCACCTTGTCGTGATCACCCCCCTGGGGGGGCTAAGCCTGGGCTTAGTAACCGTGGCTTGCACACTCGCGGTTAAGCTAAGAGAGATCCCGGGAGTGGACGCTCCGTGTTTATGGCCTGGCGTCCTCTAACGACGTGCTAAGGTCACCTTCGTTGATCGTATGCTTCGCGATTAGCTTTTTTAAATGCCACTACGGTAATTAAGTGCTACTTATGGAACGAATTCACACCCTTCTCTTTTTCCAATTCTTTTCATTTTTCTACTATAACCTTCTGCTAGCGATTTTGTACGACGATACAAATATATTTCTTCATAGTAGATATGATTAAATACTTTTACCGCCTACTACGGCGATTATCTTTTAAAATTAACTATTCTTTTTCTTTCTTACTAAGAAAGTTGCATCTTTGTTATGCCACGTTTAATTATTATAGTTGGACTAGCTGAGAATGAACGTACCTAAAGATGCTATCGTATAATATACTAGGTATTTAGCTAGAATTCCGCGTTCATTTATTAATAAAATGTACACGTGTCACATGCAATTTGCTCACTAACAATAATGAACGAATGTAATCCTTGTCTATTTTGCATAAAATACGAATATCATCGTAGAATTATTAGTTGTTCGTTTTGTCAAATGTTTATTTTGCTACAATCGTTGTTTTTGGTCTTCGATTTTATCTTCTTGTTACTGCCTATTGGCTATGTTATTTGAAAATGCATCTATTTATGCATTTACTGTTAATTGTGAACTCAAACATAAAATTCCTGCGTCGCAATCATTGAATTATATTTTTTTTGTAATGTTTTGTGTCGCTAGGATTGTTTCTTTCAATGTCTGGTTTCTATTGAAATATATAAAATATATAATGATAATTAAATGATAAAATTAAACCGCTGACAGACAATAATTAAGTATCAATGTGTAACTTGTTTCCTTTTTACTAAATGCTATGCATCTGGTTTTACTAATCCAGTTTAAGTAGTGGTTATAATGTGTTCTTGTGCTTACGCAAATGTTATTATATCAAACTGAATTTATCAAACTTAATTGAACTAAACTAACTTTAGCTAAAGTGGGTATTTGCACAAAATTTAATCAATAACTTCTATTCTTGAATAACTAATTGGCTATTTACATATGAATCAAATAAATAATATTTATACCTCATTAAATAACTAAAGTGGCTGTTTACATACAAATTAAATAAATAATTTCATTACTTAAATAACTAATGTGGGTATTTCTACATAAATCAATAATTTATATACTTTAATAACTAAAGCGAATTAATTGATATACAAGTTTAAGAATACCCTTTCGTATTTCTCAATCAACTATTTTAAACCCAAAAGCTGAATAAAATAATTGAGTCTTATTCTATTATAGCATAAATGTGTTTATAATTGATTGGGTACAGTGTCATTAACAACAATGTAAGACGCATATGTATGCGAAGTTATAATTACCTACATAATTATTTGTGAAGGCCAACAGTAGTGCTATTGTTTTCGAGTTGGAACTCACAAGTCACAAGATAACGCATTGTTGTGTTAACGATTTATGTAAACATGCTAACATAAAATGAATAAATATTTCAGTTATAAATTGTCGCAGAAGTTTATTAAATGTAATATTGTTACAAGGAATCTGTTATTTATCTAACTAAATATCGAAATATCAGATAACTATCTAACTATATAAATGTTAGATGTGTTTCTCTTGGTGATTCCCATATAAAAGATCTTAAATTAACTCACTACAAAGTTTAAGAATGTAATGGTTAATGCTCATCACTAATGATCTAATCACTAAAATAACTTAACACTTTGTTTCAAATAGTATATAAAATCTTTAACTCCCAATTACAGCTAAATCATGTACCCAAATATCTAGTTATATATAGCTTTAGTAATGACTGATCGAAATATAATAAAATATATTTTTTCCCTTATGGCTCAGCGGCTGAAAGGTTGTTGTCGGATCGGTCTGTGGTGCGATTCTCGATTGTGTTTTTTTTTGTGTGTTTTTTAACTATGGCAGTGTGTACTATATCATCGACTGTCTCCTTCGATGATGTATTGTTCATTACATCTTACAAAGAATTGTGCATTTGTTTTTAATTAATTTGTATCGTGTTCAGAAACTAGATAATGACTCTCGTCAATGGAATGCGGTCAGCGCCAAGCGCGCAGTGATGACTCACATGTTCACCGGCTCAAACTTTCATTGTTATTCCATTTTAAATGAATACAATTTGTGGTTGCAATATTGCATCGACGTTGTTAATGAGCAATTTGTTTGTGATATCGCCAACTAATCGTATGATTGTAGTATCGTAATATAGTAAGATCGTAATATTGGTTTACGACTTATACATTTTCAATTAAATTCACTTATCAAGCCCGTATCACGTATAATACCTCTTCGCGCGTCGTGTAATATAATGAATGCGACTCGCATCGTGAATGAATGTTGGCTTGTTCATGCGTATGATTGTGTGTAGGCCTTTTGAATGTGATGAATGTCAGGTAATAGGAACGTTCAATGCTTGGTGACGCATGAATGGCCGAGGGTTATACTTGGGTTTTTCTTTTCTTCCAGGGTTAGTGGTACAAGTTTCAGTAAGCTAAGTACAAGCAGTACTTAGCTTACTGAAACCACCACTCATCTGTTTCAGGGTTCCGGAATGCAGTTGCCGCCTACCAGCCTCAGAATTTTCCCTCTGGGAAAATTCTGGCCTAATGGGGGGAGTGTGTGACGTCGCTCTGACGTCGTGATGACACCGCCTCCCGGCTGCCTGCATGTTCCACCCCCCACCGGACCGCGTATAGTTTAGGTGGAGAAACTTTATCTTGTTTGGCGTAGAAGAGAGCGAGAAATCATACGATGAACTCGAAAGTTTAGTAATAAACATAATAAATACTTACACAAAAGTCTGTGCATCGATTCCACTCTCGATTGGCAAGCGCAGGTGAGTAATGTTAGTCAGAGGGTCACCGGAACTCCTAGAGCACTATACCGTTTCAAAAATT
Source organism: Euclidia mi (assembly GCA_944739405.2). Classification (NCBI taxonomy): domain Eukaryota; kingdom Metazoa; phylum Arthropoda; class Insecta; order Lepidoptera; family Erebidae; genus Euclidia; species Euclidia mi. Next base: position 40,554,853 of record OX123183.2, on the reverse strand, counting down.
TCTTGCATTCCAAGATCAAGACAATGCTTGTGCAGGCTTTAATATTTCCCATAATCGACTATGGTGATATGTGCTATTATGACCTGAATGCAGAACATCTCAATAACTACGACCGACTTCTCAATAACTGCATTCGATTCATTTACAATCTTCGTAAGTATGACCACGTCTCTACTTCTCGTTCCGAACTTAAATGGCTACCAATTCGTCAGCGCCGGTGTTTGCGTGCTCTTACTCCTCTCTTCTCTATTCTCAAGTCTCCTTCTCCTCCGTCTTATCTCACCCGACACTTCCAATATCTATCTGCTACTCATGAGAGAGATCTTCGATCTTCTCATAATCTTCTTCTTACTTGCCCCAGTCACAATACTGGGTTCGTTAACTCTTCTTTTGTTGTGTAGTCTATTATCTTATGGAATACACTCCCTCCTGAAATCAGAATATCCACAAACCGTTATACATTCAAAATGAAAGTTCGAGAGCTTCTTTTTGAGAGATTGAAGGAATCAGCACATCACTCTCATCCAGTATTATAAGTATTTATGTAAGTATATTGTATTTTTATGTATATGTAAGTATATTTAGAGCTATATATCTTGTATGTATTCTATCCCTATTATGTATGTAGATATTGTTACGGACGGAGTAACGGGATTGGAAGGAAACACCGAGTAGCACTAATGACACTTTATTCGACTTCACACACGACGCGCCGTTTAATTTCGACGCGGACAGCACCAACACTAGCGTCTTTTGCACTGCACTTTTCACTGCACTTCACTGCACTTTACTGCACTATACTTTCACTTCACTTTATCTTACTTCTTCTTCTTTCTTCCTTTTACTTCTTCACTTTACCACTTTTCAACTTAAACTGGCGCTTAGCGCGTCTACACTGCCTAATATACCCCTATGAATGTTCTAGATCTACTAATTTCGATTGTCTTTTCGTTATTCAATTGTTTTTCCATCTCCTGTTTCTTTTTAACCTTTCCATTCCTTCCTGAAGTTTCTAGAATTTTCTAATCTTTATTCGAAATATTTAAATTTGTATTTCCGTTCACGTTCTGAAGGTGTGGGTTCAAATCCCAGTCATAACAGTTATGTGGATTATGGTTTTTATGAAATTTGGAAGATGTTTATGAATATTTGGCAAATATTAAAAAAAAATTAAATATTTCGAGTAAAAATTAGAAAATTCTAGAAACTTCAGGAAGGAATGGAAAGGTTAAAAAGAGACAGGAGATGGAAAATATGTTGCAGTAGGTTTCTCTAAGTGAGATCATGTGGTACCCAAATGTCAAGTTTTTCTTGTACCCAGACTTTCGTAAATGACGTAAAACTATTTTATTATCAACATCCAGTTCCTTAGCAATGTCGTAGCTACTAATTTGTCGATCTTGCTTCACTTTCTCAAAGATGGCACTGATTTTATCTGAGAGCGAACCTCATCTTTCGCACTAAAATTTCCAGACTTAAAACGCTTGAACCACATTTGTGCTACTCTTATTGATACCGCTTTAGGTCCGTAAACCGCACAAATTTTATTCGCGACGTTCGTCGCATTTTTAACTATTTTGTAATAAAACTTTAAAATGTTCCGAATTTCTTCGACACATAATTATGATCATTTTGCTTGCTTGAAAAACAATTCAAAAATGGCATTAACTAGTTTTTATTTATTTATTGCATCTTCAGAATGTCACATTTAATGGTATTAATAACCAGCCAGTTACATTCAGTACAGCCAAAGAGGTTTGGTTACTAATAATACATTCAAAATACGAAAATACTTTTGATTTCTCGGAAATGTTTCGTTTATTTAAAGACTTTAAAGACTGTTATTTTGTCGTTAATGAACAAAATTGCCAGTAATTCTAATTTAATTAAAATAACACTTGAGGAAGACAAATTACGTGACTTATGATTGCTGTTTGAAAATCACTGTTATTACATTGTTTGTACTTTATATTTAATGGATTAACTCTTTGAATACTTGTACTCTAATTTTAGATCACGTCTAAAGTCGTGATCTAAAATTGTACAGAACAAATGTTATTGTTGTCATATAAGAGCATATACATTTATACAACACTTTGTACATTCAATTATATCACAACAATAACATATTATGTTGTTGTTAAACAAACGGATATACGATAAATGCACTGTCCGATGACCGGTCTTGTGGCGCATGTTGGACTGCAATAGGCTGATTGAAATGCAACGAAAATAATGTGATCACAAAGTTACTACACTGTGCGTCTTCAGCGTCTTGCGAGTCTTTTCTGGACAAATCTTTTGTAATCAACAAATAGCCTAAATCTCAGGTAATAGGTTAACCGTAACAGTTAGACACCAATCATGTTAGCGTTAGGACCTACCTAATCTCTAAAGCCAGCGTGGTATCGTCGATGACCCAATGTGAATCACTGGATCAACAAAATCACTGGGATTGTGTTGGTATGATATATCCGTGACATCGCATTGATAATGCCATGTATCTCGTACATGGATTGGAGCCATAAAATATCTAAGAATCAACTTAAACTTTTTAGTTTTAGTAGCAGTCCGTTAAAAAGTTCACTATGAATTGATAAAGCTTAGAGTGGATTGCACCACATCACCGGTTAAAGTAAAGCTTCGTTCTTCTCATAATTTACTTCTTGCTTGTCCTACTCACACTTCTGGTTTTGTCAATTCTTCTTTCATAGTTCAAGCTGTACTGCTTTGGAATAGGCTCCCTCCTGAAGTCAGAATGTCCACCAACCGTTACGCATTCAAAATGAAAGTTCGAGAGCTCCTATTTAACAGATTGAGGGAATCAGCACATCATTCGCATCAGTTATAGTTTATTATATATAAGTATTTATATATATTTATATGTGTGTATATATGTTATATAATTATGTATTTTTATATGTATAGTACTTATTTAGATATCTATAATATGTATTTATTATATATACTCATATGTTGCAGTATTTATCTGACTGCTATAGGTATAAATATATTTATGGATTACCTAATAAATTAGGTATCTGGTTTATATATTATATTTCTTTTTTTTTCAGTTATCGTCTTTCTACACTGCTTCCAATGCACCTACCACATTTATTTCTGCACCACCTAAAGGTCGACTGTTAGAGAATGCCTAATGGCATTAAGTCCACCCATGTACACTTTTAGTGCATAAAGTTTAAATAAATAAATAAATAAAGTCAAATTTTACAATAACTTTAACAGTAAACTTGACGGCTGCTGCAAAATGTGTTGCACCAACGTTTCTATTGCTAATGTTTAAGTTAACAGGGTTGCTAGACAAATGAGGCGTAATCTACCCCGATACGGTGCGGGAACTATTTTTTAAGTCCGGCAATACTAGAGCTTCGCTGTTATTGCTAATGTCAAGATGTCAACTATTATAACAAACGTCAAACGAATTAAAAGCGCTGAACGCGCGTCATTTTAAAAGATTTTGATTATTTTTCTTGTTTATACTACACCTATTACGAGTTCAAGTTTTACGAAGTGTAGAAGATAATAATGGCATCAAATACAAAAAGCTTGTACGTAAGCAGCCAAACAACGTATGTATGCACAACTTATTCCGTTGCTCATAAGTCATAACACTTGCGTGTTATTTTTTGCTACACACAAAAATATGCCTATCTTTACGTTAAATTCTGTATATTTCAGGGAAAGAAGCGTAAACTTTACCGGAGCCGAAGTCGATAGACTTCAATCGTTAATAACCAAACATCAAATGTATTATTTTGTAAGAAAACCGATGCTCTAAGTAGTAAGCAAAAGGATAGCGCGTGGACTTTAATAGAAAGCCAATATACCTAATGTCCTTGGAGAGATCCCGCGCACTGTGAAGCATCTCAAATACAAATTTGAGAATATCAAGAGAGTGGCAAAAAAGGTACATAAATAGATACAATGATAAATATGTTGAAGGGCCTGGTGCTCAAAATTTCATACTTATTTATTATTTGGGACAGGACCAGTTGAATAGGACCAGGACCCAACACAACCAGTCCTGGATTGGTATTGAAACATGTAGGCAGGCCAAGGAGGCTCTTCCCGCAGTAGACGGTAAGATAGCCAAACAAATCCTCCAGCTGTCCAAACAACAACTGCGGACAGTCACGGCCGCCTACACAGGACACGTATTCTTTAATAAACACCTATTTACTATAGGTATCACCGACAGCCTGCTGTGCAGGGCCTGTATGGCAGCAGACGAGACGGCAGCCTACCTGCTCCTCGACTGCCCTGAGGTCGCACAGTACAGACAGCAGTGCCTGACGAGATACAGCACCCTGAGGGAGGCAGTGGGCCACATCAAGAGTCTGCTGGCCTTCCTCGAAGAGCTGCGGTGGCTCGAATGAAGACACCATTCCCACCCGCACGCAAAATACGCGCCAAGACGTGGAGTTGCGGAAACAGCCCGTGCAATCAAGTATCAAGTTGTTCGCGACAGACATTAAAAAACTCTATAGTGAATAGTGTATTCGAAACCGCGAGTGAAAATCGTTTAAAATTGTGCAATCCAATCGTCCGGTAGACCGGGTTCGGTTCCCGGACGCATCAAAGTGATAAAATAACGCTAGAATAGTGAAAATTCGCAAATCGGTAATAAGAAGTGCCGTGTAGTGTATAAACATTATACTTATACTTGTGCTAACCGTTGGGACTTAGATATCGATCATAAATAGTGTTATCAGTTGTAATAGATAAGAATTAATAGTTGATAAACAGCTGTTTTGTTTACAGAGTAGTTTTATAGTTTTATATGTGTTTTTCAGCTTTGAATAGGCTTGAAATCATGTTTAAATAGTTTCTTATTGCTATTTATTGGTTTATATAGTCGAAATAATCGTAATAATAAACATTTGCATTTTTATCATAAACTTTGTTTATGTACGATAGTGTTTTCCTAAGAAAATTTGTATTTTTACTTATGCATCTTAGGCTTTACTATGTTATCTTAGAATTGAATAAAGATATACCTATTCATGGCGTTTGTTTTATTAGATGCTCCATATAGTTGCACACAACGGTCCACCAAAATTACATACATAACTATAGCATTTCATAGTTTTTTATAGAAAATATAGTGGGGGGACCCTTGTGTGACAACATTTTTCGATAGTTTTTCTTGAATTACTTAGTGATGCAAACAGTAAGGTTTATGTTTATATACCGTTCGATAGAACTTTTTGAGACCTATATAGCTATGCATAGAAGATATATGCATGTAAGTACCATAGTATTTAAGATAATTACATGTATGTACTTTATCACAAATAAAGATTTGTTGTGCATATGTTCGGTGCGGTGGTCGTCATTAAGCTAAAGTTCCGAAGTAGCTAAGCGACCATATTTTCAGTCATTTTGTTGGCGTCCCAACCACCATCTTATAACCAAGTAACCATATTATGTAGCCATCCAGAACCGAACACCTGAAAAGCATCGCTCTCAACGTATGAAGATGTTTTATTTCTGAAGCCCCGAATAGATCGAAGCCATACAGTCTACTAGCACATAGAAGATCATCGTCGTAGAAACACTCGCCAGTCACACACCACCAACGCACTGTGGCGGACCAGCTAAGGTTCGATTCCTGACATCCGTCACATTTATCTTTTCATCTGTTATTATTTTAATTTCTACCTAATAACATTTCAGGTAGCCAGCACAGAGAGAGTTCCAACCGTTGAGCTAGACACCGCGCTACATTTTTGGAGACTCGAAATCTAGCCAAGAATGATTTCTTGTCCCATTTTGAAAATCGATCAGTTCTGGAGAAATACACTTTTCTTTTCCTAGGCCTTACACTTCATCATCATCCTCCTAGCGTTATCCCAGTTTCAATCTAGGGTCCGCTTGCTAGTCTAACCGGATTTGTCTGAATATTAGCTTTTCCACAGAGCGACTGCCTGTCTGACCTCCGCAACCCGAAGGGATAGCCGTATCCCATGGTTTAGACTAGTGTCAGTTTATTTAGAAGATACTGACGCCCTATAACGACTGTCAAAGATCTTCATGACAACCGTGACTGACGGCTTAACGTGCTCTCCGAGGCACGGGACAAGCGATAATTGACAATTTAATACGCACATAACTCCGAAACGCCATTAGGGCGCGCCGTGGATTCGAACCCGATACCCTATGCATGGCAGTCTGTTGTTACCTCTACTAGTCTATCGCTGCCTTACACTTATCTGGTCTAAATCACATTCGTCTTCAGAAGAACTAGTTTCTGCGAGTATTTCTCGAAGCAGAGACATTTTTGGTGGTTATATTCGATGCATATCAGCAATAGAACAATAGAACTGACTTTAACAATAACATTAACCGGCCAACATCGGGCGGTTACAGTTAACGTAAAATTATGACGTCATTTTAACGATTGTCAAGTGGTGCAACTCATTTTTTGCGTAACCGGTACTTTGACAGATGTTGTGATCTTTGTCATTGTTAAAGTAAGATGGTGCAACCCAGTCTTATTATTTTCCGAGTGACTAATAACTTAAAAGATGACTAAATGTTTGCAACTAATAAAATAAACTTAGCGATTAAATATTTTCGCGACTATTATATTAAATAAGATTCAAAACTAAGGGTGCTATAAAAACTTAAAACTAGCAGCTGCGTTTAGGTAGCAAATAAACTATACAAGTCAATTGAAATAATAGCCGAGGAGCTATAAATAATGACTTGGCGACTAATAATGTTAGTAGGTAGGTTATGTTAGGTTTTCTTGTGACCGTGTACCCAAAGGCTTAAAAGACTGAAACGTCTTATTTACTTATACGAAACACTTCATTAAAGACAAAATCATTTGCCAAATATTGAAAGAACAATGGCAGAATTTGGTCTGGGTTTGTTGTGGCAACCTTAAACTTCATATGAACAAAACAAATTGTTTTTTTTTCTACGACTTTTAATATTTGCACTTTGTTTCGTTAAAGCTGGAGTATTTTATGATGATAAAAAGCATTCCAATTGATTACGAATATTTTATTATTTTTAATTTTGTTGCCATAGACAATGGTGTGACAGGAATAGACGTGAGTGCTATATCCATATCGATTATTAAATAAGTAATCGATACGATCGACCTTTATAGGGTTGGTTTGGTTTAAAATGCAATTATTTAATATTTCATTAACATTATATCAATAAGCTAATATTTTTGAAGCAAAACAACGTTTAAATCAACTAAAAACGTCACAGCATCGTTTTAAAGTTGTATCAATTTCACATAAAATTGATTTAAAATGTGCAGCTCTGCTTTTGTCTTTTGCTGTGACAGTTAGATGCTACAAAATACTTCCGCGTTTTGATATCAATCTGACATACCTATGTCATTTGATAATTCAAACGTACCTACCTACATTGTTTACCTTTCATACTTTAACTTTCCTTTTACCTACATTGTTCATGCTTAACTAAAAATTCAAACACCGATATCTTCTTTTTCCACCTTTCCTGAGTGAAAATAGAATCATTTATAGACTCTGTTACTTACGCCCAATTTTTTGATATATTTTTTATTACTGTTCGCTGCAATTTAATTTCAGACATTTTGATGTATGGAGATCTGCCATTGTCCTTTGTATTATTTATGAATGTCCATTTTCTATTTTTTATTCATCATCAAGTTTCCGCTTAGAAACTAATTCAGTTCCCAAAAAAATAAAATACTGCTAGTTTAAATTAAAACGAAGCTTATTACTGACATATTTTAATATATTACATTTTACTTAAAACTCAAACTCAAACTCAAAATCCTTTATTCATTTAGATCACAAAGTGACACTTATGAACGTCAAATTTAAACATAATTACTGTATGCTTCTACATTTACATTTACTGCCACGTTCGCAATGCAATAGGTAGAACCATGAGAAAGAACGGGCAATAAAACTCACGGTCACTCTTTTTTATCGCCAGGTTTTTAATAATACATAACAATTAAACTTTTGTAAGGTGCTGCAACTGTTATACCTTCTATGTTACTTGTATATATTTACTTTACATGATACTCAAGCATAATCAAGTTAAATTTTGATGTTCATTTAGTTAGCCTCCTGAACATAGACATGGTGAAGCAGGAGCATCCACTTACATTATGCACCTAACAATGCAGGCAATCCGCGCAAATGTTCAGAACCATGATGGAAATGATGAAGTTAAATATAAATAAAAAATTATACCAGCCCATAAGACCGCCATCGACCAGTCATCGCAAGTAGCACCCGTTCACGAGTATGACGCATGTGCCAGCCATCATCCCTCTCGCCATATTAGAGGGACAGGGATGACCCGACACACGACGCCACCACAAGAAATGACATTTTAGTGAGCATGACGACAACGGTATACGAACCAGCAGTAATAAAATTAACAATCTGTTGGTATACTGACCATGAACGCGAACTACCTCCATTTTCCAGATCATTAAGTATAGCATAAATTTGTGAAAACGTGTGAAGATATGCAAATGTAGTACCCATATTTAATTGACGTGATACCTTTTGAAATACAACCACCGATCCAACTGATTGAGTACAAGACAATAAAATTAAACATAATAAATAAATAGTATCTAACGAGATGAAAGACATCTAATGATGTGATGGCGATTCCAAAAAACATCATTTACTTATATAATTTTATTGGGAATAGAATCATATTTAATTACATGTCATGAAAATTTTAATATTATCTACCTACTTACCCAATCATTATGTGAATACTAAAACAGATTATTGCCAAGCGCATTTGTCATTAAGGTAATCATTTAAATTGTAATAAGCCTTTTGCATTAGGTTATTTTTAATCGTTGTCTTAAATGCGCTAAACGGCAAGTCTAAAATACATATCGGTATCTTGTTGTAGATGCGTAAACTTTGTCCTATAAAAGAATTATGAGTTTTACACAAACGGAAATACGGAACATATAATTTATGTCTATTTCTTGTATTAATAGAGTGAATATCACTATTCTTTGAATATGAATTTATATTCCTACGCACATGCAAAACACTGGCATAAATATACTGAGACGCTACAGTTAAAATACCGATGTCCTTAAATCTTTCCTTGAGCGAAACTCTTGTTCGTAATTGGTAATGGGCATGCGTCACACCTATAGGTGTGACGCATGCCAGGAATCGAACCTTAGCTGGTGCGCCACAGTGCGTTGGCGGTGTGTGACTGCCGAATGTTCCTACGACGATGATCTTCTAAGTGTGTGTGGACTGTATGGCTTCGATCTATTCAGTGCTTCAGAAATAAAACATCTTCATACGTTGGGAGCGATGCTGTTCAGGTGTTCGGAGCTTGATGGTTACATATGGTTACTTGGTCACAAGATGGTGGTTGGGACGCCAACGAACTGGCCGAAAAAATGGTCGCTTAGGTACTTCGGATCTTTACCTTAACGACGACCACCGCACCGAACATTTGCACAACAAATCTTTATTTGTGATAAAGTACAAACATGTAATTAACTTAGATACTATGGTACATAAAAATATGTTCTATACATATCTCGATAGGTCTCAAAAAGTTCTATTATTGGTATACAATACCTGAACCTAACTGTTTGCTTCACTAAGTTATTCAAGAAAAACTATCGAAAAGTGTCGTCACACAAGGGTCCACCCACTATATTTTCTATTAAAAAACTATGAAATACTATAGTTATGTATGTATTTTGGATATGCAGCATCTAATGAAACAAACGCCATGAAAATAACTTTATTCAATTCTAAGTTATTACAGGGAAACATACGATGCATAAGTAAAATACAAACTTTCTTAAGAAAACATTATCGTACATGAACAAAGTTTATGATAAACATGCAAATGTTTGTTATTATGATTATTTCAACTATACAAACCAATAACTAGCGATAAGAAACTATTTAAACATGATTTCAAGCCTATTCAAACCTAAAAAGCACTTATAAAACTATAAAACTACTATGTAAACAAAACAGCTGTTTATCAACTATTAGTTCTTATCTATTACAACTGATAACACTATTTATGATCGATAATTATCTAGCCCCTACGGTTAGCACAAGTATTCGTTTTAATGTTTCTGCACCACACAGTACTTCTTATTAACGATTTGCGAATTTTCACTATTTTAGTGTTATTTTATCACTTTGACGCGTCCGGGAACCGAACCCGGTGTACCGCACGATTGGATAGCACTAATTTTATACGATTTTCACTCGCGGTTTCGAATACACTATTCACTGTCATAGTTTTTAATGTCTGTCGCGAACAATAGGTTTGTAAAGCTTGCTTATAAAACAAACCGAAAAGGTATCGTTAGATCTTAGTCACAGGAATAGGAATTTATTTAAAACTATGAAACTGAAAATTGAAACTCTACAATTTAAAAGAGCATTTACAGGTTAATTGTCAACGTCACATATTATGTCGTATGATTTAAAATAATTGCGAACGTTTAGCATTCTTTAAATTTTTTTTTTAATTATTTTGATTTATTTATTATTTATTTATTACAGTTTTACAATAAATATATTAATAGTGCTCCACAAAACCGGTTTAGCGGTTTCACTGTGGAAGAGTCATAATACTATTTTACATACCTACATATTTTAACAAATGTTATTTAACAAATATTTTTTTAGTTTTTGTTTAAATTTAATTTTATCGTTTTCATGTCTGATGTCCGCGGGCAATCTGTTCAACAGATATGGTACACGTTTTTTCAATGTTCTGTCGCCGTAGTAATTTGTTACTCTGGGAACATTAAATTTACCTGCGGTCATCAGACGTGTGTTATGCATATTGGTAACCAGTGATAGGTTATGCTCGTTTTTACCATGTTGATTTAATAACAGAAGATATTTATGTTTCATACTTACTGGTAGGATGTTACATATTTTGAATAATTTACGGTAGTCGCCCCTACAATTCTCTTTTGTTTTTCTGTTACTAGTAATTTAAGAAATCGTATTTGTAGTGATTCTAATTTATCTATATAACTTTTAAACGTTAGTTCATAAGTATCCAGAGCATAACTGATCACTGATTCGACTAGAGTTAAATATTGGCACCTTAATATATTAATAGGAACCTTGTAACTTAAGTGATAGAACTTACTTAGTAATATTCTTAATTTACAGCAAATAAAATCTATATGTTGAAACCAAGAGAAGCTTTGATCTATTTTTACACCCAAATATGTAACAGATTTTACAGTTTCTATAGGTTTACAATTGCAGGCTACTAAGTTGTTATGTTGACATATGTATTCATGCGTAAACAAATTAGGTGGAGAGACATTAAGCTGTAAATATGGTGAGCGAACGATTAAACATTTGGTTTTTTCTGAATTTAGAATTATCCCGTTGTCGTGCGACCATTTAACAACTGCATTTATGTCCTGTTGAACTAATTATTGAAAATTAGGTGGGCGTAAATAAAAGATTGAATTTGTAGTGGAATATTTCAATATATTATAATCCTTTACTATTAATGCATTTGGAAGCAATGTCTCTAGCTCCTGACACAGAAGAGCTGTCACATAGAACATAATAAATTAAGAAACAAACCATATGGCCAATAGGCGAGCGATACAAACCTTATTAGTTAAAAACTTACAGATAAATTTTTGTACCTAATATTCAACACGCCCCACTATGGTTCATCTAGAACAAGCTAGCTAGACAAAATTATTTTATTTGATTTTTATGTCTAGATGCGGTTAATAAGCAAAGATATAAGGTTTTTGGTACTTTTTTCAAGGCAGTTTGTCATTTGAGCTGGTATCATGAAAAAAAAACATTTATCGGGCATATGTGTATAATATATTTTTTGAACATTTTATAAAGTGATTTATCCCTCGACGTCGCTATAAAATCTAATAACAGATGCATAAAATATCTAAGAACTAAATCTATTACTCATTATCATCACTATCATCAGATGAATCATCCATTGAATAGTCATGATCGTGAGGGGCAGAACTATGAAAAGTAGAAATCATATTAACATTTTGTTCCTTACAGCTAGGTGGGACAATTAAATCTAATACTTCAGTTGGAAGCGTACCTATTTTCTTCCGAGGAACTTCTCGTAAACCGTTTATTACAGGGTCAGATGTTATCAATAACATATTAAGTAAATCTCTATTCGTAGCCTCCCGTGATCGCTTTCGTGTGTTGTGCTCACGAAATCTTCTGCAGTCCTTATTCCGAGCTTCCTGTGCTTCCTCGGAAAGCTGGCCTATAGGTAGAAGGGACGATCTAATTACTTCGCCACTGTGCAAAAGTATTTTGTGGACAGTAGCGGGCATGTAATACCATGAATAGAGATTTACATAAAGTTGTCTAGTTTCTTGAGCTAAGTTAACGAATTTTTCAATATTTATATCATATCCCGATGATAAAGTGCGAAGTAGTATGCCAAATTTTTGTATTAGTGAAACATCTAACCCTGTTATATCGGCACTAGCCTCGGGATTTCCAAAAAATCTTCGCGCGGTGTTCCCGTCATTAGTGTTACCGAACCCTGGTTTTGGTTTGTCTACAATCAAGCCCATTTCGCTTTTAAATCGTTTTTTAATGTCATCTGAACGTTGTTTCACACTAGCTTTGTCTTCGGCTGTTCTTAACTGCCATTTTTTTATATTTAGTCGATAGCTAATGTGAAGCAAGCATTCAAAGCACCTTATCCAAGCGTGCAACGTAGACAAACCAAAACCAAGATTATCTTTGTCCGCAGCAAACTCTTTTGACAGATCATTCATCATTGTTGGAGTTGCCCCACAAATAAAACATTTTTGTGAGGAAGAAGTTTCGGTCAGAGCATTGCAAACTTTTCCGTCAATCATTGTTAAAAGCATAACATGTGTGACAGATACTTCGGTCTCCATCACCTTGCAGGTTGTCGGCAATAAAGCGTTTATCTCTTCTAAAACCTTATTGGTTTCCGAAATCGTAAAATCTTTCGTTTCCTTAGAAAAGATAAACTTTATTGGCCGACAATATATTGTAGAACAGGGCCGAGGATTCTGCCACACAATATTACCACTTTCATCTTTCAATTGAAGAGGAACGAAAGAAAATACAAATAAAAACTCGTCACTATCGTCACAATTAGTGAATTTTTGTTTGTACATACTATGACCGGAACTTCCATCACAACCCCATTTACTGATTAATGTGAATGACGTGCAAGGTAACAGACTATAAACAACTTCTTGTTGTGCTGAAACTAAACGTTCGGCAGTCTTATCAAGAATTGCCTGAACTTTGATTTCAGCATGCGTTTCATTGACTGTAATTTGTTCACCTGACGGGTAGCAGGCTATTTTAGCCTTTCTAACACTGTACATTGACGGAAACACCTTATGTCCAGCTTTAATACTCCACTTCCGAGTCTGCTTATAGCTATGGCTACTTGATTTACTATCAACGTAGTACGCTAAAGCTTCCTCACTTGTTAAACTCCTGGGGGCACTTTCTTCACTCGTGGTCTTGGTTATTGAAGGATCACTAGTCACATCTTTAATTTGACGTGCTACACTTCTCTGACCCGAGATTCGAGCTGACACTTCAGCGGCGTAAATTAATTCACTAGCACTTCTGGACTGTAATAGATCGTCTACACGTCGTCTCTTCGATTTGAGACTAGAATGTTCAAAATCTTTAGTAGGTCTTCCGGGTCCCGGTTCTCCAGATGTAGTTGGCAGAGATAAATAAACGGACACATCGAAAGATATGTCAAGACCCTCCAGCCACGTCGAATACTTTTGTAGGAATCGCTCTCGATTTCTTCCACAGCTGCTCCACTTTTCAGCAAATTTCGTTGAATATCTTGAGATTAGTACTTTAATATCTCGCAGAGACTGCTCCGTAACACCATCAAAATTATATCTCAAAGATATAAACCGAAAGAGCTCCTCATTCCGCGTTTCCTTCGGGTGTTTCAGCCATTCTTCGAAAAAATCCATTCTTGAGACGGTAAAAACTGTTGAAAGAAAAAAATAAATAAAAATTAGTTGTGCAAATATATCGCAATGAATTTTTTTACGTATAACTACTAGACACTTATGAGAATCGTATATGATAGGTTCTACGGTGGGGACAAGTGGGGACATGTTATTATTTGACCGATGAATTTGAAAAAATGAGTAAAAAAGTGGGTGAAAATTCAAACATTTCATTTTATAAGACTAAAGAATGAAGTTCCCATGTTGAAAATGAAATAAAATATAACTACTTACCCTTACGTATACAATCCATCACAAAAACACTTTCACAAATTTCTTTTAGTGACATAAACAATGCTATCAAATATGATGTAAAAATGCAAATGAATGCCCTTTAAATAGTCAACATCTTATAAACATACCTTAATGACGCTCTTAATGAGGGTAGTATTGATAATTAATAGGTGTAATCCTCAATGTATAGGGGTAATGAGTTCGTAATAGTAATTAACTTCCAGGAATTTAAGAGTTGTTTTTGTCTAGCTAGCTTGTTCTAGACGAACCATAGTGCGCCCCCTCAAAAATTAATCGGTAGTTATACAAACAAAAATCAATTTAAATTTACTACCTAACTAGATCACATATACTTCCAAATGCTTACTGGGGAATTACAATTTGGTCCAACATTCGTTCGAGGGTTGGGGAAAACCCAGTAAAACCGCCAACCAGACCAATTCAACTTAAGTTCTCAAATCAACATAAAAATTCAATTTCACTAATTGAATATTGTTATGTTTAAAATTAAATACATAAAATCTTGTATTTTGTCTACACACTTATTCACACTACTATTGTACACCCATTTTGCATCTCAACATTTGAAACGTGATTGCAGGTAGTGCTTTTGTCAGTGCGTCTGCTAGCTGTTCACCTGTGGGAATATAATTTAATTTTATTACATTTTTCTCAACTTGTTCTCGAGAAAAATGATATTTTATGTCAATATGTTTTGACCGTTTGTGACATGTTGGGTTATTGGCTATACTTATACAACCATTATTGTCTTCATAGATGACAATTGGCACAGTGATGTGCATGTTTATACTGGCTGCTAAAGATTTAAGCCACAGTGCTTCTCTGACTGCTTCGAATAATGCCATATACTCAGCTTCAGTCGAAGAAGCCGCGACTCACGACTGTTTTCTTGTATTCCAGGAAATCGTGCACTGGTCAAAGAGCTTAAACAAATACCCGCTTGTACTTTTTCTATCCTGTGTATCATTACCACCCCAGTCTGAGTCTACGTACCCACACAAAATATCATTGTATTTACATCTTATGTAACACAATTTTAGATCGGTTGTGCCTTTTAAGTACCTTAATACCCGTTTAAGACATTGCCATAATTCTTTATTATTTTTGTGTGTGTACCTACTCAGTATGTTTACACTGACGCTTAGATCTGGCCTAGTACATAGCATAATATACATGAGGCATCCTATGACGTTTCGACAAGGTGCGCCATATCTCTCCTCAGAGTTCAATGCGTCATAATTTAACTTATTTTCTAAAGGGGTAGACACAGGTTTACACTCATGCATATTAAACTTGGTCAAGACTGTTTTAATGTATGCACTTTGGTCTAAAGACATTTGATCACCTTCTTTAGTGATTTTTATGCCCAGAAACAATTTTATTTCATCTAAATCGGTCATTTGGAATTTGCTCATCAAATATCTTTTGAAATTAGTCATTGTATTTAGGTCAGCACAAATTACTACTAAATCATCAACGTATAACACTAAGTATATATTTTTATATATATCTCCTTTATCTAGTATGTATATACATCTGTCAGCTGATGAATTTTGAAAACCTTTTTCTTTCAAAGCATGTTCAAATACTTCGAACCAACACCTCGCCGCTTGTTTAAGTCCATATAGCGCCTTTTGTAATTTACAAGCATAGCCTTTTTTACATGACACACCCTCGGGAACTCTTAAATAGATTTCCTCTTTTAATTCGCCATTTAGGAAGGCAGTCTTGACGTCCATATGATGGACTAATAAGTTAAATTGATTGGCGAAGCTAATAATGAATCTAAAACTGGCTATTCTGGCGACAGGCGCAAAGGTTTCATTATAGTCTGTAAGATACTGTTGACTAAAACCGCGCGCCACTAAACGCGCTTTATAACGTTGAGGATTTCCAAATTCATCATTTTTGATAGTAAAAATCCATTTACAATCTACGATGTTTTTGTTTGGTGGTCGTGGTACTAAAGTCCATGTTTCATTTTTATGTAATGAATTAAGTTCCTCCCTTATCGCGCTTTCCCATTTACTTCTATCATTTCTATGCTTAATCTCATCAAATGATTTCGGTAAATTGCATAAAATAGTCTGAGCGCACATTAAATAGTCTACGTCATCAATTTCATTATATAAAACAGGGGGTTTTTCTTTCAATATTTTTGTTTGTATTTTCAGAACGACTAGTCATTGAATTATCAAAACGTACCTCGCTTAACGTATCATGGTTCAATTTGCGAACTTTAATTGGACATTCATCATACCCACTAGATTTTGAGCTATCTAGTTCTGTTTCAGAGTAGTCTCGGAACTTACTTGACACTGACTTTGACACAATGTCATTATCAGTTTTGTCATGAGAATTTTCGATATTCTCTTCAGACTTCCAAGGAGGCCTGGACTTCAAAAAGTTACTTTCGTCCACGATAACATCTCTGACTACTACGAACTTTTCGCAATTTGGGTTCCAAACTTTATAACCGTTTGGTTCATAACCCATTAAAATACCTTTCCATGATTTATCATCAAATTTAGCTTTGGTCGTTTTGTTATGCACAAAGACTGTCGATCCAAAAACCTTTAAATATTTTGCTTTAGGTTTCCTATCGTGCCACATCTCATATGGTGTTTTTAAAAGTTTTAAGGCTTTAGTAGGTGTTATATTTATTAAATGAACTGCAGTCAAAACTGCTTGACCCCAAAAAACCTTATCTAATTGAGCACCGTTTAAGATAGAACGAGCTTTCTCAGTAATGGTTCTCACCATTCGTTCAGAAACACCATTTTGCTGTGGAGTTCTAGGAACTGTTAAATGATATGAAATACCCTTTTCAGCACAGTAGCTTTTCATTTCAGCAGATAAGTACTCACCACCGTTATCGCAAAACAAATTTACTACCTTTAAATTAAATTTAGCTTCACTTTTTGCAACAAAATCTTTGAACGCAGCAAATACGTCTGATTTGTATGTTATCAGGTATGTAACACAATAATGAGTATATTGATCAATAAACATCACGAAATAATTTTTATTATAAACTGTTGTTGGAGTGACAGGACCACAGACATCAGAACTGACAGCAAATAGTGGTCGATTTATGTGACTTTTGTCCTTGGCGTGATTAAACGGAAGCCGGCTCTGCTTTCCATTAATGCAAGCTTCACACAAATCATCATCCGGCACTACAGCGCTTAATTCATTTATGTCCTCAAACAACTCATGTCGTTTTATTTCTATAAATTTATTTTTACTCATGTGACCAAGGCGCTGATGCCATAATTTGTAATTATTTTGATCACTTGTGCATGCTTGGAAAACAGGACGACTAACGCTTACTGATGCCACCAAGTCTACAGAAATTAAATTGTTGGAAGACATACCTTTCATCACGGTTTTACCTCGTTTGCATATTCTCGTACCGTCAGTACCAAAAATGACAGTGTAGCCAGCTCGCTGCAGTTTGGAAACGGATAGCAAATTGTACGGAGCCTCCGGACAGTACAAAACGCCCTCCAAGCAACCCTGTACACCCATGTTGCTGGTAACCTGCATGTTGCCGCTTTTTGCAGCTGAAATAAATTCGCCATTTTTAGCAACTGAAATTTTCAGTGGTGTGTCTAAAACAACAAAGTTAGTAAATAAGTCTTCTCTATTGATAATGTGATCCGAAGCGCCAGAATCTAGAAGAAAAGTAATTTTGTTATCATAGTCTTGCGTTTCAGATTCGCCGGTCATAAAAGCAAACCCTGAGAACTCATTCGATGCTGATTGTTTATTTTCGCTTATCTCGACAGATTGTAGTGTTCTTGGACCCTTTTGTTGGTTCATTCGTTTGAAATAGAAACAATCATTTCGTATATGTCCTCTACGTCCACAATGATGACATTTTTTTATGAACTTAGAATCCTCCTTCTTTTGTTTCATATTTTTATTTGACTGTCGATTATCAAATTTTCTTTTCATCAACTTGTCACTTTTCGTTTCAATGTGCAACACTTTTGCACTCATATCGCCTGACTCATTTTTCAACTTCACTTCATGATCCAATAGCCGTGTTTTCACGAAAGCTAACGTCAGATTATCTTCCGATAAGGTTTCGATTGCTGTTATGATTCCGTCATAAGTCGAAGGTAGAGTAAGCAATAAATGAGCAACCTTATCGGTTTCTTCTAACTTTGCACCAGCGGCTAGTAGCTCAGTGATGAGCTCATCGAACGTGGTAAAGTGTTTTATCAGCGGTATTTCACTCTTTAATTTTAACGACAACAACTTTTTTCTCAACGCCAATTGCGTCGCGATGCTCTTACGCTCATATAACGCATCCAAATTTTTTAGAATATCTTTTGCCGAAATGTTTTCCTTGGCAAATCCAAGGTAAGAGTCTGAAAGATATTCAATAATTACATTTTTAGCTATGCAATTGTTTTTCTCCCAATTTTCGTCGCGTACTAATGGGACGTCGTCAATAACTTTTATCACATTCATTTCACTCAGCAACGCTCGGATACGAAATTTCCAGACGCTATACTTATCGCCATTGAACGGTTTTATATTTCGTTTAACTTTGGAAGACTCCATTTTTCAAAAAGATATTTTCAACACAGCGGATTTTACTCGCGCACACTGGGCCCATAACCTATTGAAAATTAGGTGGGCGTAAATAAAAGATTGAATTTGTAGTGGAATATTTCAATATATTATAATCCTTTACTATTAATGCATTTGGAAGCAATGTCTCTAGCTCCTGACACAGAAGAGCTGTCACATAGAACATAATAAATTAAGAAACAAACCATATGGCCAATAGGCGAGCGATACAAACCTTATTAGTTAAAAACTTACAGATAAATTTTTGTACCTAATATTCAACACTAATTGGATAGTTCTGTATATGTCAGTGCCAGCACGCCGCACGCACAGGTCGTCTGCGAACATGTATGCCGAGCAATGCCGCAGCACTCCACACAAGCTGTTTACGTGCATTAGGTAACAAATAGGACCAGTTACCGATCCTTGGGGCACCCCGCTGCGCACCAGCATCCTGTCACTGAGTGTTTCACCCACCTTAATACGGCAGGAGCGCCCCGTGAGGTAATCTCTGAAACATTGGTTCAGTGGTTCTCCCACGCCGCACTCCTCCATCTCATTAAGAAAGGTATGTTTTTGCAGGGTATCAAATGCTTTTTTATAGTCGAACATTATTATTACAACAATTTTTTTATGTTCTAAGTAATTATTAATTTCGTCAGTAAACTTTCCTAGTAATGTACCTGTACTTTTTCCTTTTAGGAACCCATGTTGACTATTATCTATAATATTGTTTTGTTGTAAATATTTGCTTAACTGATTAGCGATACATTTTTCAATGATTTTACCTAAACTTGAAAGTATGGCTATAGGTCTATAATTAGACGTATTTTTAAAGTCACCTCTCTTGTATATCGGTCTGACTATTGCTTCTTTTAATTTATCGGGGACTAGATGTTTACTGACAGACAAGTTTACCAGTTTGGCTAACACAGGACACACCTTATTCATAATAAGTTTAATGTCTGACATGCGTACATGATCAGAACCCGGTGACTTGTTGCTGCTCATATTTTTTAGTACAAATTTTATGTCACTAGGGGTCACAGGTTGCCATCTCATACACATATCAGATTGTTTCATATACTGTTCTCTGTCTAGCCATGTTTCGTTACACAGGTGTTGTATTTTTTCAACTTCTTCTGAAAAAGTTTTTGCGAAATTATTACTGATTTCTTTAGTGGTTCCTAACCTGTTCATGTTTGACATTATTAAACTATCTATCGACTGTTTTTTACTACCTAACATACTATTTATTTTGTCCCATAACTTCTTGATATTATTATTACAATCTAATATACTTTTTTGTCGTATTTATTTTTAGCTCTATTAATATTTTTTTGGCATTTATTTCTAAATCTAGTGTCATCAGTCTCTTCAGCATATTCTTTGGATCGTCACTCCAAACAGCAAATAATCTATATTTTTCCTCTATCATAGACCTCAAATAATTATTTATCTAAGGCTTGTTTCTTTCACTAGTGTAAGTATAAATAGTTTTATAGCATTCATTGTAAATGTTTGTAAACATTTGGCAAACGGTACTATACAACTCACGTGGACATTCAATTGTTAACAAATTGTCGAAATTAGTACGCAATAATTTTTCTCTGACCATATTGTTGTCAAGAACTCGCTTACTGAGTGAGCCGCGCGATGAGCAATCAGACATGCGTTTCCACTCCACCACGGCCGACACAAAATAATGATCTGAAATTTTATGTTTTATTACGGCGGAATTAATACTATCTGTATTAGTTACTCTGATATATATATATTATGATCTATGCAAGACTGAACTATTTTGCCTGATACAATTTCCTGACGCGTTATGTCATTTATACATTTGGTGAAACCGTACTCCGACAGTAAGTTTTCGTATGAATTTACGTGTTGTTCAGAGTAATTCAAAAGATTTATATTAATATCGCCGCATAAAATTGCTTTTGTTTTAGGCGGTAAAATTTTGAGTAGGTTGCGTAATTCAATAAGAAACTGATTTATTTTGTCTTGCTTGTTAATTTTTGGTGGTCTATATATTGATATAAGATATATTTGTTCGTTGTTATGTTTAATTGTAATGGATACGCACTCCGCCGACTGCATACCTGCAGCAAGTGTTGTTGTCTCACACACATACGCACCCAGCGAGTCGCGCGTGTATATCAGCACGCCTCCCCCACTTCGACCTGCCCTCGTGTACGCGTTTACATTATAACCGGGAATGCTATAAAATGACAATAGCGAATAATTTATATTCGGTTCGGTTAAAACTATTATATCTAATAGATTCACACTGTTACTTAATGTTACTAGTAATTCACTAAAATGTTTTTGTATGGATCGAATATTTACGTGTAATACACTTAGAACTGGTTTGTTTACAATGTTTAGTGATCTTAACCAACTATCTACGTCATTTACACAGTTATAGTTCACAACATTTTCAGTGATTAAATCAATAATGTTCAAGTCTGCGAATTTTAATTCTATAAATTAAACAAGAGTAAGACTGTTTTTACATAAAACAAAAAGTATTAAGTATTATCGGTAGGTAGGTGATTATTTTGCTTTAATTAACTCATTCAAATCAGTTTGATACTTTACCCATATAGCTTTATCACCATCCGCTTTTTTAACCAGTATCTTTCCATTAGTTATCCATATAAAGGAGAAGTTGCAACTTCCATATAAAATTACCCCACGTCCGACAGCTGAGAAAAATATCTCAAATAATAGATAAAATTGAGTATTAATAAATTGCATACCTCTGATTGTCATCCTTACTGGCTATCATACTTAGAAATTGCTCCAAATATTTTTTTAGGCGCAGTATTAAGTACTTATCTTAAAAATATTTTACTTTCAATCATGCAATACCTACAACTCTAACGACCATGAAAAAGTGGAATAAAGATTAAACAAATGAACATATTTTTTTATAGACTAGCCTGTATCCCAGAACACATTTTCTAAAAGCGCCCCTAACGGAGAGTAGCTATCGATAGAGTCCGCTAGGGGGCGCATTTAGAAAATGTATGGAAATTGTTCCCGACGACTAAGCTATCGTCCACCGTGACAATCGAGTGCAAACTCGTACTAGACCCTCTGATATCATAATTAATTCCTCATATGTCTCGGAAAATCATATTAACTTCTTCACTAGTTGCTTCCAACCTCCCAAAGGGAACTCTGCTGGTTTAGATTATGTTCTTCGACATGATCTGCTAACAAGTTTGGTTTAAGCATATTTAGTTTTATTGTTTGACAAAACTCTTCAGTATATGTGCTTTATTACTAACCTATTATAATAACTATTATCAAACGTGAGTTATTACAGTGTTTAATTGCTTTTTAATCCTATTTTAAAACTAAAATCAGAAGTTAGTATATTACAGGTTTTCTGCTTCTGAATTAATATTTAGAGCAATTTTTTTATGTGCTGGCCAGTAAAGATGATTACCGGAAATATATAATTATTTTATACTGATTTTTAGCGATTTTTTGAGATACTTATCTTTGCAGTCGGAAGTGGGGCATTTTTGCTACTTCTTCTTTGTAAATAACGTGTAGTTGTTTTTTTGTATTCCAAAGCAATTCTTTGGAATACAATTCTTGTCGTCGGTATGAGATCTTCATTGATAAATATTCTGTTGTTCATCGACCCTCCCGAAATGATTGCATTACTAGCGATGGATTTTTCAAACAGTTATCGTCGTTTCTCCAACCAATTACTCCTGGACTCGTTGCCTGAGTTCTTAAAGCCAACTATGATGGATGACGGTTTACTCCCTTGCTTTGTCGGTCGGCTTCGTTTTACCCATTCAATGTCTTGGGTGCTTGCTCCAATTTTGTCCCCAATTTTATTAATAATGTCTTTCACATTCTCGCCAGGTAGGTATTCCACGCCCACTATTTATATGTTATTCTTGCGCGATGATTGCTCTTATTCATTCAACTTCTGCTCTAGAGCGAGGTTGCATTTCTCAAGATATACACATTTGTTAGTGATGTTTGTAGTTGTCTTCTCCAGCTTTGTGATTTTATCTTTGGCCAATTCATATTCAAAGTCAAAGTCAAAGTCAAAATCCTTTATTCATTTAAATCACAAAGTGACACTTATGAACGTCAATTTAAAAAAATAATTAGTTTAAGCTTCTACATTTACATTTACTGCCACGTTCGCAAAGCAAGGGCGTAGAACCATGAGAAAGAACGGGCAATAAAACTCAAGGTCACTCTTTTTCATCGCCAGGTTTTGCATAATACATAAAAAATTAAATTTTGTAAGGTGCTGCTACTGTTACACCTTCTATGTCATTTGTATATATTTGCTCTACTTAATACTCAAGCATAATGTAGTAAAATTTTGATGTTCATTTAATTAGCCTCCTGAAAATTGACATGGTGAAACAGGAGCATCCACTTACATTAAGTACCTAATAATGCAGGCAATCCGCGCAAATGTTCAGCACCATGATAGAAATGATACAGTTTAATATTAAAAATGTAATACCAGCCCGTAAGACCGACATCGACCAGTCATCGCAAGTAGCACCCGTTCACGAGTATGACGCATGGGCCAGCCATCATCCCTCTCGCCATATCAGAGGGACAGGGATGACCCGACACACGACGCCACCACAAGAAATGACATTTTAGTGAGCATGACGACAACGGTACACAAACCGGCAGTAATTAACAATCTGTTGGTATACTGACCATGAACACAAATTACCCGCACTTTCCAGATCGTTAATATTATCATAAATATGAGGAACGCGTGCCAAATGCAAATGTAGTACAGTACCTATATTTGATTGACATGATACTTTTTGAAATATAACCTCCGATAGAACTGATTGGCTACACGATTATAATACATTATAAAAAAAAATAACAAATAAAAAGTATTTAACGAGATGAGTGACATTTAGTAATGTGGTGGCGATTCCAAAAACTATCATTTACATGATTTTAATTGGAATGGAATAATATTTAATTACATGTCAAGAAAGTTATCATCTACCAATTAACTATATAATATATGAATTATGAAACATTATTTCCAAGCGCATTTGTCATTCAGATATTCATTTAAATTATAAAATGCCTTTTGCATTAGGTCATTTTTATTATTTATCTGAAATACGTTAAAAGGCAAGTCCAGAATACTTATCGGTATCTTGTTGTAGATACGTATAATAAGTCCTATAAAAGAACTATGAGTTTTGCACAAACGAAAATAATTTATGTCTATTTCTATTCTTGTATTTATAGAGTGTATATCACTATTCTTTGAATATGATTTTATATTTTTACGTACATGCATAACACTAGCATAAATATACTGAGACGCTACTGTTAGAATACCGATTTCCTTGAATCTTTCTTTGAGCGAAACTCTTGTTTGTAATTGGTAAATGGCCCGAACTGCCCTTTTTTGCAATATAAAAATACTTTCGATATCAGCAGCTCTACCCCATAGTAATATGCTATAAGACATAACACTATGAAAATAGCCAAAATATACCAATCTAGCCGTATCGACATCTGTTAAATTGCGCACCTTCTTAATGGCATAAGCAGCCGAACTAAGTTTCGCTGACAGATATGTAATGTGTGCGCCCCATTGTAACTTCAAATCAAGTGTTATTCCTAGAAACAATGTAGAATCAGTTGTTTCCAGTACATCATCATTTAAAACTATGTTAGGACCAAGGTTTCTGACGTTGGGCAAAGCAAACTTAACACATTTGGTTTTTCTGGCGTTCAGTACTAAGTTGTTTACAGTAAACCATTTAGTCACCTGAATAAGAGCACTGTTTATTTCGGTAAAATTTTCCTTATTTCTATCTACTTTAATTATCAATGAAGTATCGTCAGCAAACAATACCACGTCACAAATATTTCTCAGGTAAAATAGCAAATCATTTATGTAAACTAGAAACAGGAAAGGCCCTAGGATACTACCCTGTGGCACTCCCAATTGTACTGGTACGCCACTGGATTTTGAGCCATTTATTTTTACACATTGGATTCTGTTATTTAAATATGCCTTAATAACACCCAATGCTTTAGTCTGGACGCCGTAATGTTTAAGTTTGCATAAGAGCTTATCATGGCAGACACAATCGAATGCTTTCGAAAGGTCGCAAAACACACCAATAGCATTCTGAGAGTTCTCCCATGCATTTATGCATTTTGTGTTTGAGTAAAGCTACTCCTGCATCCGTCGTCGAGTGACCCTTAGTAAAACCATATTGCTCAGTATGAAGGAGGCTGTTTAAATTAAAGTGCTTCAGAAGTTGCTTGAGTATTATCTTTTCAAAGATTTTACTAAAAGTAGATAGTATTGAAATTGGCCTATAATTACTACGATCAGTCTTACTGCCGGATTTAAACAGAGGTATTATCCTACTATGTTTCATTAAATCTGGAAAATCGCCTGATTCTATACACTTATTGAACAAGTTACTTAGATAAGGTGCTACTATATCTATTATACTTTTCAGAATCTTCACAGATATTCCCCAGAGATCACCCGTATTCTTAGATTCTAGAGATTGGAAAGTGTTTATAATGTCAGTAGAACTAATAGGACTGAATTTAAATAATACATTACATTTTTCTACACTAAATTCTAATAAATTTACTGCGACTGAAGCTGATGAGTTTAAACCTATAGTAGTAGCAATAGGTATGCTAGCAAAAAAATTATTGAATGCGAGTGCGACTTCCTCGTCATTATTAATCATTTTATTATTATCTAGGAAGTTAAAATTGGTATTCCTAAAGGTTGCCTTGCCCGTTGCTTCGTTAATAGCTTGCCATGTGGCCTTAACTTTATTAGAAGAGTTTCTAATTTTATCACTTACAAAACGTGCCTTAGCTATATTGCATACCTTTTAAATATTTTTGAATAATTTCTGACATACTCAGTGAAGCTCGCATCAAAATTGTATTTCTTCATACCATACAACTCATACATCCTTGCTCTGCTTTTATAAATACCTACAGTAGCCCACTTACTAAATGCTCTAGACTCCTTGATTACTTTTTCCTTGGTTTTAAAAGTACATCTAAATTCTTTGTGAATTAAATTAAACATAGTTTCATAAATCTTATTTGGTGACTTAAGCTCCATCATATCAGGATTCATACCTATTAAAATTTTGTTCCTAAACTCATTAAATTTATACCTAGGTAATGGCCTAACTGTCACCTTACGTACTGCATTATCATTTATATATGAAAATCCTGCCAATTGACCACAGTGATCCGAAGTTAAGTCAGTAGTAACTAATTTATGTGATACTGTATGATTACTAAATATATTGTCAAGACAAGTGGAAGATGATGCAGTTATTCTAGGAGGCTCAAGAAATAAATTTGTCAAATTAAATGATTTAAAAAGATTTAAAAGCCTACTAGTCATTGGTGAACTATCCAGTATATTAATATTGAAATCTCCACAAACTATGATCCCTTTTTTATTGGTCCTAATTTTACCAATTGCATCTTCCATAATAGATTCGAACATATTAAAGTTACTTAAAGGAGGGCGATACACACATATAACAACATACTGTTCCAGTTCAATACAGGAAATTTCTACAGTGCGTTCTACAGACAAGGTGCTTATGTCCTTTCGTTCCTTACACAGTATGGTATTTGAAACTAGTATCAAGGATCCACCATGGATGGCTTGACTCCTAGCGAAAGCACTTTGCACAGTGTAATGCATGTTATTTAAAAAAGATATTTGATAATCCTTCAACCAGTGCTCCGTTATGCACATAACTTTTATATTATGACTTTCTAAATATAAACTTAATTCTTAATGTTTGCCAGATAGACCCTGTATAGTTTGATGTCCTATATTTAATTGACAATGTCTATTCTTTGTCCAATTCTTAAGTTTAAAGAACTCTTGTCAGTATTTAAAATAGAAGATATGGTAAAGACATAATTATTTACAGAAATAATTTCCTTGGATACCCTACATGTACCTGTGTCACTTTGTATATTATATGCTAATAATTTAGCAATTTGTCGTTTATAAGATAGCGAAAGATACATAGTATCTTTGGTCAATGTGAAGTTATATTTATTAATAAATTTGTTTATGTCAAAATACAAAATAATATCTTTATATTGCCATGTCATATTGTTAAAACACAAATTGAGGTCATAGATATGTTGATTCACCTTTCCATCTAGTGTACCTGAATAAGGTAACGCACAAGTAATAAATTGACATCCAAATTTTTTATGAAGTGATAAAATTACTTTTATATTACTTACTATTATATTGTCATATATATTTTAATGAGCATTTAAATAGCATTTTATTCATAATATAATTATTATATATCATCTGATCCTGCGAGAATACCAGCGTTGCAGTTCATCTGCAACAATAGCTGACGCAGGTTCCAATTTGTACTCTAATCCGTTTGTCGGAACGCACAACTACCTAATTGTTTACCAACGCATTGTTGTTATAAGATAGACATGATACGTGTTTAGTTTTTAAGGGATATGGAGATACAATTTTGTATATATACCTACTTGCAGGATTCTAGCAGGGATTTCCCGAAATTCCCACGGGATCCGCCAAAACGGGGAAATTTAAAAAAAATGCAGGTGTAGCTGCTGGCGTCCTCTAGTATGTAATAAGAATTGTCATGTTAATGAAAAATATATTAACATATTATAAAAGTGTATTTCAGATATATCTTTATAAGCAAATATTGTTATAGGCTTTCCAATATGTATACATTGTTTTGGGTTCGATCCCTATACGATCTAAATATTCATGTACTTAATGTGTAGAAACAGAAATAATTGATTGTAGGCATTAATTTTTTTTTAATAGCTTACGTTGTCCCACTCCTGGGCAAACGCTTCCCCCAAATCTTTCCAGGTATGCTTGTCGCACGTAATCTCAAGCCAGCTCTTGTGGTAGGCGTCTCGGTCATTTTGCCACCTGTTTTCTGGCCGGCTTTGGCGACGTCGTCTATCCTCTGGTACCCACAGTGTTGATACTCTTGCCCAACGAGACTCGTACATACGACTGACTCTGCTCGCCCAGTTCCATTTGAGACTGGCAGCTTTTCTTCCCACGTCTTTGATGCCTGCTCTAGAACGCTGCTCGGTGTTCCGTATCCTGTCTTTAAATTTAAGATTCAGGATGCAGCGCTCTATGGCTCTTTGGCAGAACCCTAGGCGTGACCTGTGAAGCTGGGTATGTGACCAGGTTTGAGAACCGTACGTTAGAATGGTCAGAATAAACAATCATATCCATGAGTTTGCGCTTCTAATATTTTTTTTTATTAGTAAAATTAGTGTTGTCTAAAAATCATAATATTTATACTTTATTGTGTACTTGACAAAATTTCGCTGGTTTATGAATACCTTTACAAGGGTGAGAGAATTGATCTATATTCACCTGTATAGTGTACGTCGCTTTCATTAATGTACACTGATTCCGGTGCATCAATATTATACGTAATGAAATCTATTACAGTTATACAGTAAATTATTCAAGACCGCAAACTAATGTCAGTATATAACTTCCATAAAAACATAACAAAACTATGTGCTAAATAGTGGGAGATTGGGTGACGGATTAAGAATACGGAATGTCACCACCCCATATCATCCCATGGGTGTCGTAAGAGCCGACGGAGAGAGCATTATGTTCCCTCCGTCGGCTCTTATTTATTATGCATCTCTGCATAATATCTTATTATATTATGCAGAGAACAGCACTGTAAGAGAAGGAAAACTTGATACAAACCCTTCACCAACCCGTTTGGCCAGCGTGGTATAGTAGGCCAATTCCTCCTTTCAAAGGAGAGTCTTAGTCCAGCCGTGGACTGTTAAAGGCTGATGATGATGAGTGGGAGATTATTCATAATCTGGCAACTTTACACGCACATAGACTCTCGTGTCCGTACAGTGCAGTCGTCAAATGTCACGCAAACATAGCTGTCAACGTGCCTCACTTTGATGAATGCGCTCCATCTGGCTTTTGTTCTAATAATCTTAGCAAACGCTATACTAACGCGCGTGTGTATCGATACAGACGCGCTGGTGTGGCGCGTTCGTATCGATACAAACGCCAACAAACTGCTCTGTAGGATAAAAGCGCACCGTCGAAGCGCGTTTCAAAAACGCGCGTCGACGGCGCGTTTGTAGCGATACAGACGCGATACATACGCAAGTCAGACGCAGCCTGTAGACCTTTTCACACCTGTATAAATTCAAACGCGCGTGTGAAGCGATACAGGCGCGATGCACACGCGCGTGTGTAGCGATACAGACGCTCTCAGATTATAGAACAAGAATCAGTTGGAACGCGCGGAACAGTTGCGTGAGGCCACTAAGGCAAATACAAATTGAAAAGCGAATACAAAGCCGGCTCAGTGCGAAACGAAGCATCGTACAGTTCACGCGCCCTGATCAACTCAACTTTTTAAACGGATTTACTTAGCTTGACCTGTTTATTTGTTTGTTTGGGTCAAATTTAGTTATTGGAATTTTACCCCCTTTCTGATGACAGATTGATCTGATATTTGGTACACACTCTTAATCTTGATGACAATACAACATAATATATTCGTTATGATCGTAAATCCAAGATGGCCGCCGATACAAAATGGCGGATCACATATTACTTCACAACAACTTCAATATGGGTATCAAATGAAAGGGCTTGATTGGTAAAATGGAACTCACTATGAAAAATCCAAGATGGCCGCCGCCACAAAATGGCGGATTACCTACATATTTTCCACAAATGCCTCAATATGGGTATCGAATGAAAGGGCTTGATTAGTAGAATAGGGCTCACTATGAACTAACAGCAAAACTAAAAACTTGAAAATAAAATAAAATAAAATCATTTTTTATGTTAAACGGTTTTATTACAATAAAAAAATATGTAGTTAGGTTATGTAGGTACTAAAAGCTAAAAAATAATTCGGTAAGTCCTAGCCACCAGATCGCACCAATCTTCTCATCAATGTGGGGTATGGTGCGATCTGGTGGCTAGGACTTACCGAATTATTTTTTAGCTTTTAGTACATAACCTAACTACATATTTTTATTGTAATAAAACCGTTTAACATAAAACATGTTTTTATTTTATTTTATTAATTCATAAAATGCCGTCATGCGTTTTAAAATATTGTAAAAGTTGTTTTCAAAAGCAAACACAGAAAGATAGAATATCTTTTCAAAATTATCTATGGATTATTTGACTGTTTCATAATTTAATTTCGATAAAATGCGTATAAATTTCTGCAAAAAATGTTCAAGTGATGCCAGTTTACGTCGACGCCGTTTTCCCTGTATTATGGAAAATGGACTTGTCAATTGATTTATGTAATATGTAATAAGAATTGTCATGTTAATGAAAAATATATTAACATATTATAAAAGTATATTTTAGATATATCTTTATTAGCAAATATTTTTATAGGCTTTCCAATATGTATACATTGTTTTGGTTTCGATCCCTATACGATCTAAATATTCATGTAACTAATGTGTAGAAACAGAAATAATTGATTGCAGGCATTCATCTTTTTTGTATAGCTTACGTTGCCCCACTCTTGGGCAAAGGCTGCCCCAAAATCTTTTCAAGTATGCTTGTCGCACGTTATCTCAAGCCAGCTCTTGTGGAAGGCGTCTAGATCAATTCGCCACCTGTTTCGTGGCCGGCCTCGGCAACGTCGTCTATCCTCTAGTACCCACAGTGTTGATACTCTTGCCCAACGAGCCTCGTACAGACGGCTGACTTGAGACTGGCAGCCTTTCTTCCCACGTCTTTGATGCCTGTTCTAGAACGCAGCTCGGTGTTCCGTATTCTGTCTTTAAGTTTAAGATCCAGGATGCAGCGCTCTATGGCTCTTTGGCAGACCTTGGCGTGACCTGTGAAGCTGAGTAGGTGACCCGGTTTGAGAACCGTACGTTGGAATGGTCAGAATAAACAATCATATCCATGAGATTGCGCTTCTAATATTAAAATTTTTAATAGTAAAATTAGTGTTGTCTACAAATCATAATATTTATACTTTACTAGAGGACGCCAGCAGCTACGCCTGCATATTTTTAAATTTACCCGTTTTGGCCCATCCCGAGGGAATTTCGGAAAATCCCTTCTTAGTGCACCCCTACGGTCCCCAAGGAACATACATGCCAAATTTCAGCTTTCTGCGCCCAATAGTTTCGGCTGTAGCGAGTCTGTCAGTCAGTCAGTAACACAAGGATTGTATATATTAAGATTGTGTACTTGACAAAATTTCACCGGTTTATGAATACCTTTACAAGGGTGAGAGAATTGACTATATTCACCTGTATAGTGTACGTCGCTTTCATTAATGTTCACTGTCTCCGGTGCATGAATATTATGTACGTAATGAAATCTATTACAGTTATGCAGTAAATTATTCAAGACAGCAAACTTATGACAGTATATAACTTCCATAAAAATATTACAAAATTATGTGCAAAATAGTGGGAGATTGGATGACGGATTAAGAATACGGAATGTCACCACCCCATATCATCCCATGGGTGTCGTAAGAGCCGACGGCGGGAGCATATTATGCAGAGAACAGCATTGTAAGAGAAAGAAAACTTGATACAAACCAGCCGTGTCCAGCCGTGGACTGTTAAAGGCTGATGATGATGAGTGGGAGATTATTCATAATCTGGCAACTTTACACGCACATAGACGTTTGTGACCGTAAAGTGCAGTCGCCAAATGTCACGCACACATAGCTGTCAACGTGCTTCACTTTGATGAATGCGCTTCATCTGCCTTTTGTTCCAATAATCTGAGCGCGATACAAACGACAACAAACTGCTCTGTTGGAAAAAAGCGCGGCGTCGACGCGCGTTTTTGAAACGCGCGTCGACGGCGCGTTTAAGAAACGTGGTTTGCACAGGCCCTTAGATGGACAAAATGTGAAGCAACTTATTTCAATAATCTTTATTTAAAAACGTGACATTTAATGTAGGATTTTATGTACTCTTTAGATTTTTAAATAAAGTGCGCAAATAAATCAGCTTTTTCGCAAAGTTAATTTAATATTTTCTGAGCGATATAAGAATTTAATTAGGATATTTTACTAACAACTTCTTATACTGATACATGTTTTGGAAAAATATTTTTTTTTCTCAGTGCTTAATGCCAATCAATGTACTACATGAAATCATCACCATATTATAAAATGAAGTCCCCTTTTGAAGAAAACGGGACTTTATTTTATAACGCAGCCTGGAAGCGGTCTGTCTGATTGAACGCGATAGACTAAAAAATTTACCGAACGAATTTTAAGTCTAGTTTTACATTCAAAATCAATCATCCGTCAGCATGTTCACAAGTTTTTTTCGTGTTCATACCTAGAAATATGTTAAGAAGTTGCCCTAGGCAGGTGGGAAATTGTTGCAGACAGCAGTGGAAGTTGTATTACATACATCCATTACACCATCATTTTATATTACGTCATCATTGACCAGGGCAACGCAAAAAGTCTGACTTATATGAGCTGAGTTTCTCAGCACTAACAATCAAATACAATATGCAGTTACCTGGACCTTCACTGGTGTCAGGCCTTGAGCTAGCTAGATAAACACACACAGAACCAATGTGGCCACAAAAGATTAAGTGAGATATCTTTACCAGACTCCAACGCGACGTCTCCGTAGGCACGCTGCGCGAGGTGCGATTACCCAATTTTCACAAAATGTCAAAGTTCAATACAATATCACAAAGGAATACTGGTATAATTTCTTGACATTTCCAGACTAAACGATGACTGATGCCTGTGACCTTCACTCCGCCATATTGGTAGCTGCAGGGCTTCCCGTTAACGAGAACGTCAGATGCTCAGCTTCCCAGTTATGATCCTCGCCTCGTTTATCTCCGAGAGTTGTGTGGAAAACTTTGCTCCGAAGGTAAAACCGTCTCAAAGTAATTTTGATAAATGTGTTTGTTCGACTCTTATCTTTATTTCTGATCGGATTAGAAGAGAAATCCTCACCTTTTGCCTTAAGAGGACTTTTTCGAAAACAAGAAATATAAGTACATTTGTCATTTGACAAATATTATTTAAACATAAAAATCCGTATCACAAAACACAACTTTTGTTTGTCACTTTTATTGTCTCTCATTTAACATTTCCAGCCCACAAACAATCGTAAAACTTCTCAAAATATCATATTATTATAATTCTCTAAACGATATATCAGCTTTAATAGAGTGTTTGAACATTCTCCATGTCCAAAGCACTCGAAATAATTACCATAGTTATACTCAAAGCCTGTAGTAATTACCACAACATATATATCTTATATACGTGTTTAAATCAGCACATTCCTAAAGTATTTGGTGATCATAATAATATGTGAGCGAAACCAGAGGCCTTAAGCATACCTTTATATTAAGGAATGCATATTTAGTTTTACAATCGGTTAAAATCAAGGTCCTTGAGTTGTGGCCTTTTGATAAGCCAATATTGCTCTTAGGATGCTAATGCCGTCTACGTCATTTTAATGTAAAGCAAGGTTGAGGTGAAGTGTACTTATAACGAAGATATACCGCATATCTATTGAATATCTATATCAAACAAGTCTCAAGTGATATAGCGTTACTGATTTATGTATGACAAGTTATTATTAGAATAAACTCATTTGTAATGAATCGATACTTTATATTGATTCCTTGCGGGGCGGAGTTATATCTATAATATAAAAATGATTCGAATGTGTTGCTAACCGCAAATCTCGAGACCAGCTGAACCGATTTCGCTAATTCTTTTTTTATAATATTTCTTGAAGTACGGGGATTGTTCTTACGGAGAGAAAAAAAAATCGACTGTTAGGTGGTACGAAGTTCGCCGGGTCAGCTAGTAGTTTATAGAAATAGAAAACAGGAAACAATATCAAGTTATATTTTAGTGAAGAGTGCAGGGATGGACTTCTTTTGCAAAAGTCTGAAGTTGAATGTTTATGGCAAAAGTAAGTGCAGCCATCTATTTAAATTTCTAAATCAAAATGTTTATAGATACGACTTAAAGAACAATGGCAGGATTATACCTGTAAATTGTTAGAAGCGTCTATAAACGTAACTTATGAAAAACTTATTAATATAATTATTTCGTATTTTGTACGTTTTTAGTTTCAACAATAAAAGCGTACGTTAAATTATCTAAATTGATAAACTATTTATTGAATACATTCATTTCCGGTGCTTGTTTAATGTCATTTTCAGAGTTACCATTTACAAAACAATCGTATTTGTTTAATAGAAAATAGGTAAGTAATCTTTTTAACCTACATCTAGAAACAATTCACGATAATGTTAAAAAAATATTTTATGTATATTATATCATATAAAAAGAAGATTTTAATTTTGATATAAATAAATATATTTTTTTTACTTGATCTGAGATATCATTTAATTAGAGGTATCAGTAGGCAATTGAAAGATAATTAATGACAACACTAAGTGAAATGTCTACATTGTCAGTATCCTTAAGGTTATATTTCTTTGGTATCCTTACTCCTTGCCCTTGTCTACGATCCCTATAGACCGTGCCACGAGAATATAGACTTTTTGAAACAAAGAATTTCTACTAAGTAACTTAGCGACAGATCTGTCAAAAACAAATAATGTCAAATCCAATGAGCGCAACGGTACACAAATATGTGTCATTGCAAAGTAATATGTCAATTGATCGGGTTTTTATCGATATATGCGCTACCAACAGTGTTTTGTGGTACTGGAATATGTCAGACGCCTGGAATGTCAACATTTTGCGTTAATCCATTAATATTTTTTCATT
Source organism: Euclidia mi (assembly GCA_944739405.2). Classification (NCBI taxonomy): domain Eukaryota; kingdom Metazoa; phylum Arthropoda; class Insecta; order Lepidoptera; family Erebidae; genus Euclidia; species Euclidia mi. Next base: position 40,520,095 of record OX123183.2, on the reverse strand, counting down.
CTTAGGCATTTATCAAAGGATAAAACATATTTTTTGGATGTTAAGAATATTTTTTGGTGTCGAAATGCTCGTCCTACGGTCGGCATCTCGGAAAAGCGGGTGCAGAATTGCAGATGGCAAACTATTATATAACGATTTTGTTTAAGTTCATTGTGACGTTTTCATTCATACACAATGTAAAATCTCTATGCCTAGACATTTTAATGTAGGTAATGTACTAGCTAGTGGTCTGTAATATTATTCATTAGTGGTATTTTTTTTTATATTTACGATAGCTTAGCTTTTGACTATACGATCGAATACCATGTTTGTACTCTATTATTGACCGTTATCCGTGTGGTGACGGATTAAGATTACGGATTGTCACCACCCCATATCATCCCATGAGTGTCGTAAGAGCCGACAGAGGGAGCATATTATGCAGAAAACAGCACTGTAAGAGAAGGAAAACTTGATACAAACCCTATACCAACCCGTTTGGCCAGCGTGGTATAGTAGGCCAATTCCTCCTTTCAAAGGAGAGGCCTAGTCCAGCAGTGGACTGATAAAGGCTGATGATGATTGACATATATGGCTCTCTTTTGTTGTTTTGCATTTACAGAATTACTTACGTGTGAAAACTAAAAAAAATCGGAAAATTCATGAAAATACTTCCCAGAAATTCGAATACTCAAACACAAAATAAAATATGTTTATTTTTGTAAAATTTGAAAAAAAATAGTCACGACAAGAAGTCATAGATAATAAAATATAAATTTGAATACTTAGTAGCATAATTGAGCATTGAAACAAAAAAACTACTGTTCAAAAAGCATAAAAGTTCACTAAGGCATAAAATCTCAAAAACAACTGCTGCAGTAACAAAGGTTGTGAAACCCTGAATGTGTTTGCAAAAAGTCTATCTTCTCGTGGCACCAACTATAGTCTGTGACATTGTCAACGTTCTTTTCTTTCCGAAAAGCTTGTTTGGTAGTGTTCTTGTTGTTTTCGCAGTTTTTTGTTGAATTATCTTTATTTTTGATTCTTGCTTACCCCCTGGACTTGATTCCATTGACATATATAAATGCTTGATTCGCTGCCCCATACGACGACTTGTGCTTTCTTACGGACTATCTGCGCTCAAAACATCTGGACCTATAGCTTTTTCTACACGGACTTCGATTGTGCCTTATGATTTTGTTATGATGCGAAGCAGCAGGCCTACACGCATATTGTGCGTGAATTGTAACATTTGCGTCAATACTTTCCGGCGATATCGCATCTTAGATCAGAACACAAGAGTTTGTACTTTGCTCTGCAACTGGGTTTATCCACAAATCGTAAGTTTTTAAACATTATTATATTTACTTACTTCCCAATTTAGCGTAAGTAAGTTTCAGTGAATTTTCAAAACAGTTTAAAATATTACAAAATTCGGTAACATTAGTCTATCTAGATGTAGTGTGATGCATTTTCTTTGCCTGTAGTAATAATTGCTTTTCTTAATTTTTAGATTACTGATGATGATTATGCTTGTGAAGCATGTTGGGAACTCGCTATGGATTGAGTAAATCAGAGTTTGCAGCAAGATGCTAATGAAGGTGAACAAGCTGGATCGTGTCCACGAGGCCATAGAAATGTGTGCCTTCTGTGTGGATGTTCATTAGTACCAAGGCAAAGTGACAAAATATTAAAAGATAGCCTGACCGAACTACAACAGAACATGATAAATATTATCCAAATGAAAATAGAACCACGTCAGGTCCATTCATCTTTAATTAGTATTTATTAAATAATAAATCCTTTTGCAGTGTTTTATTACTAAAGAGTTTTATAAGTCTAATGGTGTCTCTTTTAAAGCAATCTAATACAAATTGTCTGTTTTTATCAATTATGGAGTAAGTATTTGATTACAAAAACATTCCTTTATTTCATTTGCAGCTGTCACCTTCAGATAAGGTTTGTCATGCCTGTTGATGGCGCACTAAGAGAGATCCCATATCCTTATCCTTACTAATATTATAAATGCGATGTTTATTTGTTTGTCTGTTTGTTACGTACGAAAAAACTACTGAACCGATTAGAATGAAACTAGGCGCACAGATAGACCATAACCTGGAATAGGATATAGTATACTTTTTATCCTGGTATTGAGTTCCTGTGGGATAATTATCGACTTCCACGCGGGCAAAAGCTAGTTTCTTATAAAAGCAAGTGACTTGTACCTGTTTGTTGCCATGACGTCTAATATTAAGAGCTTTATATTGAAATGTACCTAAGGCTGCCAAACCGTGGCCAAGTGAGTTAGGTACAATACATATCAATATAAATTGTACGGTAGCTGGCGACGTCGCTATGGCCTCATAATGAGGTGGGGCTCTAATACTCAATAAAATTGTGAAAGATAAAGGATTACATAAATCCTACATAGTCTACATCTCTATTTCGTGATGGAACTCTGATTTTTTAATATTAGGTAAGTACCTAATATTAAAAAATCAAATTTGAAAGACTGATTCAAGATCAGTGTCTAGACTTGATAAGTATCAAGTCTAGACACTGATCTTGAATCAGTCTAGGTATATCCTATCAATGCTTTTTGCACATCACCACCCCTTATCTAAATGTATTTAATGCATTTGTGTAGTTACAAAGTTGTTTTCTATTAACATAACCTTAAAATATAAACAATGTTCATATATTTTTTTTACGGCCTCCTAAAATAAAAACTCTTGATGATTATGTTTAAGTAATAGAACCCCTTTGTTTTTAAATTTTTTTCATACATAGACGCTTCGAATCGATTTCAAATAAAGTGTTGTATGGGAACTTGCCATTGTTCTTTCGAAATCTTTATTTTGTTCATTTGTGTCGCCTCTTACTTCACTCAAAAACTGTAAAAAATCTAATTTGACGCTTTACTATAATAGGAAAAGCAATAGCCAATATGTAAATGTAGATGAAGTGGCAGTACATTGTGATCCACACATCGTTGAACATATTAGTGCGCCGCAAATATAATGTCTATAATCAGCTTTCCAAATGAAATGAATAATAAATGAAGAAGCCTGAAAGCGCTGAAGGTATAATAGTTATTTGTGCAACAAGAGAGCAAAGTTGTTTTTTGTTTCGAGTGCTGATTTTGAGTCCCGAGCTAGCGAAGGATTCTATTATTTAATCAAAGTTAGAATCCTGAGCGTAGTGAGGGACTCTACAGCACGAGATGCAAAAAGCTTTGCTCTCGTGTAGCACACATAACTTTTCACCTCAGCAGTGAGAACACATATTACTTAAGAGACATAAAAATCAACAGGAATAAATTGAAAACAAAATTCTGCATGAATCACTTGTTGTTTTAACTCTTCTGGTGTTAAAGTACAGTCATCATCGCTAGTTTCACTCATGTTTTTAGATTAAGTGCTTTATATAATACTAGAGGACGCCAGCAGCTACGCCTGCATTTTTTTTTAATTTACCCGTTTTGGCCGATCCCGTGGGAATTTCGGGAAATCCCTTCTTAGTGCACCCCTACGGTCCCCAAAGAACATACATGCCAAATTTCAGCTTCCTGCGCCCAATAGTTTCGGCTGTAGCGTGTCTGTCAGTCAGTCAGTAACGCAAGGATTTTATATATTAAGATATTACGAGTATAACACGTTACGCTATACGCTATCAGCATCAGCGAAATGTTTACCACAGACCAAAGAGTATACAAATACTACGTCCACAGACTATATTTTTACTTTATTCCCGCAATTTTTTTAAATCGCGTTTTGATACCGCGTCCCTGATGTTTATTTTTCAAATGTATCATAGTTGAAATTCCAAATAAAAATGTATTGGTTAAATACCAATTTTATACTATTAATTAGACTTATTTTTATTAAAATCCAATAATATCATCATCCTCTTAGCGTTATCCCAGTTTCAATCTGGGGTCCGCTTACTAGTCTAACCGAATTTGGCTGAATATTAGCTTTTCCACGGAGCGACTGCCTGTCTGCCCTCCGCAATCCGAAGGGATAGCGATATTCCATGGTTTAGACTAGTGTCAGTTTATTTAGAAGGTACTGACGCCCTATAACGACTGTCAAAGATCTTCATGACAGCCGAGACCGACTGCTTAAAATCCAATAATATATTAAACATATAAACAATAACATTTAAAAACAAAATAATTTCTTTATATATAAAGATATTTGTATATGTTTCCGAACGTATTTACTTTGAGGTCGGATTCCAAAATCGAATTTCGAAGGAGTTTGTTTTTTTCACTCGCTTTTTATATGCATTTGAAAGAGACAGAGCACAGTAAAATTTGAATGTTTCAAAGAACAATGCCCATTTTTCTTAGAGACGCCGGCCCAGATGTGGACAGTCAAAAATCGTAGTAGTTGTTATTGCATTCGATAAAAGAGTGTTAAACTAGAATTTTAAGATTGATTAGAGGTCCATCACATTCATAGATTTATTACAAGAAGGACTTTTATATGCTCACAAAACATTAGGTGTGTACCCACTTTTATTAGGATAGTTAAAGTATTTCGTAGTTTTGCGTAGAAAGGAATGAGTTTATCACTTGGTAAGGGTAGAAATCCGAAAGAAAAAGCCAGAAGTCGTAAAAGATCCAAAGACATAAAAAGCATTCACAATATGCACGAGCAAAATAAATAGGTAACAAACAAAATGAATATGACATTATTGACATTTACTTAAGAGTCAAAAAAGTGTTGCCATTTTACAGTTTTAAATGATATCGATTAATCGATATGGATTTCGGACATAGGTTATCTATATATTTGGTTCAAAATTTAACTTATTTGTAGTTAATCGCATATATACCTTAAAAAAAAACACATTTTAAATGTTTAAGGACCAAGTAGAGATTTGCTATTAACTCAAATCATTTTGAGTAGAGGAAACGTAAAATCGATAAAGAAGAAGTGATAATCGATTTAATATTATGATTTCTTTACTGGCAATTTCTGATCTATTCAGTGTTGGCTATTTAGACGTTAACACATCTTTTTAAACCTATTTATTGAATAAGTTTCTCGGCACACCTTTAGTAATGCCTATAAATTAAGTTATAAATAAAAAGGATTATTCAACAACTAATTGAAACTTTATTGTGCTGTTCATGAGTTCCAAACTGGGCCAGAAATGGGCATTGTTCTTTATGGGTGAACAATGTAAATTTGTGGCACTGAAGATTGAAAAATTAAAAAGCTACTTTACCTCACGCTCGAATCAAAATCGCGTTTTGTTCACTGTTGTCTCGCAGCAAAAGCGGCATGTTTGAGCTGCTGTGGTGAAAATAGTATTGTACTATTCGCAGATAAGGCCAATTGCAATCCTAATATTTTAATGGTAATATTTCGAAAAGAAACTGGGCCTAAAAATCTAGGAAGATTTTCGTAATAGGCAGTCACACGTATTTTAAGACTGCCTCCGGGGTTCAGTGGATAGGGTATGCGTCTGCTGGTCCCATGTTCGAATCCCGTTTCGGGCAAAAGTGTTACTGAGTTTTCCAAATTGTCAGTAGCAGCACGGAGTTTGACAATATACGGCAATAGACTCGCTAACTATTACGTGTGACCTTAATTTCATAATATTTCCATATTATGAAATTAAGGGGCGTAATATTCCACCTCTGCCTTCCCCTTCGGGGATACAGGCGCGAGTCTATAAAAAATGTATTTAAAATTGCCCTTGACTTCAATTAATATATATGATACGGTCGGTCGTCGCAATTAAATTTCTAAGTAAAATACTTAGCCCTCATTATTTAAGCCTAAAGACAAGCATGCCTGTATACATTATAGGCTAACCTAACCCTGATTATAAATAACGATGTTTTTTGTACAAAACTTCGCAGACGGCTACTTTACATGCTAATTTACGTTGACATTTATCATTATAATCATCCCTTTGTCCCTCTTCCGAATATATTATAAACGCGAACGCTAATGCCTATTTATTACTATATATTTTATTTATTTATTTATTTATTTCAGAAACAATTTACATTGTATGCGAATGTTTTACAGTTACAATTTACAATTACAATTCCTAATTATATTCTAAGAACAATTGTATAAATTATAATAAATTTGAATTTTAATTACAATAAACATTGATGACACCACAATTAGAGCATAAAAAGAGATAAAAAGTCAATTAATTATATTAATAATGTGTATAAAATATTAAAATCAATAAAATGTCAAACATCAAGAAAAATAATAAAATACTTAAAATGTCAAGTGCAAATTAAAAAAAATAAAAATCGTGAAATGTCAATAAATTAACTACTAAATAATAAAAAAGAAACTTAAAAAAGCCAAAAAAAAAACAAAAATTGAATATAAAAAAATGTCTATGTGGTTCACATGTCATCAATTGAATAATAGCATTTTTCTAACAGGAATCGCTTAAGTTTGCTTAAAAAATCCTTTTTGCTCAATATTTCTTTAATTTCTAGAGGTAATTTATTAAATATTTTGACGTATCTGTAAAATGCACTTTGTTTTACAACATCTAGGTGTGGTATACATTGGGTATGTAGATCCTTTCTTCTCGTGCTCTCCCTTATCTGTTTCTCATCTTCATTTTCGTACTCATGAACATGTTTAGATAAGTGAGAGAGAAGTACTAATATAATATATAAACTAGGAACAGTTAATATCCCCAGTTCTTTGAAATGTGGTCTGCATGAATTTGGTATTTGAATTCTTACAATCTTTCGAATGGCTCTTTTCTGTGCAACAAATGCCTTATTTATACACCACTATTTTTTAATTAGTACAAGAACTTTAAGGAGATATTAGCGAAGACATTATTATCATATATGTGACATAAGAATTTCATAATATCTATAAATAGCCAAGTTATGATCATTTGTTTTTTGTAGATTATCTCACCTAAATCATAGACATATTTTACAATCCATTCACTACTTCATTGATAGTACTTACTTTCCATCCTACTCTTACGCATTCTTTCCGTCGCACTTATTAATGTAGGTAGCCTTAGACAATAAAATAATCAGTGTAGGTAGTTACTTTTTTTTTTTCTTAATTCTACCTGCTCCTTCATAGCTTATCCGGGCTTAGGAACGGCAAAAATTACCGTTTTACAAGTAATTAAATACGAAGGTATGTAATTAGAAAGCAAACACATATCAAAATAAAAGAAGGTATTCTGTAATAAAAGAAAAGAGTAATTTTGGCGTATTTATGAAGTTAGAATCATCTGCTATTTACAAATTATTTTATCATCATCATGTCAGCCTAGAGACGGCCACTGCTGGACATAGGCCTCCCTCAAGGTCCTCCACACAGACTGATTTTGAGCCGCCCGCCTCAAATTATTATTTACTTGTAGGTATTATTTACTAAACTTACAAGTACTTCCGCTGTCCTGTTTCCATTGTCAATACACAGATCACAGTCTTTTCACTACACCGACTTACACTAACCGGCTTACTTTTGTACACTCACAAAATGATGTCCATGGGTACACAGCTGCACTCGCGATTCCTCCACTCAAAAAGTACGCACGAAGCATAGCTACATACTCTCGTGATATTACGAACAGATAAGCCTTCGCGTCGGGAAAACGTAGACAAACAATTATTAACTGTTGCAGCGAAAACAATCGATACGCTCACGGCCGCTAGCAATTTAGTACTGTTTGTAGCATCGAAGCGCGGCGCGCGCGCAGATAGCGGGGGGAATTTATCAATGGAATAATTTACAACTGTTACTAGTTATGCATTAACCAATTATTACGTATTTTTGTGGACAGTTTTGGGACTTAGTGTTTTTATTTTTTAACTACATAAATATGATCAGTTAAAGATACTTAGTGGCCCGTTAAATTTTTTGTACTAATAAAAAAAGGTGTATTATATTCAAAGCTTCCTCCCCAAAACAGGATGCTATATCTCAGCTTTGACTCGACTAACGCAAAGTATACCATTCTTAGGTGCTCAATACTAACTTCGTTCCTAAGACTCCTGAGTACATAGCAGGCCGAACTAATTGAGTTTTCCAGATGCTTTAACTCTGCTTTCCAGTTTAGTTTGTCGTCGATGTGAACTCCTAGAAATTTTACTACCGAGGTTTGACTTATGCGTTCACCGTTTATTTTACTATCTAAGGTATCCGTATTTTTAGAGGTCGAGCGAAAAAGAATTACATTTGTTTTACTAATATTTACTTTAAGGCTATTTACAGTAAACCAAGTGTAGAAGGTGTCCAAGGTATTATTTACAACCAAATTAAGACTGTTTATATCACTAGCCGACACTACTGCATTAGTGTCATCTGCAAAAACTACCAATTGAGTACATCCGTTACTGGTTGAGTTCACATGTTCTATCAAGTCATTGATGAAGGTTATAAAGAAAATCAGACCTAGTATTGAACCTTGGGGAACACCAGCCCGTATTTGTGACACTTTAGATCTATATGTTTCTTCAAAAATTATACTATTATCTGTTTTTAAAGTTTTAGCTGTATTATTCGCAGCTTTAATCTCGACAAACATTTTCCTATTACTTAAATATGATGTAAGAAGTTCGTGAGCTTTACCCCTTACACCATAATGATTAAGTTTTTTTAACAGTAATTTGTGATTAACTGTGTCGAATGCCGAGCTTAAATCTAGAAAAAGTCCGGCCACTTTTTGCTTACAATTCATTCTGCTTACAACATCCTTTATAAGCGTGTATATTGTATCTTGTGTCCCGACGTTTCTCTGATACCCGAACTGTCTGCTGTTCAGTACTTTGTTTCTATACAAATGGCTTAACAACCTTGCTTTAATTAATTTTTCTAATATTTTAGACGTAGTAGACAGCAACGAGATGGGCCTACACATCTTAGGATCAGTTTTTGATCCTTTCTTGTGTATTGGTACGATTTTTGCTATCTTAAATTGATCCGGAAATATACCTTCGTCAAAACATTTATTAAATAAATAACTCAGTGGTTCTGCTAGTATATCTATGTTATCTTTGATTAGTGTTATAGGTATGTCATCATAACCAGTCGATTTTTTACTCTCCATTTTTTTAACTAATTTACATATCTCTTGTGGAGTGGAATGGTCTAAAATTAGTTCGTTTTGTACTCTATCTGCACTTTTATGTAAAATATCCATAGCGGTTTTTGTATCGATTGAATTAATAGTGGAACATACTTCAAATTGCTTCATAAGTGTATTAGCTATATCGGCTGGTTCTGATACAAGCTTATTTTCTATTTTTAATACTAGCTTAGTTCTTTTTTCATCCCTCTTGTTACAGTGTTCATTTATTAGTTTCCAAACATCTTTATGGATATTCTTTCCTATTGCCTATCCAACTTTCTATAAAGAGTATCTTCAGTATCAACTAGTATGCAACGGCAAGTTCTCGTTTAGATAAATAATTACCGATTAAGCACTTGACAACGCAATTTCTATCCATTTATAGTTGTTTTATATAATTACTAGCGTATGTACAATCAAACAAGTCGGCGCTGGACCAGTTTGAAAAATATCCCTTGGCTCGATCATAGGGTCGAGGCACACTAGAAATTGGTTTGTATGCGAGTGTAATTTTTGGATTCTTTATTCAGTACTAGTAACAGGGGTTAAATAGGCCATATATCATAAAGTGAAAGAAAATCGCTTGGCTTGATTTGGACATTTTATATAATAATAATAATAATAATAATAATAATAATCTTTATTCAAAAATGTTTACATTTCAGTGGATGGATACATTATGTCTGGATAATCTTATACTATAATACTTTATAATCTAATAAACAATAAATACTTAACATATAGTTTAAGGCCGGTATAGGTTATTTTTACTTTGCTATCTAGGTTTAAAATTAATTGCCTGAACTAGGTTTTCACCTGTGTTTCAGGCTGTTTTGTTCTTACGTAATATAATTGTGCAAAATATAACAAATGTGCATACTCTTAAATTTAACATTGACGCAATAATAATTAAAATCGAAGCTATTCAATGGTAGGTAATTATTTTATGACAGTAAGCAAATTCTCAGTATCGGAGTAGGTCATTGTTTGTAAGTATCTAGTTATGATTATTTTACATTGCTTATAACTATAATTATATATATCTAGTAACTTATTTAACCTATTGTATAAAAAAGGGCCTATGAATAAGAAAAATCTATTTATAAAGACATGTTTACCATGAAACTTAGTACAGACTAGATCTTTTCGTCTCTTGTCCGGGGGCAGTGGTTTGAATGGAGTTAGTGCGTGTTGTTTAAGTATGATGTGCAGTATGAACAATTGACGTACAGTTAGGACATTAGTGGACTGATACAAATCATAGGTAGGAAACATATAAGGTCGAAACGTCGCCACTTTTAGAATAGCTCTTTGAGCGCGTTCTAGTGGCAATAGGACAGTTTTGGATGCCCCTCCCCATGAAGTAATGCAATAGGATATGATGGACTGACACAACGACAGGTAGATTTGTTTAATTAATTTAAAATTTGCAGCGCTACGCATTGTTTTGAAAATAAATATTAATTTGCGCACCCGTTTACATAAGAGATCTATGTGAATGCGGAAATTAAGATTATTGTCAAGTGTTATTCCAAGGTACTTGATACATTGTGTAGATTCTAAAGTAGGGCAGGTGCATGCAGCGTCAGCAGATGAATGACATTTATTGTCGTGAGCGAATATAGTGTTGTTAGGTGATTCATGAATGTTATTGTTACGTATTGAGAAGTGGATATATTTTGTTTTCTGGGTGTTTAAAGTTAGTATATTGTCAAAAAGCCAGTTATTTACAGTATTGAAACCTAGTTGAGCATGTGTATATACCTCAGTACGAGTATTTCCTGTAAATAATAGTACCGTATCATCTGCATAAGACACAATGACACCATTATGAAGACTTAGGTTACATAGGTCATTAATATATATTAAGAACAGAGTTACTCCTAAAATGCTCCCTTGAGGCACCCCGAAAGGGGCATTAGGGATATCCGCGCTGAGGTTTGTACCTAGTTTTACACACTGACATCTGTCGCTAAGATAGTCAGTAAGTAGTTTCAATTGTGTGCCTCTTATTCCCACATACTCAAGTTTCCTTAATAGACCTGGAACTGAAACAGAGTCAAAAGCTTTGGCAAGGTCTAGAAAGATCCCAATAGTATGCATCCCTTTATCCAGGTTAGCCACAATGTGATCAGTAACCATGTGAACGGCCTGGTTTGTTGACTTTTGCGCTCTAAAACCAAACTGCCTGTCTGAGAGTATATTGTTCGATTCCAGGTATTTTACTAATCGATTATTTATTAGTTTTTCTAAAACCTTAGACAATGCTGGCAAGATTGAAATGGGCCTGTAGTTGTTTACACAACTTGTATCTCCATTCTTGTGTATTGGGATAACTATAGCCTTTTTCAAGGACTTCGGAAATATACCGTCAGACAAACATATTTTAAAAATATGGGTTAGTGGAGGTGCTAGGAATGTCTTAAATCTTTTGATTATAGTGGTGGAAATGCCATCCCACCCTACCGCTGAAGTGTCCCGTAGTCCTGTTATTATTTGAACTACTTCGTCAACGTCAGTATCTAATAAAACAAAAGATTTGAGCGCGGGGTTGTGTGATTTGTTAGAGGTGTAGTGCGATGAAAAGTTTCTTTGATGCAAGATTCTTTCTCCGAGTGATTTTCCAGCGTTAGCGAAGAACATATTTATTTTATTGAGTGCCAGTGTGGGATTTGACTCAGACTGAAGTAAATCTAATGCTGGTTCTTGATTTTTGGTGGTAAAAGTGCATTTTTTAATAAATTTCCAGACTAATTTGCTGTTTTGCCCAGCCTTTTCTAGTTCAGCCTTATTGTATTCAATCTTTAATTTTTTTAGAAGGTTGTTACAAAAATTACGATATCTTTTGTAAGACATCGAGATAATTTCATTATCTGGTGCTTTCTTAGCCTTCGAGTGCAATTTATCTCTATGTCTTATGCAGCGCAAAAGACCTTGTGTAATCCACGGTTTTGTTATTTTATGTCTGTTAGACAATTTTATAGTAGATGTATTTTTGTGAATTGCACTTTGTATTTCGTTTGTGAGGTAATCGATTGAAATATTAGGATCAGCACATAAGTAAACGGGGTCAAGATCTATGTTAGGTATGTCAATTGCAAGATTCTTCATGTTTATTTTAGTATAGCTAGGTGTGCATTTATGTTTAGGAAATGATAGTTTTAATGACAATAGAATAGTGCGGTGATCTGTGATTGAAGAGTTAATGACCAAAGTGCGAGACGGATGCTTTGTTTTGATAATGAAGTGGTCTAGGCATGATCCACTTTGATGAGTAGGAAGAGTATGAGCTGGCAAGAGACCATGAATAGAGCAGACATTAAGATAATCGTGGCCGCGGTCGTCATTTCTCTCAGACAGAATATTTATATTTAAGTCACCTGTTATAATTATATTCTTGTATGATGATAGACTGTTTAGTGCTAAATCAAGTGAATTAAGAAACCTATCTGTACTAAGAGACGGTGGCCTATACAGAGAAATTATGGCAGTATCATGGTTAATTTTAATGAGCAGACAGTTGCATTCATCTATATTAGGTTTTTCTATAACTACATTTAGATGTTTTCTAATATATACTACAACGCCGGCATTCTGATTGATATGATTATCACTGCAATATTGTCGATATCCATCTAAAGTTGGTAGAGCATCAGATCTATTAGATAACCAGCATTCCGATAGCACTATTATGTCGCAAGTTATGTCAATAGTATGTAACAAGATTTCTAGTTCCTGAAAGTTTTTATAGATACTACGAATATTTTGCGAAATAATAGTTAAACATTTATCTTGTGGTGGAAGAAGGCTTTTACAATCCTCAATATTACAAACTTTTGAGTCTGAGATAGAAAAGTTGTCCAAATCGTCTATTAGCTTATTAGCCATAACTATAATTAACGAGTACCTGTAGTAGCGGTGCTTTCACGTGTAGTTAGGGGCGCTCTCAGGCGCCTTCATAGTCTATGGAATTCAGGTACCTGTCCTCGGCATATTTTCTTGCTGGGCAGCTCTCGTCCCCAGTTTGGTGATTATTGGGCTTCTTAAATTTCATACACGTAGCGCAGGAAGGTGGTGATGTCTTCTTACTGCACTCTTTGATGACGTGGCCTGATTCACCGCAATGACCACAGGTAGGGCTAGTTTCGCGGCAGAATTTCGCTGCGTGTCCGTATTGTTGGCAATTATAACACCTTGTAACTAGGGTAAAGTCCCTTACGGGACATGATGTCCAGTTTATGTACACTCTCCCCTGGTTAATAAGGGCTTTTCGAATTCCCGGTGGTACTTCGATTATATAATTGCACACCGATATGTTCTTCTTCCCAGATTTGTGGCTCAATTTAACAGAGGCAATGAAGGACTCTCGTGTCTTGTCTGGAAATGTCTGTGCCAAGTTTTGTTCAAATATGCATTCGAACACCTCTTTTTCAGTGAGTGTTGTAGGAACTCCGATTACGACTATTCTAGGACGACGCTTAGTCTGCTCTTCGACAGTAAGTCCTGACGTTAAAAGCTTTGTAGAGCTTTTGAGCTTCTCTACGTCATCTTTATTTTCGGTGCTGATGACTACACCGCCATTTTTCGTCTTTCTGACACCGCGTACGTGCAATTTCATTTCCTCGGGCGAAATTATAGTCTGGAGAAGGGCTTTAGTGTCGTCACTGCTTTTACTTTTGTCGGCCGGATATATCGTAACTGAACTAATAGAATTAGGGCGAATAAAATTGTTGCTCCCTTTTTTAACCATATCGGCAAAAGTATTCTTCTGGGTCTGGGTATGATTTACTTGCACGACTTTCTTAATCTCCTCAAGGGTATCTGAGATATTTTTCTTCTCTTGAAGGTGCTGGATGGTGGAGTGTGCTTGTATCACCTTTTGTTTCACAGACTGATAGTTTACAGCCATCTCAGATGCAGCAGTGCTCACTTGGCGGCAGATACTTGTGACTCGTACTTTTGAATCGGTGTTAAGCTTACTTTCTGCAGCAATTGAACAAACTTCAGTCAAATAAGAGTTGATAATCTTCATCCATCTTTCTACTTCTGCTGTAGATATTAGTTCAAGTGCCTTTTCCGTAGCGGGCGGTTTGTCTTCAGGACGAGGCGACGGCAACGGTGTTGACGGTGTAGGGCTCCTACACGTGATCTGACTGCGCCCAAAAGGACTGGCGCTCGACATTTTTAAAGATACACTTCTAACTCAAATATTTGTATCGATAAACATTATCTAAGTTCTTGCACATATACACGTACGAAACTCTCGTGACACACTTATTTATGCTATGTCATAAAAATAGCGAATATAATAATGACTGCTCTTCAGTTAACAATAAACACGTCTGCATCTAGTGAGTGCAACGACGAATATCTATATTTATGCAAAGAGGTTAGTAAACAACTGATGAATATGATGAAAAGGGACGAAAGGGGGATGAAAGCCAATGATAAAATGATTGGACTATGTGAGGAACAAATAAGTTAGAAAAAGGTGTTAATGATTAATGACAGGCGACAGAGAAGTATGGAAGCGAAGAACATACTTTGCCGACCCCAAATAAATTGGTATCACGGCCAAATTTAAGGCCGGTTAAACACGATAAATATTTTTAAATAACTAGAGGACGCCAGCAGATACGCCTGCAATTTTTTTTTATTTACCCGTTTTGGCCGATCCCGTGGGAATTTCGGGAAATCTGTTCTTAGTGCACCCCTACGGTCCCCAAGGAATATACATGCCAAATTTCAGCTTCCTGCGCCGAATAGTCTCGGCTGTAGAGTGTCTGTCAGTCAGTAAGTAACGCAAGGATTTTATATATTAAGATAATATTTTCTAAATTGACGATATCTCTCCGTATCAGTGTATCTATTGAAATTGAGCTAATTTCAAAATATATAACTGTACAGGCGTCGCAAAAAGCGCTCTGTCCGCATAAAATTGCATGTTCATAGCGCTGATAATAAAACAGCAAACAATAAAACGGATATAATGTAATAAATAGAGGATTGAAACAGCATTTTATGATTGTGCTTTTTTATGTAATGCTAATAGGTTTGAGGAGGGAAATTTACGCCAATTACAGAAATTAAGTTAACTATCTCAGTAGGTGTGTATTCTCAACAGTGTAAACGGATACGTATTTGGAATCTGTAAATATAATAATTCTTGCATTGCTGACTGACTGACAGAGAACGCACCACCAAAACAATTGGGTGCAAGAAGCTAAAATTTGGAACATAATTATGTTCCTTGGGTGCACTTAGAAGGGATTGCTCGAAATTCCCACGAGTTCAGGCAAAATGGAGAAATTAAAAAAATGAGTGTATTTTTATTAAATCTCAGTTGCACAGGGTGCATCCAAGTACTGCTTCTTCAAAGCTTTGAGCCCGATATCTCAGCTTTATCGATCACATACATATTAAAATAAATATTATTTTAATTTAGTAATCTTAATATATAAAATCCTTGCGTTACTGACTGACTGACAGACTCGCCACAGCCGAAACTATTGGGCGCAGGAAGCTGAAATTTGGCATGTATGTTTCTTGGGGACCGTAGGGGTGCACTAAGAAGGGATTTCTCGAAATTCCCACTGGATCGTCCAAAACGGGTAAATTTAAAAAAAATGCAGGCGTAGCTGCTGGCGTCCTCTAGTATTATTATATATTTATTACGAGAGGACGCTCGCAGCTACGCTTGCAATTTTTTTTTTAATTTTACTGTTTCTGCCAGATCCCGTGGGAATTTCAGGAAATTCCTTCTTAGTGCACCCCTACGATCCCCAAGGAACATACATGCCAAATTGCAGCTTCCTGCGCCTAATAGTTTTGGCTGTAGCTTGTCTGTCAGTCAGTCAGTAACGCAAGGATTTTATATGTACAGGTTAATGTGTACGTAAGTAAAAATACATAAACCATTATTTTGTATGTGAAGAGGCTATTTAAAAATGACAGGAACACCCCCGTCAAATGAGCCAGTAATCTGACTTAATGCAAATTGAATATTAAAACAAGGAGACTAACGCTCGCTGAGAAAGGATTACTTAAGAAACACACACACTTAGGCATAGATAGTATAACTTTTTATAGACTCACACCTGTATCCCCGAAGGGGTAGGCAGAGGTGTAATATTACACCCACATTTCGCCATGAATTTTTAGGTCCCACGTAATAGGGGCGAGCCTATTGCCGTACCGGGCACATTACCAAACTCCGTGCTGCTACTGAGAATTTCCTAACGGAAAAACCCAATAACACTTAGCCCGACCCGGGAATCGAACCCGAGTCCCAATCCCACGCGCAGATTTATGCCGCGAGACCAACGAGGCAGTATAACTTGTATATCTGTAAAATAAGATGAAAGTGTACTCGCAATATGAGAACACTGTTGTACATTACAATCCTGATGTCTCTTCTCTCTAAACACGATATAGTCAGACAACAGTGTGATTTAAAAAGGATTTCGCTGTCATAACCGTAAAAAATAAGTCTCATTTTACGAAATCCTTCCGCTCAGTCAAATTTTATTACATTCCCAACATGACAAGCATGTTACACATGTCTTCTTTCGGGTCATTGCTAGGGTAAAGTTTCACATCGGGTTCAAGTTTGCTGCAAGTCGGGACGGACAAAGTGGCAAGTAACTGGCATGCTGCCAATGAGCACAAACCAAGACCAAGACAAACATCCATGTTCATGCACACAAATGTTTGACTTGAGCGGGAATCGAACCCGCGACCATCGGCGTAGCAGTCGCTTACACTCCCGCTGCGCCATCCGGTCGTCCAATATCAAAGTAATGTAAATATTTATACGAGTGAAACAAAAGTTCGAACCAGAAGATTTGTTTGTTTTAAGTTATATATAATTTTAAACATTTAGAGATTTTTTAAGTTTAAATAATATTGCCGTGTGGTTGACGGCATAGAATACAAGTGTCACCACCCCCTATCTTCCCGTGGGTGTCGTAAGAGGCGACTAAGGGATAACACGATGCAAATACCATCTTTGCGTAGAGACGGAAAACTCGACATCAAACCCTATACGACTGCCTCGTTGGTCTCGCGGCATAAATGTGCGCGTGGGATCGGGAGGTCCCGGGTTCGATTCCTGGGTCGGGCAGTGTTATTGGGTTTTTCTGTCACGAAATTCTCAGTAGCAGCACGGAGTCTGGAAATGTGCCCGGTACGGCAATAGGCTCGCCCCTTATTACGTGGGACTAAAGTATATCAGGCGAAAAGTGGGTGTAGAAATACACCTCTGCCTACCCCTTCGGGGATAAAAGGCGTGACGATATGTATGTATGTATGTAAATAACATTTATTACTTAAAAACTTTGACTCTAAGGAATTTGAAACATAAACAATGACGTGAGTCGCGATAAGCAACTTACTTGGAGAGCACTTAAGTGGCCCCTTGCTGTATAAATGGGCCCTTTATACAGCAAATACCGTCTATTCTCCGTGCCTTAAACGTGCCTTGCATTGTTTAACAATGCTTTAGGCACGTTGATTTAGTGAGGCCCTAACAAGGAGCTCAAGGCCGAGTACAGGCTGACCGACTGTGGCATTATTTTTTGCGATTTCTGCAGGGTTCTATCATTTGATTGTTATTCGTACGCAATAGAAGCTAATAGCGTTAGTTTTGGCCGAAATTGGCAACTTGGCTACCATTTTGCGGTTAACATCGCAGAAACG
Source organism: Euclidia mi (assembly GCA_944739405.2). NCBI lineage: Eukaryota > Metazoa > Arthropoda > Insecta > Lepidoptera > Erebidae > Euclidia > Euclidia mi. Next base: position 40,502,323 of record OX123183.2, on the reverse strand, counting down.
ATGTATTTATTCTATCGATGCGAATGCTTTTTACACGACTGCCCAAAAAAAGGAGTGTAATGTTTTCAGGATTCATGTATGTATGTGAGTTTCTTTATTCCACTATGACTTCTAAATGCCTGGACTGATTAGGATGTATGGGGTATCATTAGAATAATGATACCTAAATCTGTATAATATATATATATATAAATATCACAAGATAAATGTGAAGTTTGAAAGCTGTGACTCTGTTCTCTGAGATTGCGTTAGTCTCATGATGTTAACGACTGCCCCAGAGGGGTTTTATTTTATTATTATTAATATATCATTCTTATAAGGAAGGAAGATATTCCTACTTTATTCAGTTTTTACTTTCATGTAAGTAATGATTTTTTGGTATTTTTGTAATTAAAAAATAGACCAGGCTTGGTGTAGTTCGTTGTATGAACATTTTGCAGATAGTCTACCACAATTCTTAATTTTACTCAAGCAAAACGATTTTTTTTTTTAATTTCAATTTGTATAATGTTTCAGAGTGTTATTTTTACAGTTGTTTTTGGTATCTTATAACTTTCTTTGAAAGGTTACGGATAAGCTATAAGATAAGCTCCAAGTGATTTAATGAATGATATATATGCTGAAGTCGTTATTCAGGAAAAAACAACTAAATTACCTCCCTGAAGATAGTGTTTGGCATTTTTTCAAGCATTATCAAGGACGTACTTCAATTTTTATGATTCACAAACATTATTAATTTTTTCATTATAATTACATGATTGCAGGTAAGATATATGTAATTTAGTTACATAATTATTCTGTCAAACTTTTAAATCATTATTGCCGCAAGTTTAGTTTTCGGTAGATAATCGGTTGTACCAATAAAGGGACGATATGTTACTCTAGGTGATGTAAGGATCCTTACATCACCCCGAGTAACGCTGGATATATATTTTTAAAAAATGTCAGGATGGTAGGGGTGTGAAGCCATTTTGAAATAAGAAACATCATAGTGCCATCTAACGTTCAATGGCGAAGACAAATGTAATAACGCCATCTATAATTTATTTGTGGTACACAAATAAGAGTTGTTATTAATTTATGTTTCTTATGTCTAAATAAGTGTAACCTAGAAATAAAAAATAAGAAATTGAGTACGTAAATAATACTTACATTTTACATAACATTATATTTTGATTAGAAATGTACCGCCGTTAAGTAATTTATAAAACAACGCCATCTAGTTCATTCATATTCATTCTAATTGTTGGAGTATTGTCGGGATTTAGACCAAGTTGCCATTTAATATTTAATATTCAAAATAAAACTTGACACTAAAATGTATCAAATAAAATTTATAATTAAAAAATCTAAAAATCAAAAATTGTCATTGCAGTCGGGGGACTTCTTAAAATGGTGTTCCACAAAACGGCCCCTGACTGCATTGACACTTTTATTAAAGTTTAAAACATTATATTAACTTTTTAGTTCGTTTTTTTTGCAGGGCAGTCGTGTTTTTTAATTTTTTAATGATTAATTTTTATGATGCGTTATGCATTTGGCTACGACTTTTCTATTTGTTTGACTAGATCACGTAGCTTTTCGTTCAGTCCATACATTTTTTTGCGTTAACGTTTGCAGAAAGACGTCGTTGCTATGCCTGCTGGTCTCTGTACTCTGTTATGTGCTAAAGTACAAAACTGTACTTGTATTACTGCTTAGCTTTTATGAAATACTAAAAATCGGAGGATGACAAGCTAGTTTAATAATATCAATTGTAAAGGTATGTCGGCGATACGCCAGGGTTATGGTGTCCAGACTCCATAATAAAACACTCACGTAATATTACTTGGTTTATTTTCAGTTGATTTCAAGCACAGAATTGAATTAAAATCAGGGCCGTGAAAGTTCCCTACATGGGTAAATTTCATATAAATCAGCACCATCTACCAATGATTGTAAGAACTAAAGAAAAAGCAACAACTGAACGGTAATTTCACCAATTTTCTTAAGATCTCCATGGTGCAGTGGAAAGCGTGCTGGGCTCATATCTGAGAAGCCCGTGGATCGAATCCACGCTTACCACGAACTACATTTTGTGATTTTTATATTTTTTTACTTTTAAATTGCATATTTTACATAACAGTTGTCATTTACTTATTTATTAACACCGAAATTAAACATTTATTTTATTCTGAAAAATGAATCCACTACTAACGCCATCTATACGATCGAATAAAAATACAATTGATTTGTACGCCATCTAGAGTCGAGGTCAGTCGAGGATGCCTATTGAACTTCAATTTCGAACTGAGAGTTGCGCATCTATACCAGTATAAGTGTATAATCTATGATTAAAATGTGACTTACAGTCCTTTTTATACACTAACCGTCATTACACAATGTTTTACAACTGTCATTTCCTTTTCAACATATAATTGAAATTACTCTACAATTAATTATCAAAAACCAACATTAATATTGTAATGAATTTTGCACAACACCAAATGATTTATTTTATACGAATAACAAAATTATTTTAATAGCCAAACGCTGCTTTACAACATTCGGTCAACAGATGGCGCTATCAACAGGATGTAAATATTATAGCATGTTATTTATTACCGAAAACATAATAATAAGTGTCAGAATCATGTTATCTAATACTAATTGATTTTACTTTGAAAGTTTCTGGAGTTATCTTAATAATTAAGCGATAAATTAAATACCCAATCTTTATAAACAGTTAAGCAGCCAATACAGTGTCTAATATTGTAAAGTAGTGAAGTTCTCAGTTCTGTGTTCACAAATAGTTATTTAAATATCAATCTTAAATATTATTAACATTTTCGTAACAATATAATCATTATATACATTAATTTGCGCCCATACGGCCATTCTGATCCAGCGCGCTCCTCGCGCTGACTATTTAGGTAACGGTTACAGAATAAACAGCAAACAAAAATAATGCATATAAAAATTACATAAATAAGCGTTTATCATACAGAATTAACTAAAAATTATTTACAAGGCTTCACCTAGTCATAGGATCTTAGCCTGTGGCATTCGTCACCCATCACGGGATCTAACAAACAATGCTTCACCCATGGCTAAGCCGATTACGGCATCACCGATTACGGGATCTAGCGCACACAGGCATCACCCACATAGGGATCTAGTCAACACGGCATCACCCATCACGGGATCTAGCCAACACACTGCATCACCCATCACGGGATCTAGCCAACACACGGCATCACCCATCACGGGATCTAGTCAACACACGGCATCACCCATCACGGGATCTAGCCAACACACGGCATCACCCATCACGGGATCTAGCCAACACACGGCATCACCCATCACGGGATCTAGCCAACAAGACCAGGATCAAGGATACGCATGGTGGCCAGCCAGCGTTTTGGGAAGGATGTTGGATAGGAAAAATAAAATTTTACTCAAACACAAATGCAAAATTTGCCTCATAAACACAATGCATATACATAAAATAATCATCATCGTTCGTCATGATCAGTTATATCAATACAATGCAATTACATAGGTCCAACAACGACAGTGGAGGAGGTAGAGGACCCCCCACGTAAATCGGTATCTGACGAATCCTTCGCCCATATGGTCAAGCTGCTCATACAGTTGTTGATGTTGATCAGCAACAAAGGTTAGTAAACAATGCTTGACTCCAGCTCAGTACAGCACCCATGCGGCACGTGTGCGCGCAGCCCACACACAAAACCACCGACGTCAAAAGGGCGGGCCACCGTCATCCATACATACCAATCAGTAAAGGACCGCTCGTCCATCCTCTCTTCACACTAAGGTCAGGTCATCTGCTAGGATGTCATCATCAACCTGCAACACTCAAAAGACAGGTGGTGGGCAACATTTCCCACCCAAATATTAGTTCCATGAACCTTCGTTACTGTAGATGAAATAAAATTCTACTCTTACAAAGTGGTCCGGTCTATTAAGCTATATCTATATATCAGGCATGTTCAACCTGTGCATTGGTCTATAGTTATCTTAGCTACAACAGTGTTGGAGCCCATAATTTACGCATAAGGTAAAATACAAAAGACACTGAATTGTCTCAGGTTCTGTCTGACAGTACCATTTTAGATAATTAAATATAAAGTTATCAGGATACCCATATTTTGCAGTTTTGATAAAACAGTTAAAACCCAATATATTCAAAATAAGTTTCATCCACATCAAACAGGAAAACAAAATGGCAAGGACAAAGAGAGGCCAATGTTCAGCCGTGAACAGTCGGACTGTTGATGATTAATATGAAAAATACTAGTGCTATAATTATTACTCATGTAAGAACATGTTTAATCCAATATTGAATATTTTTAGGCATAGTGCAAGCTGTGAAATGGTTGAACTGTTTGCCAACTGAGCCATAAAAGAGAAATTCACAAGCTACCAATATTACAAAGCAAGAGTAGTGCCGTCTTATTTCTAAAAATGATTCCACTCAGTTTGTACAGTTAATATGGTGGATAGTTTATATCAATAGTTTTATTTGACTTTATATTTAAGGGAATTTTCTAAATAATGTTACTAGTTATTTTAAACTGTTAACATGTGATGCTAATGTAATTCTTATTTATTCATACTGAATTCATAATTATTTATCTGAATAAATAAATTTAAACTGACTAATCACAACCGACTTAGAAATAAAGCATGAGTAGTCCATACATTTACTTTTATTTGCCAAGAATAAATACTGCTAAATGGAAAAAGAGATAATATGGCTTTTCACATCATGTTCTTTAAACCCACTTACCAATATCCTAATAATCATATTTCTATCTGTCTTGTATCCCACAAGAGCTAAGCAATAAGGTTGGCACTAAATTTTATTGGTTTATCACTGGTTGTCATCTTGAATATAGATGCAACTAACTTAGCAAATGAACTCGCAACTAAAATAAATTGTATTTACCGAGTATAACACTAAGGCTTGTTATTTATAAAAGATTAGCAGTCTTTCAACCTAAAATGCTTAGAGATGGACTTTTATAAAACCTAAGTGAGTGCATATGTCCATAAAGAAATCTACTGTCCAGATCTCATGTTTCTAGCTTCAGTAGTTTGGGTTAAGTAAGGACGTATCATGGTCGGAACAAATCATTCTGTACAGGTATAAAATTAAGCCACAAATATTAAGATATGTCGGGTTCCCTTGTTAAGACATTTATATAACCTTAACTTGAGCTGCAAGTTGACAGTAACAATTTCAACATAATCTTAAAATGAAATCATGTAGGCACCCACAGAGTCCACAAACTAATAAAACCTATTTTGTAACATCACAAATATTAGCTTTTGTGCTTTAAAAATATGTATCACAAATTTATTTTTATATCTACCTTCTGAATATATATCTGTACTAATATAATAAAACTGAAGTTTGTTTCGTTGAATGCACTTATCTGTGAAACTACTGGTGCTATGCAAATAATTATTTTTGTGGTGGATAGTCATTTATCAAGAGAGGCTTCATATAATCGCGCCGTGAGCACTAGCCATAAGTAATGCAGTTAGTTAGCCTTATGTAATGTGTAACCAAGGGCTATAAATAATGTTTGATTCCTTTAATGTTTTACTATTGAGATAAACTATTGACTACCAATAGAATTCACATTCAGCACATCAATCAGCTTATTTAAACTGAAAGCAAATCAGGTAATTTATACAATGCATCTATATCAGAGCTTCAACTTGAAAAGGGCAGTTATACCGTTCTTTACTAATAATTACATTAGTAGAACCACATAACAAAAAAGCTATTTTCTCTTTCTTGTGTAGATAAGTAAGTTTTACAGAAAATTTACGACATGGCCTAACGATTAATAAACAGACATGAGACAAGAGCCCCAGCCGAAGGCATAATATGACTAAAAGCACAGTAGCACTGCTATATACTTATGTACCAAACGTGGATAAAAAACAGTTGCCTATAAGTTCTAATTGGAGTGTAACGTTCGTAATTTTGACTGTATAATGTTTATCTGGTAATCCTTACGGGGAAAGTAGGTAATCGTGTAAGCACCATAATTTATAAAATTAGGATGTTTCTCAAAAACTCTAATCAAATCAGCTCTGGCTAAATACCTCTAGTCAGTGCATCAACAACCCGCATCTGCAACCTCTGGTAGAACTCGGAGTAGAACAGCGTTCACGCCACAGCACACCCCGGTGCGTGCACCCCGTCGTAGTCGCTCTGTCGCTCTCGCTCGCACGTGGCCTCACGTGAAGTGTAGACGTGCTCGCCATAACTCCGACACACCGTGTGGTCTCCGATCAGGGTTGACTAGCGCCAAACACGGCTTCCAAGCGCTTGTCGCAGCAGTCTTCAGGTGATCATTGGTAATGGCGGCCAAGCCAAGAGACCCATCGCTCTCGCGCCAACCGTAGATCCGAAGTCTCTTAGGGGGCGTATATCCCACCGCTGCTGTCGGCGATACGCCAGGGTTATGGTGTCCAGACTCCATAATAAAAACACTCACGTAATATTACTTGGTTTATTTTCAGTTGATTTCTAGCACAGAATTGAATTAAAATGTGACTTACAGTCCTTTTTATACACTAACCGTCATTACACAATGTTTTACAAATGTCACCATATAATTGAAATTACTCTACAATTAATTATCAAAAACCAACATTAATATTGTAATGAATTTTGCACAACACCAAATGATTTATTTTATACGAATAACAAAATTATTTTAATAGCCAAACGCTGCTTTACAACATTCGGTCAACAGATGGCGCTATCAACAGGATGTAAATATAATAGCATGTTATTTATTACCGAAAACATAATAATAAGTGTCAGAATCATGTTATTTAATACTAATTGATTTTACTTTGAAAGTTTCTGGAGTTATCTTAATAATTAAGCGATAAAATTAAATACCCAATCTTTATAAACAGTTAAGCAGCCAATACAGTGTCTAATATTGTAAAGTAGTGAAGTTCTCAGTTCTGTGTTCACAAATAGTTATTTAAATATCAATCTTAAATATTATTAACATTTTCGTAACAATATAATCATTATATATATTAATTTGCGCCCATAGGTACGACCAAACACCAGAAGACAATGACATTCTAATTTTGTATTCGCTTCGCAACCGACTAAAGCAATTCAATAATGATGCTTATGCATAACATAAAAAGCTTCGACAACATCTCAATAGGCATTTCAAATTTTAGTGATGACTACGACGGGGGTCGCGACAAATTATGCCAGTCGCGATTTCAAGGCACGTGAGTGTCGGAAGGGATAATGCGCATTAGGGCTTCTGACTTCTGACTGCTACGTAGAGGGTCTCGGGTTCGAATCCACGGCACGCACCAATGACTTTTCAGAGTTAAGTGTGTATCAAATTGTTAATTGCAAGCAATAATTAACAAGCAAGAATCTGTCTGAGTGTTCTCCATAATGTTCTCGAAAGATTTGTGAAGTCTGCCAACCCGCACTTGGCCAGCGTGGTGGACTATGGCCTTACACTTATCATAGTGAGAAGAGGCCCGTGCCCAGCAGTGGAACAGTATAAAGGGCTGATGATGATGATGATGAACTTCTTCCTGATGCTCCCCTTAAAGCAAACCAATTTGCAAAATATGATCCAATTTTGTATTTTTCCATTGCTGAAGTCCTCGTAGCAACGAAGTGTAAATATGTTAAAAAAGTTCTAATAACATTTCGCCTTGGAAAGAACAGAGTTACTCAGTTGACAGTATTTTTTATTTATAACTATATGAGTAACAATGTTTTTTACTAAGCTTATATATGAGTTCCAAACTTTATAGTGACACAAACGACAGCTTGTATGCCGTGATTTAATTACTTAACTTTATTTATGTCTAATACTCACTGGCAACTTAAAAAAATGACAATATAATGCTATTTAGATAAGCATTTCGCAACCAAATCTCAATATTCATTTCGCATAATAAATGTCGAAACTAACTTCTTCAAGCTGATAATACTGTAAAGTTATTGAAATTAAACTACAGTTTACGGATTTTATCGCGATGTGTTGGTTTCACTAAGTTATTACATTTGAAACGAATGATCTAGAAACTACATTTTTAATTTATTACTATCCGACGTTTCGAATTCTTTACAGGATTCATGTTCACGGCAGACTGAGGTGATATTTGTCTTTTTCTTGAATGTATAAGTTAACTCAAAGTACTCGAGCATTTTTCAACTACTGGTGTTACTATTTACCACAAAATTGTCTACAAAATTTACTGTGAATGTGGGCTCTTATACATTGGACCAACCAAGAGACGCATAGGCATTCGACTCAAAGAACATTTAGCTGACATAAAACATAAACGCACAACAAAGTCTGCTGTGTGTGAACATGTGGAACAAGGACCCAACCACTACCTGCGATTTGATGAACCACAGGTACTCGCAAAAGAACACCGTTTTCTTCCAAGGATGATACGAGAGGCTATTGAAATTAAAAAAAACACCCTAATTTCAATAGGTAAGATGGTTGGAATGTTCCTCCAGCTTGGGACCCTGTCATAAGGCTAATGAAACCCAAGAAGGACAAAGTCACCAGAAGACCTAAGGGCACTGTGAGCTCATTCTGCGTAAATAGTAACACCAGTAGTTGAAAAATGTTCGGGTACTTTGAGATAACTTATACATTCAAGAAAAAGACAAATATCACCTCAGTCTGCCGTGAACATGAATCCTGTAAATAATTTGAAACGTCGGCTAGTAATAAATTAAAAATGTAGTTTCTAGATCATTCGTTTCAAATATAATAACTTAGTGAAACCAATACATCGCGATAAAATCCGTAAAATGTAGTTTAATTTCAGTGTGCAACATTCGCGTAAACCCAAGAAGATACTAACTGTAAAGTTACATAAAAATTTGTTTTAAATTTTTGCCTGATTAAAAATGTACACGTTTGTAAGATTTAAACGAAGTAAAATTATTAATTTGTATACCTGAATATGTTACCCTAAAACATTCTTTAGTTTAGCTAGTTTTCTTTAAAACATCTAAAACACATTACCCTTTGCTGATACACCTGAGCATTCACTTGTAACAGAACAGCGAGCATTCGCCGTTTTCTGTTTTGTTGAAGCGAACATTTTCATGATCATGCTAGCGATCGAAATTCAAATAGTCCGTAGAATATAGAAAAATATAGAAATCACACTACAACAGCAGTTTTACCCAATATGTTTACTTCAGTTTCACTTATGAATGATTTCTATAATAAGAGTAAGATACATAAAGAAATTACGTTTCTTAATAATAAAATGCAGATTTTAATTTGAACAGGTTTAAAAAATCACACAAGTGTCTGTTTGTACGTTCAAATCTATTTATCAATATCGAGAGTTCATCAAAATTATATTGAAATTAATTCTGAGTAAACCAAATCTAAGGATCTATTGTAAACATTATCGATATTTAATCTGATCGCGAAGCCCATCACTAGTCAAGTTTAAATTAGTGACACACTACAAAGATTCATCCCTATACTATATTCACATTACGAAAAAATAAAAGGTAAACAAAGAAACCAATGATTTTCAAACTTAATGAGATAGCACGATAACCGATCGGGATAACCCAACATAATTAAAAATGGTCCCCTGTCAAGCGAAATGGTTACTTTGGGCGTAACACTTAAGTTGACAGGATAACAAATACATCGACATTTTAGAATCATTGGCTGTTTAGGTTCTTTATCATGTAAAATAGTTTATTAGCATAATTAATAAATAAAATAAAAACATTCCTTATTATAAAATTATGAATAATACAGAAAAATAATAAATATGCTGTACCATTTATAAATTTAAGGGACAGGCGTATTTTTTATAAGGGTTCCGTAGTTCACAAGGAACCCTTATAGTTTCGTCATGTCCGTCCGTCTGTCTGTCCGTCCGCAACCTAGCTCAAAGACGCCTGGTGCTAGAAAGCTGAACATGAATATAGACATAAGATTATTGCAAAAAAAACTGTAGAATAAAATTTAGGAAAATATTTTTAAGGGTATCTCCCCTACCCTACATATATAGTGGGGTTGAATTTTTCATATTATGTGGGGTGTTATTGGATAGGTGTTAAAAAATATTATTAGTTTCGTCAAATTATTTTTCGATTAAGTGATTGGTTTGTCAAATATCAAGCTTTGAAGTGAAAAAAATTGTTAGACTCAAGTGTCCCCCCCCCCCCTCTGCCGGCTAAACTATTAATTTGGAAGAGGTGAAAAAAATCACAAATGTAGTACATATGTATAACGAATTTAAAAGGAAAACTATCACGGCTAAGTAGACATCACCAGTTTACGAGTAATCGTCGGTTAACTTATAAATACCTATTTATGTGAGTTTACATTGGGAGCGCTATGAATATTTAACTAAAATCTCCTTGTTCTGCGAAGGTGACATTAAAAGAACCATTTTATGGTTTGTTTACATTTTTTATTTTCATATCTTGAACAGACTATATATTAAAATCATATAATTATCAAAATGAAGTAAATATATTGGGTTTAACCGCCATTGTAGCGCGAATATTCGTGAGAATGCTCGCTAAAACACACTCATTTGTTTTGTAACATTCGCGAGAATGCTCATTACAGGTGAATGCTCAAGTGTATCAGCGCCATAACAAAACCACATCTATTCCACACTGTCTTTAAAACAAATAAGCACAAAGTGAATTAAAACAAACTTGCAAAAGGGCAAAGAGACATCTTACTACAATTTTCCCCGCAAATTCTCGTGTGTTACAAGATAATTATAGCAGAAAATCTCCACGGTATAACGCGAACAAGTGACAAATAAAGAAGCTGGAAACACGACGAAACAGTTTGTCCTAGGCAAAATTAAGTTTTTTATGAGTCCGCAAAGAATTTAATTAAAATTCAACGGATCTACGGATGCAGGCAATTTAAAGAGTTGTTTGCTACCGAGAAGATGTGAAATTAATACTACGGCTCTTTAGACCCTCCGTACACAAGGCTAATTATTTCTCCGATACTAATGTTGTATACATATTATGTAAGTACGTTGGCGTCGCTAGTATCTAGAAGCGCACGCTTTTAGACGTGGTGGCTAAATAGCCACACGATATCTGTATTTTCTAGTGACAATCTCGGCAGAGAAGTAAACGCATAAACAATAAATCGACGACCCGACTCTGTGTACGTAATTCCATGAGTTGGTCTAGTGTCAGAGACTAAAATTGTCGGCACATGAAGATTTATTAGGTATCCGAGTGACTGCCTCGTTGGTCTCGCGGCATAAATTTGCGCGTGGGATTGGGAGGTTTCGGGTTCGATTCCCGGGTCGGGCAAACTGTTATTGGGTTTTTCCGTTAGGACATTCTCAGTAACAGCACGGAGTCTGGTAATGTGCCCGGTACGGCAATAGGCTCGCCCCCTATTACGTGGGACCTAAAAATTCCTGGCGAAATGTGGGTGTAATATTACACCTCTGCCTACCCCTTCGGGGATACAGGCGTGAGTCTATAAAAAATAATAAATAAAAGAAATAGTGTACGAAAGGCCTTAGAGGTCTCGAAACATAGATGACCGAGTAGTACGGTATGCTTCGGTCGTACTATTTTGTTGTTTGTAGTTGGCGTACCGCGGTCGAGGCTTTATGACGAACAAGTTCTGATTGCAATGCTTTGACCTATTGCAATAAAAAGGGATACTTATGAAAAATATGACGAGAAGTAGTTTCTAGAACTTTTTTATCAACGTTTATTAACTTTTTATCAATGGAACTTACGTGTTTTCATCTTCCTGTATACTAGTTTTATTGAAACTAATAAGTGGCTACCTCGCCAATGGTAGTGCACTACGAGCTGCGGTGTGATACATAAATTTTTGTTCTAAGACTTTGCATCCGTTGTTTGAATGTGAGTAAACTCCAAAAAACCAAATGTACAAATCTATTCAAGCACAAGAGTTATCTTTTCCTTTCGAAATGTTTAAAAAGTCTTGACTTGATTTAGTTTAAGGCTATATTGTATATGTATATGGCGGCCACCATGTATCTATGCCAGATCAAAATAGTAGTAAGTGTAGTAAGTTTTGCAAACACAAAAGTTTTGCAAACGAGTATGTGCATGTTCTAACTAGTTCTGACGTAGTCACATCAGACTGAAATCACTCTCGACAGCTAAGAGCTGTTATGATTGATGGCCTCGTCACACACCATCCCGATTGACAAGCTAAAAGGACTAGATAATTTCAGTGTTCCTACTCTATGTACTTATACACCGGTATGACTGTTGTGAAATACGATGACCATAGTATAGATCACCTTGCTGTATCTTATACTAAAATTTAATTATGAAAATTCATCAAATTAAGTATATTTCTTTACGATTGCAAAAATGAATTGAGTTTCTTTTAAAATTAATTAAAGTTGACTGAACGGTTGGCGTAGAGGTTTAGGGGGCCGCCTCGCCGTTTGATCCTGCGCCGAGTGTTGTGGGTTCGATCCCCACACGATATAACAGGTTGTGCGATTTATAAATTGTTGTTTTGAGTCTGGGTGTTCATTGTATCCGTTGGTTGTATGTTTGTAAATTCCCCCGCGACACAGTTTTTAATCCTAGTGCTGGAGTTGTCTTTTTAAAAAAGAAAAAAAAAAGTTTGATTGATGAAATCTAGTCTGGTGGTATTCAGCTCTCTGGAAAAGAACATAGATAGATAGATAGATGTATTCTTTATTGCACACCAAAGTAAAGTACATTTTATATAGTGACTTAAAGCTAAGTTTCATGTACAAACGGCGGCCTTATCGCCAGGGGCGATCTCTGCCAGGCAACCTTGGGATGGACAGGAATGATTAAAGCATTATTATGGGCATGGTGTAGCTTTAAAGTGAAATAATTATCAATAAGATTATCCTAAATAAGATACACATATATACATAAATAAATATACCTTTTACTTACATAAAATACATACATAATTTATACAAATACAATTAAATATATATCAATATACTAAATAATATAGATACAGTTTATACAAATGATGAACTTAGACGATAATTAAGTTGATATATTTGTCAATCCTTGAAATAGTGCTTCTTTACCAAGTCTTTGAAAATATTTATTGTGCTTGCTCTTCGAATCTCCACTGGTAAAGCATTCCGCAGTCGCACAGCCTGAACAGAAAGTAATTTGTGGAATGCTTCGGCATCTCCAGCGTTAGATCCTCAGACGACCTCAAGGACTTTACATGTGTGTCATCGAGGAACTTAAAGCGTTCTTTGAGATAAGAGGGAGAATTAGGATTAAAAAGTACATTATATAACAATGTAAGAATGTGAGTATTCCTGCGAAGACGAATTGGCAGCCACTTGAGTTTGTTGCGAAAATCTGAAACTCATATTTGCGCAATCCAAATATAAATCGTATGCAGAAGTTTTGGAGACGCTCAAGTTTATCTAGCTGCTCTTCAGTGGGGTCAAGATAGCTGACGTCCGCGTAGTCAATTATAGGCAGAAGCAGAGCTTGAGCAAGCGCAACCTTAGTGGCCGTTGGAAGGAAGTTGCGTAATCTACGCAACGATCCTGCTGATGCAAATAGTTTGCGACTCGTTTCTAGGATTTGAGATCTCCATGACATAGTATCATCAAAGTAAATACCTAGATTCCTTACGGTTTTGCTGAACGGAAGATCCTTTCCGTTAAAACTAATGCATGGCAGTTCGGACCAACAAATTTTCGAGACGAGTTTGGGGCTGCCGACAACAATCAATTGTGTTTTGTCAGGATTTACCTTAAGTCCATATTTCGTGGTCCACTCACAGATACGCGACAGGTCCGAGCTAATGGTAGTACAGGCTTCTGCTAGCTTATTTAATGGAGCCTGCGTGTAAATTTGCAAATCATCTGCGTAAAGGTGGTAGGATGAAAGTAATTGGTTTGAGATAGAATTAATAAATATTGCGAAGAGTAAAGGAGATAGCACGCCACCCTGTGACACACCGGCATTTGTGTTAGACCAAGTGGAATAAGTGTCTTCGATGCGTATACGTTGCCGGCGACCAAACAGGTAACTGTGAAACCAGTCAATTGCCGTTGGAGATACGTTAAGAGAGCGTAATATGCCAAGTATAATGTGAAAATCTACGGTGTTAAACGCATTACTAAAATCAAGTAGGGTCAAAACCGTCAGATTGCCACTATCCATACCCAGCCTAATGTCATCTGTTACACGAACCAATGCAGTGACAGTACTGTGCCCGGCGCGGAAACCAGATTGATAGGGATTTAGGAGCGCATGTTTATGTAGGAAGGAGCTAAGTTGAGAGAGATAGATAATTTTATTGTACACCACAAGTCACATTACAGAGTTCGAAGAGAAAAAGGAGTTTACTAACATATTTCGAGACAAAAAATTAAACTTTATTTTCTTAAAATATCAGTAAAGTCATAATGCCTTTCAAATCATATTATGATGTGAATTTTATCATGCGTTTTACGCTGAGTAAAATTCTGTCACTATGTGTCTTTATAGGCGTTAATTTTTTTATTTTTATTTATTAAACTTCCTGCACAATACTGTACATTTTTTTATTTTTTTATTTATAGACTCACGCCTGTATGGCCGAAGGGGTAGGCAGAGGTGTAATATTACACCCACATTAAGCCATGAATTTTAGGTCCCACGTAATAGGGGGCGAGCCTATTGCCGTACCGGGCACATTACCAGACTCCGTGCTGCTACTGAGAATTTCCTAACGGAAAAACCCAACAACACTTTGCGCGACCCGGGAATCGAACCCGAGACCTCCCAATCCCACGCGCACATTTATGCCGCGAGACCAACGAGGCATAATAGAATACTGTATATAGGGGGACTTAATGCCTTAGGCATTGTCTAACAGTCTACCTTAGGGTGATGCAGAGATAGTTAAGGCAGGTATTAGGTGGAAGTGCTTTATGATTGAATTTAGATAATTATAACTAGATACTTTAATAAATAATATATGTACATAACAGACTAACACAATACACATATAAATTTAATAATTAATATAATATACTATATATATTATAACATATATTTATATATATAGACATATTATATATTCAATAAAATATTCTGGCATTGTTGGTCTGAATATATAGTATACTAATCAGTCTAACAATATCAGGTGGTGGTTTGCTATGTCGAACAGTTATAAACTATCACGCGGAGTTAGGCAGGGTGGATTGACCTCTCCTGACCTATTCAACCTTTATATAAACGATTTGATCGGGGAGCTGAGCAGGACGCCTGTGGGGCTCAGGCTTGGTGACAGATATGTCAATAACCTGAGTTACGCTGATGACATGGTCCTCCTCAGCCCCTCAATCAAGGGTCTAAGAAAACTGTTAGTGATCTGTGAGCAGTATGCTAAAAAACATGATTTACTATATAACGCAAATAAAACTGAAATGATGATATTTAGATCGGGTAGAGGTCCTCAGAACGTCCCGCCGGTGTGGATAGGAGGACAGAATGTTAAGGTGGTTGGGAGGTTCAAGTACCTTGGCCACATCTTAACATCGGACATGAAAGATGATGCTGATATCGATCGACAACGTAGGGCACTCTCAGTTGTAGGTAATATGTTAGCGAGACGATTTTTTAAGGCCGATGTACAGACTAAAAACCATTTATTTAGAACGTATTGTCAAAATTTCTACACGTGCCAACTCTGGACTAGGTATACGGGAAGATCTTTGGATGGCATTCGTGTTCAGTACAATAACATCTACAGACACCTAATGGGTTTTGCTCCATACTGTAGCGCCTCCGGAATGTTTGCCGAAGCGAGACTGAACACGTTTAATGCCATACAAAGAAATCGAATCGCTATGTTTATGAAGCGGGTTGGTACGTGTAGCAATAGCATCGTAAAGGAACTGGCTGATCGACTGTGTACCAGCTCCATGTATAAAAAATGGTTACAAATAGCTGCGTAACTTATATTTTAAGTAATAATGCTTAGTATTTAAGTTAGAAATAAGTTTCTTTGGATTTTATTGTAATATGGAACTATTCTGAAATAAAGATTTATTATTATTATTATTATAATCATGTGATGATTACGATGATTCAGCCAATAACCCACGTTGAATCCATTGACGAGCCTTGTTTTTAAATGTCCAGCGACTGTCTGCCGTCCTGACTTCCAGAGGGAGCGCGTTCCATAGGTGTATAGCTTGAACGTAGAAGGAAGAATGTTCAAGGCCAGAGCTATGTTGAGGATATCGAAGTAAAAGGTTATGGGAAGAACGAAGGGCCTTATCATGCGAAGAGCATAGGTATTGAAAGTGAAAAGTTAGATAAGCTGGAGGAGTGGTTGAGTGAAGTAGCGAGTAGAGAGTAGTGAGAGCACGCAAGCTACGGCGTTGACGAATGGGAAGCCATCTCAGTTAAGAACGATAAGTAGACACATGGTCATACTTCCGAAGATTGAAAACGAATCGAATGCAGTTATTGAGAAGCCGGTCGAGTTTGTTGAGAAGGTCTGCATTCAGGTCATAATAACACACATCACCATAATCGATGATAGGGAACACTAAAGATTGCACTAGCATAGTCTTTGTTTTGGAGGGGAGGAAATTCTTCAGACGATAGAGACATCGCAGGATCCCAGTGACACTTTGACACACGTTAGTGACTTGCGTTCTCCAGTTAAGGGTGTCATCTATGTGTAGTCCCAGGTCTTTAACGCTCGAAGTGATCTTAATATTTAACCCGTCAAAGATGATTGGAGGGTGAGCTGCAGTATCCACTCTGCACATCATGCGGTTACCACCCACGATAATGGCTTGACATTTTGACGGGTTAACTGATAGTCCAAACTGATCGGACCAATGCTTTATTGCCATTAAGTCTTGGTTCACATCGTTGATGGCCCGTGTTAGATCCTCAACCCTCGCCTGAGAATACAGCTGCAGGTCGTCTGCATAAAGATGATATGAACACCGAAGATTGTGAGTTAAGAGATTAAT
The DNA here is from genome assembly GCA_944739405.2 of Euclidia mi. Taxonomy (NCBI): domain Eukaryota; kingdom Metazoa; phylum Arthropoda; class Insecta; order Lepidoptera; family Erebidae; genus Euclidia; species Euclidia mi. The sequence continues at coordinate 40,485,280 of OX123183.2, read as the reverse complement.
AACTAGAGAAAAAAGAAGTGGAGAAAGAATGCCGCCTTGCTGGACGTCAGAGTCGAGATCACACCAATCACCACGAGATAAGGTCTCATCAATGCGAACCGACTGTTGACGCCCACGAAGATAGGATGAGAACCATTCCAAAGTTTCAGGTGCGATCAAAAGGTAGGATAGTATGGAGAGGAGGATATCGTGACTGACGGTATTAAAAGCGTTCGAGAAATCTACCAAGACCAACACAGTGACCTTGGTGTCCTCCACTCCCGCTCTAATATCACCAGTCACTTTAAGGAGGGCTGAGGTTGTGCTGTGCCCCGATCTGAATCCTGATTGAAAAGGACTCAACAGGTTATTAATATGTACAAATCGGGTCAGCTGCTGGTGGACACAAGCCTCAAGCACTTTGGATAGGAAAGGAAGAATGGATGTAGGGCGAAAATGACTAGGTAAGGTGCGGTTGGGAACCTTAGGTAGAGGATGAATATAGGCTTAACGCCATAACGAGGAGAAAACGCCAGACATGAGTGAAAAAATTATAATATGAACAATTGGGGATAGGAGTTCATCTAAGGCTGCGATAATCATACGACGACTAATGTTGTCGTAGCCTACCGCCTTAGATTTTATGGCTAGGATAACCTTTCTGACCTCACCCTCAGTGACAGGAGAAAACTGAAAAGAACTTACGTTTGGCCGTGGCAAACTAGCGACATAATTGACCGTCCGATCCCTGGTTTGGCGATCCAAGGCAGGCATGGTGACGAAATGCTGATTAATATCGTCCAAACCAACGACTTTTGGCAGGCCAATCTGTCGCTGCCTGCTTATGCCTAGAGTTCCTAAAATCTTCCAGACATTTGCAGCAGAAGTTGATGAAATATTTTCGAGAATATGACGGCGTTTGGCGTTACGTATCATCTGGTTGCAACGATTCCTTGCAGCCTTGAAAACGACCCACTTGGTGTCACAGCGATCTTTTTTATACTTCCGGAAAGCTCGGTCCCTGCGCCTCATAGCCATCCGAATCCCCTCCGTCATCCATGGTGCTGGTGAGCGCTTCAGTTTGACTCGCTTGACTGGAGCATGAGCGTCGTAAAGGTCTAAGACAGCTTTGTTGAAGACTTGAAGCTTATCGTCAACCGTGGTAGCTGTAATCATAGGTTGCCCGTCAATATTAGTTGCGTCTTCTAATAATTTATTCCAGTCAACACGGGCAAAACGACGCAAGTGCAATACGTTAGGCTGAGGTTTGGGTGGTTTAAGGATATACGAAAGGAAAATAAGGTCGTGATGGGAGAAACCAGGAGCGGGGAATTGACCATGGGTAGAGACAAGGGAAAGATCAGCAGTGAGGATTAAATCTAATCAGGTATCTTCCCCATAGGTGTTGTGATGTGTGGCTAGAAGGGGTAAGATATGGAGACTGGCTGATTCTACTATGTGTGTAAGTTTACGGGACCGAAAGGAATGTGGGATTAGGAGATTGGTATTAAAATCCCCCATTATGATGAGATGTGCATATTCAGACCCTATAGATTCCAGCACCGATTCGATACTAGAGAAGTAATCAGCGGATGGCGGACAGTATACAACACCAAGAACGGCTTTCGCACCCTTGACACAAACCTCAATAAATAAGTATTCAGCAGCAGGAGCGGAACCAGAGGAAGACGAAGCAATGATCTTATAGCAGAACTCACTGCAAAGGTATATAGCAACACCCCCTCCCCTCTTATCGGGTCGGTCATTCCGGATAAGCACGAAGCCGGGAAGAGGGTATGTTGTAGAAAGTTTGTGAGGTTTGAGCCTTGTCTCGGAAATCAGGACGGCATGGACATTTACATTAGTAAATGCTTCGAGTAAGTCACTAAAGTGACTTGGCACACTCTGAGCATTTGTGTGACATACATTTAATAGTCGCCGGTTCTGTTGTACTTTAAATTTATCACGCACGAATTCGCCTAGTGTAATATCTGGGCCTGAGCAGAAACTATCATTCGAAACTGATTCAATTGAGTCATTAGCAGAGTGGAAGGATGCATCATCATCATCAGATAACATTATGTAAAAATATAAATAAATAATATGATATAACAAATAAAATATGTATAAATAAATATCAAAATACGCAATATTATACACTATCAAAGTACCAACCCGTGCTAGGCTTGTTTACCTCTGCACCACCCGCCAGCGCACACTTAACATTTTATGATTATAATAATAATAGGTATATCTTAAAGATAACAAAATGAAAAGGAACATCATTTGAAAAAAAAGTGCAACTTTGGAATCTATGCATATCCAGCGGAGAAACTAAACGTGTCGTTCTAATTAACAAACGTCAAATGTCAATTTGACAATTGACAACAATTCTGTCTTTGACGAGAAAATAATAACATTGAAATCGAAGCCGGAACATAATTATATGAAAAAATTTGTTAAATAATATAAAGCTAACAAAATTAATAAATATACGGTACATATCTAATATTCAATAAGAAATGATAAGTGAAGAGAGTAATTAGATAATAACATAGTAGTGAGTCGTAAATAGTGCGATACATGTGAACTGTGTACCTACTAACAGGCAACGATGTTACTAGTAAATTAGAAGCTAACAGGCATAAATAATTGGGAATAAAAAATTACTACCTACTTGATACTTGATGGCACGGGCTGTTTCCGCAACTCCACGTCTTGGCGTGTATTTTGCGTGCGGGTGGGAATGGTGTCTTCATTCGAGCCACCCCAGCTTTTCGAGGAAGGCCAGCAGACTCTTGATGTGGCCCACGGCCTCCCTCAGGGTGCTGTATCTGGTCAGGTACTGCTGCCTGTACTGTGCGACCTCAGGGCAGTCAAGGAGCAGGTGGGCTGCCGTCTCGTCTGCTGCCATACAGGCCCTGCACAGCGGGCTGTCGGTGATACCTAAAGTAAATAGGTGTTTATTAAAGAATCCGTGTCCTGTGTAGGCGGCCGTGACTGTCCGCAGTTGTTGTTTGGACAGCCGGAGGATTTGTTTGGCTATCTTACCGTCTACTGCGGGAAGAGCCTCCTTGGCCTGCCTACATGTTTCAATACCAATCCAGGACTGGTTGTGTTGGGTCCTGGTCCTATTTCTTACCAGGTTGCGATAAAAACCAGAAGGGAGGGGAATAATGGGCTCGGGTCCCACCACCTTTAAAGTGGACCCTCTTATGACAAGTACGTCGGCTGCGTCATTCCCTCTTGAGCCACTGTGGCCCTTGATCCATTGCAGTGTTCATTTGTTATGTTTACCTACCTCTATTAGTTTCTGGTGGCATTCAAGCGTGAGTGCCGAGGTGATAGTATGGCTTTTGAGGGCTGAGAGGACAGCCTTACTATCTGAGAGGATCCTAATGGATCGTTCCCTTACCTCACGTGTCATCATTGCTGTGGCAGCTAGGATTATGCCCAAACATTCGGCCTGGTAGACCGTGTTGTAGGCTCCCAGCGGTGCTGCGATGTTGATGTTTAGGTCCTCGGAGAATACTCCTGAACCCGTACCTGTATCAGTCTTAGACCCATCTGTGAAGATCGTGAGCTCGTTGTGATTAACCGCTCCTTCGTGCAGATCCTTAAACAGTTGGATTTTGTATTTCTTGTCGAACACAAATTGTTTCGATATTCGGTCGCCAATGGCTTGTGTGAGAGGAACTTCTTTAAAAAGTGTATTTAAGTTGTAAGTATGCGGGGTGTTAGTGTCTTTCCAGAGCTTCAGAGCTCTTAGCCGGACCGCCGACATCGTTGCTTCCTGTTGTATGAACAGGTGCAGAGGAGGCAGGTCCAGCAACACTTCGAGTGCCGCTGTAGGTGTAGTTTTCATGCAGCCGGTGGCCGCTAGGCATGCAAGTCTTTGAAGCTTTTGAAGCTTGTTGGCGGCCGTTGTTAGGTTGGTCCGAGGCCACCACACTACTGCGCCGTAGCTTATCATCGGACGTATTATTGTCTTATAGAGGCATAAGATAATTTTGGGGGATAGGCGTTTACCTATCATCTTCTTGCACTGCCAGAAGACGATGCTGGCTTTATTGAGCTAATTTTCCATGTGGCTGTTCCATGTCAATTTGCTGTCGAGAGTGACACCCAGGTACTTGACCTCGGTAGACAGCTTAAGCTCTGTATCAAATAACCTGGGCAGTCGGTAAGTACCCAGCGCGCGTTTGTGTGTGAACATAACTAGTTCGGTCTTGGTCGGATTTACAGATAATTCGTACTCATTACACCACCACTCTACTATGCGTAGGGCTTGTTGGGTTAGGTCGTACACTGTACTGGTTACCTTACCTGAGGTGAGTATGGTTAGATCATCTGCATAACCTATTGTGTAGAAGTATCTCGCGTTGAGTTTGTCTATGAGTTCATTGATGACTAAGTTCCACAAAAGCCGGGAGAGTACACCTCCCTGCGGGCATCCTTTAGTTATCAAGGCTGTCTGAGAGTCGCCGTGCAGGCGCACTACCCTTTTGCTGAGCATGTTTTGGATCCACTGTATGAGTATCTGATCCACACCATGCCTGGCTAGGGCGTTGCATATGCTGGAAAAGTTTGTCTTGTCGAAGGCTCCTTCTATATCAATGAAGGTGCCCAGACAGATGCTTTTTTGTTGTATAGCAGCTTCTATCTGGTTCACGACCTGATGTAAGGCCGATTCCGTCGATTTCCCTGAGCTGTATGCATGTTGGTTGGCATGTAGGGGTAGGTGCTTAAGTGCCCCACTTTTTAGTTCCCTCTCGCAGAGCCTTTCCAAGGCTTTAAGCATGAAGGAGGTCAGGCTTATTGGTCTGAAGGACTTTGCATTGGTGTAGTCTGTTTTGCCTGGTTTTGGTTTGAAAATTAGTTTGACTTCCCTCCAACTCTTCGGTACATATCTAAGGGCCAGGCTAACCCTCATGATTGCCAAATTATCAATTTACTACCTATATCGCATTGGGAGCTTCAGTTAGTTTCACCGAGACCCGTTATTAGAAGGTTTTGCTGTCCCGGAACTACCAGTGCTGCTACCAGTGGCTTGCGCCTCGCTTCCAGGCACCTTTGGATACTTCGCTATTAAAGCACTTAGTTCATCCGCTGCAGTTATCTTGCATCTATGACCATCTGGAGCCTTTACAACTATGACGCCGTACTGTGTCCAGCACGACCGCATCCCCAAGTGGAGACGAGCCTTGGCAAACTTTGTCTGACGAACTTTTGTCAAAAACTCTTTGACTGAGATTTGAGAGCCTTTAAGACACGTCTTGGTCTTCCATACTGTCGACTTTTGCTCGTAGCTGCAGAAACGGACGAGAATGGGACGATGTCGATCATTGGTAGAATTAACAAGCCAGTGCGCTGACTTTATTGAAGATGCTGTCATATCCTTCAAGCCTAATTTTTTGTTAAGGATATCCACGATGATGTTGACGCAGTTATCCTCCTTAGCCTCAGCGATACCAGTGAAGTTCAGTGCCTTCCGCCGTTGTCTGGTTTCTATGACATCGCACATTCCTGAACAATCGGCTATCTGGCTCCGAAGCAATCCCAACATTTTGAAAACAAGCTCCCTAAAAGTGCGGAACTCCTCGGCTACCTTTGCCACTGTGTCCTTGGCCGATCCACTGCCTTGTATTTGTGCTTCTAGTTCATCCATCCTCTTCATGAAGCATTCCTCCAAGTCCCTCTGAGCTGATTGGATATCGGAGAGCTGAGACATTGTTCAAAAATTTTCTTGATATAAAGTGAGTGTACAAATAGCTGGCAGGTGGTGTTAGATATAAGACACTAGTTGAGTTACACGTATTGTGTGTTCACAAACGTGAGTACTGACTTTACTATATGTATACTACTAAATAAATTAATAATAATCGGTACTATTTGTGTAAATTAATATAAAATGATTATTCGAAAACTTTGATGTGTCCTACTATTTTGCGCACCTACCCGCGAAAAAGCGTTTTTCCTTAATATACTTGGCATAAAAATACAATAAGTTAATGGCGCTATAACACCAAATTGGATAAGACCTATTTACTAGTGTTACTAAGAATTCTTTGTGATAGTGTACCGTGGTTTCCTGTCAACCTACGCCGATTAAAATCCATAGTTACCACTGTAGAAAAGTTTCGGTTAATTTTTTACCATGGATGCTTGGCTAAAAATAATATATGTTAATATGGTAACCATAAATATCGAAATGGTCATGTTTACTAGTTAAAGGCAACGATAGCCTGCTGGAAAGATCACTCGCACTTATCTACTACGGAAGACAATGGTCTACACATTCATTTAATGAGAAGAGTCTCGACCCCGCAAACCAGTTTATTAACAACAACGGTGATGATGACCTAATCGACATGTGTCCATATGGATTGAAGTGCCACTTCAGATTTTACAACGAAGCTTGGTCCATTATTTAGTACGAAGAGAAATAATTTCATTTAATCTAAACGCGCGGTTGATTTTTACGTGGTTATAGGGAAGAGCAGGAAACGCCGAGGAATTGTTGGGCAGACATCAATGATGATCAGTGCAATTGGAAATATTACTAATTGAAAAACTTGAATACGGATTTCTATAATCTGAGTTGAACACTCAAAAGGTTGAGATTCTTTTGAAAAATATTTTTATGATAAGTAATCTACATAATATATGGCCAGCCAGGTCCAGCTGTGGACATCTTTTGGCTGAATTTATGATAATGAGAATATTAGGTGTTCATAAAATAACTTTTTATTTAATAGACTGTCCAGGAAAGGCCGTGGCTTGACATTTTTTTCAAAATAATATAGCAGAAATAAAATTAAAAAGGTAGGCCATTCCATTGTAATTATAAGTCATGGTCACCCTAATCGTACATTTTTAGGTTATATCGAAAACTGATTTGTTTTTCAGCTATCGAATGTATTACAGTGTTGAGCAGTACATATTTATTTTGTACAAATGTGTACAAAATGTAGCCGTATCGGGTGTTTGATTCCGTTGTGATCTCAGACAGGTACAATTAATTATTTATTTGCACAGCGTCAGGATTGAGGAGCCACATACATTTGTATTTTTTACAAATTCCCTTGATCTTACAAGTCTATAATGTTAATACAAATTTGATTACAACTACTACAAAATGACCATAAACTGAAAACATAATTCGAATGACTACTTTCACGGAATTCACACTCGCTTGGCGTATGGATTGAGGAGCCACACTTAAAGTATAATATCTTCCTGAATATCAAAGATACAATCCTCAGATTTTTTGTAGATGCTGTTCACAGTTAGTACAAAATGATACAAAATGTTCATAAATATTCATTCAATACTTTTCGAGTTCTAGGGTGGCTCCTCAGTTCAGACGTATGTACTGAGGAGCCACCTTTACATTGATATAACTTTTTAAATACTTTAGTAAAAATTTCATTGGCCTACAAAATTATTTCTCTTCGTACTAAATAATGGACCAAGCTTCGTTGTAAAATCTGAAGTGGCTCCTCAATCCATACGGACACGATCGACATACCTACTTGAATTGTACATTTTGATTTCTCGATCGATATCTAAATACGTCAAATTTTTATAGACTCTCCAATACCAAACATAATTATAATGGTGTGACAAATTTTCACTTCCAACCTTCCTTCTTCTGGCAGAAAAACTTTCTCAAGGAAATAGGCTTCCTTGAACAACCTGGAAGACGCTCAATAGGCTGCTTAACCAAGTTGGGAGATCCAGGGACAATCTGTCAAGGTGGGGATTTATAGACCCACGTACAAATAAATGTCGCTATAGCGCGTCTCCCCGCTTGGCGACTTATACAAAGGAAAGCCAGATGCCATTTGAGTGGCCGAGTATTGGGCCTAAACCATTTAGAGTGTTGCTTTCGACACGATGACATCGTGTCGAAAGCAACACTCTTAATGGTATGTATAAGTATGTAAGTAGATCAATAATACATAGTAATAATTACTACCGCTCAAGAATGAAATATATGACGAAGAGTATCTTCATTTTGGCCGGTATCAACGCTTTACAGTTCTAGGTGGGCACAGCTGGGTCTCTTTGTAATGAATACACACAGAACAATACCTGTTTATTCGAGGACACAAAATACAGTATCTTCACAATCTTAATATGCACACGTGGCTCGGGTGGATAACTTTTGGAAACGCGGCGAAGTCGGACGTAGATAGGCCACACATGTTTCCTCCGCTGTTTGTCGCCAAAGTGTCCGTTCCATTGACAGGTCCACGTTCGCTTATAAAAACATCAGAGGAGATTGACAGCTGACAACTGCCGACCTCAGTGTTGCTAACCATCGTATCCGAATACGCCCAAATCTATTAAGATTTGACGTTCCGTTTCCAATCTCCGACATAATTTATGTGCAGTACAGTATTTACGCAGCTTCACCTATGTTTGTTCCGTGCAGTAAAAATAAAACATGATGTAACTGACTCGTCCCAGTAAATGTTTCAACGATAAATATTTGTGTATTGATTGATGTTTACCTTGCATTGAACAATTACAACAAGCACTCAGCAATGATGCATTGATACCCGTACATTAAATTCGTATCAATTCAACATCTACAAAAGTGGATACATATTTAAGTATAATGTTTTTGAGGTGTCCAGTAATATAAAACGAATAGACCATGCTCGGCCCTAGAACAAATCGTAAGACATTTCATTGTACAGCAACTCTTAGTCAATAAGTTGTTAGATAGTTTATAAATAGCTATCTTCACAATGGTTGAATGGTAATCTTTGACAATTCGATGCAACAAAGAATTTTATTAGTTTTCCTTTATGCTAAAAGACACTCATCACTATTTACGCCATATTTTGCATGGAGATTACGTCAAATATCTATCTCTAGTAGCAATATATACTGAGAAATAGAATATTAAAAACGACCATTGGTAAGCTGACCTTCGTCGATTAAAACCTGCCAAGTATGAAAGGTGTCTACAATAGTGCTGCTATTATAGATAATTAGATAATAGTCACTAATCAGTATACCTACAAACATTAGGTAGTTAAACATAATTTATCAGACTCATATAGACTGATAGCACTGCTAATGATAACTCATGACATGATTGTGCTGTTATCTTGCATTATTATTGAGCAATATAGTATATACACGACAGTTAATAGTTTTACCATATCTGAAACATTACTTTCGTATTTATTACATACATACATATTAATTATATAACTGCTCGGTTGGCGTAGAGGTTTAAGCGGCAGTCTCGCTTGATACTACGCCGGGTGTTGTGGGTTCGAGTCCCAGACGAGACAACACTTTATGTGATAAAAAAATTGTTGTTTCGAGTCTGAGTGTTATTTGTGTATGTTGGTTGTATGTTTGTAAAGTCCCCCAAGACGCAGGAGTCGTTCTTAGTGTGGGAGTTGTTTTTAGAAAAAAAAATTAAATACTTCGTTTATTTGAGACACAAGTAATGTTGTCCAGACAAATATCACCTTAGTCTACCGTGACCTCGATTCCTGTAAAGAAACTGAAGCGTCGGCAAGTAATAATTAAAATCATTCATCATTCTATTTAAATGTAATTTAACTACAACCAATTTATCGCGATATAGAATCCGTAAGCCGTAGTTTGATTTCAATGTGTAAAATTCACGTTAACCCAAGAAGATACAATGTTGTCCGGATTTAATGTACCTTAATATTATGATTAGTCGATGTCCGGTCGCAAAAAGAATCCCAAGAGGTTTTATCGTTCAGATACTTTCAGGATAATAGTTTGTCCGATAGACGAAATATTTATATTGTAACTTACTAATTTAAAATGAAAATGGAACCTTAACAACATGTTTATAAGTGTTATTATCACCTACAATTGAAAACACAAAATGTTTTATTCGTTCATAATATCATTATGGCATAATGACATCTGATAAGGGTATTTGATATAAAACAATTTTCACAATAACCTGAATCTATTTTCGTGAGATTAATATAATTGACATTATTGAGATCAATTTGGAATAAAATTAAATGGTGTTTCGTTTAAATTAAATGATTTAGTGATAGATACACATTATACAGAATAACATTTATTTTATTAAAGATTCATTTTAGTAAAAGACATGTATAAAAAGATAAAATCCATGAAACATAATAAAATGCAAAACAATAACAAATTATTCTTTATACACAGTATTGACGTTTCGCTTCAATAGTGTTCCGTTGTCGGTGACATATGAAGAGCCTGTAATCGCCCTCGCCTTATCGCTAGCCAGAAACAGCACCAGGTCTGCGATCTCTTCTGGCTGTGATAGTCTTCCAAGAGCTGTATTCACAGCCCAGTTCTCCCACGCTTCATCTCTTTTAGCATCAGAACCAACCACGCTTTTTATAATGTCAGTGACTACAGGCCCAGGGTTCACAGTGTTTACTCTAACACCTTTTGGAGCCAAATCCAAAGCCACTGACCTGGTGAAGTGATCCATCCCTGCCTTGGAAGTGCAATATGCGAAATTACCAGAAGATATGGTATCCAGAGCTGCAATGCTAGAAATATTAACAATGTTCCCTTTGCTCTCGATGAGATGTTTCGAAGCAAGATGAGTTAAGTACACGACAGATCGAAGATTTGTCGTCATGATTTTGTCGTAAACCTGCATCGCTTTTTCTTCATCAATTGCCGCAATTTCTATAATGCCAGCATTGTTAATCAAAATATCAATTTTGCCACGTTGATCAATTGTTGTTCTGATAATTTTCTTGATATCGCTGTCTTTGGAGACATCAGCAACGATTAAAAGTGGAGTCCCGCCATATTCTTGACATGCTGCAGCGACTTCTTTCAATCTCTTTTCATTCCTTGCAGCTAGGACCACTTTAGCTCGTTCTTTGGCGAAAGCAACAGCTATGGCAGCGCCAATTCCAGCACTGGCGCCAGTTATTATAACTACTTTGTCACTAAACCCCATGATTCAATTATTGTAAAAACAGCAATACAGGAACGTTTTGTAATAAACAACAACACTGTTAAGGTAGTTGCTTTATATATAATAGTAAATCAACACTCAATGGTCAAGTAGTCACTTAAGAGTCGAGAGCAAATATTGCAAGTAATCTAGTAATTGGTTAAATTTGTCTTCCTAGCGTGTTATTATAGCAGTACTTGATAGATATATTGTATAGATAACAATAGGGTATGATAAGATAATTTACAATTTTATCACAGTACAGTCTACAAGAAAATGTTTGCTATTACAAAAAAAGAATTAAGTAAATATATTTGGCATGTTTTTAATGCGGCGACTAAGTAAAGCGAATACAAGTTTCAAAAATAATTAGAGTGGGTACCATATATTATAATGGGTTGGCAGCTAATAAGGAGTATCGTAATAAGTAAAAGTAATAAGCTTCGTTTTAATTTACTAGCAGCATTTTTTTTTTGGAACTGAATTAGTATCTAAGCGGAAACTTGATGATGAATAAAAATAGAAAATGGACATTCATAAATAATACAAATTTCAATATTTGGCAAATGATTTTGTCTTAAATGGAGTGTTTTGTATATGTAAATAAGACGCTTCTGCCTTTTAAGCCAAGTTGACGGAGCTTCTATTTTTGGTTACAGGGTAACAAGAAAACCTAACATAACCTACCTACTAATATTATTAGTCGCCAAGTCATTATTTATAACTCCTCGGCTATTATTTCAATTGACTTATATAGTTTATTTACGACCTAAACGCAGCTGCTAGTTTTAAGGTTTTATAACACCCTTAGTTTTGAATCTTATTTAATATAATAGTCGGGAAAATATTTAATCGCTTGCAACTCATTTTATTAGTTGCAAACATTTAATCATATTTTAAGTTATTAGTCACTTGGAAAATAATAAGCTAATATATTTCATGACTTAGTTTTAGCCAATACGTACCGATTATAGTTTATTATTATTGAGTACCCAGAAACTGAAAACACAGTTTTTTTTATAATTATTTATTTATTAAAAGATAAAGTGAGTAAGAATGTATCTGCATGAAATTTTATCTGACATTTCTATTTTCTTGCTGCCGCCTGCAATTAACCCGTAGGTTTACATACATAGATATGTATCACTAGAATCCTCATCAAAGAGTGTGTGTTGTGTCTCTTACTAGGTCCCTGAATTGTTTATGTTCACCTCAATGACATTCGATAAATATAAATTTGAAATTTGTGTTTTCGTCATTTACTGTTGATCCTGACTGTACTGAGTTAAACTATTATTAGTTTGATGCGAATGAATATTGCATGTCATTTTGCAGCGATAACAGGATTGTTTGCCTCATAAATAAAATAAAATAATATTTTTTGAATTTTATGGTTTGCCATAATGATCTTTGAATTATCATCATTCAGCCTAGAGACGTCTACTGCTGGACATAGGCCGCCCCCAAGGTTCTCCACACAGACCGATTTTGAGCAGCCCGCATCCAACCGCTTCCCGCGGTCTTAACCAGATCGTCGGTCCACCTTGAAGCCTACCCCTGCAGCATCGACCGCTACGTGGTCGCCATTCCAGAACCCGCCTGACCCAACGGCCATCGGTTCTTCGCGCTATGTGCCCTGCTCATTGCCACTTCAGCCTGGCTATCCGGAGAGCTATGTCAGTGACTTTGGTTCTCCTGCGGATCTCCTCATTTCTAATTCGATCTCGCAGAAAAACTACGAGCATAGCTCTCTCCATCGCCCTCTGAGTGACACTGAGCTTTCGGATAAGGCCCATAGTTAGCAACCACGACTCAGCGCCGTAGAACATCACTGGCGACACACACTGGTCAAAGACTTTCGTCTTGAGACACTGCGTTATATTGGACGTGAATATACATATATGCCGTAACTTTTGAATTAAAAGTAAGCAAAATGTTAGTTATATTATAAAAACTAAGATTCGTAACATCCATTTAACAATTTTACTAATAAATCACTTACATTTGTCAAAAACCCTGAATAACAACCAGTATAACAATAGGTATGTTTATTGATGTTTATAACATTATCATCTTCGTCCTGACGTTATCGCGGTTGCATCCAAGACTTCTCTTCGCCTTGGATGCCAGGTTCCACTTTCTGGTCTAACCATAGCTGACAGAATATTAGATTTTCTACGGAGTGACTGCTGCTAACCGCCGCAACCCAAAGGGACAGCAATATTTCATGGCTGAGACAAGTGACAATATTTCAAAGGTACTAACACCTATAATGACTATCAAAGATCCTCATGACAGCCGGGGCGGACAGTTTAACGTACTCTTCAAGGCACGGGGCATGAGAATTAACTTTACTACGCACACAACCTCAAAAAATCAGTGGTGCACACCGTGGGTCTAAACATGATACCCTCTACAAGGCAGTCTGTTGATATTTTGCCTAGACTTTCACTGCCCTCTGAGAAAGAGCATTCCATAAATGCCAATTCCAGTGACTGCATGCAATTCAGTTAAAAAATATTATAACCGAGAGGATAATTCTTATAGGTATCTAGTTAAACGTAAAACAGTTGTGTCCAACAACGGTTTTATGTCTAACTCTTTAACTAGAAGGAAATATTGTCCTTTGAAACCATCTTAACGAGTTTTGAGAGATAAAACCAACAACATAAGCTAGCCTACATATATTAAAAACGTCGTAACTATGAAAACGATGTCGAAGGACGTTGTACTTGGCACGTAGCGATCACTTATGTAAACATTCCTCTGGAGACTCCCAACGTAGATCGATCTAACTATACTAGCCATTCAACCATAGCCCTCCAGTCTTAGTTTGTGTACCAAATGTGACCTAGAATACTAAAACAAAATATACAGAACGAGTTACGAGGTCTTCTTCATACTGAAAGAATAGATGACGATTCGAAATGGTATCGTCATTTTCCTTTTTAACCGATATACGTGTAAAATCTGTGAAAGGTTGTTTAATACTTTCACAATTTAATTACAATATAATTTAAGATTATTAGAAAATATTTCGCTCGCAGCGGCAAGTATGTAAATTTAACAAATAATAATAAATATGATAATAATATTTTATAAATTGGCATGTTACATTAAAATTGCTTAGTTGTGTATTTTGCAGATTATAAAGGTAAAGTAATAAATAAACATCGTTATCGGGCGGGTAAAAATGGTGGCAGTGCGGTAGCGCACGACAATAGGGTTGTCATACGTATGCGTCACGTAGGTGCATACATTTAATAAGCTTTTTCGATTATGTTATATCGTACAATACCTTTATTTAATTAAAATGTATTATAGTTTTAAATGTTTTTTTAAAAGTATAGCTATATAGTATTGTATTTTTTTTCGTATTGTAATAACTTTTTCACTTATTACTCTTTACTACTTCAATGTAATTTGAAAGTTAAGGCGAAATTATTTTCAAAAATATTAAATTATTATTTCGCAGTCGTCATATATTGGATAAAATTTTTACAAGCATCTATGTTAAAAATATGTTTTAATCTATTCTTAACTTTCATATTTTTGTTGTAATGTTAAAAAGTGACAAACATATTTTAAAAATTGGCAACACTAACATTAAGTGAAAAATTACCTATATAAACTTTCAAATTATTTCACAAGTTTAAAATAAATACGTCTTTGTTATGTCAAATGAAGTCGAAAGGTCATTTTCTTACTTAAAATGTTTTTTTTTCCAGCAGACATATTTAACTAACAGAAAGCAGTATAAATAAGATGTTGGTTTTTTATTCCAAGTAGACCTAAATATCTTCAAGGAATATTTTAACAAAAAATATTCAATAAAAAGTAATTGAAAAATATTTATGTGTTTCATTTCAAAATTATTTCTAACGAAAAACCTACATTAATTATTTTGTATTGACTTAGTTAGGAGTGATTATTAAAATATAATTTAATTTTTATATTTTCATAAGATACACAAGGACAAATTGAAATATAGATTCTTAATTACATAAAGATATCAAGTAATAACATTAAACTATTATTTAAAAAAAATGTGCATGCTATATGGGTACGCGCGGCAACCCTAGTGTCGAATGCCACGACCTTCACCCGCTGGATAACGATGTTTAGTAATAAACGGCATTATGATAAAAATAAGTGCCTAGTAATTTTGTTGTATCTCTATCTCTAATAATAATACACTTTATAGGTAGATAAAAAATCCACCCGCTTCATCGGCTTGTGTTGATGGCCTTCCCCAATACAGCTTTCAAAGTAAGCTGAAAAAGACTCTTAAAAATATTTCATATTAAGCCTACAGGCACCTTGAGGTCTTAAACACTGTGTACATTAAAGGCTTTCTTTAATGTGCCTCTTGTTCCCGATAATGAAGAGACACAAAGAGAACCCAATATTTTTCGTCACTGGAATATATTTTTCTTCTTGTTAACTTATTGTCCTGTCAGTTGCCACATTGTGAGGCAGTAAATTTCCAAAATAAAATAGCCTCCTGCAGTTTATTTTTTTCATTCAGCGCTTTGGTCTTGTGACAAGTTTAATGCAATTTTAAAATTGCTTTGGAGAAAGCCTTTTCAGAATCCAAAGTGTTGTTGAAACGATTTTGTCTTCATATTTCTCGATGAGACAAATTTTCCAATAGTAAAATATTATATATTATATGTGTTTAGATTTTTTTCTAGAAATCTCAAGAGAGATCAAGACGTATGGTTAAACTTGATTTCTATAAGAGAAAATAAAGCTGGTCGGAGCAAACACAAGATTAATAAGTTCGAGACATTGGCACAGTTTGTGGGTGACACATACCTACGTAAACGTACTTAATGCTTAAGTTACGGACAGTTCTTAGTAACTTTCGTGATAATAACTCAATCTCCTATTGGTAGTACAGTGTAGCTTCAAGATATAATATGTACGTTGAGCAAAAATATGTGATCCTGCTTTAATGACATTTGAAGGCTACTTGAGCGAGGAATATATTATACCTAATAGAAAGAATTTAACACTATAAAACACCTTCTGCTTTGTATGAAAGTGTTTGTTTGAAAGTAATGCCACACTATAAATGAACAGTTTCAGTGGGTAGAAACAGTTATTTAAATATAAAACATCGCTACTAACCCCAAAATAATGTTAAACAACAAAAATGAGGTGGATACCAGAAGTCAGTTCACCTAAGCGCGTTGTAATAATCGCACGGTAAAGCAAAGTTTGCACCTAATTAAGTTTCTGAACTATCCCGCGCGGAGTACTATTGTGAATGAATTTGAATTTAGAACTACCGTACTAGTTCGAAGCTTTTCCTATTCGACTTTAAATGGCGGCCAAGCCTCACCGAATTCCGAATTACGTGGATACTTTGCATTTTTTTCTACGAATTTATATGGCTTTCGGTAAACTATGGCTGGATCGTGTGAAGTCTAGGACTGTTACATGGACAGGTAAATGTATATTGTTCCTCGTTTTACGTACTACGTATATCTATTTTTATGCCCTTTTTATTGACTACGCTATGGGCGCAGTGTTTTAATAGTTCCTTGCGCAACTGCCAAGCGTCGAGGGATGCCACTTCATTCTATGTTCATATGTACAAAAGTGATCCACTGATAGAGGTTCTTTTTATTGCGTGCTAGTTGGTGATCTACCACAATGTAGTTCCTTGTTAAGTAATAATGTGATCGGCAACTAAACGTGTTGCTGTGTAAGTCTCAATTCAGAAACGACTTGTAACATTGATGTGAAAACACCAACTCGAATAGAATGTACCCAACCGCTAAATTACAAAGTATTTCGTGAACATCTAGGTATATCTATATTTAGCGAAATATCTGCTAAGTATCCATGATGATGACACTTTATTCTAGTCATTTTAGAGCATTTTGAAGGAAGAGGATATAATTATGTACAATTTTCCCAAATAGAGATTTTTCTAAAAAGATTGCCACTGTAAACATTTTTGGCTGATAATTGCTGTATTCCGAAAGATAATATTGTAACATCATTATAATAATAATTTCATTAAGAAAGTATGGTAAACTCTTTTTTTAATAAATGCTATCCAAGAGCACCTGTATTCGGCTATTGGTATCTTTCTAGACTATTCCATAAAACTAACATTCACCATTTTCCAACATAACGTTGAACCATAACCAAGAATTAATCAACAAAGCTAACTGTGAAACATGGAAAAGTTGAGCACTTTTTTAAATTTTAGCAGACACAGCCATCAATTTCCGGCGGCTTAATGTTCGAGCTCACAAAAGGGCTTCAGTTACGTATTTCCTATACGTAACTGGGTTACGTAACGTAACACCTTTTGTGAACTTCATATACATATTATCATGGTTACCATAAAAAAGGGATCGCTTCCCCAAAAAAATTTTAACATACCAACTCATTCATATTTTACGCTCGGCAACATCCTTTTTACGCCGTGAGAACTCTCTTATGTAATTCGCTCAATTTGGAATATAATTCGCTTGTTAAGCAGAAAGGGTTATTATTTAAAGCTAAGTCAGATAATATATTACAGCACCCTTTAAACCTTTGAGGCCAATAATTGTTTTAAGTTTTTCGCAGTAAACATTCGCAATTATACTTGGAGCAGGTAATACATGGGGAGATGTGATATGTTTTCGTTTAGGGCACTGAAAGTTGTAAGGAGCATAAATACATATAACGTAAAGATTTACATATTAAGGTGACTCTAAATAGTAATTCCGTGTACTTATATTTATCCACCCACTTTTATATTATAATGCAATGGTGTCTATTTGTTTGTCTTTAATTACGTTAAAACAGAGCATCGCATCGACGTCACTTTTGGCATTGAGATAGTTGAATAGCAGGGGAGTGACGTAGGTTCTTGCGGTAAAATATACCAATTCCACGGCAAAAAGAGGTTTTACTCAAATAAGCGCTCTAGTTGGCGTTACGCGCGCTGACGTAGGCAGATTAAGGCAGTTTTAGGATTCATTTGACTGCGCAAGCAAGGCTGTGGATAACAGCTTATCGTAAATAAAAAGTATTATACTAAACTGTCTCAAAGCTTAGCTTTCATAGTTTCCCGTAAAAATATAAATTCAAAACTAAAAACATGGCTTGCCGGGTAAACACGCGTTGGTATATACTTACAAAGTTACTGAAATGAACGAGATTATACACCGAAAACGATATCCCTAAACCTGTTCACCTCAAATTAAATCAAATAGCTATTAATAGACCAGTGAATAAATACCAACTGAACAAATTAATACGTAAAAGTTATGTTACGTTATAAACAGAACTGATATTCAGTTCTGTTTGTAACCTGTCCCAATCCTGAGTACTGGAACTATTTTGTATATTAAGGGTAAACGGTGGTAAGTCTATTGCGCTGGTTTACGTTACCTTGGGAATGTAGAGGCCTGGTAGACGACAATGATATCTTTAAACGTGATAATATACACATTCACTTTAGATACATTAGGGACTACACAATGGGAAGACATGAGTAGAACCAATAACCATAATAAGCCATGAGCCGTGTTCTAAGTTGAATATTCTAAACTAAGATGAAGTAAAAGATACAGATAAGCCGTATACACCACTTTGAGTAACTTCTTTTCTTTACATAATCATGATCAGCTTTAATTGTAATCTCTCTCACTGTTGAGAACAAGCCTCTCCTCATTAAGAGAAGGGTTAGTGCATTGACCAACATGCCGACCAAGTGCGGATTCACAGACATCACAGTATTTCAAGAAAATTATGGAGAACTCTAAGACATGCAATTTTCCTTACGATATTTTTATTTACCGTTGAGCAAGCGATAATGAACAATATAATCCACTCATCGCTTGGAAAATTAGGCTCTACAAAGTAGATCAATATGAATACGTACATTAATATATTAATACTAAGTTACCCAGATAGAAACAAATTATAGGTTTTTTTTTTAACTTGTATTCATGATTCATAGCAGAATTTTACGTAATATCTCTTTACATAGTCCGTATGGCTGTACGGATTCCTCAAACTTTCTCATAGTCGACAATGTGTTTTATTGTTACGCCGGAATAAAACTTCTAGCGGCTTTTGTTAGTCATCTATTCTTGCCAGAGACAAAGGGAAAACCGTTGTAGAAATCGAAATGGATTCGAACGAGCAACGAAAGTTATTTTAAATAAATTGCTTGATTGCTTTTTCGGTTGTGTTTATGAGTGGACGTGGGAAACGTGGCCTCCTAACATTTGCGGTTGATGTATTTTGGGAGGTTTGAATTTAATAGAATAGCAAGGATTTCGTTGAAATTATCTTAAGTACAAATGAGGAAATTAAGTGTAATTACAATGGTTCAACCATTGTAATTACACTTAAGTAACTTGATTTTAAGCACAAGTTGCATGTAATTTTTCTTCACATTTCCCGTTGAACAGTAAATATGTGTACGACGTCACAAAGTCTCGCTGTTCAATATCTCATATTCGATTCCTGCACTGAATAGCAAGAAAACTTTATTCTACTTATGGGTTTGCGTAATTTATACTCAGAAACCATGTTAAGTGTTTTCCTCCGACAAGTAGATATTTACAGAATCTTGAATTGTTCAACTATTTGCTATATTTCAACAGGTCAATAGTTTGCGATGATACACTTCTTTTACGATAGAAAATTTGTACGACATAGAAATAAGTTCATCGGAAAGGATATTTTTTCAAAATCTTAGTAAAATAGTTGGTAAATTTAATAATTTCGACAATTTCAAATTCACATTATATAAATATGTACCACAAATAGAGCCCACTTTCTCCCAAATTGATAGTATAAAACTTTTTGCACGTAAACACTACTCATATGTATTGATAAACCAAATTGTATGGTAAACGATGTCAAACACTGTCGATACTTATCACTTGTAACATTACAATGACATATTAACTCATTCATTGTTTATTATAAGTGTTTTTGGTGCGAAGCTACTGCTCTGTTACGAACTAACAACTTTACTTAATTTTGAAATAACTTGTCGAATTAACGTCGAAAAAATATAAATACAATATTACATGACTAACCTCAACGACCTCATTTTGCGGAATGACTTGCTTTAAGATGGCGCTTGCGCACCAGTGTTGCCCCTTGAATTAGTGATGTGCCGTAACATCCTCCGGGGCGTTGAAAGGATGGCTTCCAAACGTTATTCTGTGTCGTCCCCTTCCATGGCCGGTAAGGGGCACATCTTGTGTACTGCTCTTCTAAATACTACGCCCTTTCCTGTTGTGACATCAGCAACTCGGCTGACTCCGTCGGTCCCTGGATACAGACGACTGATTCTGGCCAGTCGCCATTAAAGTGGAGGCAGGTTGTCCTCCTTGAGAATCACGAGGTCCCCAATGTTCAGCTGACCGTGCGTTGTTCGCCATTTTGTGTGCTGTTGAAGGTCAGCCACGTACTCCCGGCGCGTCGGTAAGAATTCACAATATAAATTCGCGAAGCTGGTTTATGTGCTTTCAAAAAGGCGATCAATTTATATCAATCACAAATCTCGCGAGACAGACCAAGACGGCGTGTTAATTTTTTGAGGCAAGCGGAAGTTGACAGTTCAGTGTGACCATAGTCAAAATTCACAATAGACTCAACTAAACGTTACTAAATCGATATAATCGACTTGACCTATCATAAAACTATTTCTATTTCAAACACCAAGTATAATGTCATTATGGCATTAGGTCTTTAATCAAATGATTTATTACAGCAAACTATCTTCAGACAATAAACGTTTGGTGATATTAGTTTATTTATGGTAAGTAGTTAGAGTAGGTTAATTATGAAAAAATGGCTAGGTTAGGTTAGGTTAGAACCTATGCGAAGTTACGCAGTCCTATAAGTATGGCAATGCCCCTTTTCAGTCAGCGGGGCTTACCTATTGTACGTATCCTTTTTCTACTACCTCATCTTTGCATTGCCTTTAACTGTATCACAGAGATATTTTATGTGACCATGTAATAACTGAATATTTATAGATGTGTGGATGATGTAAATAAGTTGCCTCGATGTGTCAAACTCACTGTGAGTGAGTTTGAGTCAGGTGCGTTGTACCCGTTAATTTAATGTTCATAACGGCCCGGCCACAGCCTATAGCGGTGGTGGAAGCGGCGAGCGTTTTCGATGTACATTATTTGAAGGGGGTTAGGCAAGGGGTTAGGGTTTCATAACTGTAAATGTTCGTTCTCAATACACAAACTATACGGACAATGGTTTTGTAGCTCTATCTTCGTGTATTATGGAACTAACCGTAGTACGCCGATATAATCTTACTTTTTTTTATAAATGCAAAAGTTTGTAAGGATGCATAGATGGTTCGATCATGAAAAAACTAGTGAGCAGATATTGATGAGACTTGCAGTAATATATCATAGACATTAAAAGAGCACTGTATGTGCTTCCTTGTCCCGATGACCTATGCGGGCGGAACCGCGCACACAGTAAGTGAGCAATATCTCTGGATGTTTTAAAGCTTGTTTTAAATTTTCTTTTGGGATGTGTACTATGCATCTTTGTTTCTAAGCTCCCACGATTGCAGTACTCTTGCAAGCGCCATAAGAAGGGTGCTTTTATATCATTAATTAGAAACTTAAAACGTCAACACAACGTGAGTCTAGGTAGATATTTCAATATTATATCGCACGTTACAAACATAAGGGTATTAAGTCCGAAAATTTGAATTTTTTTTTACTTGCTTTTCGAAAACTACATTCTTTTCTCCATTAACTGGTAAAACAATAATATTTAAATTACAAATATTTTTTTAAATAGAGCAACACATGTCTTTCTTGACTGTTTATGCGCTCCCTTTTCGCGACAGTCAAGACAGTCGCATATTAGTTAGTTCAGTTGCCGCGTATCGCTCGTACCCGCCGCACGTGTCGTTGCGAGTTAAAACCAGTGCAGACGTCAATTTCGAGGCAAAATATAAAATTATGAGTATTCTAAACAGTATTATCCTTAGTTAATACCTTTTTGCCTGTTTACATTAATACAAGTTCGAAGTTTTACTTAAAATAATACCCTGTTGCCTGGTCAATTTCATTAAATGTGTTATTTTCAACAAAATAATTTTAAAATGCTACTTTATAGCCCCCGATTTGATTGAGATAATACTATACTGCTTGACAGCTTTATTTTGTGATTGATAGTTTCAAGTTAGATACTACCTTTTAGACTGTCGCTTATTTTATTTTTTTATAGGTTTTAGTTAAACTCGAAACAATGAAACGAAGTAAGAGGGCTCAATTAATTATGAGAGCAATCTGCGATCGCGTAACTGCACCAGACAGCACTTCAAATGATGAAAATAGAGACCTGTTTGCTGACAGCGACAATAACAGCGATCCAACGTATATTCTCGAAAAGCCTACGCAGCACCGCCCTCAGTCGTGTGTGTCTGGTTCATCAGGTATCTAGCCATCAAACGTGCGAGTATCTTTCTTATTCCGAAGATGTTTTTAAAAATAAAAAGCCTTCCCTCGGCACCAGGACCGCAGCAATGTTTACGGGACCAGTGCATCAGGAATGGAGAGTCTGGTTTCCCTGCAATATTAAGAAGGATGCTATTGGGGCTTCTAAGCATTCTGCTCATCAAAGATGCAGTCCTCTTGCGTATGATCGCTTCAAAGCTGTCTATGTTTGCCTCAGCAAACATGCTTGACGCGCTACAAACCCACGGAACACCCAATAGTATCCGGAATGCGTTATTGTATTGCACGCGTAGAGCGTTGTAGCTTCTCTGCGTATATCTAAGTCGCAGGCTGCAGGTGTAAAAAGTCTGGCAGTATGCCTTGAACAGAGTAATTTTAACATCCTTAGTACACCTAGCAAACCTTTGTTTTTGCGGCCTGCAGTAAGTGCAACAGTTTTCTATGTTGGCATCATTTCCATAATATTCAGACGATTGTAAATTTCATAACAGCAATATTGTTGCCGATAATACGTTGATCGGAGAAACTAGTCAAAATGATTTGAATGTGACTCTCACAGAATAAAACAATGACGGTGCATTACTCGACGTGACCAATCTCACTAATCAACTACACTGTGAGTATAAACATTGTTATGCAGCCATTTCTACGATTTGCTTTCAATGTCAAGGATTTCTTTGCAACCTTCAGTTTGCCAAATTTTATTTAGACAATGACTGTACTTTACTCTTCTAAAGACGCGAAGATCTTTTCTAATTCTATGAAGAAAATAATCAGGAGAAAACGTTATTTAGCATTAAAGTATTTAAATTGAAAAAAGAATAAAGTAGATTCACGAACACTTAAAGATCCTTCTGATGAAACTACGTGTAGATTGAAATGCACGACAAAAATAGATGAAGCAAAACGAAAGCAGATTTTTGATTACTGGTCATTGGGCGATATTAATAGACAAAGAAATTAAAAAAAAAATAGTATGCAAGAAATAAAACCAAAGCAACGTTCTAATCGTTGCCAAGTTGTATGAATAAAAAACCTTTACGTGCTCTAAATAAAAAACCTTAATAACGCATTTGACTTCAATATAGGGGATCAAAGAATTCGAATTTGTAAAAAGTTTTTCTAGACTACCTTAGACATCAATGATAAAGTAATATTAACGGTTAGACAAAAAAAGAAACAAGATGGATTTGTTACTGAGTATTTAAGAGGAAAATATTCGAAACATGTTGAATTAACGGAAGAAACTGCTCAAGTTTGTAAGTTTATTGACTCAATACCCCGAATATAGGGTGCATAGGGTTCCCACCAAGAACTTAGGGTCCCAAGCCAACCTGCAAGTGGTGCACCTGCCGATCAACGGACGAGGCTCCGGCAAACAAAATATCCCGATAAGCGGCAATAGGCTCGCCACCTATTACGTGGGATCAAAACACTGGCGAAAAGTGGGCGTTTAATATGTCTCTGCCTACCCCTTCGGGGAAACAGGCGTGAGTCTATGTATGTATGTATGTATGTATCCCAAATAGAGAGTCACTATATCAGAGCACAGAGCAGTCGTCAATACATGGAAGGAAGTAAGAGTTTAACGCAAATCTATAAAGATTTTAAAAAAGAATTTGAATCCAAAACGAAGAGATTTGTAAAAGTCTACATTCTCTAACATCAACACATATAACTTCTTCATCGTAGCCTGTTACAATTATAGCCTCGATCTCAAGATTAAGATACTTACTTACCATTTTTGAAATATATATTTTTTATCCAATCAGTATTTTATTTATGATAATCCCTTACTCAGATAGGTTAAACATAACCTTGTACTTCATAATATGGTATCGATATTAAATACTACTCGTTATTAACTTAAAATAGTAAATATTGGTTAAGCTAAATAGTTGTAAGTTAAACATCTGAGCTATGTGAACTGCTTAAAGGGTATCATTTTTACCCAGTCCCATAAAAACACCAATAAAACTAAAATTACTGTTGATACACCAACTAAACTTACTCAGCACAAAGAAGGATAATGTACATTTAAATCTAGGTATCATTTGAAACATTTGAATTAGTAGTTCCGGATCTGTGATTTTAACAAAATTGAAAACGCGATATCTCCAAACACTGTTTTCGAAGATAATACCCTTTTATTTGTGACGTGCGATATATAAAGTTTTGTTATAATATATAGATAATATTGTTCGGTAACACATACTATTACTATTGTATATCTCAAATAACACAGCCAGTCTGTCTGTTGCAAGTAATTAGTTAATTTAATTGAATATTTAACTTTAATTAACTTATTTGAAGTTTCAACTTTTGATAACTTTGACTTTGTTTTGTGTCAATATATATTGAAACTATTAATTTTGTTAGACAGTAGATACCTGTCACTTGCCTGCACTTGCAGTAAACAGGCTAATACTTTGTTGGTTTCAAAGAATTAAAAAATATTAAGTTTTGATTGTTAATTTTATTTAACGCTTGTCCGGACCCTTTTGAATTTTAATTATGTCAGCTATCAAGGACTTGCGTGCGGCTACTGGTGTTATTGCATCAGATTTGCGCTGGTTTGCCTCGGCCAGTGCCTTGGTGAACCGGCCTGATCGCCAGCAGGCCTTACTACAAAGATACGAGCGGATCGATGATCGCCTGGCAAGTGTGGAACAGCAATTCCACACTTTCAGCACTTGCTGTCTCGAAGTGTCAGTTAATGACTTCACCGCTGACCAGCGAAATAAGGTCAGCGAAGACTATGCCCAGGTCTTAAACCTGTATGATGCTGTCTCCAATAGTGCGAGACAATTGGTTGCCGAGAGGGATGGGCAACCCGGCTTGAAGCAGGAGCTTCCTAGGTCAGCACCGGGGCTGGTGAGCAGGCTTCCTACCTTAGACCTCCCCCATTTTGATGGCTACCTAGGAAGCTACCTGGGCTTCGTTAATTTGTTTGACAGCCTGGTCAATGACAGGGCTGACCTTCGGCTGGCACAAAAATTGGCCTATTTGATGTCGGTTCTGGATGGGGAGGCCAAGGGCCTCATCCAGCATCTGGCCGAGTCTGACGAGGCGTACAACCGCCGACACGCATATTGAACAGATTTTGAGTTTGCCCACGCTCACCCGGGTCTTTGGGTTGTAGACCCAACTTTTGAACCCGCTTTTAGTGGCAATCAATGCACTTAAGTGCCTTGACCTGCCCGTGGACCAATGCTCCTACCTATTGGTGCACATTGTGCTGAAGAAGCTGCCTGCCGACCTGAGATCGCGTTTTGAGCAGCGCTTTGGTGGGGACAGCGCGACCCATCTTTGCTGACCTGGAGAGGTTCCTGGAGGATGAGTGCCAGGTCTTGGACAACTCCGGTGGTGACACGCCGGCTAAGACGCAGCCACCCAAGGTCAAGGAGCAGGCTCGCGTTCACACCCGAGCCAGTGTTGACCGGCGCCCTCCTCGCTTTGCAGTCACGCAGAGCCCAGTGGAGTGCTCTTACTGCAAGGTCACGGGGCACAGAACCTTTGCTTCTCTTGTTTAGGGTCCCACTATCAGCGAGACTGCCCAAACTCTCGCCCCTGTCCTCACTGTGGAGGACAGCATTTGGACATTCTCTGCATGAATGCCAGAGAGGTAGGCCGCTTGTCCAACCAGCCGACGCCGCGCACGGGCGGGTGTTTTGAAGTTGGCAGCCGAGGCTCACCGGCACGCAGCCGAGAGTCGCCTCGCTTAATTGATCGCCGCTCACCCTGTTTGGAGAACCGTAGCGTGCGCACGCCTCCTCTCTCTCGCGCACCTGAATGTGCGACCGCTCAACGTCACCAGCACCATGACTGCTGCCCCAGGTATTCCCATCCTTTGGCGGAGCGTCCCCGCCTTGACTCGCGCCCACCTCGTTTTGGGCGGGTGCGTCATTATGACCCCCCACAGATGGCGCGTGGATCGAGTCATCGCGCCTTTGAGGACTTCAAGCCGCACCCCCATTTTGACTTGCCTGGTCCTGGCCAACGGTCGCCGCCCAGGCAACAATAGGTTATTGACCCCTGCCCTATAACGCCAACCTCCCCCATTGAGACCGTTATCCTACCAACGGTTGCTGTTAGGGTCTGGGGACCCACGGGTCCTCTGTTGTTGTCCGTGCTATATTGGACACAGGTTCACAAGGTTGCATTGTTTCCACTTATTTGGTAGGGCAGGTTAAATTAAATATGGGCTCTTTTCCGAATTGTATACGGGGCATAGGTGACGTAGCCTCCAATGTTGAAGGGCAAGTTAAGGTTTTATTTGGCCCTGTTGAATCTTCACACCCGAGGATTAAAACCTCGGCTATTGTATTGAAAAATATTTTGGGTATGCATCCACAGAAACAGCTACCTGCTGCTGTGGTGAATTTGACATCGGGATTGGAACTGGCAGACCCCAAATTTGACACACCGGGACAAATCGACTTGTTGATTGGCTCTGATGTCCTCGGTGGAATTTTGATTGGTGGGAAACGGGTCTTGGTGCCAAATGGTTTGACTGCCATCCCGACCATATTTGGATTTGCTTTGATGGGACCTGTACCTAGGGAACCCCCTCCACCCGAACTTGATAATTTGTTGGCTGTAGGCTCCGCTCTCTCTGATGCGGTTCAGAGGTTTTGGGAGGTAGAGGAGCCTTCTCAAGCTGCCCGTTTGAATCCGGAACATGAGGAGTGCGAGCTGTTTTTCCAGAACAACACTGGTCGACTCTGTTCTGGTGGGATTGTTACGAGGCTACCCTTTCTGTCTGTTCGGCCTCCGCTTGGTGAGTCACGACCTTTAGCCGAAAAGAGATTGTTGGCTATGGAGCGTCGCATGGGTCGTGATCCGGAGCTCAGACAGAAGTACATTGAGCTCATGAGAGAATATGAACAATTGGGACACATGTCTGTGTCAAATTTGGATTGGCGTTCGGTGGAGCATTACTTTCTCCCGCATCATGCGGTATTGAAGCCATCGACTGGCAAGCTGCGCACAGTGTTTGATGGTTCTGCGCAGACTTCAACAGGCGTATCCTTGAACCAGTGCTTGCATTCTGGTCCCAAGTTGGTCAAGGACCTTTGTACGGTTTCATTACCGTACATATGTATTTGTTGACGTGGCAATACTCGAACGGCCCCACATACCTATTTTTATGCTTTATATAAAACAACGTAATTAGCATTTTACTTCGAGTGCACCTTTAACTGTGCAACTGTACGTACCAAGAGAAAGAAACATTATCTATTTTTACCTGTGTAACATTGAACTCTAATATATATGTATTTAACTTTAACTCAACTTGTGCTTCTTTCTGTGTGCTCCAACAACTATAACTCAAATTAACTCTTACTACAAGTGTAGGTATGCTAACTGGCTCCTACATTCATGGTCCTTCGGCAGTTTGTGTGACTTAGTGTATTCGGTTTTTTCTTTGTGACAGCGAATCGGTTCAGCTGGTCTCCCGGAAGAGGGTCGCCCCCGTTGAATTGAGAAGGCGCACATACCACACGAGATTACAGGTACACTAAGTTTACCAGCGACCGTAACAACAACAACCACTCAAACTAGCATAACTACTAGAAGATTCCTCAACTACTAGAAGAGTTTTCAACTAGGTAGATATGGAGAAACTTCAACTGCAATCAACTTGCTTTGAAAGCATCAAAAGCCTGTGTACAAACTATAAAAAGGATAGCCTGTCCCGCAAGAACCTTGAGTACTTGAAGAAACGTCTGGAGTCTTTGAAGAACCAGTGGAGTGACTTTGCAGCAAGACATGACATTCTTGTGCAAGAATTTGAAGACAAAATCATCAAGTACTTTAGTGAAGACATTTTCGGCGTTACAAAAACGATGTACGAGTCCACGTAAAAGAATATCTTATCCTTGCAACTGCACTTTCAACAACAACAATTAAGTGAAGTAAAATTTGATTTATCTGATTTGAGCGAAAATGCTGACGATTACATCAAGCGTCTGATAGTGCGCCAGGAATGTAATTTTAAGGCTATCGATCGTGCTATGTCAAAGATAGATGTTGCGCATATGAACGAGAAGTGGGAACTTGAAGACCATCTTTCGGTGCTGAAATCAAAATGGGACACTATCGACAGACTGCACTGGGAATTAGAGGCTTCCCTGAAGGGTAACAACGAAAGCTACTACGCTATGTTCCTTGACATTGAACATAAATATGACGAAATGAGAAGACAACTCAATAGCAAGATTTGGTCTACGACGCACTATCAAAAATCTGCCCCGAGAATTGAAATACCCGAATTCTCGGGCAGTTACACTCAGTGGATATCCTTCAAGGATCTTTTCCAACAACAACAACCCTACAATAAACAAGGCGCAAAAGATGTAGCATCTTAAGATGAAGTTGAGAGGTGAAGCTGAGCGGCTGGTGCAGCACTTAACCATTTGCGCTGAAAACTATAACGCTTGTTGGGAAATCCTCATTCAACGTTACGACAATAGCCGTCTGCAATTCACGTCTTACATGAATACCATGCTTAACTTACCCGTCATCCAACAACCGGATGCATTCAACCTAAAAAGAATGCATGACGTGATTACTGAGTGCTTGAACGGGTTGTCGAACATTGGACTAGATACATCAACCTGGGGTCCGATGATCGTGCATGTTATGTCACCGAAGTTGGATAGCACTACCTTTGCTGAGAACATCAAAGAGCTTCAAGACCACAGGGAATTACCGAACTTGCAAGAGTTTATCTACTTCCTTGAAACTAAGTTTATGGCATACGAATCCATGAAGAACCCCAAGAAAGATAGCTTCAGCTCCCAGAAACAAACAACTTCAAAATCAGGCAACAAAAACCATTTTTCAATGAATAAATATAACAACGATTACAAGAAAAACTATTCGAAAACACATCACACTGGATACGGACAATGCCCTCATTGCAACGGAGGTCACGTGTTGATGCAATGTGCAAAGTTCGTGGACATGAACGCAACGCAGCGAAACGCGTTAGTCGCCAAATTACGTTTATGTAAAAACTGCTTATTTAGCCATGGCAACAAAGAATGTACTTCTACAAAGGTGTGCAAAGAATGCAGTTTGAAACACCATACATTATTACACGATTCTAAGAAAACAAACGTAAATACATCGAATCAACTAGCTTCCAATGAGACGGAGGTCCTGCTGACTACAGCCCTACTGAAAGTGAAGTCGAATGATGGAACTTTTGTAACTTTGCGAGCGCTTTTAGATCAAGGCTCGCAAGTTAATTTGATCACGGAGAATGCTGCACAACTGTTACGACTGCCTAGAAAAAAACTGTATGCTGCTGTATCGGGTATCGGAGCGGTATCTGGCGACTGCAAAGGAAGCTTTCAACTTACATGTAGCTCAATCAGCTCAGACTACACCTTCGAAACGCAAGCCTTGATAATGCGAAAGCTAACAAGCAAGCTGCCTAACCGTACTTTCGAAAAAATATATTGGTCTCACTTGGACAACGTCAAACTCGCAGATCCTGATTACAACATCTCTCGCCCTGTTGACATGTTGCTCGGTGCGGATATATACTCGGAAATATTACAAGATGGAGTATTGAGAGGTCAGCCGAACTGCCCAATCGCAAAACAGACACGTTTGGGCTGGATATTATGTGGTAAATTGAAAACTTTCAATTGTCATGTAACCTTTGTCGACCTAGATCAACTAACTAAATTTTGGGAGACTGAAGACATTTCTTTGCCAAGCCAGGATATCAGCCGTAATGATGAATGTGAAGAGTATTACCAGAAAACCGTACAAAGAGACGCGAACAACAAATATATCGTCAGCATGCCTATCACTGCAGATTTTCCAAACAAGCTCGGTAAATCAAGATCAATAGCCATTTCTCAATTTCTTCAGTTGGAAAAACGGCTAGAGAAAAACAAAAAGCTCGCACTCATGTACCGAGAATTCATCAAGGAATACAGAGAACTGTTAGCGCTCGATGACGGTTACAAGTATCCTGCGGCCGCTGACGTGCTCATGAACGACTGTTATGTCGATGACGTCATCAGTGGGCACCACACGGTCAGTGAAACTCGAGAATTGCAAACTGCGCTTCTCAATTTGACCTCAGGAGGCGGCATGAACTTAAAAAAATGGTCAGCCAACCATCCTGCACTCCTCGACTCACTGACGATCAAATCTCAAACAACAGACAATTTGAGTTCAAGCCTGATGAATCGACAAAAACCTTGGGACTCGGCTGGAACCCTAACGAAGATACATTCATCTTTAACTGGTGCCTGGAAGGAAAATCTACACGCCGTACAACGAAGAGGAACCTGCTATCGGAGATTTCCAAACTATACGATCCTTTAGGCTGGCTTGCCACCATAACTGTTCGCGCTAAGCTATTGTTTCAAACGGTATGGACCAGCAAAATAGCATGGGATGCGGATCTACCATCTGAAATTCTAAACGATTGGCTCAAACTAAAGGCGGAAATTCCATACATTAAGAAAATAAAACTAAACCGATGGATTGGGTCAAAACGATCAATCGAACTTATTGGATTTTGTGATGCCAGCGAGCGAGCATATTCATGCGTAATATACAGCCGAATTCAAGATAAAAATGCAAAAACAGTAACTTTACTTGTGGCAAAAACTAGGGTTGCCCCGTTAGCTCAAAAAATTACGCTGCCGCGACTGGAACTGAACGGTGCCTTACTGCTATCTAAACTTTTGGAAAAAACTAAAGAAGCTTTAGGCGGATACGATCTATCAGTGCAGGCGTGGTGTGACTCTCAAGTGGTTACAGCATGGCTACAGGGAGACGCATCAAGATGGCATAAATACGTTGCCAATCGAGTTCGCAAGATAAAACGAATTATCCCGGCCGACAGTTGGCGCTACGTGCCGTCTGAACAAAACCCCGCAGATTGTGCGTCCAGAGGAATGTTGCCGTCCAAGCTTGCAAGCTACGAGCTATGGTGGAAAGGTCCTGAGTTCCTGCGAAAGAACGAAAATCAAGACCACATGGAAAACATGACTTGTCTGTTTACGACAAATGTCGATAGCGTGAAGATAGCAAAAACATCGCAAACATCGAAAAATTATGAACATTTTATAAATAGCCTTTTAAATAAACACAGTTCATTGACGCAAGTAATCCGAGTAACGGCTCTCGTGTTGCGCTTTATCGAAGCGGCACGCTCCAGGATGCAACCTGAAACTGACTACCTAACTGTGAATGAAATAACAAAGGCGACCGAACAAATGATAATTTATGTGCAGCGAATAGAATATGAAAACGAATATAAACAACTTTTGGCCAACAAAACGTTATCTAACAAGAGCTCTTTATACAAACTGAACCCTTTTTTGGACAAGAAAGGGATGATACGCGTTGGTGGGTGATTGAGCAACTCCAATTTGCCGTTAGAGACGAGACATCCCATTATTCTCCCTCGAAACGGGCGTCTGACACAACTCCTAATTGACCAAGCGCACTTAACAACTATTCATGGTGGTGCTCGGTTGACCTTGGCTCACATCCGTCAACGTTACTGCTTTGTCGGCGGTAACAGAGCAGTGAAGACACAACTTCGGCGTTGCGTCCGATGCCATCGTTACAGACCCAACGATAACCATCAACTTATGTCAGATTTACCTCAACCGAGAGCTACTCCTTCTCGACCCTTTACCCATACGGGTGTCGACTTCACCGGCCACGTGGAGGTGAAATTAAACAAAGGACGAGGAGTGAAGACAACGAAGGGATATATCGCTATTTTTGTATGTATGGCCACCAAGGCTGTACACATTGAACTTGTGTCAGATTTGAGCACTGAAATGTTTATCGCCGCTTTTCAGCGAATGTGTGCCAGGCGAGGCACTCCTAAACATGTATATTCAGATTGTGGGACAAACTTTATCGGAGCTTCAAAAATGCTACGCAAGGAATTCGAACACTTTGAACAACAACTATCGCCAGAATTCTTCACAGAGATCGGAAAACTGGAAGTCGAATGGCATTTCAACGCACCTGCATGGCCATCAGCAGGTGGACTGTGGGAAGCGGCCGTAAAGTCATTGAAATACCATCTTCATCGCATGCTGGGTGCCCAAAAACTAACATACGAAGAGTTCGCTACGCTGTTAGCAAAGATAGAGGCATGTATGAACTCCAGACCTCTTTGCGCCCTTACCGAAGATCCTGAAGAATTCCAGAACTACTTAACGCCAGGTCACTTTCTAACCGGCAGTCCTACGATGTCACTACCAATTTCTTGCTACAATGATATTCGAAACGTCGATTTGCGTCAACGCTGGCAGCTGACGGAGCATATGATGCAACAATTCTGGAAGACTTGGTCGAACGAATATCTTACCCAACTACAAACCAGGTGTAAATGGAAGAAGCCGAAAAGAAATCTCCAGGAAGGCGATATTGTTTTGATTAAGGATAATAACTTGCCGCCAGGAAAATGGGCAATGGGACGCGTACTTGAACTTCACCCGGGTTCGGACGGACATGTCCGTGTGACTACCTTGAAAACCCAGTCTGGCATGATCAAACGTCCTGTTGTGAAGCTTGCACCGCTCCCCATCGAAGACAGCATCCAGAATCAACCAAAAACGGTAAGCGTACCATTCAAACAAAGAAAAGGCGGCAAGAAATGTTTGTTTACATACCTAACAACATTATTGACTTTATTCATATTTATACCTGGATCATATAGCGAAGCGATAATATCAAGCGTTCGTATTACAAACATAGAACCTGATCGGCCGATATATTATGACACAATTGGAAGCGTTCAAGTAAATCACGATGAATGGACGCTACTAATGTACTATAATTTGTCTAATTACTGGGACGGAGTTCGACGCCTGGAAACTTACCTTAGTGGATTGAACAATTTATGCCAAAAAACGGATCCAAAATATTGCAGCACAAAATTAGAGCAGCTAAATCACGAAATGGAAATCTTGAATCACTACAATACCATGCTACTTAGCCCTCATAAGCACTTGAGTGAACGGAAGAAACGGGGACTGATTGATGGCGTTGGATTCGTCGCAAACAGCCTATTCGGCATTTTGGATCAGCGGTTCGCAGACAAATACCAAGACGACATACAAACTATCCAAACCAATGAAAATTATCTACTGGCATTATTGAAGAACCAAACCTCAAAAGTGGAGCTCGAAAACAGTGTCTTGAAACCGAATGAACAGAATCTCAAGCGACAGTTTGATCAACTGAACGAGTTCATGAAGCAAACGGACACACAGTTGGGCAAAGTCGAGTCAGAAATGGAAATTGTAATGGCCACTAGCTACTTCAGCTCGATGTCCCTTGGTGTATACTTGATTATTAACAACCTCAACAAACTTCAAGAAATGTTGTTTGAGACACTAACGGACGTCTACAAAGGACACATAGATGTCCATCTGATTACGCCCGTTAACCTGGTCAAACAGCTGACTGAAATCTCGGGTAGACTCCCAAGCACCTCATTGTTGCCTGTTCGAAATATAAGGGAAGATGTCAAGGACATTTACAAACTGCTGTACGTGAAGGCACGGATTACATCCAACTATTTTCTGTTCGAGATACATATTCCTTTGACATCTGACGAAGATTTCACTTTGTACAGAGCTTATTCGTTACCCATCCAAACAAGCACTGGAACAGTCATAGCAAAACTAGCCTCGCAGTACATCGCCGTTAACTTCAGGAAGAACACTTATGTATCCCTGAAGGAAGATGACATGAAGCTGTGTATTTATCTGTCGCCGGGTCATCTGATTTGCAATAAGAACTTGCCTATTTATAACCTGCATAACAACAAAGCGCCGTGCGAAGCAAAATTATTAAGTCATCGAACGACCTCGCCTTGTGACGTAACAAGAGCGTCATGTAACGATGAATGGATTCCGTTACATACAACGAATACCTGGCTAGCGATTTGTTGCGGCACCTGTACGTCTCGTATTGTATGTGAAAATGACGTCACATGACACTCTATGACTACTGGAATTGTCGCCTTGGCACAAGGATGTCTACTGCAATCACTGGAATTGACTATCTACTCGCATAATCAATACAAGAGCAACATGAAGATGGACTTTAAAATGGACCTGCCATCACTCAATTCTATGGTCAACAATATTGTGAACATGAGTCATCATAATATGAGACAATTGACTCTTTCAGAAGGTCCAAGCATGAACAAGATTGATGAACAGTTGGCAAACTTGAAAGAACGAGAAGACCGCTTGCCGTCAACTCTTATTGCTCACGATGTTCATCAATACGTCATCTCCTATACTATTGTGGCTGTACTTATTGTTGTCACTGTCTTGCTGTTTCTGAAGAGATATGGAAGACCTTGTTGCTGTAAACAGAATAGGAAGAACCCAGTACACCACAATCAGCTTGAGGAGATAGAACTGTAGTCTATACCTCGCAGAAACTGTAAGGAAAGGACTACATCTACAGGACAGCAGCCGAACCAAGAAGAAGATCGTTCTCGTCCAGGAGGATTCCTTACAGCGGACAACATCGCGTTCAATTTAGATTAACCATTCTTTGCTTTGTAATAATGTATCTTCTCTTGGTCGGGCTTAAATTAGGGTTTCTTCTGGGGTTGCCAAGATGTACGGTTTCATTACCGTACATAAGTATTTGTTGACGCGGCAATACTCAAACGGGGGCCGTTTGAGTATTGCCGCGTCAACCTATTTTTCATACCTATTTTTATGCTTTATATAAAACAACGTAATTAGCATTTTACTTCGAGTACACCTTTAACTGTGCAACTGTACGTACCAAGAGAAAGAAACATTATCTATTTTTACCTGTGTAACATTGAACTCTAATATATATTTAACTTTAACTCAACTTGTGCTTCTTTCTGTGTGCTCCAACAACTATAACTCAACTTAACTCTTACTACAAGTGTAGGTGTGCTAACTGGCTCCTACAACCTTTGTGACGTCATCACCAGCTTCCGACGACAGATGGCCATCAGGTTGTCTTTGTAGCCGATATAGAAATGATGTTCAGGCAGACGATTATCCACCCTGATGACCGTCGCTTTCAGTTGATCCTTTGGAGAGAGTCTCCTCGTGATCCCATGGTCGATCAATACTAATGCGTACGGGTTAAGGTCAAGCCCCTACTTGGCAATACGTTCTCTTTGGGAGCTCGCAGACCGCGAAGGCTTACGTTTCCCACGAGCCTCCGCCATCTTGAAAGACGATATTTACGTCGATGACATTTGCTCGGGCACCTCCACAGCGGACGAGGCGATCCTCCTGCGGGACGAATTGATAGGTATTTTGGCCTCCGCTGGTTATGAGTTGCGCAAATGGATTTCCAACTCACCAGCGCTTTTAGAAGGCTTGCCAGAAGATCATCAGCAAGATCCACATTTGTTTGAGATTGTTGACAACCCCACCATGATGGCTGTTCTCGGCGTTCAGTACAGACCAGTCCAAGACATATTTACGTACAACGTAGACTTAAAATTGCCCTGTTCTTGGACTAAACGTCTCGTGCTGTCTACTGTCGCCAGAACCTTTGATCCGAACGGTTGGATCTGTCCTGTCATATTTTGGGCAAAATGCTTCTTGCAGAAGCTTTGGACAGCAGGATTGACCTGGGACGAACCTCTACACGGCACTCTTGTTGAGGAATGGACCTCTTTTGTATCCTCGCTTCCTGCCGTCAACGAGATCTCCTTGCTTCGTCCCATCCTTCCTCCCGGGAAGTACAAGGCCACCCTTCAAGGTCAGGTGAGAGTTTCCCTGATCATGGCGAAGAGCAAGGTAGCACCCCTTCGGACATCTTTGACCATTCCGAAATTGGAGCTCTCGGGAGTAGCACTACTTCTACGCTTATTGAACCACGTGTCTAACACTTTGGGTAAAAGCATTTGTATTAATGGGACTTACGCCTGGACAGACAGCCAAATTGTTCTTTGTTGGTTGAAGGCTTCTGTCCACACCTTGGAGGTATTTGTCGCTAATCGCGTTTCCCAAATCCGGAAATCCGAAGTCAAACTTGTTTGGAGACACGTGCCAGGTGAGCCCAACCCCGCTGATAGTGCCTCGCGCGGATGCTTGACGCCTAGTTTGATAGGTCATTCGCTGTGGTGGGGTCCAGAATGGTTGAGTCGACCAGAAATTGATTGGCCTCGAACGCCAGTTTTGAACACTTCCAATTTGACGGGTCTACGAACACTCGCTCTTGAGAAGGTGGAATGCGCCTTCGATCCCGATTTTTTGTTGAATCGTTACAGCTCCCTCGATAAGTTGTTAGGTGTTACTGCTTGGATAAAGCGTTTTGTTTTTAACTTTAGGCACCCACTACAGAAACGACTAACACCGTTTATCTCACCACAGGAACGACAGGAGTCCCTCACCTTTTGGGTTCGTTCTGTGCAATTGGCGCATTTTGAGAAGGAGATTGCTATCCTTAAGTCAGGGAAATCGAAATTGTCGGGAGCAATATCTAAGTTGAACCCCTTTTTGGATGATACGGGTCTCTTGCGCGTTGGAGGGCGTCTCAAGAACGCCAACCTCTCTTACGGAGCACGTCACCCCCTTTTAATACCCAAAGACGGTCATTTGGTACGCTTGTTGGTAACTGACCGTCACCTTAAAAATTCGCATGCTGGTTGTAATGCGCTCTTAGCCATTTTGAAACGCGAGTTTTGGATTTTGTCTGCCCGAAGTATTATTCGGAGTGTAGTCTTTCGCTGCATCCCTTGCTATAAGCTCAAGGCTTCTACCATGCAGCCCTTGATGGGAGACTTACCGGCAGATCGCGTAACTGAGAGAAGGACGTTTGACGGTGTTGGCACGGACTTCGCTGGTCCCTTTTTGGTGAAAACGTCGACACTTCGAAACAGCAAGACTGTTAAGGCCTACTTGTGTGTTTTTGTTTGTCTTTCCACAAAGGCCGTTCATTTGGAACTGGTCTCCTCGCTTACAACCGAGGCGTTTGTAGCCACATTTGACAGATTTGTATCCCGCAGAGGGCTGCCTTCCTTGATCCGTTCTGACTGCGGCACTAACTTCAAGGGTACGTATAATTATTTGAATGATGTTGTTAATTTTCTTGAAACCAACAAGGCGTATATAGGTGATAGGCTTGCCCGACGTGGGATAAATTGGTTGTTTTCCCCACCAAATTGTCCACACTGGGGTGGTATTTTTGAGGCCGCTGTAAAATCGGCCAAAACACACTTACGCAGGACAATCGGTGAGTCTGTCCTTACATTTGAGGAACTCGCAACTGTGTTTTGTAAGATTGAGGCCGTTTTGAACTCTAGGCCGTTGTGCCCGATCTCCTCAGATCCGAATGATTTGGAGGCCCTTACGCCGGGCCATTTTTTGATTGGTCGCCCACTTGTCGCCTTGCCTGAGTACCCCTATATTGATACAAGACCTGGTCGTCTCTCGCGTTTTGAATTGGTACGCCAGATTACTCAGAGCTTTTGGAAACGCTGGAATTTGGAATATTTGCACATACTCCAGCAACGCGTTAAGTGGACCGACAAGACCGATCCACCCAAGATTGGTGACCTCGTTTTGATCAAGGAGGCTAACCTTCCGCCACTCAGATGGCGCAGAGGGCGCATTCATCGTTTGGTAACTGGGGCTGATGGAGTTCCCCGATTTGCTGAGGTCTTGGTGGACGGTTCGATTCTGAGGAGAGCGGTTGCAACATTGTCACGTCTATCAACCGATTAGCAGACCGGTAGGCCGGTCCTGGGCGGGTGGATGTTTGAAATAGAAATAGTTTTATGATAGGTCAAGTCGATTATATCGATTTAGTAACGTTTAGTTGAGTCTATTGTGAATTTTGACTATGGTCACACTGAACTGTCAACATCCGCTTGCCTTGAAAAATTAACACACCGTCTTGGTCTGTCTCGCGAGATTTGTAATTGATATAAGTTGATCGCCTTTTTGAAAGCACATAATCCAGCATCGCGAATTTATATTGTGAATTCTTATAAACTGCCGCCTTTGGTTTGCCCGGCAAAAGTTGAGTTGAACATTGACATCTGTAAAACTGTAATTGTGAATCCTGTGAACGTGCCTCGTGCCCTCGTGTCAAGACGGAGAGGACATCCAGTTGGAAGGAACAGCTAAGTGGATAATTCATTCAATCTATATGGGCCACCTTAGTTTTGTTTGTATTTCCCTAACTTAGTCCTAGGCCTGACATCATAGAAGATATCAGGTAAGTTGAAATATAATATTGATACTTGTGATTCGCTGTGCAACGCAGTGCATTGTGTCAGGAAATATTGTCTTCCAGACAGACTTCCACTGCGCACCTCAGAACAATTTCCTACCTGCCTACGGTAACTCTAGACACTTGGTAATATTTTGCCAAGTAAAAATTTTACCAAATAAAAATATGCGTTCTAAAATCATTTGAAACATTGCAATGGTATAAAAAAAGGTTGCTTAAATTTGTTTGGGTAATGAAATTTTGTCAAAATCTTTTCGGCAAAACGGCCGGATCCCCTAAGCAACATATACAAATTTCCATTTTACAATGTGTTTTCGCATTA
Organism: Euclidia mi; assembly: GCA_944739405.2. Taxonomy (NCBI): domain Eukaryota; kingdom Metazoa; phylum Arthropoda; class Insecta; order Lepidoptera; family Erebidae; genus Euclidia; species Euclidia mi. The sequence continues at coordinate 40,446,288 of OX123183.2, read as the reverse complement.
AATCCGTAGTATTTTCTTATTTATATTATTTTTAATGCTTTTTTGTTATTAAACAACAATTAGTTTTTTTTTAAATAATCTAAATTAACAATAATTACGAGTAAGTACTGTATGTACATAGGGTTCCCAGGGTGCATAGGGTTCCCACCAAGATCTTATGGTCCCAAGCCAACCTCACCTGCAAGTGGTGCACCTGCCGATCAACGGACGAGGCTCTGGCAAACAAAATATCCCGATAAGCGGCAATAGGCTCGCCACCTACCACCACCTATTACGTGGGATCAAAACACTGGCGAAAAGTGGGCGTTTAATATGCCTCTGCCTACCCCTTCGGAGAAACAGACGTGAGTCTATGTATGTACTGTATGTACGTAGTACAAAGTAAGGTGCCTAAAATCAACTAAACTTACTAAAATTAAATGGTCGTACAAAAATTGCATAATTTAACACAAAGTGTGGCCTCCTCTGTTATTGAGAACTTGCTTGCTGATTCATAGAATCGATGAGATTGTTAATGTTATCTTGCGACAATCGCTCCCAATGAAATTTTAGTAAGTCCATCAGTTGTTGGTTGTTGTCACTCTATCCAAGTCCCTTAAAATACGTCTCTGGAGCATGTCCCATGCATGCTCGATGGGGTTGAGGTCTGGCGATTGTGCAGGCCAAGGCAATACCAGGATGTTTTCTCTTGCCAAGTACTCCCGTGTGTGCAAAGCTGTATGCGAACGCGCATTGTCATGCATCAACATAAAATCGGAGCTAAGCGTTTGTACGAATGGACGTACATAAGGTCTTAGAACATCCTCAACGTAATTTACAGCGTTCATGTTACCATTTACAAAAACGAGCTCAGTTCGTCTGTTCTTCATAATACCCGCCCATACCATAACTGTTGAGCCGTTGTATAGATGCACTTCCAGAACACACCTCAGTCTTTCAGTATTTCCAGGACGACGATACACTCTTACCCTTCTATTATCAGACTTGAACCCAAATCGAGACTCATCGCAAAATAAAATTTTATCCCATTGTTCCCGGGTCCATGTAATGTGTTCCCTACACATTCATTTCGACGAGCGCGATTCCCGTGACGTATTGGTGGGCACCTAATTGGCCGTCGTTCTCGTAGGCCATACTCATGCAGTCGATTTCGCACAGTTTGGCAGCTAACAACAACACCACTTGAATTTTGTAGCCTTAAACCTATCTCTCGGGCGGTTAACATCGGCTGGTGACTTGCAGTCATTTGTATGTATCGATCTTGCCGTGTGGTTGTACACCTACCTCGACCTGGGTGCTGCTAAACAGGATCTCCCGTGTTAGTGTAACGCTGATGAAGACGGCAAATAACGCTTCTGTTGATACCAAAATACCGAGATACCTGAGATTCACTTCTTCCCGCTTGCAACATCCCTACATCTCTTTGCATTTCATCTGCGTTCAAATGACGTCGCTCCATGACGTAAAAAATGTCTCAAAATCCAAATTTGTTCAAAACTTTTTCAAATTATTGTTTAAATCATTAAATTGATATAGAATACTTAATTGTAATAAGCAAAGAAACCGCTATAAAATTCGAACGAATGCATTCGCTTTTGAATTTGTGAAAAAAAACCAAATATGATACTGGATTTTTTTTTACAACCAGCCTGTATGTCCTCTAGATCAAAAAAGTTATTACCTACTTGGTAAGAAATGATATCAAAATAGTTTAATAATTTGTGTGTATATAAAGATTAGATATAGTAATAAAATTGATATCACAATAATCTTATCAAACATAATAATCGGTCTGAATATAGGCGCAAGTCCTTGTGCAGTTTCTTTAGAACTTTTAAAATACATTACATCATAACTGAAACGCTTTTCTTCAAATTAAACTACTAAACCTGCCCAAATTGTCATCAATACTAATTACTAACTTCAGACTGAGTATAAAGTATACTGATAACCTATAGGTGTTTGAATGTGCGTGCCACCACATCTGCCGAAATTACGCGACCAACTTTCGACGTGCGTACGCCACTACTGTAAAATACATTAGCAGCGACACATCAGGCAGATAATAACTACGCAAATTGGCGGAAGCGTTATTATCGGTCGGATATCGGTGTCTATATAATCTTAATATATAAAATCCTTGCGTTACTGACTGACTGACAGACACGCTACAGCCGAAACTATTCGGCACAGGAAGCTGAAATTTGGCATGTGTGTTCCTTGGGGATAGTAGGCGCGCACTAAGAAGGGATTTCCCGAAATACCCACGGGATCGGTCAAAACAGATAAATTTAAAAAAATGTGCAGGCGTAGCTGCTGGCCTCCTCTAGTATAGCAATATTAGGCGTGCAGCTTTGCACATGGGTTAAAGCTGGCATTAGAAGCAAATGAAAATAACCAAACGTATATCCCAACTGAAAAACGATAGTTATAGTTACTTCATAGTATACATATGTCATACTAAATCCCACAACATAATTATGTATTTCTCCATAAAAATATTTTATTTCTAAGTCACTCATAAAATTTGGTTGAGCCGTTTTGACGCAATAACGAAACAAACGCACACACACTTTTGCATCTACAAAAGTAGAAGAAATTTGCATTCATTATCATCGATTACTAAACGAGATTTAAAACATGGTGAGAAAACCTGAACATCAGAAAATTTGCCATAATGTTCTCGAAAGACTCCTGAAGTCTGCCAATTCGCACTTGGTCTATGTGGTGATCTCGCCCTTCTCAAAGAGAGAAGAAACCGTTACGCAGAAGTGGGCCAATATCATTATTATTAATTCTATATACCTACGTGGAGTATAGGGGTCGTAAACAAGCTGAACTTCGGTCGTGTTATATTGGGATAGATGACTCACCTACGATATGCATATCACAGTCGCGACGCGCATGCGCTGTCATACGGACGCGCGAGACTAGCCATGGCCGCGAAATTGTTAAAATTGTTAAAATGTTCGAGTTGCAATATAGTTATTAACGAGGTCCTAGCCTTTATATGTAACAAAATCGATGTGATGAACGAGGAGAGCATTAGTCAAATATGTGTGAGTGCATTTTCTGACGAGGATATTCACAATGCTAAAAATATACTTTGTGAATCATTACCCACGGAGAAGCGTAAGAAGGTGAGGAAGAGAGACGGGAAGAAGCTCCGTGAAATAGACGATATCATCTGCATGCTGAAGGAGTCCGATCCTTAGGTATTACCGGTTTTTGTGGCCCGTGACCTGCAAAAACTACCGCCGGTACTTTTTGATCACGTCGACGTCACTCGGATTTTGAAGGATTTGATGCGAATGCAGCAGGAGATGAATCAGATCAAAGAACTGTATGCCACTAAAGAAAACCTAAATGATGTGAAGTCTGATCTTGAAAGCCTAAACAGGCATCTATAGTGAATAATTTTAGAAGCACCGCCAGTAATGTCAACGTCAAAAGAGGTGGCTTTTTGCTGGATAGTCACCATGAATACTGCAGCGGTCCAAAGGGGCTGGAGTATTTGGACACTCAATATGTCACACCATGCAAAAATACTAGCGACAAACGCGTAGATACGAGTTATCGGGATATTATTCAATCATGTTCAGAAAATGAGGGTACTCAACAAAATTGTGATCGCGCTAACGACAACAGTATTTGTGTTTCTACGGCCGGCGACGAGCCCGAGATGACTCACCTGCAATCAGCTGCGACCGACGTGCCGAGCGAGGCGGGACACACGGCCGCTCCGAACATAAAGCACTAAGCACACATTATAAATACAAAGACGAAAGACAAAACAAAGTACCAGTCTCATTGGTTAATCGATTAAACAGCTTATATCTATCTGTATATCAGAGCGGAGCTTAAATGGTACAATTAGAAAATGTCCGATCGTAGCTGTGGACATCCTCAAGGACAATATGTATTCTGTGTCGTGATGACCGACACCAATGCTGGTAGAGCCAAGAAGCCAATGGTCACAAACTCTGCTTCTTGCCCCCGACGTGTTACTAACATTTTGGGTCATTAGACTGTAAAGTCAGAATCTAATGAAGATCCATTTTTATTGATTAAGACATTTCAGTGTCCTTAGCTTGTGAATTTTATGTATAAAACACAAAGATAACTTAAAGGGCAAATAAAAAAAATGGAGACCAATCTACTCGTATTTAATCTATCTCGTTAAATCAGAGTAAAATGAGTCGACATTTATTAATTGTTACGAATAGTATATACAATTTCCATTTCTGATTTTTGGTCAGTCGTGTATGATCATAAAATGAAATTCTATAACTAGAACACGAATACAGAGGAATTACTGCGCCTTTTTAATTAATACAGTAAAACTTGCGAGAAATATTTTACAATACATAAATACCATTTTAAATGTGTTGCTAGAGCAGGATAGGATTTTAAAGTAACAATCAATAAAATAGCGATAGCCTGGTGGAGATACCAACAGACTGCCATGCAGAGAGTATCGGGTTCGTATCAAATTATTATTTAGGGCATGCCCAAGTCTAGAAGAGCACGTTAAGCCATCGGTTCCAGCTGCTATGAAGATCTGATACTCGTCTAAACCATGGAATATCGCTATCCCTATATTTTGCTGAGGTCAGACGGCAGATGCTGTGTGAAAAAATTTATATTGCGTCAAATCTGGTTAGACCAGTAAGCAGTAGATGACTAGCTTTCTGGAATAATTATCCACAAATGACTAGCTGATCTTATACTATTTTGTCCCCGTACAACTAAAGGTGGATACAGACTTTGCGAGGCATGCGCTACGAACGGCACACAACGAATGCCTCTGTTTGAGGTGTGCGTGTTGAAAAAATATACCAACATATGCTCGGGTCGAGCCATCGCGTACGAAGCAAACGCCTCGTTTCTCTGTTTTTCTGTCTTCATGTTTGTTGCGAGGCATGTGCTACGCACAGATGCGCGCGTGCGAGCCGCGCGTGTGCACAGTGCGGCAGCCGGCTCATTGCGACTATTGCGAGCAATGCGTTGCGTTTGGACGGTTGTGTCCGCGTCGCTGTGATGATCGCACGCATTATGGACGACAAAGAAATTTTATTACAGCTTATTTCCGCATTCATAACGCAGGCGGAAGAACTTTTTAACCCACCAACGACGATGACTTTTTTCTTTCCTTTTTTTTCAATAATTGAATTAAAAATTATAAAAGCAGCAGCGGATACGCGCACGCGATGCAAAGGCCATCTTGACTGCTGCTGTGTGGGTTGGATCGGCCCGAGCATGCGCTGCGCGCTGTTTGGCCCGAACAAACGCAGTTTCATTTTCGCAGTCGAGGCGTACGTGGATATTGTACGCGGTGCACACCTCGAACATGCATGTGCGGCTACGTCCACAACTAATGTAATGCTCGCACTGAGGCACTTTGATCTTGTAGCTTTTGCCGACACTCGTTGGCTCGCCCTCGCACGTGCGTAGCACATGCCTTGCAACGAATATAAAGGTACACACCTTGCGAGGCATGCGCTGTGCGCCGTGCGCAGCGCATGCCTCGCAAAGTCTATATACGGCTTAAAGAATTCTTTTTTACTACTCTTTCACACGTCCTCAAAAACACCTAAACCATCCTCAGAAATCACACTAATTACCTATTGGTAAAAAATTTAAAGTGATTATTTATTTATTTTTATTTTATCCGGCCAGATATTGATGGTCATGTGTTTCTCTTTCACGGTTATTCTTCAAACTTATGATGTAAGAAGAATAACCGGCCCTTTGGCAGGCGTAAACGGAGACATAGGTCCAACGCGCAGAGGCCCTTTGAGAGTTTTAATCTAGAATGTGATGGGACACGTACTGAGGAGCCTCTATAACTGCACTATTAAGCGCGTCACGGATTAGCCGCAGCAAGGCTATTGCTACTTGTTAATATGGGAACTAATTAATCTGGGATATTATGATGAGTGTTAAATGGACCGGTTGAAATGGAAACTATGTATGAAAACCGGCGTCTGCCCTAAGTACTCTTATAGTACGTCGAAAAGGAGCAGACGGTGACTCGCCAACTCACTAGATGGGCCCTCTATAAATAGTTATGGTCATTATTATTAGCCCACTAAACCACCAGGCAATGTTATTTTGCAAAATCGTTTCACACAGACCATATGGTACAACTGCATACGTTGACCTATTTTTGTATAGCCTTGTCTTACAAAGATAGAACTGATTACACTGGATATATAACAATGATGTCGTTTCGCACCGTATGTACAACCAAATAGATATTAGTTAATCCGATTCATTACGTTAGCAAGTCCTATTTTTGGATCAGAAAGTTCGCTATATGATTTCTTTGTTCGAAATTTCGTTGGAGCAAAAAAAGAAAAAGGGGTGGCAAAGTGAGCCCGGTTAGCTCGCCTCCTATTTCGAGTTACAGTATCGGTGAAATGTAGGCGTTATATTTCACTACTCATTTCTTCAGTATAGAATATAACTAGATTATCGATTTGAACGCAGCGTGATGATGATTTTAAACTCGCGCTTTATTTATATTGAGGTATTTGTGAAAAATATGTAATCCGCCTTTTTGTGGCGGCAGCCATCTTGGATTTTTCATAGTGAGCTCTATTCTACCAATCAAGCCCTTTCATGTGATACCCATATTGAGGTATTTGTGGAAAATATGTAAGCCGCCATTTTGTAGTGGCGGCTATCTTAGATTTTTCATAGTGAGCTCTATTCTACCAATCAAGCCCTTTCATTTGATACCCATATTGAGGTATTTGTGGAAAATATGTAATCCGCCATTTTGTAGTGGCGGCCATCTTAGATTTTTCATAGTGAGCTCTATTCTACCAATCAAGCCCTTTCATTTGATACCCATATTGAGGTATTTGTGGAAAATATGTAATCTGCCATTTTGTGGTGGCGGATTACATACGGTCGCGACAGACGGCAACAGGCAATTGTGAACCGCAAGTAATTACGACAGAGACCGTCACGAGAGATCACGACCGATAAATGTGAACGCGGCTTTATTCTATGGCCGCGCTCGTTCGGGGGCCGTTTCCTCGCGCGGCAAAAGCCACGCGAGGCTGCTCGCTCTGTGTGGACCCGCCTAATGATGGATAGCTCGGATGAAGAAATGTTCTTGTTTCAAATTCGTTCATTATTCCCGCTGTTTCTTCCCATATATGTCTACGCTGCTCGTCATGATAATGAGTATCTTCATGATCATAATTTTTTTTTAGACTCACGCCTGTATCCCCGAATGGATAGGCAGAGGTGTAATATTACACCCACATTTCGCCATGAATTTTCAGGTCCTACGTAATAACGGGCGAGCCTATTGCCGTACCGGGTACATTACCAGACTCCGCGCTGCTACTGAGAATTTCCTAACGGAAAAACCCAATAACACTTTGCCCGACCCGGTAATCGAACCCGAGACCTCCCAATCCCACGCGCACATTTATACCGCGAGACTAATGACAATGAGGCAGTCATGATCATTAAGTTCAGTATATTTCTGAACTAGCGAAATTAACAGCTCTTCAGTCATTTCGATAACCTTTTATGTAGGTATTTACGCCATGTAGTACCCGTCTACACTCATCCACTGACCCGCGTCCACTAAGGCACGCCGAGTCGAGTCGAAACCCGTCGCCGCAGAAATTCGTCTGACGAGCGATGCGCGCGGTAGATTCGATTCGGCGCGCCGCGGCTCGTCGCTAATGAACGCAGGTTCATAGAAATATATAGGAGGTGACTTTCTACGTTTCGATTCGGCTCGGCTCGGCGAGCCTAGTGGACGCTAGCCTTTATACTATGTTTTGTTATTTCTTTTCCTTCTACATTTAGTTTATTCGATGTAATTAAAGATGGAGACAAAAGTTATATTTGACGGGATTTAGTATATTTTTTAAAACGAGTAAGTTTATAAATAATATTATATTATAATATGTAACAATATAATTTTGTTATCTTCACACTGTTGTGCTTTTATTGGAATATTATCTTTTGGCAAAAAGCGATAATTCAACATAATATATATAACAAATTGCCAATATTCTTTCATTAAAAGCAACTTTTCTTTCTGTTCTTAATGTTTTTAATTACTACTTTTATTTTTGGTTCCAAGAAATAGATGTTACTTGAAGAAAATTCACGTAAATAATCTTAATATATAAAATCCTTGCGTTACTGACTGACTGACAGACACGTTACAGCCGAAACTATTGGGCGCAGGAAGCTAAAATTTGGCATGTATGTTCCTTGGGGATTTCCCGAAATTCCCACGGGATCCGCCAAAACGGGTAAATTTAAAATAATGCAGGCGTAACTGCTGGCGTCCTCTAGTACATATAATATGACTCAGTGTAAGGATACATATTATTTGTTCTTTATCTTTATCGTTATAATAACAATAATAATAATTTATATTAATAACATAACAAAATACATTATTATATATTTCCAATGTCCATTCTATCCTTTTGTTCTACTTTCCCACCCTACGTTATCAGCTAGACGCATTGTAATGAGAAGGTATATAACCCATATCAACGGTGCAATGCCTAGTATTCAAATATTTTAGCTGGCATAATATTGCCTGCAAACTGCAATGAGTAGCAGAAAATTTTTTCGATCGGAATTCCCTTTGCCTCAACTATTCATTCCGTTGGCTATAGCTTAAGTCGAGATCGAATAAAGAACGTTAGAAGTAGTTGTATTTCTAAAAAAAGGATATATACAGGCTGTCACAAGACCCATCACCAAGCCGAAGTCTACTCGTTCTGGACATCATGCCAAGTCATACTAAGCAAAAATAAAACTTGGGTAATGTTTTTTTCTTTTCAAATAATCACATTTTTAAGCCGCAATTAAAATTGTGCGCGTACAATTGTCGAAATACCTGCTTATCCATGGGTGCATAGTACATCCATAGAACAGGTTGGCATGGTAATTGCATCGATTTTGTACCTAATTACAAAAGTTCCATAGTAACTTTGAGCCTTAATATCTCCTGAACCAGTTATTTCCCAGGTATGGTGCCGAAGTAAAAAATGTTCGTAATGATTGTTATAATATGGGGTTTCAGTTTTCGTTAAGGGTCTTTTTACACTCTGTATACATTTTGCACAGAAACGATAAATTTTAGCTTCACATTATTAAATCGCTGAGCGGCGTAGACACCAGGGGGTCTAGTACGAGTTTGCACTCGATCGTCACGGTGGACGATGGCCTAGTCGACGGGAACAATTTCCATACATTTTCTAAAAGCGCCCCTAACGGAGAGTAGCGGTCGATAGAGTCCGCTTTGCTGCACGGCATTCAAAATGTTGATTAGTCATGGGTTTGTCTTTGAGAAGGATTTTAAATTGTCATGTACTTACCTTTTAGTTTTACTTCGGTTTTACAGGTTTTATTATGTTTATATTTTGCTGCTTTATGCTGGTTTATTACATCTGTAAATAGCATTAATATATTCTGCTACTTTATCACGGCAAATTTTTCAGCGCATTGCCGAGCAAAGATTTCATGTCATACAAGTTCTCGTATAACGTGGTATTGTTCAAAGTGAGAGAGTGATGAAAAATCTTGTACCTAAATATGTTCATATTTACACACATACATAGACTCACGCCTGTTTCCCCGAAGGGGTAGGCAGAGGCATATTAAACGCCCACTTTATTTTATTTATTGTTCATATTTTGTTTTTTATTTCTCTGTATCTAAAAGTGTAAATGTTTACAAACACAAAACAGTATGACCAGCACATAAACATGTAGCTTCTTTACTCAACCCGCAAAAAAAGGGGAAATTCGGCTTGTCCGACGGTTATGTCACTTGGGGAAAATGCCATTCGTGTCCGAAGATACGTGATTAATAGCAACCCAGGGCGGTAGCAAGAGACCCGGAACGAATGAAGCTTTCATCTGCTAATGGAGACATGCACGCACTATTGACAGATGTGTTCTTTTAAATTAGAAACTGACTAATTATTCACATGTGTTCAAGAACATGAAATACGAGTTCGTTTTCCTCATAGAACCTTTTTGCGACCGACACTGAATCTCGGAGGAGTAAAAAATAAGCGAGATGAACCGAAGGCTGTGATATTACATGACATACTTTTCAGGAACAAATTTTAGTACACTGCTATTTCCTTCGGTTGGATGGAAAAATGTGTGCGCAATTTGATCAGAGGAAATAATTTAGTACTTCGTATTTATATCTTTGTTGACAATATCTTGGCTGGACTACCGTGCGAAACAAGAAATTCAGCCGTTTGTCTAAGGATGTCAGTATTGGAAAAAATACTGAGATAAAAGCAATACTCGCTGCAGAACGAAAAAAACACCTACACGTATGGCGACTCCATCCCGAAACCACGGTAGAGGCTATGACTAACCACGTTAAAAGTATTTGTGGCCAAGACGTAGTTACGAAAATTGAAAAAATAAAACATAAAACAGAACGAGACTATTCATCATTCATAATAGGAGTACCAGAACAAATGTATAGCGAGTTAAATAAAGCAGAAGTTTGGCCGGACAAAGCACAATTTAATGAGTGGATTTGGTTTCGTAGATATAACAAAAGTACGTTCAACGAACAACAATGATATAGAAATATTTTATCAAAATGTAAGGGGTCTTCGTACAAAATTAGAAGTCTTCAGAAACAATATAATATCATTTGATGCCGACTTATACGCTATTACTGAATCCGGCTGCAACGAATCCATTCAAGACGCAGAAATTGTTCCTAAGGGATATAAGATAATACGTTGTGATCGAGTTGATGGGCGTAAGCAAGGCGGCGCGCTTCTCGTGGCCACACACCGGTTCGACCTGCGACAAGTACATGTATCGGAAGCGTCGATAAACACCTGCGGGTTTGAATTGGTTAGTGCAACGGTCCATTTAAATAATAGATTGTTATTTTTATGTTGTGTAGTTTATATCCCACCTGCGAGTTCTGAGAATGATTACATGATTCTGTTTAGGTTAATAGAAAATATGTGTGATAGATATAGCCAAGTTATTGTTATTGGAGATTTTAATTTACATGCTTGTTCTGTAAATATTAGTAATTATTATGAATATTTTATGTCATATTGCGAGTTCACTCAAAGTAACAAGGTACCCAATGTGTTAGGGCGTCAACTGGATTTGGTTTTGAGTACGGGTTTTAGCGCAGAGGTATCGGTAGTGGCGGCGCGCGACGCGCTAGTGCCCGTCGACGCGTACCACCCGCCGCTCGCGGCGACCGTGCGCCCCGCGCCCGCGTACCTTGCCCCTGCGTCGTCCTCGCCAGCCGTCGAACCTAATACCGCGCGCGGACCACAGTGGAACTTTTATAAAGCCGATTATCAGTTATTATATTCGATGTTAACTTCTACTGACTGGAGTTCAATGTATATGGTGCATGACTTAGATGACATTTTAAATATATTTTATGATAAATAAGTTAATATTTTAGACAAATTAATGTGTACCTAGGAGAAAACTAAAGCAAGCCTTCACAAAACATATAAAAAATCAAAACGCGATTGTGATTACTATGAATACGCCAAGTGTAGGGCCCGGGTTAAAAAGGTAATAGAAATGGCACATACAGAACACAAAAATAAAATTCAAAACCAATTCGCTAAAGATCCAAAATCATTCTGGCCGTATATAGCGTCAAGGAAGTCTAGAATTAATCGGCAAAGTATAGTAAAGGATGGTCGTAATCTCACGGATGAAGAGTGTGCTAGGGAGTTCGCAGTCTTTTTTGAGTCGGTGTACAACCGGGAACCACCGCGGCTAGACGCGAAGGCGGCGGCGGCGCGAAGCAGCGCCACCAGTGCACGCGTACACATCGAGGCTTTGAGTCTTAAAGACGTGCAGGCAGCGCTGATGAACCTCAAGCCAAAGCGTTCATCTGGTCCTGACGGTATACCGGTGTTTCTCTTCAGGGATTGTGCCAGAGTTTTAGTAGACCCGCTACATCACATTTTCAATATCTGCTTACAGCAGTCGACGTTTCCGGCGAGTTGGAAGATTACACGAGTCGTTCCAGTGCCCAAGGGTAAGTCAGGTCCGGATGTCAGCGGTTACAGGCCAGTGGCAGTGCTGTCGACTCCGGCAAAAGTATTTGAGTCCGCAATCCAAAGCTGCCTACAACGACAGGTACAAGCGCAGCTGTCGAATGCACAGCACGGCTTTCGGCCGGGACGCAGCACTGCCACCAATCTGTTTAACTTCATGGCACAGGTTATACCGGCCGTAGATGCTGGCGGGCAGGTAGACGCAGCATACTTAGACTTCAAAAAGGCATTCGACACAGTGGATAACGATGTCTTACTAGGAAAGCTAGCAGATGTGGGTTGTACGCCACACTTATTAAAATTCTTTGTCAGCTATATGCAGGACCGTCAGCAGTATGTTGATTACAATGGGTACGTGTCTGAGCTATACTTCACAAGATCCGGCGTGAGTCAGGGAAGCAATTTGGGGCCTCTTGAATTCATCATAATGATTAACAGCTTGCCGGAAGTCGTAAGACATGGTTCATGTTTATTGTTTGCAGATGACCTCAAGTTGCTAATCGAGGTTAGGGATCAATCTGACTGTGAGCGGCTCCAGGGTGACATTGATAGAGTGGTGAAGTGGAGCCATGACAATAAGCTATACTTCAATGTATCCAAATGCTCGGTAATATCCTTCACTCGTGCGCGCAACCCTGTCTGCTATGAGTACAAAGCAGAGGCGACAGTATTACAGCGAGTTACAAAAGTACGTGATCTAGGGGTACATTTTACTCCAGATCTTACGTTTCGCAAACATATCGTAAAGATATGCAAAAAGGCGTACAGAAACCTCGGGTTTGTACTTAGGCAGTCGCAAGGGTTCACTAACATTACAGCAATTAGGGTATTATACGATGCACTAGTCAGGAGTCATCTGGAGTATGGTGGCGTTATGTGGGCTCCATACGAAGCCAAGTACTCTGTCATGCTGGAACGTGTACAGAACAAGTTCACGCGCCATTTGTACTGGAGACTGTATGGGGTATACCCGTTATACCCGTTGATGTACCCCACACTTTTTGTACTGGGTATGGTAGGGTACAACGAGTTGGGGGTGCGGCGACAGTTCACACTAGTCGTTTATCTAATTAAATTACTCCACGGCAAGGAACACAATCCTGAAGTACTGCAGCGCTTGAGTTTTTGTGTTCCGGACCGCTACGTATGGAGGCGCCGGCGTCCGCCACTGCTAGCCGTGCCAGCTGGCAGAACCAACCTACTGGCCAAAACGCCTCTGACGCGAGCAATTAGTACGATTAACGAAATCCAGAACATTATAGATATATTCGCGTGTCAGTTCAGTGAACTGGCAAAGATTATTTTATACATATTATGTTATAGTATAGAGTAGTTTTAGGTTAAGTGGAAATGTTATGTGCCATATTATTGTATTGTTATTTTCTTAATGTTAAATTTATGTTGTGTCTATAGTATTTAAGTTATTTGTTTTGTAAATATGTTATATTTAAAATGCCTCACTAACGCATTAGGATAAGTGTCCTGTAATGTTAGTAGTAAGAGTTTGAGAGAATAAATAAATCAATAAATAAATAATGCACGTATGGCGAAGGTTTAAAAATAAGGTTTAAATGATCGCCTCAACACTGGCAGTCCATCTCGTCGTGTATTATGGGTTTGTTACCCAGACGAGACAATACACACAGTTTTTGTGATCCATAATGGAACTCAGGGTGCTATTCGTGTCCGTAGTTTGAATACGAGAGAAAAAACCACTGCACAGAATATCCGAGGCCTTCGGCAAAAAATATTGATGACATAATAATATTTGCAAAATACCACCTGATTAACAAAAATACTTCGACTGATTTCACATTGAAGAAATCAAGTTAAAACTAAGGCGCACCAATAGATGATTCAAATCGGCAGTGCACCATTCAGGATTCGTATTTACTCATACAGCATTGCCATAACTCTATTCATACCTGAGCATCAGTGTTTGAAATAGAAATATTGTTTGTGACAAATTATATCAATTTAATAAATCGATTATATCAGTTTAGTTGCGTGTTACTTTGTCTATTGAAAATTTCTGACTATGGTCACACTATGTACTGTCAATCCATTCGTTCATTGTCGTTATGTCGTCATTCAGTGTCCCGTGAAAAAAGTTGCCTTGTCCACGCTGTATCTTGTAATCTTGCGTGCTTTTGTGATATTAAATTTGGAACCCGCTTGTATGCCGCTTCTTTGATCTATAACCGGCACCGGTACATTGTGATAAAAGTCAAACTTGTGAACTATTGAACATTTGTAACATATTGAACATTGTAAAACTGTGTGAATCCGTCAACGTGCATCGTGTGCTGAAGAAGGACGCCAAACTGGACCTTCGAGTAGTGGTATTTATAACGATTTGCTTGTTATTTTGGCCAAAATTATGAGTTTAATCTTATAGGTCCACTCAAGAACATCACCAGGAGATATAAGGTAAATTTTCTCATGTACCTACCTATAACTTTGAACTCATCGCTGTGCAGTCACAGTATAAGTGTTCAAACCTTTGCCCTGGCCTAAGACTGGATGAATTAATCGCTTCCACTGTCTTCTGCAAACTACCCAATTTTAGCTCGGACTCTAAACAATCAGGAAACAAATCAGTCTGCAAATATTCCTATTGGGCAACCGAATCTAGTAAAACATCTCAATATAAAGCTAGAATCCACGAAACAAGGAGTACCAGAGATTTTTTGTATGCTTAAAGCTTAGCGTTCCCAACGTACTAAGCGTTTATATGCTAAGAGATTGGGATGATATAAATCCACAGAAATAAATCTTCTCTCAATCGCCTCAGGGTCTTTATTTGTTTGCTTTGGCATGACTATCAATATGTATATCGGGTTATAAGCATTGATTATTTCGCCTTGTGGAAGATGCTTTCGTTTTAGTACTCAAGACGTGATTCGGAACAAGAATTTCGGAACTACGTATGTTAAAGCCAGGGTTAAAACGCAACCAGCTTGCGACTGACATTCGATTATGGAATGTAAGTATACTGTGCTGTGTAATAGTCAGATCTACGAGCCATCTGCTTGTGATTTTATTTAGGTAGTTATGTCTGTGAAATAATGATGTAACGATACGAAAATACTAGTGACGTTTTGGTTTCAGGTTACTAATATTCCAGTTTGCGATGGGAAACTTGATGACGTATACATAAGTCACTTAAAGTGCACCGCTGCCGTACCTAAACTGTAGTGCCGCGCCGTGTCTTTCTGTCCATTTAATCGTCTGCTACACGGTATTAAACAACGGTTTGAAACAGTATAGACAGTTTTTTAATGCTACATTTCATGTGACATTCGAACGCCCTTGGCAGCACAGCTTGCGTTGCAAACCATTGCCTCCAGCGATGGTTTGAAACGTGTTTGAAACCGTCTAGCCGCTTGTTTAAAACTACGCGAACGACAGTCACGCTGCGGCAGCGAGCGCGGGCGCACCATAGATTAGAATATACTGTTTAGGGCGCACGTTACTAACGTTTAATCTATAAGATGGAGCAACTTGAACGTGAAGTGATCACGGAATTTATAGAACTATATAGAGACTTGCCCTGCCTTTGGGATTTGACCTGTGATACATACAAAGATTCAGTTCACAAAAAACAAGCGTGGGATTTATTACCTGAAAAATTAAAAACAATCGACCCAACGGCAAACGCCGCGTCTGCAAAACAGAAGATTAATCTTAGAATTTCCTATACCCGGGCATCTAAAAAAGTACGTACCTACTAAATTAATTAATATAGAAGTACCTCGCAGTTACGAATTTAAATAAGCTTTTTCGTCTTAACATAATATGGTCTTAGAACAACCTAATTTCAAGAGTTCAAATTGCCCGTAGACCTTCGGCATGCTGGTTTCCTCACGATGTTTTTCTTCACCATATATAGTGCTAGTGATAATTTTACATTTCGTGTGCGACAATTCTTTTTTCAGTCACTTTCATTTATGTACCTACTTTTATTCTTCGTTCATAATAGTTTACCTACCTAAAAATTGTTAGTAGGTAACAATTTTTTTACGATAACTTTCCAGGTTCGAGAATCAAAGAAACAAACTGGATCGTCTGCTCGTGACGTTCATAAACCAAGTCTGTGGTATTATGAGCTAATGACATTCTTGGAGAAGAAAAATTATGCGAAAAGAAGGGGAATTGATTCATTACTGAGTGACGACAAAGAGGTAAGTTGTATTTTTATGCCTTTATGTTGTATGGTAGCACAGTAGTATGATATCCATACAGTAGTGAAACGCCTTAGATCCCCTCAACGCAGCCGTTCACAAAAATGCTAGGGTTGCCACGTGGCGCTGTGACAGCGGCGTAATGTACCTACGCGGCTACGTAACTAACTTTCTTTAATAATATCAATACTTAAATTAATAATTATGTTGCTTATGTTTAGTCATTATGTTCAGTCAGCTCATTGCAAGTTGATGCAAAAAATGGCGTGCAAATAACATACTAAATAAATTTGTTTATTTATTTATTTATAGACTCACGCCTGTAATCCCCGAAGGGGTAGGCAGAGGTGTTATATTACACCCACATTTCGCCATGAATTTTTAGGTCCCACGTAATAGGGGGCGAGCCTATTGCCGTTACCGGGCACATCACCAGACTCCGTGCTGCTACTGAGAATAAATACGTTAGTTATATGTTACTTCTCGTCTCGAGGAAATCTGTGAAACTTAAAAATAATTCGTTTTATTTTCTGTTGTTTTCATTTACGATATTACATTAGAAACCAGACCTGTAAAATTATCAGTGCTTCTCTATTACATTATACATGTATTATTTGCATGTTTTATACATACTCACCTTCCTCTTAAATCACTTTATCTGTAGTTTTAAAGATCTAAGCATACATAAGGACAGACAGCGGGCAGCTACTCTATTTTTTACTACGTACATAGTGATAATTAAATAAAATATATTTATTTAATTATTATTATATTAAACAAATTTATCATTCTATTTTGAAAAGTGACGCTACCAACACTATTGAAATACTGAGTGAGAGTATTTCTGATGTTTTTCCATCTGTCGAAGGCCTCTGAATGTTTCTTTGCAGAGATGTTAGCTGATTTTTTTTTTGACGCCAAGTCCCATCGATAAAAGTACCTCTTTCTATGTCTTCTCTATCAACACACGTAGGAGTCAAATATGTTTTCGGCTTTTTCCTTAAAAAAATATGTAAAGCACAACTCGCTAATACAACTGCATCTATATTTTCGAGACTTAAATTTAGGGGTTGTCTAAAAACTCGAAAACGAGACGCTAGGATGCCAAAAGCATTTTCGACAATTCTCCTAGCTCTGCACAACCTGTAGTTGAATATTTTTTGCTCCCTTGAAATTTTCCGTTCAGGCAATGGTTTCATAATATGTTTTTCAAGTGCAAAAGCACTATCGCCCAAAAAAACATATGGAACAGATACATCTGTTCCTGGTAGCAAGTAGGATTCCGGTAAATGCAATTCGTTGTTACTAAGCATTGCATAAAATGATGTCTCCTTGAATATACCTCCATCAGACTGGCACCCATCTGAGCCTGTATGAAAGTAAATGAATTCGTAATTTGCATTAACGATGGCGTATAAAACTACGCTAAATATTCCCTTGTAGTTGAAGAAAAGAGATGCACTTTGGGAAGGTTTTTGAATTAAAATATGTTTCCCGTCCATACAACCGACATAATTATTAAAATGCCATTGTGTTTGAAATAAATTCGCTGACATTTTCCATTTTTGCTCCGTTGACGGCAGCTGAAATGAAAATGAGATATTTATTATATTATCACTTAAAATTTACTAACGTTATTTGCGCTTTTTGTTTCAGGAAAAACAAATAGGTGGAATAAAGCGAAAAAACAATGCAAGAGAACTCAACATCGAAGCGAAAAAAGAAAAGCTAATAGATGCAGCAAATAAATTATTAACTGATAAAACTGAAATTGATGCATTTGGAGTATATGTGGGCAAGAAAATGAAAGAAATACCCCGTGATCAGCAGCGAGATCTTGCTGAAAAACTAATTTCAGAGATCATGTTTCTTGCTAAGACTAATAATTTGACATTTGACACAAGAATAGAAATTCCATCAAAGATGTATTCTTCACATAACTCCGCTAAATCATACATCGTACACTCACCTCCTTCGACTTCTTCTAACAGCTAAGAGTATATTCAAATCGAATCACCCAGTTCTCCTTTCCCTCATACACAAAATTCGTCACCTGCTTTATCTCATTTTTACCACATCTCTCAACCAGTAAATTCACCAATCCCAAATCGTCCCAATCCCATTCAGTCACCCACTTCTCCTTTCCCTCATACACAAAATCCTTCACCTGGTTCATCTCATTCTTACCAAATCTCTCAACCAGTAAATTCACCAATCCCAAATCGTCCCAATCCCATTCAATCACCCACTTCTCTTTTCCCTCATACACAAAAGCCGTCACCTGGTTCATCTCATTCTTACCAAATCTCTCAACAAGTAAATTCACCAATCCCAAATCGTTCCAATCCCATTCAATCACCCACTTCTCTTTCCCTCATACACAAAATCCGTCACCTGGTTCATCTCATTCTTATCTAATCTGCCCAAACTCCTCACAAATTACACATCAAAATTCTACGCCATCATCAGATAACGCTGTACACTTAACTGAGAATACAGTATATCTAGAGGGTTCAGCAAAAAAAATATTGAAAGAATTGTTGGTTTTTAAAAAGCAAAAATAAATACTTATGCATTACTTACTTTGATTGTTTTCTTTAAAACCTTGTAGATTGCCCAGCAAGTTTCAGGAATGATTTTTGAAAGTAGCTGGTGTAATATTATCGAGCTATATCTCAAATCCTTATAGTCTCTTCCAGTGGCTAGAAATCTTAGTGTGGCTATAAGCCTTTCTTCAACAGATACAGCTGGTCTCATGTTTGTGTCTTTTTTAGTTATAAATGGCCTAACCTTTGACAATAATTCGTACGTCTACTATGTCCTAGTGAGCTCACTTTAATTGGACAAAACTGCTAATGGCGTTTCAAGAAACCATAATATCTATACTAACCTATAATAAAACAGAAGAGTTTGTTTGTTTGGTTGTTTGAACGCACTTATTTCAGGAACACTGGTCCGATTTGCATTATATTTTTATGTTGGATAGCTCATTTATTGAGGAAGGCTATATCCTGTATAACACCACCCTATTAGCCAAGGGTGCGAAGCAGTAGCCAAAAATAAGTTGGGTGTAACCATGGGTTAAGCTAGTAAATTATAAATCGATTAATGTTACGACTTTACTCATGACTCAATACGATTACACGTTTTCGTATAGTCAATATCTACTGAACTATCATCAGCTATAATTTGTTACAAAATTCTCCCTCGCGGAAACACGCGGATACCCATCAGCAATACGCAGCAATTCCGTCGTATTGCTGATTTATATCCGGATAAACGCAATGGATAACGTCACATTGAGCGTAATTTTCACCGCTTATATTCCGCGGTTGAACGTCAATGCACTTTGTTACGTGGTAATTAAACGAGCACGTTGCACGATGAGAGGTGAGTGTAATTACTTCTTTATGAGACTGTTTGCCCTCTGTTGCGCTGAAGCGAAAGCTCGGCAACGAATATACTGTTCAATGAGTATGTATGCCTAAATCTATACAGTGTTCGTTCCAAATACGACTGGTATATTAATGGCTTAGGTTTGCATCATTAAATCAAATAAGATTTAGTAACCCGATTAATTACTTCGGTAAATTATCTTTGCTATACTCGTGTGATACAAAGCTATTAGTAAAAAGCTGAAGTAAGGAGAGAAAATAGTAAGGAGCTTAGCTGGAATTATACCAAATGAAGTGTCTTATTCAAACTATTCTTTCGACATTATGCCGATATAATTTTTTTATAGCTGTATCATCACTAGTGAAGAATAGTCACTATTAAATATCGGACCGAGTGTTAAAATGAACACTATTTATTTGCATACTACTAGAGGATGCCCGCGGTTACACCCGCGTTATTTAAAGCTTACTGCTCCGCTCCCGTCACTCAAAGCGTGATGTTATATAGCCTATAGCCTTTCTCAATAAATGGGCTATCGAACACTGAAAGAATTTTTCAAATCAGACCAGTAGTGCCTGACATTAGCGCGTTCAACCAAACAAACAAATATACTCTTCAGCTTTATATCTTAATATATAAAATCCTTGCGTTACTGACTGACTGACAGACACGCTACAGCCGAAACTATTTGGCGCAGGAAGCTGAAATTTGGCATGTATGTTCCTTGGGTACCGTAGGGGTGCACTCGGGATTTTCCGAAATTGCCACGGGATCGGCCAAAACGGGTAAATTAAAAAAAATGCAGGCGTAGCTGCTGGCGTCCTCTAGTATTAGTATAAGATAAGATGCAAATTACATTACAGGCAAATTCAACTGAGTTTTAGTATTCATAAACAATTATTTGGCGAAACAATTGCTATGAATTAGACTTTACTAAGTACTTTAACAAAAGAAACAAAAACAAGGTGCTTGCGGAAACCGATTTATATGCAAGTACAACCTTTTACGGACTGCCTCCGTAGTCCAGTGGATAGCGTATGTGACTGCTAATTGGAGGTCCTGGTTTCGATTCCCGGGTTGGGCAAAAGTGTTACTAGGTTTTTCCGAATTCTCAGTAGCAACACGGAGTCTGGTGATGTGCCCGGTTACGGCAAGAGGCTCACCCCCTATTACGTGGGACCTAAAATTCATGGCGAAAAGTGTGTGTAATATTACTAATGTTAAACCTCAGCCTACCCCTTCGGGGAATACAGGCGTGAGCTAGAGCTGTGAAAAATAAAAAATAAAATTAACCTTTTATTTATAAACCCTTAAATACTGACAGTCTTTTAAGATTCTATGAATATAACGAAAAAAACGTTTTACTTTTCAAATTGCTAATTCAGATGTTTTTATCCAAATGTTTATGACGCAGTAGGTATTTAGATGTTTTTAACAAAACCATTTCATTAGTGTTTGTCGATAATTTACTTTTAAATGACTTATTTTAGAGTAATTATTACTTAAATTATAGGTACTATTTGATATTTCATTACATGGGGTCCAAAGATCTTGAAATACGAGTATATTATTATATAAATAAAATATGAAGAACAGAGCTGGTTCTCTGCTTATTAATGTGACCCAAATGTAACTTGAGCGTTTAGTTCGTCGGCAGTAAGGTAACATAATTAGATTATAAAACAACGTTAAAATAATTTCTTGGAAGAAAACTCTAATAAAAATGTTAGTACAGGTTACCATAAATAATTAATTTTTTGTTGAGCGTTATTAAGTTTATGGTATAGCTTGAAGCAATGACTAAATTATTAGGTTCCAAGAAATTAAAGAAACTATTCTTCAAATCATTGTTCTTGTAGTGTCTAAATCTGTAACTCATTCAATAATAATATGTTGAAGTTTTATAAACAAAATTAATTTTATTGTTCTTTCTGAAAGGATTTTTTTTAAATTATTGCTCCATTTTAACCTGTGACGCTAATGCGCCTTTTGTCTTCTACTAAAAAGTATTCTGTAGTATCAGTGTAAAAAGTGCTACGGAACAATAAAAAATACATTTTATATTCTGTGTGTATAATTGCTTCTTGTCAGGTTTTGTGTACCTTAATAGCATCGTCTGCGAATATTTCATCACATTTTAATCTGAAAACAGTGGCTATCTAAAAATTGGAATAATATCTGATTGAATAACTTATTCTACTTGAAAATGAACAGTAAAATAGACGGTAAATATACAGCTTAAAGATTCTAGGCAGTGTGTCGAACCAAACACCAAGGCCTTAATGAATAAGGATACAAAAGCCAAGTCAAAAGTCAATTCGTTAATAAAACATTTTAAAAAGTATAAAAAAGTATGCACAGATCGGGTTAATGCAAGATTTCATAAGCAGTGCGCACGATCCTTGAAGATTTCTTGAACGAAATTATGAAAATTACACTTAAAATAAAATAAAAACTGTTTTTGAAGTAAATTATCAATGCTTCACATATCTCATCGGTCCACGGTCAGTCACATACTACGTGGTTTATGTGCACACGTAGTTACACATTCTATATTTATCTCTAGCAAAGTGAATAAACTTAACTCTCTCAAAACAACACCTGCAGAAAATATGTTCAATAATTTGACACGGAGTAAAAAATAGAGCGTATCAGAATACCGCTCGGCCTCCTGTGGCTCAATTCTCGTATTTTATATGACACTAGAGGACGCCAGCAGCTACGCCTGCATTTTTTTCAATTTACCCGTTTTGGCCGATCCCGTGGGAATTTCGGGAAATCCATTCTTAGTGCACCCCTACGGTCCCCAAGGAACATACATGCCAAATTTCAGCTTCCTGCGCCCAATAGTTTCGGCTGTAGCGTGTCTGTCAGTCAGTCAGTAACGCAAGGATTAAGATAAGATAGATATTATATATTAAGATAAGTTAGATATTATATTTCGAATGGACTCAAAAGCGGTATTCTGATAACCTTATGTCATTATCGTATAATTTGAAATAAACAGTTCCTCGTTGACACATATTTTGACAATTAAATTTAAGATCTCGTTAATATTTCATTCAGATATCAGATAATTTAGAAGAATAAGTTTTTTATGACGTAAGTATGACACACATTTATTTAGGAGAATTGGGCGCGTGATTACAATAATGTATCAATTATTACTGACAGCTCAAACCGTGGTAGTGATGACGTGTGCAATAAAGGAATAAGAAAACGGGTAGACAAGTTTACTTGCACATATCAAGTATACTATGCATCCACCCACAATACTTCATTATAAACGAGATCATAGAGCGCTTAGAACTGGGCCAAAATATGGGTACTAGAAACATCGGCATGTGGTACATATAGATAAACAGTTAATCTTAATGACCTGAAAAGTTAAAATTATATATTGTATATTATTTTAACTTTTCAGGAAGATAGCCTATATTGTAGTTGAAATTACCACGTATATTTTTGACATTTATATCGTCAAAGTCGTTTTAGTTCTCTCAGCTGGAATGTCTCAACTACTCATAATTATTATAACGTATTACATCGCATTGTAATGTCGGATTAAAACTAAAAACTTCTCGACATACTACGTACCTACATGAAGCTTTTTTCGAAAACTGTGCATAAAGATTGTGCTATCAACCATTAATCATTTCTAAATGAAAACTATTTCATTGCGACTACATCAAGAAAATTAAACTACACACGATTCTAGAATATCACGCAATGATATTATGTTTATTTAAAAATCACACAAAACGTAATTAATAATAATAATATAATGATCCATAATTTTATTATGTGATTTCTGTAACATATAAACATATAATCAATAATATCAGTTCTAATTTAGGTATATACTGGCCCATTGGCGCGGCTCATAAGAGAGGTTTAAGTTTAATCCACCACGCTGCGTGGCCAAATTCAGGTTTACATCTATTTTGAAAACATTGCGTAGAACTCTCACACAATTTTCCTTACGATATTTTCCTCCACACAACAAAAAAGTAATGAAATTAAATACTTTATGCACAAAACACAAATAAAATACTTTATTCATCATCATCAGCCTTTAACAGTCCACTGCTGGACTAGGCCTTTGAAAGGAGGAATTGGCCTACTATACCACGATGGCCAAACGGGTTGGTATAGGGTTTGTATCAAGTTTTCCTTCTCTTACAGTGCTGTTCTCTGCATAGTATGCTCCCTTTGTCGGCTCTTACGATACCCATGGCATGATATGGGGTGGTGACATTCCGTATTCTTAATCCGTCACCACACGGGAAAAGTAATTTATTACTAAAGAGTAAATTAATTCTATGAACTGCGATCCGAAACTAATAGTGCCATCAGTAAGCCGTGGGCAATCTATTCCTGATTCTCTCTAAAGATAAGGTACTAGAGTTTCAAACAAACTAACTTTTATCCGTCCTGAATTAAAAAGCTCGTACGCGTTTTTACATTTTTCGTTTACTTTTTCTTTTCTTCGAAAATCACTATTAAATGCCTTATTGAGGCGTAATATAATTGGAATAAAATTAAGTAATTTGTTTCTAGTTGGCCGATGTATTTACCTTGGCCATAAACTTTCCTTTGATAAAGATCATCAGAAAACTGAGATCTCAAGGAAGTTTCAGCTCGGATGGGCCGCATTTTCAAAACTAGATGACATCTTAAAGTCTGTAAAAGTTCCTCAATGTTTGAAGACCCGTCTCTATACCTAGTGTGTTTTGCCCATAATGACCTAGGTACGGTGCCGAGACATTGACGCTCACACAAGAGGCGATATACCGAGTGAGAGTCGCACAAAGAGCCATGGAGCGCTCCATGCTTGGTATCCGTCAGATTGACTGAGTTCCCAACATTGAAATTCGGAAACGAACAAAAGTGCGCGACGTCGGAACTCAAATTATAAAGTCAAAATGGATTGGGCAGGCCATCTGGCTAGACGGGTTATAACGGTATAAAAGTTACACAAATAAATTATCTATTGTTTACTTAGCTAGCTTGTACCAACCACGTGCGATATTCTGTTTGACTTCTTATTTGATGAACGTATAAAATTAAAAAAGTATTGGTAGCAGTAGGTATCTAATTTGTTTGTTGTATCATGTATAAATTAATGGTTGATATTGTTTGTTAGTACTTAAGTTCCACTGAATAACATAACCTCATCAATATTTGTCTGTTTGTTATTACAAACAAGCATTTAAGTAAAGTATTTTAAAGGGTGGATCCAGCCTTTGGTCTTTTGAAAAGTGAGTCTTTGTAGTCTTACTAATTTCCTCGCGAACGAGTTAACTCGAGCAGAGAAGTACTGTCCTCTTACTAAACAACGAGATATCGAATATTAATACTTACTATCGCTAAATGTTCGGCAAGAAAAAAACTGTCCATATTCCATCCCCTCTTTCCTTCTCATAACAGGTAGATGTCAGTCGACCCATACATAGTCATATATCTATGACAACGTATGGGCAAAGAGCTCAGATATTTACGTAGAGGCGCATAGCCTATGGGCGCTCTGCAGACAAACTTTCTGTGACTTGGCGGCGTGGCAGTCGCGCTGTGACAGCTGTCTCTACGAAAGCAAGAGAGACGAACGTTCCTCCTGTGTATCTTAACTACGAGAGCAAGAGAGACGGAGAACGACGCCAGCACTGCCACGGCGCCAACTACGAACTAAAGTGGAGACAGTCCCCACTTGGAATCGGCACACGAAATCCTTAAGAACTGCGCTTCTATGTAAATCTGTATTCATTGGTATGGGTTGATTGACACGTGACTTTTGCAATGTCTAGGCTAAAGCTCAATTTACATAAGCCAAGAGACACTGATCCCTGTCTGCATCGATTACAGTAAAAAACACATTTACAAGAAAATGTAACTTTTTGAGTAATTAATAACTTTCCTTTACAAAATCCATTATGTTTTGGTTCGCTCTCAAAACTGACACGTATTTTCGCCTGCTTTGTGTAGTAAAATCACCTGAAAATATTTCTTGTAACATGAAGCACTTTGTACCCGTTTAAATATGTTATTAGAATTTAGTATGCCAAGTGGATTTTATGACTAAATAGAAACCACCCCTGTTACGTGACGCGTAAACTTAACTGTCAACATTAGGGTGTATGTGACTTAAGGTTATATTTCTTTGGGTGTATGTATGCGTAAACATTTTAATAATAGTTACGTCATTATTTGTATTCTCAAAAGTTACATTTATTTGACTAGCTTGAAACTTGAAACTTGACTTGAAAATAGCAGCGTTTTACCTGAAATAAAACGCGTATTAAATACTTACCTCACTGCAAGCTTTATTATTGAGAGAGCATATCCATTTCCGTCGATTTCTTATCTGTTTTTAGTACTTTTTTAACCTAATCAGTGGCGCCACCTGGTGTTTGCTTGTCATTTTAGTTTCGTAAAATTCCCGAGCTACATTTTGTTCATTGACCTGTTTGTTATCACCTGGTGACGCCACTAATGTGCTAACGCCAATGTGATAAGAGAATTGAAAACAACTTATTAGAAAAATCTTTTCATTATTAAACATATCAAAGGTACATGTTTATTTGATTAATCTGTTGGTGATCTAATTATTAAATCGAAAATATGACAACAAAAAGTTAATACTTATTTCTTTAACTGGATTAAACAATTTTGTAACATTAAGATTTGAATCACCACTTCTTAGTACTTCACCACTTCTTCTCTTCTGTAGTTATTCTGGAATGTATTAGCTGATTGCCAATTTCCTCGAGATAGAATTTCGTCAAGAGGTTGATTATATCTAGCCAACTGCTAGAGGCTACTGCCGATCGTGTACTTCCTGGAGTTGCTGTGATGCCAGCTTCTTTGAAAAGGGTCCTTACCCAGCCTGCGATGACAGTGCGTGAAGCAGGCTTTGGCACACCTCTGACTGTAATAAATAAATTAAATTATTTTTCAGCATTACGTCTTTCATATAATAATTGTATAGTTTTCTCTATCCAAAATATAGGATTTAGATTACAACTGTTGGGATTTGTAAGACGTTTTCAGCCAGACTGTCTGCGAGTGCTACAATCTGTTTTCGAACCAAATTGAGGCCATAATGATCATGTATCATGATCATCACCATCATCTGATCTAATGTAATGATCAGGATCAACTCTAAGCAGCGTTAAGTCATGGATGCGACTACCTGAAAAAAGCAGTAATATAGTCGCAGTGTGGCGTGATATTTTAAAAGGATTTTCCACGTTTACTGTATAATTGCTTATATACTCGTAGTAATTAACTTACTAACATCCCAAATTGGTGGTTTAGAACACTTTGGATTTTCCAAAGCAATTGATTTTAAAATATGTTTTACAAGAAAATGTGTACTTAATTGACTTGACTTTTCAACATTGCATAAGGTGGAAACGACAGACTTCTGTAAAATAATTGTGTTATATGATAAATTATGGATAAGATGCAAATCAGATAAAAATTGAGCTAATTGAGTACCTGCAGGATTGTTTGTGTCTATGTTTTTAGACATAGACCAGGAAGTCCAACGTTTCCAAGCCACCTTGTATGTTTTGAAGGTAGATTTACGCCAGGAATTTTTGAGCAATAACTGTTGTTCAGGGGTCCATGTTTTCGGACCACCCCCACATTTCCAAACTTCGAGGATGATTTTGTCGACTTGTGGTGGTGGAAGCCCCGACGATGTTTCGATCAGGTGCGTCTGTAAGTTTTTTTGAGTTAATGGTGGAGCCAGTGCTCGGGCTTTGAGGTCCGCACGCCAAAATACCTTCTCCCAACGTGAAACTATTATTAAGAATATGCCAGTCGATTGATTGAGATGTGTTAGGACTTTTGGAACTAAGAACGGAGGTGGGAATATCCATGCAAGTGGATAGTTCCATGGGACACTGAATGCATCGTGAAACAGAGCTTGTTGGTCTTTCAGGTCTCGGGATACATAATTGTAAACTACTTGAGCTGTCTCCGAGGCAAACAAATCTATTATTGGGGTTCCCCACTTTGCAAACACCCTTTCCGTACACGCTAGCATTAGGTGCCATTCCGGAGGTCGGCGAAAACGTGACAAGTGGTCGGCATGATTGTTGTACTAGCCTGGGAGATGGTGTATGCTGAAGTAGTAGTATTTGGAATTGATCCAGCAAATTCAGAATTTGATATGTTAACTCTGTTAGTGGGAATGATTTCGTACCTCCTTCGTTCCTTAAATAGCTGACAGCAGTCCTGTTGTCGCACTGTATCAGGATCAAACTGTAGCATAGTAGGTGAGCGTTGCCTCGAAGGGCGCGAAATATAGCTAACATTTATTTTTGATTGCAGTGTAATGTCTGTTCCTCTTGCGACTAATTGCCCGATACAGTCAGATTGTTCAGTTGCGCTCCCCAACCCTGGTTTGATGCATATGTTGTCAGGAAGTTTATTGGCGGGCGATAATGTAGAAGTGTTGATGACTGACAATTCAGGGTCCACCATTCCAGCTCCTTTCGAACATTTTGTGGCAGTGGGTACGATTTTGATGAATGGTCTGGGAGCGAGTTCATGAACACTAATAATTGCCGGTGATTGAGTCGGCCTCGAGGAACAGCGTAACTGGCGAAGTTCAGGAGTCCTATTATTTTCTGTAACTCTTTTACAGTTACCATTCCTTGATCGAGAACGTACGATACGTGGCAGTGATAGCCGAGAGGATATACCAACAGACTGCCATAGAGAGGGTATCAGGTTCGAATCCACGGCGCGCACCAATGACTTTTCAGAGTTATGTGCGTATTGAATTGTTAATTACCGCTTGTCCCGTGCCTCGGAGAGCACGTTAAGCCGTCGGTCCCGGTTGTCATGAAGATCTTTGACAGTCGTTACAGGGCTTCAGTGCCTTCTAAATAAACTGACACTAGTCTAAACCATGGAATATCGCTATCCCTTCGGGTTGCGGAGGTCAGACAGGCAGTTTCTTCGTGGAAAAGCTAATATTCAGCCAAATCCGGTTAGACTAGAAAGCGGACCCCAGACTGAAACTGGGATAACGCTAAGAGAAAGAAGACTCCTTGATCGAGAACTGAACTGACTTTTTTGATTAGCGAGAAAGTCTTTTCTTCTGGCAGGGATTTTAAGTTGTCCCAGAGACTCCACAATATCCCTAAATATGTTGTAGTTTTTTGAGGACAAAGAACAGTTTTCTCGAAATTTATTTGCCAACCAAGATTTTGTAATGTACCCTAATGTGAGCTGCACATGATCCCGAAAAACGTGTACATTTTGATTTACGATCAAATAGTCGTCGAGATACAGTATGATTCGAATGTCCCAGCGTTCAATAGCGTAATATTTGGGCAACCCAATGCGTTAGTATTGAGAAGGTTTTGGGTGCAGTGCTTAAACCGAACGGAAGGCAGGTCATTTCCAACATTTCTTGACTGTAGATAAGGCGAAGGAAGCGCCTGTGTTACTTTGAAATTTTCAAATGGAAATAAGCCTGTGATAGGTCCACTTTGCACATCCAGTCTTGTGGTTGCAGAAAGTCCGGGATGCGATACAAGTTTATTAAATGAAATGGTTGGGACTTTACAAATTCGTTTAACGCTTTCAGGTTGAATATGGGTCGGACTGACCCATATTCAACCTAAAAATGCCCTGAGATTTCATTTTGTTTATTATTGCAGTCATTTCTTTTGAGACAGGCGTTTGAAACGGCCCGTTTATAACATTTGGGTATATCAGAGGAGGTTTGTGGATAAATGGTATTCGATACCCTTGAATTAATTTTAGAACAATTTCTGGCGCCCCATTTTCTTCCATTTCAAGTGGTAGTGCGCTAACTGACCCGATCGAAAACGACTCGAGTCATTCTTTGTATCATTTTTGGTTTCCTCGAGAACTTTTTGAATGGTTTGAATGTCCTCAACTTCGGTTACTTCCACGATCGGGCCGCGAGCCACGGTTGTGAAATGAACCTCTATTATTAGTATATTGGTCAGGTTGAAAGTATGGTAGACCCTGACCTTTGTTTGTATAGTTGGTGCGAAAATATCCACCCCGCGAGGGCGAGCTATCATAGGTATGCATGTGCATCGGTATGCCTGGTTCATGACAACAATGTTGAGCTTCACACGATGAAGCTATTGGTTTGTGTTCACCTAGCCCCCGCGATGGGCGGCGATTACATTGATTTGATCTGGTCTGGGACTCAGTTTTTGTAGGCCAAAAAGCTTTGCGTACACCGCCAGCTTTTTCTAATGCTGATGTAAAGGAATCAGGACTAAACAAACTAGAAGATGATATTCTGCTTAACCTTTCGTATGCTTAAGAGCAGATCTGCACGAGACACAATAGATTTATAATTATGTCTGGTAATCCAGCATACGAGAGGTTAAAGATGCTTTTACTAACGGATCTCGAATTTGACTAGTAATTGCCTCTCGACGCATTTCTATACTTTCAGCTCGATGGCAACAAACTAATTGTAACAGGTCTGAGGAGATTTTATGTAAATCACCTTTTTGAAATAATTCTTTAACCTTCCCGCTTAAGTTATAATTTTTCGGGGCCTTCTACTCGGGCCGGCCACAACTTGTGGCACGGTAGCCGAAACATTTACTTGGTCATCCATTATCACAATAATGACAATCAAATAAAAACAATAAAAATGTCAGCACACACAAATATTAAAAATAATTAGCAAATAATAAATTTTAGTAGTGATCCGAACGGAAAATACCGTTCAAAGAAAGTATTGATCACTTACTTTAAAAAAAAAAGAGGGTACTTACAGTTTTTCTTCTTAAAAATTAACTCACTATTAAATCAGCACTAAAATATATATTTTTTAATGTTATTCAACTGGTACTTTTAAACGAAAAATTTAATTTCTGGCATCGGTCGTGAACATCGGTCGCACAAGGTGCTTCGACGGAGAACGAAACGCCAATAAACAAAATGTAGCTCGGACATTTTACGAAACTAAAATGACAAGCAAACACCAGGTGGCGCCACTGAGTAGGTCAAAAAAGTACTAAAAACAGATAAGAAATCGACGGAAACGGATATGCTCTCTCAATAATAAAGCTTCCAGTGACGGTCAAGGATTTAATAAGTACATAATTTCATCGGTCATACATTCTATTACATTTCAATCAGAAAGCACTGCGAGAATTATATTGAAATCCTAAAACCTTATTATTTAGAACGCATTTCAAACGTCAAAAGCGTTTTAAAATACTTTTTTTATTGCTATCTTTTTTTTACAGAATATAGGGACTATGTTTATTTTTATTTCAATTATCAATAGGTGCTAACAAAACACAATTATCGCAGGAGAGTATTTCTTGTTTAGGTCCAAGTATTTATAAGAAGATACCATTAGAAATAAGATTAACTGAAGATATGATTAAGTATAAACGTCTTCTGCACAACAATTGCCGGTGGCGATATGTTATTACTCACTAAAAGAATATTGGTGATTGATTGATTGAATATATTTAATGGAAAGGTTTCTGTGTAATTTATATTATATTGAACTGACTGTCATTTATTGCAATGATATGGGTATGATTTATTTATAATTTTATTATATACTTAATCTGGTATGAATGTATCCCATTTGCTGACTATACCCACCCTATGTCAATAATTGTCAATATCATTATGAAAATCTTTCAAGTTACCTATGTAACAAATATTATGATAGAATAAATATACCTAAATATTGCATGCCTAAGTGGCGGCACAAAGCATGTTTAAATAACTATACCAAAACATTCCAATCTATGTACCTATGTTACACAATGAATATTTTTCAATTTGAATTTTTTTCATACAATGAACGTCACCAAACAAAATGTGTTATTGCTTACTGCAGCGAAAATCTAGATACCAGAAAGAATATGTATATATGTATGTACAAGTTACTTTGCATAAAGTATCCTAAAATATTCACGTAAAAATGTTCCACGTTTAAAAGACCCTTTTAGTGTGGAATGCTTTGAATGAGAAGGCTTGTCGATGAGACTTTTCACACTCGCTTTGATGTTTATTAACAGCTTATTTGTATATTCTCGTTGTTTTCTCCATGTAAAGGAATCAGGGTTGAGTTAAATAGAAATATATAGAATGGCGCGCTGATTAAGCAATTTAGCCAAGTAGAACAAAGAATCGCAAATAGACAAAGTATAAGGTGTAGAAGTGGATAAAAAATTGTATTTAAAAAAATTGCATAATTATAGTATCATAACAATATGTTTAATGTGCAAACTGTAAACATAAACTGTTGTCGATGAATATTGAAAATAAATGACTAAGCAAAAAAGAGAGCTCCATGATCAATATGATATGTTACATGTGCGCACGTGTGTGGCTTTATAGTGTTTTTACAAAGATTCAAAATTCTTCTTATTCGATGTAACTAGGTTACCACTTACTTCAATAAAACAACAACTAGATGAAACACATATTTTATTCTCAAATACAAAAATAAATTACAACAATTCGTTATCAGCACGACATTCTTGTATTTGTTTATATAAAAGAAAAGTAATGTGTGTTTTCATAATAATTTGTTGAAGTGATATTTGTGTGATTTTCTTTTTTGGGTACGAAACATCTTCTTGTTCTTCGCATACACTTCTGAGATGGCGAACCCAAATGGAGACACAAATGAGCGAGGTATGCGTAGTTCCTCTGTTCCAACGTTCACCCTACATAATAGAGAAGGGTATAGTACGTGGAAGTTTAAAATGCGTAATTATTTTATGCATGATGAGTTGTGGGAAGCTATCAGTGGCTACCCAACAGGGATGAACGTTTCCAATGTCACAAAGATGAGGAGCGATCAGAAGGCACTAACAAAACTTTGTCTTACCCTGGAATCATCTGCAATTACGCATGTCTGAAATGTAACTACTGCAGCGGAAGCATGGAAAGCTCTACAAAATGCTTATGAGGACAAAGGTATGGGTAGGCGTTTATATTTAGAACGGAAATTATACAGATTGAGACTTGAAGATTTTGATAATAATACTGAGTCGTATATCAATGCTGTTATTTCCACTGCTCAAGATTTGGCGGCTATAGACAAAGTAATAGATGATACGTCCATTGCTGCTATTCTATTGGGAGGTCTAACGTCAAGATATGATCCATTAATAATAATAATTAATATCAATAACAAAAGATGATATAGCCAGTGCAGTCCGTTCGTTACCAAACTGGAAATCAGCGGGACCGGACGGGCTGCACAATTTTTGGCTCAAATGGCTCCGTAGTTCGCATACTTGCTTAGCATCTCAATTCCAGGCATCACTGGAATTGGGGTCGCTACCAGATTTTTTAACATCCGGCGTCACTCACCTACTCCATAAGTCTGGTAGTGCCACGGACCCCAAAAATTACAGGCCAATAACCTGTTTGCCAACAATATATAAACTCCTTACATCCATTTTGAGAACGAAATTAACAAAACATGTATTTGATAATTCTATTTTATCTGTTTCTCAAAATGGATGTAGGAGTGGGGCCCGTGGCACTAAAGAACTCCTTCTGATAGACATGACCATTAGCCAACAGGTGCGCCGTAACCGAAAGAATCTATCGACATGCTGGATAGATTACAAGAAGGCTTACGACTCCGTGCCACATACATGGCTTTTGAGGGTGCTGGAGTTGTATAAAGTAGATGCAACTCTATGCACCTTTTTAAGGTCATGTATGGGGCAGTGGAGGACCGTATTGCGCTATCCAGAATGTCGATCGAGTTTGGGTTGCGGTGCTTCAATAAGGATCGAGCGAGGTATATTCCAGGGCGATAGTCTGAGTCCTCTGTGGTTTTGTCTGGCCCTGAACCCCCTAAGTACCTTGTTAGAGGCTTCAGGGTTAGGATATCGGTTGAGGAGAGGAGGTCAAGTTATATCTCACCTCCTTTTCATGGATGACCTGAAATTATTTGCCCCCAACAAATTCCAACTGACTGCATTACTTAAGGTAACCGAAACCTTTAGTAATTCTATCAGGATGGAATTTGGTGTGGATAAATGTGCGGTCATGCATGTGAAGAGAGGCAGGATTATGGAATCTGCAGGGATACAACTCTCAGATTCCATACAACTTAGATCCCTCTCCCCAACTGAGACCTACAAATACCTGGGTATGTCGCAGTCTTTGAATATTTCTGAGACTGACATGAAACAGACGTTGCAGGCTCGGTTCTTTGGCCGCCTGAGAAAAGTACTTAACAGTCTCTTATCAGGTGGCAACAAGGTGCGGGCCTGCAACGGATGGGCCATGCCAGTCCTAATGTATTCCTTCGGCATACTCAGGTGGACCCAGACTGAACTAGATGCCCTGGATAGAAAAGTCCGTTCAATGCTGACTGCATCTCGTATGCATCATCCACGCTCATCGGTAATGAGGCTGTACATCCCGCGGAAATGTGGGGGTCGAGGCTTTTTATGTGCTAAGACCCTCCACAACCGCGAGGTGTGCAACCTCAGAGATTATTTTCTGCAGATGAATGTGGATGTGCATCGCGATGTAGTCACAATTGATACCGGATTTACCCCGCTCGCTCTGGCTAAAGAGAACTGGCACAAACCTGCAGTACTTAGTACTGACGACCGAAGAGAAGTATGGAAGGGTAAGGAGCTGCATGGACGGTTCTATAGAGCTTTACATGACCCTGACGTCAATTTTAAAGCTTCTATAGCTTGGCTACGGTTCGGTGATCTCTTCGGAGAAACCGAAGGTTTTGTCTGTGCAATTATGGACGAAGTTATCATGACAAACAACTACCGAAAGTATATACTGAGGGACGGTACGGTTGACATATGTCGGGCGTGTCACCGGCCCGGAGAATCTCTCAGGCATATAGTGTCCGGTTGTTCGAGTCTTGCCAATGGTCAGTATTTGCACAGACACAACCAAGTGGCCAGGATAATCCATCAGCAACTAGCCCTTAAACATGATCTCATTGGTTCTGAGGTACCGTACTACAGATATGTGCCCGACCCAGTTCTCGAAAATGGTCGTGCACTGTTGTACTGGGATCGGTCTATCATTACAGACAGGACTATTGTAGCCAATAAGCCTGATATTGTAGTGATAGACAGAACAGAGCGACTCGCAATGATAGTCGATGTCACCATACCACATGACGTCAATCTCGTGAAAGCAGAAAAAGAGAAGGAAATTAAATATTTGGACCTAGCTCACGAGATTGTCGACATGTGGGATGTGGATTCGGCCATCATTGTGCCGATAGTCGTGTCGGTGAATGGATTAATCGCCAAGAGCCTCGACCAACCCCTAAAGAGGCTCGCACTAGGCAGCTGGATCAAGTCTTTGATTCAGAAGGCGGTTCTTCTCGATACGGCGCGCATCGTGAGGAAGTTCCTTTCTCTGAGGCCCTAACCACCGGTGGCTTGGTCCCTGTACCCGACACCGGTGGGTTTCCGTGGTCCTATTTTATATAGTTAAATTTATTTTGATATATTAGGTTTAATTATGTAAAATGTGACTTTGTGAATAGTATTTAATAAAGAGAATAATAATAAAAAATTTATTCACAGAATTACAGAAAGCATAAGCATAAAGTCTAACAATAGTATTCTAATATAATATTACTCTTAATGCTATGAATTTCAATCGATTGGAAAGAACACCATACCCCTGTACTAGTTATAAACTGTATCACAGGCGATTGGGTCTCTCTTTAAAAATTTGAAATTCGTATTTTAAAATACACCAATAATATTACCAATAAACAAAATGGTCAGTATAAAACTTAAAATTAAATAATAGCTATATATAATTAAGATGTTCATGTTTTGTAAAATATAAATTTGTGTCGAGCATTTTACTGAAGTAAAAAAAACTGTAGGTCAGCAGAATCGCGAGTGATGTCAATGTTATTAATAGTTGCAATCTGTATGTATGTCTCTTGAAAGTAGTAATGTAAACGTTACAACCGAACTGGTAAAGTCCAAATTACTGAACGAAATGTCCAAGGAAAGCTCGATGAATCTGGAAACAGCTATGAAATCAAAAGTTGATGCCACTTCTGTTGAGTCAAAGGCAAAGAAAATTGTGTGCTATGGTTGTGGAGAACCCGGTCATAAGAGACCAAACTGTCCTTTGAAGAAAAAGAAGGTCATGAAAAGGAAGAATCCCTCTAATAATCGGGTTGTAATTTATTTAATTCAAAAACCTTCTCCTTTACAGGTGATGCGGTTCTAGATGGCTCGCCCAGTGGTGGATTGTACACACTTGATAGTGACGTAAATATTTCCAAATTTAGAGCCTATGACGTGCACTCTAATTCACTTTCTAAAAAAAAATAGTCATAAGGTTACTGATTATAAAGATAAGGATAAAAATCCATGTGTTGCTTGTGTTCAAGCGAAACAAGCTCGAAAACCGTTTAAGCCGATTACTTATAAAAGAAGAACTTCAATATTAGAACTGATCCACTCTGACCTTTGTGGATCAATGTCAGTTAGCACTTTTCAGGATAATAAATACTTTTTAGTTTTTAAAGACAATTTTTCGAGAACTATATTTGTATATGTTATTTCTTCAAAGACCGAGGTAAAGGATAGATTTTGTCACTTTCAGTCTATTGAGAGACAAACTGGTGCTCAAATTAAAACAATAAGGACGGATAATGGAAAAGAATTCATAAATAGTGAATTCTCAAGTTATCTTAGATCTTGTGGAATAAAGCATCAAACTACGGTAGCATGTAGTCCTCAGCAGAATGGTGTTGCCGAGCGTACTAATCGCTCAATTGTAGAAAAGGCACGCTCTCTGATAGCTGAAAGCGAATTTTCTAAAGTTTTTTGGGAAGATGCTGTCCGAACGGTTATATACCTAAAGAATAGATGCCCGCACCGTGCCCTAAATAATAAAACTCCCTACGAGTTGTGGAATGGTTGCAAACCAGACCTAGGTAATCTCAGAGTTTTTGAGTGTAGAGCTCTTATATATATACCTTCTTGTCACCGTAAGACATTGGATCTTACGGTTGATGAAGCTGTATTTGTAGGCTATGTAGAAGACCCTAATGCGTATCTTTTTAGAAAACCATTTTGTCCTAGGATCTTACAAAAGTCTAGAGACGTAACATTTTTTGAAGTTTGTTTTTCTAGTTTAAATAATAGAAATGTCAGCAATACTAAGACTTCTACTAAACCTTTAGTACTGTCTAACGGCCTGGCCACGGACAATTCGCTCCAGCGAAAATTCGCGCGACGCGATCGGCGACGCGACTTGCGACTGAATCAAATGTATAGAAATGTTCTAAGCATGCCACGACGAGGCGACCAGCGACGCGACCGGCGAATAGTACCGAGCGGCACTGCGGCGAGTCGCGCGACACGTCGCGCGACCAAAACAAATGTATGAATTAGTACGGCGCATGCCACGGCGTCGAGCGGTAGTCGCGGCGACTAGCGCCGGAGCTGAGTCAGTATAAAATGTTTTAATTTATTTCTCCGCGAGCATGATATTATTCTTAGAATTTTTAGTTAGGCTAGCTATTTGGAACGTCTAGATGTTATCTATATCTACATAAATGTATACAGTATAAATAAAGTTGAAGTGTCTGTCTGCGATTTCAAAATACCTAAGTAAGTTTTAAGAATTGCATATACCTAGTTAGTTAGATCACATTTACCTACATAACCTTTTCCGTATTTTAACTCAAAACTCGAGTTACATTACCTACAAGCGTCGGCTCAGTAGGCATTCAGTAGGTACCTACAGAATGTATACCGAAGCGTAGAGTTTGCTATGCAGTAGGTTAGGTGGGTACCGAGCCTGACGCTCGTAGGTGTAAATCGCGTTCCGACCGTTTGTATAAAGATAAAATACGTAGATTTCAATACCGTGGTTAGGTACACAATATCAAGTCTGCGTCTGTGATCTTGCGGTAGTGTAAGCGGATCGTGAGGTCTCGGGTGCGATTGCCGGGTTGAAACAAAAGTGATATTGGCACCAAAGTCCGTACAATGTCGAGCTAAATTTCATAAAAAGATCTCAGGTAATCTCGTCTCGCTCCTGGTCTACACTGGTCGCGGCGGCGAGCGCGTGTGCCCGTGGCGTGTTTTTCGCGTCGCGCGAATTGTCGCGTCGCCAGTCGTGTCGCAGGTCGCGTCGTCGGTCCCCGTGGCCAAGCCGTAATAGTCTGCCTAAACCGGAAGAAAACAGTACAGTTCAGGAGTCTTTTGATCAATTTCCAGTGATCACTGTTGAACCAGCTCCAGACCATACTGTTGTCACTGAAGATCAGACTGCTGAAGCTGATCAATTCTTTGATGCAATTGAGGAAGAGATCGAAAACCTCCTAATTACTTCTCATACCAAGTGTCTAGTCAAGTGTCTGATGAGCCTAGAACTTATAATGAGGGTATATTGGCTGATGATGTTGATAAGTGGCAGATGGCAATGACAGATGAATATAATTCATTAATGAAGCTGACGACATGGAAAGTGGTCGACAGAGAAAACAAGAAAGTTATACAATGTAAATGGGTCTATAAGTTAAAGAAAGATCCAGCAGGAAATGTTGTGAAGTACAAAGCAAGATTAGTTGCTAAGGGATTCACCCAGACGCCAGGTGTAGACTATTTTGAGACATTTTCTCCTGTCGTGCGGCACTCCTCTTTACGTACTCTACTGGCTCTCGCAGCTGAATTGGGTTGGACGTTGCGTCACTTGGACGTTGACACTGCATTTTTATATGGGGATCTGCTGGAGAAAGTCTACATGGAGCAACCTCAAGGTTTTAAAGTAAAGTACCTGTTATCTCGATGGCAGCTAGTACAAAGACTCACGCAACATTTTTGGAGAAGATGGCATACAGAATATCTTAATACCTACTTTACAACAACGTACTAAGTGGCAAACATCTATCCGATCACCAACCGTAGGTGACATTGTGGTAATAAAGGAGGAAGGTCTGCCGCCAACGAGATGGCTCCTGGGAAAAATCAAGACTCTCCATCCTGGAAAAGACAAATTGGTTAGAGTGGTCACTGTATAGTGTAAAGGACAAAGTGATTTAAAACGACCATTATCTAAACTTATATTTCTAACTACTTCAATTTTGATTATAATGGCTCCATCGTTCACCGATGATTTTGACAATGTCAGGGTGGAACAAGAGATCAAAATAAGTTAATTAAAAAAGTAAAAAAAAGGACTATTGACCGGTACTAGTAGCTATGGTTTCTCTTTGGAAGGCCAAATCTCTGAAAAGGGACAACACAGATGTTAGTAAAAAATATATGTTTAGATAAACTTATAAATATTATGGTATAATGCTTTAATAGGGAAACATAAGGAGGGAGATGAGAAGGGGCAGGGGCCTAGATTTTAATTTTGTTAAGGGAAATGAATTTGTATAAAATTTTAATAAGGGGTGTGTGGGCTAATGACAAAAGGAAATTTAGGTTTACGGGTCTGGGGATGTTATTAGGGAGGAGATCATACAGAGGAGTCACTAACCTTGTACATGAGAAAAACATATGTTCTAGTGTGCCCTCATCTAAACCGCATTTGCAAATGGAGTGATCTCTAACGCGGATTTTAGCCAGAAATACTGGAGAACAAACAAATCCCAAGCGCATACGTATTATAATGGAAGTTGCCAATTTATTTATGTAATTATGCTTAGTAAACCAGGGTTTTGAGGGTATGGTAGGTTGGATGGAACCTATTTCTACCTAAAGAAATTTAATTGTGTACAGTAATATTCATACTTACCTATAAACTTACTTGTTGAATAATTATTAAGTAAGTGAATCTAGATGTGATAGTAAGATACTATGTACTAATTATACTGTGCAACTATGATGAGATACAGTTAACTTAAATTATTTACATAAACTTGTACACTTGACATTGTTAAAGTTAAAATTGATTAAAGCTAAACTAAATAGTAATAACAAAATGTATGCATGTACTTACCCACCTTTCTTCTGTAGTGTATAATGTGCATAGATACATAAATAACTAATAAAATATGTCAAACAAACTTACCATGCTTACCATGTTCATGTGAAATAGACTTAGGTAATTATTGTGAATCTTTTAAAGATGTCTCTGTTTATTTACAGTTATTTTACATACAGTCCACTATATTCGATTGTTTGTTTCTTACGTTGAAATCTTGTCTATACCTAATATTGTATTAGTTATTTAGTTACACTAAATAAATGTTATTGGAAAAGGCCATAAGGTTCTTTTGGTGGGCGGTATGTCCGATCGTTTTATGTCAACCAGTTGCCTTAATACAAAGCTACTAAACAGTCGTGTCCTTTTACTAAAAATTACCTGAATTAGTACCTCAAGCAAAAATCGACCCTAAGTCGTCACCAGTCAGAGTGCACAGAGTTTGGCTTTAAATCCGGCACACCACCATAGGACGAAACATATAGATACCAAATATCACTTTATTAGAGAAAAGACTAGTGACAATTCGGTAAATTTAAAATATATCAAATCAAGTGAAATGCCCGCTGACATCTTAACTAAACGATTGCAGTGTGCATGTGGCACATGGTAGACGTGTACTAGGCTTAGGTTTAGTGTAAATATATTTTACACGTTTACTTTGGTACTTAGTATACATTTTCATACTGTTTTTTCTTTTAATTGATATATTTCGAGTTCATTCTCATGTTTTATTTATTCTAGGGAATTTTGATTAAGCCAGTATTATTACAACACACCCCGTGTTGTAATAATACTGGCTTTATAGTGTTTTTACAAAGTATTCAAAATTCTTCTTATTCGATGTAACTAGGTTACCCAAAGAAATATAACCTAAGGCATAGAAGTAACACTAATTAACAACAGCGGTTGCTATGATTGATATCTTCTTTCTAATGGCACATGCAGTATGATAGAAAGAGCTGTCGATAGGTTTAGCAGCACGCTCTTATAGCAGCCGCGTGGTAGGCAAACAGTAGACAAAACATAGAGTGAGGAAACCGAGTGTTGTTCGTAACAGTGATGATTTATCGATAAATATTTTTGGTCAAATGTCTAACTTTAGTATGTGTCGATATATTTAAGCCGTAGAAGTAAACAACTAAAATATTGAAATTGTAGTTTTTGCTGTCGACGCAGGACAGTGCTTTGCAAAGACTTGCCAGACAGACAGTACTAAAATAATTCACGTGTTTAATTGTTCGTTTTAGCCATAAAATCTATTGACAAAAAGTATTCATAAACTAATGAGCGATGCGTGGCGATGAGATGCTAAGAAACTGTCACTTAGATTATGTATTGTACGAATTATACCAGATTGGCTAATGCGGCACGGCAGGCTTTGGCAATTTGTTTGCGTCGCATCATATCACGTTGCTTGCTATCGCTAACGTTGGACACTGCTCGATTTTTTTAGAGTTGTAGGTAATCCGACTGCCACGCCGAAGCTTGCGGGTTTGATTCCCGCTCAAGTCAAACATTTGTGTATGTGTATGTGCATGAATATGGATGTTTGTCTTGGTCTGGATGGTACTATGTATAATATGTAATATATTTACAGAAAAGTATATATGCATGTTTATCGATTGTCTAGTACTCGCAGTACAAGATATGCTTAGTTTGAGACCAGATAATGTTGTGTGAATGTGAAAGAATATTATATTTTATGGTAGAATATTATGTAGCGGACTACAAGGCAAGACGTCTTTGATCAGTCAGGATAGCACTAATATGATAAATAATATAGAAGTAGGTAGATTAATTAAAATCGTTGTAATTATTATATTTTATTAATATGTTCAAACTAAAATTACATACTTTTTG
The DNA here is from genome assembly GCA_944739405.2 of Euclidia mi. NCBI lineage: Eukaryota > Metazoa > Arthropoda > Insecta > Lepidoptera > Erebidae > Euclidia > Euclidia mi. The sequence goes on along the minus strand of OX123183.2, from coordinate 40,404,816 downwards.
TTTAGCTTTGGATAAATAATTCTACCGGGTGTGCAATGTCCGGGCATAAATGTAATGTAGGCAGAGCTTTCGGTTTTAAACGACGCCAGGTGCTTTCTGTCTTTATAAACAGTCTTTCTCAAAATGACGTGAACAAATACGGTGGTACTTCTGCTAAATCAAACTAGGCCGTCCAACGGCATTTATCCAAAGTTTTCTTGTGACGTCATTAATAGGCAACCTGTAATAAAAACACCTTCTTAATAATAAAAAATGCTACTCACATCCCTAATCCATCTACTATTTTATAGATGCAAAAATGTAAGCCTACACACACGCGCGTACACTGGAACACTTGGCTTTAGGTTAATAGACGCTACTTTTAAGGTAGGTATCTAAGTAAATTATGTACATTAAACTGCGCTTACTATCAAACGCGCGATAGAAAATTAGACCGCTGGACGTCTTTGTTTATTGCCAACTTAACAAACGCGGCTACCCGCTGTCGCTTCCAGCGACAGTTTTACATTCATGTCCGATAGTTAGTTTCCGTATTTATCCCTCATTCAAAAAACATCGATATCTCCTTTCACTGTCAAATCCCATCACTAAGGCTATTAAATCAATAAATGTACAAAATAACAATTTGTGAGTTAAATTCATAACACATACGTATGCAAGCTGTTCCTTTGATTTGCAATACAATGATATTGTGTAAACTTAACACTCATTATAGCATTAATACGAGAAAAGTAAATAAATTTGTTGGAAAATTCCGACTCACTGCTAGAAGATAAAGTTTCTCCTGTTATTTCCGTTCCGAGAATAGCGGCATCCACATCCCGATATCACATACTCGATTTGTATTAATTAATGAGTACACTTTTTAATTATTATAAGCTTACTTACTATTTAAATGCAAAAAAGTTATTAAAAATGTAAACACAAACGTCTAACAAATTTTACACTGATGACAGATCACAGCACGGCTATTTAGAGAATGTAGTCAAAGATATGAGTATGTAAAGAGTCTATGCCTCTTTAAATGATACGCGTAATTTGACGTTATGATTAACCAACTAAGACCAACTGACATTACATGTTGCACGTTCGGTATAAGGAAATTTATAGGGCATGTTCTCTCTAGTCTAAACGTCCAAACTCTCTGAGGTTACCACTTACTTCAATAAAATAAAAACTAGATGAAACGTATCTTTTATTCTCAAATACAAAAATAAATTACAACAGCACGTTAGCCTAAAAATGACTTTGCCAATTTCGTTCAATCTTGTTGTTTCAATTATCACTTTTATAGTTGTGCCAAGCTTGGCAGTTTCTTGTTTTGTTTATCTTATCTTATACTAATATATAAAGCTGAAGAGTTTGTTTGTTTGTTTGGTTGAACGCGCTAATCTCAGGAACTACTGGTCCGATTTGAAAAATTCTTTCAGTGTTAGATAGCCCATTTATCGAGGAAGGCTATAGGCTATATAACATCACGCTATGAGCGACGGGAGCAGAGCAGTAGCCTTAAATAACGCGGTTGTAACCGCGGGCATCGTCTAGTACTAATATATAAAGCTGAAGAGTTTGTTTGTTTGTTTGGTTGAACGCGCTAATCTCAGGAACTACTGGTCCGATTTGAAAAATTCTTTCAGTGTTAGATAGCCCATTTATCGAGGAAGGCTATAGGCTATATATCACCAAGATACGATCTACGGGAGCGGAGCAATAGCCTTAAATAACGCGGGTGTAACCGTGTGCTCATCTAGTAAGAAATGTAGGGAATATAATATATTATTATCTTATTTACATATCTAAATAACAACTGTTTTTAGAAGCACTTGGTGTTTAGATATGCATATGACTGCATTAGTGCAGTACAGCCAAAATAGAACGGCTGTCTAGTCAAAGAGTTTTTGTTCTATATGTAAATGTGCCCCGGAATACATCGTCCAATTGCATTAGTAGATAACCTTTTTACAAATTACTTACTATGGCGCTCAAAACGTGCTCCTTTTGCGGTGAAATAGATCGGCTAGGTTAAGCAGCGTTCGCAGAGGTCACCACTTGGATGGGTGACTGCTAGTGTAGCATTTCTAACAGAATGCTACCGTACGTCTAAATGCTAACGCTTCGGTACGTCAAATCATCGCGGCAGTGGTGTCAGTTCTTATCTCAGGTTAAAAAGGGCTTTGCTACATTAGAAGGCCTACAGACAACCTTTTAACTCGGACACGAGAGTTGGCTACAAAATCACAAAAAAATGTATAAATAATAATACGTCGTCTGTACAGACTTTAAAGCAAAAGCCTTTTCTGATAATAATAACAATAGCCTCAATGAGCGAGTAAATTATCTGTCGTCTTAAGTTATTTGCAAACTAAAATTACTTACTCTGTTTTATTCGTTGCGTTGCGTTATTTATGAATCAAATGAGCTTGGGAACTGTTGACAGATTTTTAGTATGAAATATTACCTACTAAAATGTATGATTTATACTGAGATTTTTGACAATGATATGTAATGTGTAAAATTAAGAGTGGTATAATTCTAAAATATGCTTATGACAAAGAAACTTCGGTATAAACGAAATAGTTATAAAAGGGTAATCATGAAACATTTAAAACAATGTGCTGCAAACCTATGCGGAGTTCTGTGCTATGGACCTAATCTTGAAGGTGAAATAAAGACATGACTGACTTAAAGATTAATTATCCTTGGAAATGCATTACCTAATATGCAAAACAGGAAGACAGAAAGTCGTTCTACATACAAAATAATAATTCAAGTACCTACCTAATATTACGACAGTTCGATACGGTAACCATAGACCAATTTTTGACTGGCCTTACACCTTTTACTTAACCTGAAGACGAACTAATTTATATAACAGAAAAAAATTATTCACTACGCTGTCACCAAGTATAATCCAGTCTAGTGCCCGAACAAGTTATAGAACAAGTTTGAAAAATAGATTACGGGAGGCTGTAGGTGGTCTACGTGACTCTATTCATATACCGATACTATCTTTGAGCGGCACACTGCGACTGAATATCCGCAAAACTCAGGCCTGTTATCCCAAGGGTATCCCTCAAAGGGTAAAGGTCTAACGACAAGTAAATGGAATTTACTTTTAAGTTTCCGTCACTATAAATAATCATGGGTGTACATTCTTTTCGTGGGATACCACGCTGAATTCGCAGACAACGTTACTTTGAAACAAAGGTTTATTTGCGACTGGCGCTATAAATCAAAATGGTGCGGACGCAGCCGCGTGCAGTAACACACACATTCAAAAGTGCACATTTACACAATGCTATCGTGGTACGTGTGTCCCTACACAGTAATCGCGAAAATATTAAATACATTCCTATCTACAAAACCGTTCTTGGAGTTATTCTTGTCTTCATACTGTAAGACATTGCTTCTTGCAAAAGTACAGAACAACAGCAATAGCAACTTTTAAAATGACAGTTGAATTTACTGAGGATGTCTATCGCGAACAAATCGTAACGCGCATGCGTGACTTAACTTGTCCGTTTAAGCGACAATCTTAATATATAAAATCCTTGCGTAACTGACTGACTCACAGACACGCTACAGCCGAAACTACTGGTCACAAGAAGATGAAATTTAGTATTTATGTCCCCTAAGGGGGTAAGATAGGGGTCAAAGTTTGAATGAAACTTTTTATGCCTTTAATGGATTGACTTCAAACGTTATATATTGGTTCCTCAAACAACGATAGTGAACACCAAGGATTTGTTTTTCGAAAATTCCTATCCTAAGGGGGTAAGATAGTGGGGCAAAGTGTGTATGAAAGTCATTATTCCTTCAGTGGATGGACTTCAAACTGTGAATATTGGTTGCTCAAATGATAATAGTGAACACTAAGAATTAGTTTTTAGGGAATTCCACCCCTAAGAAGGTAAGATTGAGGGTCAAAGTTTGTAGGTAACTTTTTATTCCTTTAATGGATTGACTACAAACATTGTATATTGGTTCCTCAAACGACAAAGAGAACAGAAAGAATTTGTTTTTTGAAATTTCTTACCCTAAAGGGTTAAAAAGGGGAGTCCGAATTTGTATGAAACCTTTTTATTCCTACATTGTATATAGGTTCCTCAAATGACGCTAGTGAACACCAAGAAAAGAGTTTTCGAAGTCACTCCTCTATGAGGGTTAAGAAAGGGTGTCCCATTTTGTAATAAAAAAATAAAAAACTTCAATGGATTCTCTTGATTTTTTGTATATTGTTTCCTCAAACGACGATAGTGAACCCTAAGAATTATTTTTTTAGAAATTCCACCTCTAAGATGGTAAGATTGAGGGTCAAAGTTTGTATTTAACTTTTTATTCCTTTAATGGATTGACTTCAAACTTTGTATATTGGTTCCTCAAATTACGAAAGTGAACACTAAAAATTTGTTTTTTGAAAATTCCTACCCTCAAGAAGTAAGATAGGGGTTCAAAGTGTGTATTAAATGAAACTTATTACTAATTCCTTCAGTGGATCGACTTCAAACTTTGTATATACATACATACATACATAGACTCACGCCTGTTTCCCGGAGGGGTAGGCAGAGACTTTGTATATTGGTTTCTCTAATGACCTTAGTAAACATTAAGAAAATCTTCTTGGAATTTCTTACCCTAAATGGTTAAAAAGGTGAGTCGGAAAATGTATGAAACCTTTTTATTCCTTCATTTCATTATCTTCAAACTTTGTATATAGGTTCCTAAGAAAGTAGTTTTCGAAGTCGCTACCCTTAAGAAAGGTGTCCCATTTTGTAATATAAAAAAACTTCAATGGATTCACTTGAAACTTTGTATATTGGTACCTCAAGTGACATTAGTGAATTCACCACTAAAACGGGCAGTTCAAAATGGGGTCCCAGTTTGTATGAAACTTTTAATTCCTTCACTTGATTTATTTTCATCATCCCTGGAGATGTGCATTTAATTTTTATTAATTTAAATTTATGCGGCTGGCTCTCATCTAAACGCTCTTCATCTTCGCTAACTAAAACGTGGGATGGTTCTTTATATGACCAATAGAAGCCAAAATACTTAAAACCGTTATTTTCCTATTTTTATTTATATTTAAGCAGTAAAGCACTTTTTATCAGTTATCTGCTTTGTCCAACTGCTGACCAAGGCTTCTTTCATTTCTTTAACCTTAAATAGTTAAATACTAAGAAAGGGTATTTGAACTTGGATAATTTATTTTACATATTTTTACAATTTCGCTAAGATGTAGGTACAAATGTATACTGCTACGGAATCCTTGACTAATTTAATTTTAATTAGCTTTTGCAAGCAGATACGCCACAATGAAATTTTCATAGTTTGTTCGAGAGTTTTCATGAACCATGAGTAAAATACACATCTAAATCGATTCCGCCATTTTTAAGATTACCTTGAATAAATAGACAGACAGAAAATAATCTAAATAAATCATTGGGGTACTGGAAACGGGTTAGCAACAATATGCAATACAGTTATTTTGAGATTACAGACAGTTTGTTTATGTATACCAATAGATTGTTTCTTACTGCTGGTTCGTATAACGTTGTCGTCATGCTCACTAAAATGTCATTTCTTGTGGTGGCGTCGTGTTTCGGGTCATCCCTGTCCCTTTAATATGGCAAGAGGGATGATGGCTGGCACATGCGTCATACTCGTGAACGGGTGCTACTTGCGATGACTGGTCGATGACGGTCTTGCGGGCTGGTATTAGATTTTAATATTTAACTGCATAATTTCCATCATGGTTTTGATCACTTTCGCGGATTGCCTGCATGATTAGGTATATATAATGTAAGTGGATGCTCCTGTTTCACCATGTCTATTCTGAGGAGGCTAACCAAAAGTATTATGCTTGAGTATTATTATGTACAGTAAATATATACAAGTGATATAGAAGGTGTAACAGTTGCAGCACCTTACAAAATGTAAATTGTGTATTATGCAAAACCTGGCGATGAAAAAGAGTGACCGTGAGTTTTATTGCCCGTTCTTTCTCATGGTTCTACCTATTGCTTTGCGAACGTGGCAGTAAATGTAGAAGCATACAGTAATAATGTTTTAAATTTGAGTATAAGTAATTATTTTATAAATTTATTATTTTGACGTTCATAAGCGTCACATTGTGACCCAAATGAATAAAGGATTTTGAATTTGAATTTGAATTTTTTATAGTCTCACGCCTGTATCTCCGAAAGGGTAGGCAGAGGTGTAATATTACACCCACATTTCACCATTTTGCATATTAGGTCCCACGTAATAGGGGGCGAGCCTATTGCCGTTTGTTTAAACTTTGTATACCTATTAGTTCCTCAAATGAATTCAGTGAACACTAAGAAAGTCTTTTTGGAAATTCTTACTCTAAGTGGATAAAAGGAGGAGTTATAATTTGCATAGAACATTTTATGCCTTCAAGGGATTAACTTCATACTTTGTGTATTGGATCCGCAAATGACGTTAGCGAACACAAAGACATTTATTTTGGAAATTTTCTTCTAAGAGGGTGGAAAAGGGATTCAGAGTTTGTGTAAAAACTTTTATTTTTTCAATGGCATCACTTCAATCTGTGTATATAAAAAAAAATATTTACTGACTGACTGACAGACACATTACAGAACGAACTTACTGGGTGCAAGAAGGTTAAATTTAGCGTGTATGTTCCTTGAGGAGGGTAGGGGTGTTTGTACAAAATATTATATGTAATCGTAATTTACGCATGCAAAGCAACGGGCAAAACCTAGCGATACATATTATTATTCATGACAGACATTTTGTTTACCATCTCAACTGTATTTTATTCATCAAAAAAATGTTTAAAACCTTAAATTTTTAGTTACATCACATATTTTTTTAAATAACTATATATAGGTACCTATAGGTTTGTACGAAACCCTCGGTGCGCGAGTCCAACTCGCACTTGACTGGTTTTTTTAATGATGATGGTGCTTTTGTACTGACATTATGGAAAACACCGAATAGGTTGTACTATCATGAAGTATAAAAAATGCAGAGATTAGATCCCTCCAACACAAAAGAATGGAGGAACATATCATATCTACAGGGATAAATAAATTTAGTAATGAGGATGTAAAGTAGAAAGAAACAAAAATTACCTCAACGTGAAAGTAACGTAAAACGAAACTCGAAGGTCCAGTTTCTTCACTGATATGTTCCAGTTATATAATTTGACATCTACCATCACATCATACAAATTTCATCCCAATATAAATTTATCAGACAGCGTCATGCCTATCTAGAAATGCTGTAACTGGATGGTATTCTGGAACCAGATTGCTTTGACGCAGCATGTATCAATGCAAATAAAATTGTGTATAGCCGTCCCGTACCCGTACCTATAGTAACGAAAGATCGAAATCATTCTCACACATTGACCGGTAATCACTTTTCTCCGTAAACAAAGTCTATCAGCACGTTAGCTATAAATTAAACATGAATATTCTACACGAAAATGTTATGAAATTATGAAACGTTTTCACTGAATTCTAGAACTTGTAAGTCAATTGTATAACATTAAAAACCGTTTTTGTGTAGCGTAAAATTCGTTATTGATACACAGTCAAGCGTCATAAGTTTCAAAAACTTAAAGATCTAACAAGCTACAAGGACTAAACTTTTGATTAAAACCAGCTAATGGGCAGCTCCCGGCGTAATAAGTTTAATAAATATTGTATTATTTAATATATAAATAAATTTGATTTTGTAAAATTTACTTACTTTGTTCTATTTGTTGTTTGTTTGAGAAATTTTGTTTTATTGTTTGAGAAAGTATGTGTTAGATACAAGGGTGTATCGAGGGATGGGCATCCAAACATACCACTTCTTGGTGATGAGCCGGATAAGTGGGCTCTTTAAAGGATGGCGACACCGAGAACATAATGAAAATAGGGTCTTAGAAAGAATAAAAGTAGAAAATCTGCAAGAAAAAGATGTGAAAGATGAGTATAAGGGAAGATTGATAGCAAGATTTGAGAGGTTCGATGGCATAAATGATATGGAAGAATTATGGCAATCTTTAAAAGAAGAGATAGTATGTGTAGCGTCTGAAGTATGTGGTGTGATCAAGAGAAGGAAAATCCGAAAGGTTAAGAAGGTGGGACGTGGGATGTACAATCAGCAGTGTCAGAGAAGAAGTAAGCTTGGTTAGATTGGTTGACTGCCAGAGCAAATGAAAGAATGGGAAATGCAACGAGTGATGACATAGATGAAGCAAGAAAGTAGTCTGTTAGATCAAATGGAATTGTGAAAGAAATTGTTAAAAGAAAAAAAGAGGAAAAGAAATAAGAGTTTGATAGCAGACTATCTGAAGATTTTTGGCGAAACATAAAGTTTTTCTGGAAATCCGTTCATGCAGTTCGAGGAAGAACTCAATCCTTAGAATACACGTCAATCAGGGACAACAATGGAAAGATACTGAATGGTGAATCATGCGTGCTGAAGAGATGGAAGGAGTATTTTGAAGGTTTATTTGAAAGAACGGCGACAGAGACATCGATCGACTAAATGAATGGTAATAATAGCAATGATGAAAGTGATATTGGTGTGGATGAGATTGTGAAGGCATTGGGAAGTATGAAATCAGGTAAGGCTGCAGGTTATGATAGAATTACAGTTGAAATGCTGAAGGCTGGACAGGGCATCGTATTTGGTCAGCTGCAGCGCTTATTTAACTTGTGCTGGAGCACTGCCCGAGTACCTGATGACTAGGCCACAGCGGTGGTTGTGCCTCTTTATAAGGGAAAAGGCTCGCAACAAGATTGCAAGAACTATAGAGGCATTAGCCTTCTCAGCATTGTTGGCAAATTGTATGCGAAGGTACTGATTGAAAGAGTTATGGAAGTAACCGACAAGAAAATATAAGATGTACAAGCAGGATTCGAAAGGGTATGGGGTACACGGATCAAGTCTTTTCCTTGCGGTGCATAGCCTAAAAATTCTTGGCCAAAGGTCAAAAGGTCTATTGCGCATTCGTGGATTTGGAAAGGGCTTACGATAAAGTGGTGAGGAATGAAATGTGGTCGGTACTGTCGATGTATGGGGTGAACAGCAGCCTCATTCGAGCTCTGAAATCCCTTTATGAGGATTCTAGAGCTTGTGTGAGGATAAACGGGGCATACACTGACTGGTTTACCATCAACACAGGTGTTAGACAGGGATGTGTAGCGTCGCCGTGGCTGTTCAACCTCTTTATGGATAGTTGATTGCAAGATTTAAAAAATAATGACTGTGGATTAAGGATGAATGAGTTACTTGTCAAATGCCTCCTTTATGCTGAGACGCAAGTATAACCTGATCGGTTATACTTGCGTCTTCAGCGGAGGAATTGCAGTAGATGGTAACAATCATGCATGGTACGTTAGAGAGGAAAGGAATAAAAGTGAATGTTAGTAAAACGAAAGTAATGGTTTTTGAAAAGGAGGAATGCGTTACGGCTTGTAATGTTTTGATCGATGGACAGCGAGTGGAACAAGTGAATGAGTTTGTTTACTTAGGTACGTTGTTTACAAGAGATGGTAAGAATGAAAAAGATATTGAAAGAAGAGTTAATGCAGGTAATAGTGTGAATGGAGCTCTGAAGGCGTTTATGAACAGTCAAAACGTGTCAAAAAGGCGCGTTTGGCTGTGCATAGAGGGGTGTTAGTGCCTACCCTTATGTATGGTAGTGAAAGTTGGGTATGGCAGAAGACACTTGAAAGTAGAATAAATGCTGTAGAAATGAGAGCACTGAGAAGTATGTGTGGTGTGTCTTTGACCGACATAGTAAAGAATTGTGTGATACGAGAGTGGTGTGGGGTAAAAGAAGATGTAGTGACAAGCATCGATCAACTCTTATGTATGGTATATATGTATTTTTTTTTTCATTGGGGGTAGTTGTGACAGCAAGTACAATTTGAAATTGCTCTACACAAAAAATAATAAAACAGTTTATTTTAAGTTTATAATAATTTTAATGACCAAAATAAATAGCTAACAGTAAATACCTGCTGGTTAAGTATTATCTCCAAAAACTGACAGATATACACAGAATCACACACAATGGATGGATTTGATGTCTCCAAGATCCTGGACATGCAGACATATTTTGAGGAGCGAATGGCTCGGTTTGAAGCAGAGCTTCAAAAGAAACCTCAACAAAGCTCGGGAAGCTTGGCAGATGACTTTGCTATGTTCAAAGCCTCCGTGTTGCAGTCCCTGAAGACATTCTCACAGCAGCTTGAAGTTGTGGGTCGTGAGGTGGACAAATTAGAGATGAGGAGCCGCCGAAAGATATTATTGCTTCATGGTATCGAGGAATGGAAAGATGAGGTGACAACTCAAGTGGTGGTGGAGACTGTCAAGCAGCGTCTTAAGATGGACACCTTCTCATCTGGTGACATACGCCGCTGTCAAAGGATGGGGCGTCAGACCTCCAGCGGCAAAGCAAGGCCCATTCTTATAAAATTCGAGTCTCTTGTGGCGCGGGACAACTTGTGGTTCGCCAAGACGAAGCTGAAGGGAACGGGAATCACGCTCTCCGAGTTCCTGACACGCTCGCGGCACAACGGTTTTATGGCTGCACGGGCGAAGTTCGGCGTTGCGAAGTGCTGGACACGGAAGGGCTACATTTACATCTTGGGGCCTGACGGCAACCGCCATTACGAGCGTCGGCGATCTAGGCAGGATTAAACTTGCAGACGAGGAGAAGCCCGCAGCCAAACCACTTGCACCCAAGACCAAGCGAGCAGCCGCCACCAAGAAATAGGCCTTTTTCATAACATTCGTTTACATAGGTAATTAACGTTATACTTCTTATTGTTATTTTACCCTCACTATCACTTTTATCTCACTATTTTTATTTTTATAAGTCAATGTCAACAATGAATGCTAAAGGAAAACTAATCTGTCATAATTGTCAGTTGTCAATTATGTCACGTTACGTTCCGTTTCTCATAAAAAAAAAATTATAAGTAGTTTTTAGATTTGGAAATGTACGAATTTAAAATAATGTTAATGCCTACTCTGAGTATTTTTGTTGTGTTGGTGTATTAATCTTATCTTACTTTTGTTGTTATATTTGTTAGTTTTAAACTTATCTCTTCACTTTTTATCTTTCTTCAAAAATGCATTTAACTGGCGGGTGGACAAAATGAATACGCTTAAGGTAGTAACATTTTTATTGTGTATTAAATTATTTATTGATATAGCCTTATATAAGTACTATATATTATTATATTTTATCATTATTTTATATTTTATTGTATTTTATTATTATTATTTCATATTTATATGTCAGTTATAGACTCAATTAGCGACGATGACAGTTTTCTAACAGCTACGAGCTTTGATGATAGCTTTACTAGTATACCGTCTCTGGGAGACACTCTCCAATCACAGTTTTCAGACGTACCCAAGAACTTTAATGTAGTCCATTTAAATGCACAAAGTATTCCAGCCCATTTCCCAGATATGCTGGCCAATTTTGATTGCAAAAACATACATGCAATTCTTATCTCTGAGTCATGGTTGAAACCGTGTCTCTTATCGACTTCTTATTTTCTTCCAGGTTTCCAACTAATTAGGAATGATCGCGCCTTTGGCGGTGGTGGCGGCGTTGCCATATATTTACGTGCTCACATTCCGTATCATATAGTCACTATGTCATCACAGCCGCCACCGTCGAATGCTGGCGAGCATCTCTTCTTAGAAGTGGAACTCCATCATACAAAAGTGTTGCTTGGCGTATATTATTCTCCTTCGTGTCGTATAAATTTCTTTTCTTCCTTCCAGCAAAACCTGGAAAATTTTACTCCATCTTATGATCATTCCATTATTATTGGAGATTTTAATACCTGTTTCCTTAAACGTGATTCTCGAACTACCTCTTTTCGTCGTGTTACAGAATCCTGTAATATGACTATATTAAACCTTAATGCGACACATCACTTTCCTAATTCTGTTCCTTCTCTACTAGACCTCATCATAGTTGCTTCTCCTAATTTCGTTTACAGGCATGGTCAATGCTCTGCCGATACATTTTCCTACCATGAACTTATCTATCTCTCTTACAAAATACGCCCACCTAAAGCGAAGCCGACGATAGTTTTGCAGCGCAACTTTGGTGACATGGTGCTTGACGAACTGCGTGAGGATGCTGCCAAAATAGACTGGGAACCACTGTTGTCCACCGAGTGCGTGGACATTAAAGTGCACATTCTGACAACCAATCCCGTTAAGCTATATGACGTTCATGCCTCAATACGCGCTATAAAATTAAAACATTTGCCCGCACCTTGGCTTACTGAGGACATCAAGAAGATTATGACAAAAAAAGCTGCAGCGAAGACAAAAGTAAAGCACAGGCCAACTCCTTCAAACATGAAAAATTATGTGGCTATAAGAAATCACTGCAACAAGGTGTGTAGGAAAGCACAACGCCAACATATACATAAATCCGTTGAAAACGGTGATCCAGCAAAGGTCTGGAAATTTCTCAACACTTTAGGAGTTGGCTTACCAACTCCTTTGGGATAGATTGGTGCCTAGTCTTAACTAGGCACCAATCTATCCCAAACAATATAAATCTCGACTCTCTCAATGCGTATTTCTCTTCTTCGCCCAAATTTGATGGAAGTGTTAAAAATAACACATTACAATATCTTTCATGCTTACCAACCCCAGATTATTCTCCTTTTGTCTTCTCGCAATTCACCGATTGTGATGTTAAGAAGAGTATTATGGCAATTGCGTCCAATGCAGTCGGTAAGGACTGCATCAGCAGGAAAATGATCCTTCCCATCCTAGATATAATCCTTCCAATCCTATGCAACATTTCCACATATTTGCGTAATCCACACATCTTTCCGTCAGCGTGGAAAGATGCACTTATAATTATTCCTCTACCTAAAAAACCTAAACCTTGTTCCTTTTCAGATTACCGTCCCATATCTTTACTACCTTTCCTGTCGAAAGTCCTTGAACGCCTAATCCACACTCAACTCAGTTCCTTTCTTCATAAAAATTCACTCCTTAATCCATACCAATCTGGTTTCCGTCCCGGCCACAGTACCGTCACTGCATTGGTACACATCACTGATGACATTCGTAGAGGTATGGATTGTGGAAATCTAACGGTTATGTCCTTGCTTGATTTCAGCAATGTTTTTAACACCGTGGATTTTCACATCATACTCGGAATTCTCCGATCTCTTAACATATCTCCAACGGCAATTGACTGGTTTCATAGTTACTTGTTTGGTCGCCGGCAACGTATACGCATTGAAGACTCTTATTCCACTTGGTCTAACACGAATGCCGGGGTACCACAGGGTGGCATGCTATCTCCGTTACTCTTCACGATATTCATTAATTCTATCTCTAACCAACTTCTTTCATCCTACCTTCTTTACGCAGATGATTTACAAATTTACACGCAAGCCCCCTTAGATGAGTTACCAGATGCCTGTAGAACCATTAGCACAGACTTGGCCCGGATCTGCGAGTGGACCAAGAAATATGGACTGATGGTGAATCCTGAAAAAACTCAGTTAATTATTATTAGTAGCCCAAGAATGACTGCAAAAATTAACTGGTCCGATCTACTACTAATTAGTTTTGACGGAAAAGATCTCCTTTATACTAAGAAGGTTAAAAATCTGGGGATTTACCTTGATGAGAATCTATCCTGGGTACCAGAAATATATGAGGTGAGGCGCAGACTATTTGCATCAGCCGGATCTCTGCGTAGACTACGCAACTTTCTTCCGACTGCTACTAAAATTGCGCTTGCACAATCGCTGCTGTTTCCTATTCTCGACTACGCTGATGTCAGCTATCTTGATCCCACGGAGGAGCAGCTAGACAAACTTGAGCGCCTTCAAAACTGCTGTGTACGATTTATATTTGGATTACGCAAATATGATCATGTCTCAGAATTTCGCAAAGACTCAAGTGGCTCCCAATTCGTCTTCGCAGGAATACCCACATTCTAACATTACTTTATAATGTTTTATTTAATCCCAGTACTACCTTTTATCTCAAAGAACGTTTTAAGTTCCTTCATGACACACATATAAGGTCCTTGAGGTCGTCTGAGAATTTGACCCTGGCGATGCCAATCCATTCTAGCAATTACTATGGAAAATCCTTTACAGTTCAAGCTGCACGCCTGTGGAATGGATTGCCACTAGAAATCCGTAAAGCCAAATTGCTTAACATATTTAAGTGTATGTTAAAAAAACACTACCAGTCAATCTAACGCCAATCACTATGAATATTGTTAATTTATCATATATTGTATAGCTGTCGCTCTACAAGTGTTCTGTTCACTGCTTTTTTATATATAATCACATTTTATCTAATGTATTGTATCATAGTACCTATACTTATGTATATTATAGTAGTATAATATAGTATGTAAGGTATAATATATATTTATATATGTATATATACATATATATTATAGTATGTATAGTATAGTATAGTATGTGTACATGTAAGTGTACATTACAATGTGTATATATTTAGGTACTTATTTATGAATATTATAGATTACTACACCATCAATGAACATGACTATTAAACCTACATCATTTCTGTCCATCCGCGGTTGCCTGGAAGAGATCGCTTTATTAGCGATAAGGCCGCCATTTGCACACTAGTTTTATGTTATATTCTTATGTAAATACTTTGTTTGTTTTGGTGTTCAATAAAGTGTAATCTATCTATCTATCTATCTATGGTAGTGATAGTTGAGTATGGTAGAAGAGTCATGAAAGTAGAATAAATGCTGTTGAAATGAGAGCACTGAGAAGTATGAGTGGTGTGTCTTTGACTGAAGCGTAAAGAATTGTGTGATAAGAGAGTGTTGTGGGGTAAAAGAAGATGTAGTGACAAGCATCGAGAAAGGTATGCTACTATGGTTTTGGCACGTGGAGAGGATGGATGACGAAAGACTGACCAAGCAGATATATAAGGCAAATGTGGAAGGGACAGGACGAAGGGGAAGACCTAGTCGGACGTTCTCTGACCAGATTGGAGACATCCTAAAAACAGGACAGGTTAGAAGCACCCTGAACAGAAGAGCATTCATGAGGAATCTGAAGGGAGTGAATGAAGAAAGAGAGATATGTCAGGATCGTTGCAAATGGCGTTCCGTAGTCTCTGCCTACCCCTTCGGGAAACAGGCGTGAGTCTATGTATGTATGTTTGTTCTATTCGAAACATGGCGACTCTAAAGGATCGCTACATGAGGTTAATTGGAAGACATTGAATTCAATTCTTTCAATAATATAATTCGAAATCATTTGGCGGGTCAATTCACAAGCGAAGCCATCAGTTTATGAGTAATCACTCTCTTAGCGTTATCCCAGTTTCAATCTGGGGTCCGCTTACTAGTCTAACCGGATTTGGCTGAATAATAGCTTTTCCACGGAGCGACTGCCTGTCAGACCTCCGCAACCCGAAGGGATAGTGATATTCCATGGTTTAGACTAGAGTCAGTTTATTTAGAAGGTACTGACGCCATGTAACTACTGTCAACGATCTTCACGACATCCGAAACCGACGGCTTAACGTGCTCTCTGAGGCACGGGACAAGCGATAATTAACCATTCAATACGCACATAACTCCTAAAAGTCATTGTTGCGCACCGTGGATTCGAACCCGACACCCTTTACAGGACAGTCAGTTGGTATCTCCACTAGCTGTCGCTGCCAGTTTATGAGTAAAAAGATAAAAAAAATATATTTGAATATGTTATAATACCTGCATTACTAATTTGTTTTCAGATGCTATTACTATTGTAGTAATAATATTACGTGAAATCTTTTAAAAGTACACCATTAATCTAGGGTCAATGTTTGGAAACTATTCTGTCTCGATCCCATTGTAACCATCTAGCCTTTGTTTTACCAAAACAACAGCCCAATAACCGATAAAATAGTAAAAACAAAACTGGAATTAAATCTAGCCGTTCTTTGTAACATGCCACCATTTTTTGCCACTACGAAAATAAATAACAAACCGTTATTCAATTTTATCCATCCATTTGTTCACCGATATTGTCAATAGATATTGTAGTGGCAAAAAATGGTGGCACCATTTTTTGCCACTACGAAAATAAATAACAAACCGTTATTCAATTTTATCCATCCATTTGTTCACCGATATTGTCAATAGATATTTGAGTCGTTATAGACAATACGTTTGTGTAAACAAAGCTACGGGTATCAAGTATCAATAGAGCCCAGTTAGACCGCGCCCCTTCCAGTTACAAATGTCATGGAGAATAGAGCAATTTTGAGATCCCACAAATGACAGATAAAACGATCGCAAATGGATATTTTTTGGTCGCTTTGTCTATATTTATTTCAAGAATCCCTTTTAGAAAGTTATCTTACCTTTACCATAGTCACTATGTGCTATTTTGATCACTGTTTTAAAAGGTAATCTTAAAGCACTGATGAATTATCATGACAATTATTTAAAACCATTTAGAATCATTCGGCGAAAATAAATTAAAAGATTAATTGACTTCTTAGTGAACCCAAATCAAACTTAAAACGACTAATTTTTAGCACAATGTTGAGTGCTGTGGGGTCGACTACCACTGGACACAAAACTTTGTACGTATACGATGAACGTTTTTCTCGGAATAGGTTAATTTTGTAAAGTCTTGTTTTGATCTTTAAAAAAAGGAGATCAGTTCAATATTTGTCTAACTTACTTATATAGATGTTTTGCCTATTTTCTGTGTATAACCCAAAACACAACTCACAAATTGAATGAATATAGCCAAAGGAGACAGTACATTTAAAACACTAAACTCCAGGCTATCCGTTTAATTAAATCATACGATGCCATAGATACTGTTCATTCAATTAACACTGCGTACCGTATCCGTAAGCATTAGTTAGATAACAAACTATAGTGGCGAGTATAATCTGGGCATAAACCGTATCGGACGGGCCTGCCCATTGGACTTGTATAAACCTTTTGACACGAGAATTGATGGCTCGTTCTATGGTACAGTTGCAGCTAAATATTAGCACATGCATAATTTTAGGATGCAGTGATGATTGAATGAAAACCAGTGAAATGTGATTGATGATATTAGTAATGTAGCTATTCATAATTATATTATGTGAATTGCGTAAGTAATCCAACAATACACTAATGATACGAAGTTAAGTACCGATTTACTTGCTGGTGTGTACCATGCGAAACTCGCACATCAGGTGCTAGGGGATACTGCAGAGACACAAATGCCTGCGTGATCCATTCGAGTAGTCCTCGAACGGCTCGCGAGCGGCACGCGAACGGTTTGGACTTGCTATACAAATAAGCATTAATACATACTCCGATACCCAATGCTGTTAAATATGCAAATTGAAAACATACTTAATGTATAATTGTAAAATGCAAAACTTTAATTTATATAATTTATACTAGGTCATTTGTCAAAAAAATATGCAGAGCTAGCTCAAACCGTTTTTTTTAATTGCCATATACAACGAAAACATGGGTATTTTACTAAAAAAACAATGTTTTAATATTTTATTCTGCATAAACGCCAATCCGGGCACTGTTAGTTAACACGACATCAACGTCGCGTGACAATTACCAGGAAATCAACTGCTTCATGAAATTTCCTGTCAGTATCACAGTTTGGTTGATATTTTTTTATTAAATTCTTTTAATAAGCTTTACATGAAATGGTATTTATGTTTATCTTTATCTATAGTTCCAAGAAACTATATATTATATTGTAAACACCCAGACGTTTGCCACTTATGGTTTAAAAAATAAAAAACTTTTCTGCATTTATTGTCATTTCATTTTAAATACAGAATTCGTATGACATCGTCAAATGAGCTTGCTTCAATATGGCGTCCCAAATTTATACGTTTAAGGAATCAGACGCATTGCAACACTATAAAACATTAGATCACAGCGTTTATATCGCTAAAAAGTCGATCAATTGAAATTCCTTGACAGTTTTCTTCACTTATTTCTTTGAGATGATTGGATTTAGGATTATTTGTTGTTTATTAACGGTCGGTTTCAATATTCGATCCATCCATGGATTTTAAGATTCGAGATACATGTTTGACATATTTTGTATGGGACTTATGTCAAAAACGAATCTAACATCTCAAAAAAAAATTGGGCAAGTGCGAGTCGGACTCGCGCAGAAAGGGTTCCGTACCATCATCTATAAAAGAAAATCACGTTCGTTGTATGTATATTTAAATACTTTATAAGTTTCTACCTGTTTATTAAGATCGAGTAACAAATTGCTTAAAAATTACGTTTGTTGTATGGGAGCCCCCCTTTATTATTTACTTTTTTAAAATTTAATTATTTATTTTGAAAGGTAATATACAACTACATATTCTGTGAAAATTTAAAGCGTCTAGCTGTTACAGTTAGTAATTTTGAGCAAAAAATACGAAAAAAAACACCTTTTTTTGTATGGGACCCCCCCTTAATATTTTAATTTTTTTTATTTTTAGTATTTGTTGTTATAGCGGCAACCGAAATACATAATTTGTGAAAATTTCAGCTTTCTAGCTATCATGGTTTATGAGATACAGCCTGGTGACAGACAGACAGACAGACAGACAGACAGACAGACAGCGGAGGCTTAGTAATAGGGTTCCGTTTTTTACCTTTTAGGTACGGAACCCTAAAAATGGATAGATCGAATTTTAAATTCCGTAATAAATTGTCACTATGTCGCTTAAAAAGCGTTTATCTCGAAAAAATTCTTTATTTGCAAAATAGGGTAGACCGAGGCGAATCGGATCAGGGGGTGAATCGGATCAAAATAAGAAATTTGTGAATATTTTTAATACAGCGTTGACAAGGAATACCAGCTACTGACGTCTCACAAGCCACTCTCACCCCGCACCTCCTGCCATCGGTGGCGTTTCGATCCGACCAGTAAATGAGCGTCAGCGCCGCTCGCCAGTGAGTAACTTTTCGTGTGCGTTACAATTTTCACGCTCGTCTAAAGTACATGCTTACTATTTGTCGGTGTTAATGTAAGAATTTGTGTTAAAACTTTGAGTTATATAGCTTAAACAGTTTGGGAATAGGTCTATGTTAGGAAACATTTTAATTTTTAAGCACAGTATTATAGGTTTATAAGTGAAATGTTTATTTCAAAAGTCTTCAATATGGGGTGATTCGGATCGCGTCACCGGGGGTGAATCGGATCACTTATTTAAAATGATTTATTTTACTTTTGAGAATAATTACGCATGTTTATTCAATTAAAGATGGTTCACACATATAAAAGACAAACAATAAGGAGAACAAGCAGGAAAATGGTCCCCAAACAAAAATTATAGCCCCAAGTGAAGTACTGGCCTAAGAATTAATCTTGGGTCGGTCTGCTGAGATTAAAAAAATTCGACACACAATTTTACAAAGAATAGTTTCTCTCTTCAATAGTGTCATTAAGACACGTGGTAGACAAACAAATATAGCATTTGTCTCCACCTCAGTGTAAGATTAATATTGACGAAAGAGATGCTAAGAAGAAACTCAAAATTGCCGAAAAAGCTGTGAAAAAAGGAGAAACAGACTGATACCAAAGAAAATATTAAGACGAAGAATAACAAAAGAACACCTTGAATAAGAATCGAAAGCGAAGCACAATGATTGGCTTTGTATTTACTGATAAAAAAAAATATTCATCCACCATCACGTAAAGAATGGTGCCATGAAATGTGCTGGTCTGGGTGGGAAAGAAGGCCCGTATCCATGTGATTTATGTTTTAGTAATTAATATTGTCCTGATTATTTATTATTTTAATATTGCCATTTATGCAAAAGCTTATAATGTTGAGAAAACCTTAATTTTATGTATGATCCTATTCGCCCCGATAATTGGGGCGATTCGGATATTTCTCTTTTTTTAAATTTTGATTAATATTTTGCACAATTTATGATTTATTTTAGTTTTGAAATGTTTAATATGTAGCTAAATATTTACTGCTTACCGTTATGGCCAATAAAGTTACATATATTACACTTTAGTATGATTTTTATGTCCTCAAATAAAAAGTGATCCGATTCGCCTCAGTCTACCCTATATAGTTTCTCGTGACAGCGACGATATAATGCGGACGCTTGCTAGGAAGGAATCGTTTACAAACGGCACATACCTATCTATTTTCTCGTCTAAACGCCATCGAATATGAAATCCGTGTCCTCACATCCACATCTATAGGAAAACATTTATTTCCAATACTCTGACAACAGGCTAGCTGGTCTAATCATTCAGTACCAAGTGTTATGTAACTTTGAATTTGTTACATAATAAAGTCAATGTTCGCCAGCTTTGCAGCACTTTAGCTCAGAGCTGAAGGTAACTACTACTGAAGCAATATTACATGCTTGTACAAGTATGCTCGATAATGTTGGTTGAGGCTGCGATATGCTTTTGTAAAAGTAATATTCTTCTTCTATCATAGATGCGAAAGTTTGAGGATATATCGTAATCTTTCATGCAAAAACTGAGTAGGAGAAAAGATTGCAGTAAAATAGCCTATATATCAGAATAGCACATTAGCTTACTTGTTCGCGATAACTGACACACACGCGGGTGGAGCCGCAGGTAGTAGCTAGTAATGTGTGGGTATTCTTTAGTATTGATGTGAATGTCATACAAATGCAACAAAAAATATTATAGCCATTTGAGTTACCTACTTCGTCTTCTTCAAAAAAAATCTGATAAACTGGAGTTTGAATATGAGAGGAAATGTTCCCAAACCTTGGCCTCTGATGTAAAGAAACTATTTCAGCAAAGAGTGAGTAAATACCTATTAAATTTACTAGTAGTAACTTAATGTGAGTTTACGAACTATCCAGATCTATTCGGAGGTTGGAGTAACGGATAACGTAACTTTCGGCGCCGGTCAGTTGCATAACAAGTACTAATATTTTGGGAACTTGATCTTTTTGGAACATTTCAGTTTTAAAGTATACAATTCAATATAAACTCTATGGCCTTAAAATTAAAGTTTATATTCTTCTGAAGGTACGGTGCTAAAGCTTGTTCTAGGTCATCAAATCTGAATTTAGTCTGAAGTTGGCTAGACTATCTTCCACGTGTTACAACTAAATAATACGATGTACTAATTAAACTTTCGTAGTCACCTACAATGTTGTCTGTGTATTTAACTACAACATATTATCTTTATTTCTAATATAAGATTTTAGCAAATTGACGCGGACACGGGCAATTAAAAATTAATTATAATTCAATTGTAGATTGCACAGAAATTGTAAAGTAGAGCCTTTTTACAGTAATCACTACTACTTGAAGAAAATATCAACTAAGATTTTCGAAAGGAAACGAACAATGCCCGTTTTCAATATTATACCTATTGATGGATTTGGCTAAAACATGTTTTGTAAACAACATTACACACAATATGTCAATACTATTGGAAACTGACGTAAGTGAGCTTATTTGTCTTCCATTTTGACTAAGCTGCAACTACATGTTTTATATAAAAGTCTTTATTTAAAGACTCCTTAAGTTGCTATCACTTATAGCAGAAATTGGGCGCAAGTTACACAATGAAATAGTAAGTTAGTTGGCAACAACGCTGTATCGTCGTATCAGTCTTCTGGAGCGAAGTGTAATCGCTTATTTGTGTCCCTCCAGTTAGATAAATACCTCTTTATTGAGATATTTGTATTGCACATATTTTTTGTTTATTGAACATTTCATTCAGTCTATACTTTGTTACTGTAATAATATTGCCTCAGCCACTAAATATGTTACGACGAAGGAATACTTACCTATTTTTATCTACATGAATGAAATAGTCTAGAGCAATCATTCGCAAAAGAATTCGAAAAGTTGGCTTGTAATTAAATAAATGTAATAACTAAGTGAAACCAATATACGCGATAAAATACTTAAACTGTAGTTTAATTTCAACAATTTCTCCTTCTTCTAGATCAATCAATTTGTAAAAATATTGTGGGGGTATGTGAAGATGGTGTGAGAAGAGATAAAAGAAAGATTCCAAGATACTAAACTATACATATATTTGACTGGTACCAGTTTGTTAAATATAAAATATAAATATACTACAATGTGTACGACCTAACCGAATGAGTGAAGGGAGATGACTGCTGCGCCGCGCTAATACAATAATACGCCTTGAATATAATTTGTAGCGTCAGCAGCCGCTACAATACTCCCCCCTTTACAAAAAAAAGAATATGAACTATAATACTAAAGATCACTAATAAACTACAAGAAGCAATTACATAAAAATATTTGTGAGTATCTACCTAATAAGAAACGCTAGCGCTCGACTCACGTCACATAAACATGTATCATGTTACCGGAGCGCTAGTTCTCAGAATGCAAAGTAAACAAAAACACTATAGCGGGTCAATATATGACTCTTTACGATAAATTTTATGTGACTATTTTTAGAACAGAAAATCACAATAAACTCAATTGCCGCCGTTTCTATCGAACCTCATTTGCTCTTCGTAAGCCGCTTGTAGAAAGAGCTGGTCGTACGAAGAAGCAAATACGTTCACCAAATCTGCCAGCGATCTTTCTATGCTGCCTGGGCCGTAATGAGTGACGACAGGGTGCGCTATCCAACACTGAGCGGTATCCATCCTCGCTTCCAAGTGTGATCAGCCGCATCGACGCGTGCACTGTCCCGTAGAGCCCGTAGAGTGCCACCGCCGGTCCCGTGTCGTTCCTCGTCCTCGGAGTAAGCTGCGTATTGTCCGTCTTGGTGCGGAATGCTGCCTCGCCACCAAGGTCAACACGCCTTACGCCTCATGCCTCGACGTACGCATTGTCCTGCAAAGTGCCGCCGCCGTCGTGTGCCGCTTCGGAATTCTCCTGCTGCCCATATTGCCGTGATCGCTGTTGTTCGTAGGTATTGTATGTTCCACTTTTAGGTTCCACCTGTCCTGACTCAGGTGTTCTCCGCAGTTAGGTCGTAAGCCCTTTTGGTCGTAGGGAAAAGGGCGAGTCGTCTCCCATGAGTCCAGCTTGTCTCCGTGTCCAGGCTGCTTGGCTGCACGCTGTTGCCACGCTGCACATGCGCTTATTTGATTCCGCTGACCATGTGCACGTGCGTCGATGCCGCGTTGCCGAAGCTGAGCCGAAGGTTGCCTTTTCTTTGACGGGGTCACCAATGTGGGGGTATGTGAAGATGGTGTGAGAAGAGATAAAAGAAAGTTTCCAAGATACTAAACTATATATTTGACTGGTACCAGTTTGTTAAATATAAAATATAAATATACTACAATGTGTACGACCTAACCGAATGAGTGAAGGGAGACGACTGCTGCGCCGCGCTAATACAATAATACGCCTTGAATATAATTTGTAGCGTCAGCAGCCGCTACAATATCAAAGTCAAATTGTAAAACCGTAGGAATTAATTCCTCACAACAAACATGTATAATTTGCACACACATATAAAGGAAAACTGTGCTGCAACTAATCAACTGTAAAAATAAAGACATTTCGTCGTCAATGACTAATGTTTTTAAATAATATACGGTATCACAACAATAAATATTAACGAAGCCTATCACTCGTGATTTTGCAGCAGTTTGTCGACAGTTAATACAATTTGTTTTGTATACATTATCGTACACACACAAACTAAAAAAGGTGTTTTAGATTCACACCGCAGTGATATTTCATACTAGTTTTTTTTATTGACGAGTACTGTATGGAACGACCAATAATATTTTTCTTCTCTCGAATGAACATTTTTTTTACAAATTGCACTATAGCATCCAAACTACTGTTGTGAATAACAGGACGATTTCAATTAAACGTCAACATCGTCATGTGTATAAAAATAATAAATTTGTTTTATCTCTTCATATCACTGCTTCCTGTGAATCGGAACCAACGTCAGCTTTTCTCCTCTACGATGTTTATCCGAGAAATCTCGAGTTTATTGCAAAGCCAATTTTTATACAAACACCGTCACATAAACAGCGCAGAATTTCATAAGAAAGAAACGTAATTTTTACTTTGTACACACATGTGCGTGGGCTTAGAGGCAAACTTGGTACTTTGGAAAACACAAAGCAGGTATGAAGTACAAAAGCTCACAGAAATATAATAAATAAACCGTTGTTTATACCTACTTTATCCCGACAAGGATGTTAAGTTTAAAAAGCCAGGCTTGTTGCCAAGTTGCTTCCTGAACAAAGTTAAAACCCAATGTCACACATACATATATGTATTATCTTGTGAGACAAAATATGCTTGTTTGGGAACATACAAATAAACTCAATGCTTCTTTCAGGGCCTTATGGGAAAATTCGTAAATTACAGATATAATTAATAATTGAAGGTAATGTAAATGTAATAACTAGGTATACTTCGCCTACATCAATCTTCACGCTGAATAAATATCACGGTATTTTTCTTAATACTGATGAACTAAAACACACAATAGTTCTAATAAATTAATATTGATGTGAAACGAATAAAAATACGCCATGTGCAGTCGTCGGTCAGCGTATTCATTTAACTTTACACAATGTTAGTTTTAGAATCGTGAAGCGAACGGAGACTACAGATAAGCGACCAGATCACAAAATTTCTCAATTCGTAGCGTAGCGAATTTTGAAAAGTAAGATTATTAGATTAGAACTAAGAAGTTGACTTGTGGAGCAAATAACTTCCTTGTAATACATTTAAAACTCTGACTGATTGAGTGACAGACGACACACAGCCAAAGATACTGGGCGCAGGAAACTGAAATTTGACATATGTATAGACTAGATATGACTTTAAGAGCGTAAAAAGACCCATGGGCAGAGTTACGGGCGAAGTCTACTTTGAAATAAAGTATCGTTCGACGCATGCTTTCATTGCAACCAAATTGCGCGTCCACATATTATATTTTTTGAACAATCAAAAGAACAGCCTAAAATCCTGTTACGCGCTGACTTATCTAGTGTGTATATAAAATGTACTGCCTTCAACCAAAAACAAAAACAAATCACACTATGTGCTGCAATTAATCTAAAAATTGAACAAAATAATGTCATTAACGGATTACAAACTTCGTCAGAAAACAATATTGAATAATTTTGTAAACAAAATATTGTTACTCTCCAACTGAATAATCAATTACGAATGAAACTGACGATATTTTGACTAGCCCAATCTTTGCGGCGGTTGAGTGTTCACTTTTGATTTAATACTTCACATAGCTGCATGTTACTACAATGATAGCATGCAGTCTTTATATTTTATCAAAATATATCTTTTTGCGGGTAGATTTTGAAATGATATTTCACATCTACGCTGTTTTATTTTCGACTAGTTTCTGGCCACGAGTCCGCATACCTTGGTATCACGATAACAATGTCATTAAACTATTCTAGTGTATACGCTGTTTGACTGCACTACTCTCTATTCATCATCAGCCCGATTCACTCAGTATGAGAAGGGTAAGGCCATAGTCCACCCTGCTGGCCAAGTGCGGGTTGGCAGACTTCACATGTCTTTCGAGAACATTATGGATGATGTCGACAACGTAAAGAACTCTCAGACATGCAGGTAGGTTTGCTCACGATGCTTTCCTTCACCGATAAGCAAGCGATAATTAAAAAAAAATATTTCAATTTAACTGCTCTCTATTTCTGGACTAGAAAGGTCTGAAAAGATATAACTATAAATATATGGAACTACTATGATTAATATAAACTAAAATGAATACGTAGGTAAGGCTATCCTATCACTATAAAAATAAACTCTTTGAAAGTAAATATCTACGATAACATCTAAGATAGAAGTTTCATGAGGTCTGTTCCTTGTTCCTTTTATACACTATAACATGCCCATTTGAATAAATAAAAGCAATGAAAAGCTTTTTGGCGTTCTAAAGGTCGCATTTACTGACGGAAAAAGGCATATTCACCAAACAATAACATAACAATAATACACGGTAATCCTCGTTAGAGAAGGCCAAAAAATCGTAATACAATACAGACAAAAAGTAACCTCGCTGAAATAAATATAAATTAAGCTGGTTGGATGTTTATTATTCATAATCGTTATTTTATGCTACCATTATAATATAATTATCCTGAATATAATAATATCATACTAATCATCAGAATACCAAAATTCGTGTGAAGACATTCAATTACGCAATTATGAGTGGAACGGAACGTAGCAGTCATCCGCTTATTAACTGTCACTCGTCGAATCGATCCTTAAGCGAATGATACCCTTCAACATATCAGCCAAACGACGTCCACTGCTGGACATAGGCCTCCCCCAAAGTTCTCCACACAGACCGGTCTTGAGCCGCCCGCATCCAACCTCCTCCCGCGATCTTGACAAGATCATCGGTCCACCTTGCAGGGGGCCTGCCTCTGCTGCGTCATCCGGTACGTGGCCGCCACTTCAGAACCTTTCTGCCCCAACGGCCATCGGTTCTTCGAGCTATGTGCCATGCCCACTGCCACTTCAGCTTGGCTATCCGGAGAGCTATGTCGGCGACTTTGGTTCTACTGCGGATCTCCTCATTTCTGATTCGATCTCGCAGGGAAACTCCAAGCATAGCTCTCTCCATCGCCCTCTGAGTGCCCTTGAGCCTTCTGATAAGGCAAATAGTGAGCGACCACGCCTCTGATCCGTAAGTCATCACTGGCAACACACACTGGTCAAAGACTTTCGTCTTGAGACATTGCGGGATATCGGACGAGAAGATATGTCGTAGCTTCCCGAACGCTGCCCAACCGAGTTGAAATCGACGATTGACCTTCTTCTAGAAGTTGGACCTACCTAATTGGACTACTTGTCCCAGGTAGATATACTTGTCGACAACTTCGAGCGTAGAGTTCCCAACCTGAATAGGAGCAGGTACAATATGGACGTTCGACATGATTTTCGTCTTGTCCATGTTCATCTTAAGACCTACTTGTTGGGCGACTCTACAGAGGCCATCGAGCATTGTGCCTAGGTCTTCCATGGTCTCAGCCATGACTACGATATCGTCTGCGAATCGAAGGTGAGTGATGTACTCGCCGTTGATGTTGATGCCGAGTCCATTCCAGTCCAGAAGCTTGAAAACATCCTCCAGCGCAGTGGTAAACAGTTTCGGGGATATGACATCCCCCTGTCTCACTCCTCGCTGGAGTTGAATAGGTTTCGAACTCTGGTCCTAGAGACGGACTGACATAGTGGCGTTTTCATACAAACACTTCAGCACTTCGATATATCGGTAGTCAATCCGATACCGTTGGAGAGACTGTAGCACCGCCCAGGTTTCGATCGAATCGAAGGCTTTCTCATAGTCCACAAACGCCAAGCATAGGGGCTGGTTATACTCCTCGGACTTCTGTATCCTGCCGCAGCGTATGTATGTGGTCTATGGTACTGTAGGGACTTTGTAAGTATGAACGATATGATGTATCAGCAGTATTGTGTGTAAGCAAGAAGTATGTTAGCGGCACCGGCAGTTACTGCGCGCTGCCCGGTCGGTACGAACGTGGATAGGCTTGGGACTTTTCGGACAATAAATGAAGGTTAAAGTGCTATCCATAGTTTTATTCAGCGCCAGTAATTTCCAATGCACATGAACACAGACACACCATAGAGACACACTAGGGCACACACCTAAAGTGGTGACCCCGAACCGTATTTGCATTGGTTATAGTTTAAATACGTGGCGTGCAAAGTGACATTGTGTTGTGCAATATCGTGCCATAAAGACAGTTACAAAATGGAGGGCGCGTCGCAGGATTATTACGAGAAGAAAACACCGTCGTCGCCACGAAATGATGCATCCGAGTTGGCAGCTATCACGATGTCTACCAAAATTCCCGAATTTTGGACCGACATGCCGAGATTGTGGTTTGCGCAGGTGGAGAGCATGCTGGCACCGCAAAAACAAGGTGACGAAGTGAAATTCAACGTTGTAGTCGCGAAGATGGGCCGAGACGCTCTGCAGCAGGTGAGCGACATATTAATTAATCCACCAAAAGCGAACAAATATGAGGCTATCAAAGAACGCCTGTTGAAAGTGTATGAAGAGAGCGCAGAACGACAGTTCCAGAAACTAGTTGGCGAGATGGAACTTGGCTCGCAGAAACCATCTCAATTACTCAGGAGAATGCGAGAGTTGGGAAGGAATGCGAAAGCTTCAGAGGAAACGCTACACAGCTTATGGATTGCGAGATTGCCCACTGCCGTAAGAACGGTACTTACGGTCAGCCAGGACCAGACGTTGGAGAATCTAGCGAATATCGCGGACAAGGTCATGGAAAACATACGCGGAGGTGAAGTAGCGACGATTGGCACGTGCAAGTGCGCTACACTAGGCAACGCGGACGGCAGCAGTCAGGTGCCCGTTTCGGAAATATTGACAGCGATGCACAAGCTCAACGTGGAAGTAGCGTCGTTACGAGATGAGGTCAACCAGCACACAGCGTTGCAGCCCTTACCGAGGTCGCGGACGTGGCTACGGCAGGGCGAATTCAAGAACGAGATCGAAGTCCAGGACACCAGGCGATCCGGATTGGCTCTGCAAATTCCACTACTGGTATCGAAACAGGGCAAGGACCTGTGAAAAACCGTGTGCGTGGAAAACGCCGGAAAACAAGGACGGGTACAGTCAGTAGCGGTGGGTGACTTCGTGCCCGGAAAGAACCATCGCCTTAGTGTTTACGACAGAGAACAAAGACTTGCGTTTTTAGTGGACACCGGCGCTAACGTATCGGTAATACCTGTGTCACGTAAACAAAAGTTATCTGGTGAGTGCTCTAGTTATAGATTGTTTGCGGAAAATAATAGTGAAATTAAAACGTATGGTACTAAAGTGTTAAATTTAATTCAGGATTACGGCGTCCGTATCGCTGGGAATTTGTAATTGCAGACGTAAGCCAAGCAATACTTGGTGCTGATTTTTTAGAATACCATAACTTGTTAGTAGATTTAAGCTCACGCAAACTTATTGATAAGACAACTAATTTATTAACGTTTGGCAAGGTTATTAACTATAATGAAACCTCTTTAAGTTCTATCGGTAATAATCACCCATTCCATGATTTATTGTCTGAATATTCAGTGATTACTAAACCGGCTACTTTCAGAGACTTGGACCGTGTTTCGGAGAATGATATATACCATCATATTGAGACCACAGGCAAGCCAGTACATGCACGAGCGAGGCCACTTCCACCGGACCGCTATCATAAGGTAAAACGTGAATTTCAATTAATGCAGGAAATGGCAATATGTCGGCCATCAAAGAGCGAGTGGGCCAGCCCACTTCACATAGTAGCAAAGAAGGACGGACAAATTCGACCAGTTGGTGACTACAGGCGTCTGAATGCCATCACCAAACCAGATCGCTACCCCGTACCTAGATTGCATGACTTCACGTACATATTAGCAGGTAAGAAAATATTTAGTAAATTAGATATAAATAGAGCTTATCATTATGTGAAAATTGCGCCAGAAGATGTAGAGAAAACTGCAGTTATCACACCTTTTGGGCTATTTGAGTTTACGCGAATGAATATTGGATTGAAAAATGCAAGTCAAACTTTTCAAAAATTCATGAATAATGACGTTTTAAAAGGCCTAGATTTCCTATTTAATTTTATTGATGACATTGTAATCGCAAGTGAAAATTTAGAAAGTCATAAATTACATTTACGAATGGTATTTGAACGCCTAAAAAAATATGGTATTACAATTAATTTATCTAAGTCTGTTTTTGGCCAATCTAATATAGAATTTTTAGGATATGAAGTGTCAACTGCTGGAATACGACCCCTTGGGGATAAGGTCAAGGCTATTATAGAATACCCCAGACCGGAAACTGTTGATCAGTTAAGAAAATTCTTAGGAATGATAAACTTTTATCGAGCTAATATACCAAATGCCACAGCTCACCAAATGTCTTTAAATAGTATGTATATTAATAATAATTTTTAAAAGGTGCTAAGAAAAAAGATAGATCTAAAATAGAGTGGACAAATGATTCTATTAAAGCTTTTGAAGATTGTAAAACCAGTTTAAAAAATTCAGTAATGATATCGCATCCAGTACCAAATGTCCCTTTATCGCTGATGACAGATGCATCGGATAAATGTGCAGGGGGAGTATTACAGCAGTGGATACATGATAAATGGCTACCACTAGGATATTTTTCAAAAAAGTTCACTACAGCTCAACAGAAGTACTCAACTTATGATAGAGAGTTAACTGCAATTTTCATGGCAATAAAACATTTTAGATTTCTTTTCGAAGGCAGAGAATTGATTGTGAATACGGACCACAAACCGTTAATTTATGCATTTAATAAAGTTGTAAGTAACTGTGAAACACCTAGACGTACAAGGCAGCTTTTATTCATAAGCGAATTTACAACGGACATAAGGTATGTTAAGGCCGATAACAACAAAGTTGCAGACGCGTTATTGCGCATCGAGACTATACAGTGCCCAACGTCTATAGATTACGTAGGATTAGCAGTAGCACAGGAAACGGACGCAGAGTTAAAACAATTATTAACTGAACAGAATGACAATATTTCTCTAAAGAAATTTCTCATTCCACACAGTGATAAATTGATTTATTGTGAAAATTCTACTAATACGTGTAGACCATATATACCCGAATCCTATAGGAAATTAGATTTAGAATAGATTTAGAATTAAATCCTATATGTAATTAATTAATTACAGTACATGAAATAAGTCATCCTGGAATTAGAGCGACTCGCAAATTAATAGCAAACCGATTTTTCTGGCCGGGATTGAACCGTGATGTTGGCCAATGGGCAAAAACATGTATTCAATGCCAGAAATCGAAAATAAATAGGCATACTGTGTCAGAAGGTCAACAGTTCTCAGAATCTAAGCGTTTATCTCATGTACATATAGATATAGTAGGACCATTGCCACCTACTAGAGACAATCATAGATACCTTATTACAATGATAGATAGGTATACGCGTTGGCCGGAAGCCATCCCGGTACATGAAATTACTGCCGAAGTTGTAGCCAAAGTTTTCTGTGATAACTGGATAACTCGTTTTGGAGTTCCCGAACAGCTAACGAGCGATCAAGGTCGCCATTTTGAAAGTAATCTGTTTACCGAATTGCAAAAATTACTAGGCATTAAAAAAATTAGAACTACTCCCTACAGACCGCAAAGTAACGGTATTATAGAACGATGGCACAGGAGTATGAAACAAGCTGTCACAGCACGACTTACAGATAATACTTCATGGTACGACGAGCTTCCTACAGTCTTATTAGTATTGCGTACAGTAGCTAGGAGCGATAATGGTGTAAGTCCTGCTGAGTACATGTATGGTCAAACGCTCCGTTTACCCGGAGATTTCTATAACATCTCGGATAATCGGAACTTAACGGATTACGCATTTTTAGACCAGTTAAGAATTAATATAAATAAGTTAAAACCAGTATCAAGAGAGTTACGAGACTCGCGCACATTATTTGTACATAGTGAATTAGGTAAGTGTAGTTATGTTTTTATTAGAAATGACGCAGTACGCAGACCCCTGACGCCACCATACGACGGACCTTATCGCGTAGTAAACAGAAAAGGTAAAGTATATACCATCCAGTTGCCTAATAGAACTGTCAATATATCTGTCGACAGGTTAAAACCTGCGTTTATATTGAACGAACATGTTAGCGAACATACGGACAATGATTGTTATAGCGAACCGAATGCCAACGTTAGTAAATTAATCATAGAACATAAGTCATTAGAATGTAACGATAAGAATATGTATCCTAAGAAAGTATCGAAATCGGGACGTGTAATCAAACGCCCAGTAAGATTTAATTGTTAAATGTAGTCAGTAAATAAAACAACACTTTATGGTCTAATACTTGTATTTCGTAATACTTACCTAAAAAGTTGCAGTACAATGGACGCATACCTTTATACCTAACTTACAGTCTAATGTATGTGTACCTTAATATTAAGTTACGAAATAGTTATTTACACTCAGTTAGAACCTACTTATTATTTTATGCGAATTATGTAGTAATATCGTTTGATTGTGAAATGAGTATTTGTTAATTATGCGAAATGAGCATCGAACTGCATACAATGCGATAAACACTGTAAGTAGGCCATGTCTTAAAATAGATTCATATTGTAATTTTATAATTTTATAACGCTGATATATTTCATTCAAGTAACATCTCTGAAATTTAATTTACTTTTATCTTAAAATGGGAAAAACATATAGTAAAGAAGAAGTGATCATTGCCCAAAATGGTGCAGTACAGGCTGAAATGAACAAGTACAATATAACTATAGCTGTAATGACAGGGTTTGTGGGTGTTTTTATGTTATTGGCCGTAATAATATATTGTCGGTATCGCATTCGACACTGGATGACGAAAATGTTTACAAGAATCGTAGCTGCTCAACCCGCGGGAGCCCCACGGCCGCCAGCCAGCTACGCGTAAGCTGTAATGTAATACGTGTACCTACAGGGTTAATCGCAATGTTATGATTCAACATCCTAACTGTTACATTGTGTTACGTGTATGTATGTACCTAACGTGTTAATTTTAAGTTTAGTTTAGTGTTTCTATTTTGAATTTTTTGTGTAAAAAATTGGGGGGTGTTGTGTAGGGACTTTGTAAGTATGAACGATATGATGTATCAGCAGTATTGTGTGTAAGCGAGAAGTATGTTAGCGGCACCGGCAGTTACTGTGCGCTGCCCGGTCGGTACGAACGTGGATAGGCTTGGGACTTTTCGGACAATAAATGAAAGTTAAAGTGCTATCCATAATTTTATTCAGCGCCAGTAATTCCCAATGCACATGAACACAGACACACCATAGAGACACACTAGGGCACACACCTAAAGTACTATAGCCTTTACGGAAACCGGCTTGTTCGAGACTGGAAGTCGTCTAGCTTGCTCTCGAGACGATTCATGATGACCCTCGAAAACACCTTGTAGACGTGGCTCAGAAGTGTGATTGGTCTGTATTTCTTCAAGAGGGTTTTATCCCCTTTTTTAAAGAAAAGCACCACCACACCTCTGTGCCACGCCTGGGCGTTTTACCCTCGAGAATGACGGAATTAAATAGCTTCCGGAGGGCTTCTCTAGCAGGCACCGCCGGCCTTCAGAAGCTCGCTCGTAATTCCGTCATCACCCGGCGCCTTGTTGTTTTTGAGCTGTTTGAGAGCCACACTAATCTCGTGCATGCTGACGTTCGGGATATCTTCGGTATAGTGTCGGGTCAGTCCAGCTCTAGGGTCTGACGCTGGGGAGCTTGCGGGTTGTAGCGTTGTCGTGTACAGCTGTCCATAGAACCTTTCGATCTCCTCCAAGAGCTCAGGCTTGGACGATACGATTCTGCCATCTTCCGTCTTCAGCTTTGTCAGCTGACTCTGCCCAATAGACAGATTCCTCTGGAACACTTTGGATCCCTTATTCTGCTCGATCGCCTCACGAACACATTTTGTGTTGTATTGGCGGAGAACGCGACTCAGAGACTTAGAGATCTGTCTGTTGAGGTGCCGATATTTCGGCATGTCGTCGGAGGATAGCAGAACCATCTTGCGCCTTTCCTCTAACAGCTCGAGGGTCGGATCCGAGATCTTGTTGGTTCTCTGGCTTTTCTGGGGCTTAAAAATTTTAGCCCCTGTTGTATGGACAGCATCCACGAACCCGTTACTGTACACGTCCACATCTACCCATTCACCCAGGCATTCGAAACGGTTCTTGAGTTCGAGCTAAAAGCTCTCGGGGTTTTGGATATGAACCGGTGCCGGTCGGAGCGTGGACTTTATCGACCTCGACCGTTCGAGGCTTGTACAGATATTCAATGTGCCTCTTACCATTCGGTGATCGCTCCCCACTTTAAGTGAATTGATCACGGAGACATCATTGAATATCTGCCTCTTCGTCGACATGATAATGTCGATCTCATTTTCGGTTGCACCGTGTGGACTTACCCAGGTCCACTTGCGGCATTCTCGCTTCTTGAAGAAGGAATTCATCATATAGAGTCCTTCCTTCTCCATAAAGCTAGCCAGCAAGTGACCCCGGGAATTCCGATGCCCATAACCAAATTGCCCCACTCTCAGCTCATCAAACAAAACAAAAAATATTTTATTTGCTTCTCCAAAACTTAAAATACATTTTCTTACTTAAATTTACAGAAGGCGGTATGTAGAGAACAAATTTGGCAACTGCGTCAGCTATTGTTGCAGTTATAAAACTACAACGCTGTTATTCTCACAGGCCTATATGCAATTATAATTATATAAGATTAAATTTACCTATAAATAAATAAAATATAATAACGACAAATTAATATATATATGTATATATATACACAAAATTATATACAAATATACAGGGTGTTTCAGAACCTCCCGTCCGATCAATGAAGGGGTTGTAGGGTAGAGTAAAATGATGAGGTATTTGTCATTAATTCACAGAAATTCGAGATAAAATTTTCCCATGTAAATTAATAATATCATATCAGATTACCCATGGCAACACTGAAGTCTCATAAATCGTAATAACTAGGTATCTACCTAAAGTTCATAAAAGGTCGTTGAGTGCATCGGCCGCCGCCGGCGGCCGCGTCTAGTTACCTAATCCTTTGACAAAAGCCGAACGTCAACTTTACACGTGCCATCATTTTAGGTAGGTAGGTATACCCATTTTATTTATGAGTTAGTTGCAACAGCTGGTTCATTGCATTATAAGGTAAAACGGAAGGTATTGTTTACGTTGTTTGTTTGTTTCGTAAGAGTGCGTAGCCAACTTTGGTGTCCGTGTATTCAGACATTTCAGATCACCCGAAGGCCTACGACATGGCTTTACGATTCTTAGATTCAGTTTTACGTGCCTTCTGAGTACGTGGGCACCCATCCAAGTGATGACCTGTGCAACCGTTGCTTAACTTTGCCAAACTATTACGATCCAAAAGCTTAGTCACGCTATGAGCGCTGCAGTATTTACGATATTTACCAATTTTTTAAATCTTACTTAGGCAGGTTACCTTTAATTCCGAAAAACATCAACTTACTTGTAAGCTGCGTACGACGATCATGCTCCACATGTCGACCGTAAAGGTTAAGACACTTACGGTACCTTTTCATCAAAGGTACCTATTTGAAAGCACACTAACTAGCACACTCTTGTTCACGAGGTGGTGAAGCCGTTGTACGACGCGCTCCAAAGGCACTGGCAGACCTGGTGGTTCAGCGAACTGTTCCTCCTTATCACTACGTGCACTTGCATGAATTGCATTCACTCCTACCTAAACACATCGAAATGTTAAAGTATTCCGAGTTTGAATACGACCGACGACGTAATTTCACAACGTAAGTTATTCCGGAAGTCCGAACGAAACTAATCCTAGGGCAAGACTGAGTGATCACAGTAGGTAAATTGAAGTCGTAAAAAATAGCCAGCTAGGGATGTAACCAATGATATTTATTGGAGTTCTGTTTTTATCGATATGTTATTATTTTTGTCTCCGTATGAGATGGGCACGTATCCAACGCAAAATTGTTGTTTGTTTTTAAATTATTGTTATAACATAAAAATTATGTAAATTTTTTAATTTGATTTAGGTTACCGAAATTAGTAGATCATAGTATTTTGTCTATTAGTATAGTATTTAAGTCTTGTTTACGTAATGTGTCGATATCGTAATATCATTAATGTAATATTTCTTTGAAAAATGAATGTTTTGTCACATTTCATGTTAAAATTTATTAAATCGATATTAGCTGCTATCGAACGTAAACATCTCTACCGCGTTTCGGTATTGTGTCGAGCGGCTCGTTTGGCGGTAAAATTGCAGGCGGCATGCCCTTTGACACGAAAAGCCGACAATATTTTAATAAAATTAATAGAATCATAAAGGATACCGCCGCTGAGTGGAGTGTTGCTAGTTTAGGGAATTTTCCCTAATTTCGGGGTAATGTTTCTCGTTAATACTATACTAAGGAAATACATTGTGACGTTTTATGAAGACCTAGATTTTTTTTATTATTTTTCCTAGTGTGCCTTACAAGTCAGTAATATGTGGTTTCGGTATCGGACAGGGGGTTATGAAACACACTGTATACGTATATAGTGTACATATTATTAATAAGTTTTAATTATAAAACTTAACTGTATTATTTATAATAATATATATATTAATATATATTATTATATACAATACACAATACATGCCTCCGTTACATCAAAATAAAAATTAAAAATAGCAAAGAGTAATTTGTTTCCGAACGCTACTTGTACTTGACAGACTGACGTTTCAATATAGGCCAAAGATTGAAAGATTCCATCAGTCATGAATGTCAATTGTCTTGTCAAGCAAGCGTCGTCTACTAGAGTCCGGAGCACAGTTACCTTTACCATTATAATAAAATCGCTGCGCATACGCAATTATATAGTAACAAATTATATACATTATAATATCACAATAAGTTCAATATCTTTCGTCAGTAGACACGTAAGTGATGTTGATGTACTACTTATTCTAAAAGTAGGTATGTAAGTTCATAACAGTGACTTTTGTTTGTTTATTAAAAATAACTTAAACTTATTGCGAAATGCGTGTAATGTTTTCAGGTTGCGCATGGGGGGCGTAAGGTCATTCCAACAATGGGTGGCGGCGTATCTGAAACTACCTCGGAAAGCAGTGGTCCTGTGTCGCGCTGTGACCAAAAGATGTGATGCCGCCCGCGTACTGTACTGATTAATATCACGAGACCATGACAACTTTTTGTACAGATATGCTGGTGTTTTATATAGAACAATACCAAACAGTAGAGTTGCCAGATGAAGATGCCTGCGAGCAGTCATCTTCATAAGGTTCCCACTATTCAGGAATGGAGTGACATGTGAACGAGGTGGGATATTATAACGAAATCGAGCACATGCGTTCTGTACTCGCTGAATTACTTTCTCTGTTCTATTCAATATACATGGACCAATCACATTACCTGCA
Organism: Euclidia mi; assembly: GCA_944739405.2. Taxonomy (NCBI): domain Eukaryota; kingdom Metazoa; phylum Arthropoda; class Insecta; order Lepidoptera; family Erebidae; genus Euclidia; species Euclidia mi. Next base: position 40,367,781 of record OX123183.2, on the reverse strand, counting down.
TAGTTTAGTTTAGACAAAATAAGAGTCTCACAAAGCAATATCCGCAATTCAGTACTCAGATGTTGGCGAATTCGATATAACAACTTGAGACGGTAAAAACAGTTTTTGGCAGCTTCCAGTACATGCGTCTCAAAATGCAATTCACCATCCATGACCAAACCTAGGTTTCGAGCCTCACTGACTTGCTCTATGGGACAGTTATTAACGAGAAGTACAGGATTTAGATTTTGTATCTTGTTAATGCATTCCTTTGAGCCTAATATTAAAAATTTGGATTTGGTGGGGTTGAGTACCAGTGAATTCTTTTTAGCCCATTCAGATATCTTGTCTAAGTCTGTATTAATTTTATTTACAGATTCATGGCAGTTATTGGGATGAAAAGATATGTATAGTTGGAGGTCATCGGCATACATATGAAACTGTGTATTACGTATATGGTTGGTAACATCTGCACTGTACAATAAGAAGAGGAGAGGACCGAGCACTGATCCTTGTGGAATACCTCGGGTTACCTGACAACAACAAGAAGTTGTCTTGTTACCATCCCTGTCATTATCCAGTTGCACAAATTGAAATCTGTCAGTCAGATAACTATGGAACCATTTTACTGTTGCTGAGTCGCAGCCGTAATACGAAAGTTTGGCAACAAGGAGTGAAATATTTATCGTTTCAAAGGCACGTGAAAAATCAAGTAGGGTACCCATACCCTTGTCCCTAGCATCCAAAATATCGTCAACAACATCCATGAGAGTGGTGGTCGTACTGTGTCCCTGGCGAAACCCTGACTGTCTCTGAGGAATGATGCTATACTTCTCGAGGTACTTCCTGAATTGGCTGCTCACCACTTTTTCCAATACTTTTGATAAACAGGGAAGTAAGCAAATTGGTCTAAGATCCTTAGCTGAGGTTGGATTGGGAACTTTAGGTATTGGTTTTACAACCGCAGTTTTCCATATATGAGGGAAGGTAGATGTTGTAATAGATTTATTTATTATGGCTGTAATGTATGGAAGGCTATGAGGTAGAGTCATCTTAAGCATTTCCAGTGTAATGCTGTCAACACCGGAGGCATTTGATTTAATACTGTTGATATGCAGGCGGACCACCTCCTCACTGACCGGTTCAATACTGAAGGTATTCGTGTGGAACCTGTTTGTCTCAAAATATATCAAATCGGGGAGAGAAATTGTATCATTACCAGGGATGTTCAAAAAATGCTTGTTAAGATCTTCTGGATTGTTAAGGCCAGATGGTAAATCATGCCACTCTTGTTTACCTATATTTACAGTAGATTTTAGATTGCGCCATAGTTTTTTGGGATTTATTATGTGTCCATTTATATAGGTTTTAAAATAGGCTCTTTTTTCCTCATCAATTGCACTAGATACAATACTTTTTAAATCTTTGTAACAATTTTTGTGTATATCTGATTTGCTTGATTTGTATCGTGCTTGGTATTTGTTACGCAATTTCACCATCTCCTTAATTGTATCTGTGATCCATGGGTAAGACCTTTCTCTAATTAAAACTCTGGTAATTGGTGCATGTAGATCAAATAAAGTTAGGAGGAAAGTATTAAATATTGTAACCATGTCACTCACATTGTCCTGAGTTGCTATATAGGGCCAGTCTAGTTTGCAGAGGTCGTCCTGGAAAACATCAAGCATGATCTTAGTTAATGGTCTGTAATGGATCCATTGCGGGGTAGGTTTACTAAGCTTAAATATGCAAGTCACAGATATAATGGCATGCTGCCCTAATTCAGGTATATATTGAACTGATACATTATTTACTTGAGCATCAGTGCACACAATATCTATGAGAGTCTCGCTATGGTCTGTGAAATGTGTAGGTTGTTGGATGACTTGGCTGAGACTAGTGTACTGTATAAAATTATTTAACAGTATAGTACTGTTCTCATTGCTGTTTTGGCAGTTAATATTAAAATCTCCAAGTAGTACTGTTTTATCAGCTTTACTAAAAGATGTAAGAGAGGCTGTGATCGCATCAAGGAAGGTGCTAATGTCTAACCAAGGTGGTCTATATGCTGTTCCTATGATAACTGCTTGAGAGTTGACAGTGAGTTTGAGCCACATTTGTTCGACACTCGGTGCGAATGGATGTGCCATAGTTCGGACCTTGAGGTTGCGGCGTATATAAAAGCCGACGCCCCCACCCCGGCCACCTCGCACACTCAACGGTCTTGGTATGTGTCTGAGCCTGTAGTTAGGGACTTTCAGCGCTCGGCCTTCTTCTCCTACCCGCAGCCAAGTTTCGTTGATTGCCATAATATCGACTGCAAGCTCATCCATTGCCAGCAAAAACTCGTCATGGCGTGTGCTCAGCGAGCCAGCGTTAAATAAACCTACTTTTAAGTATTTATTTCTTGTCATTATTAGATATTAAAATTTACTGTCTTGTTTAAATATCGTTTAACTAGTGTAGATTTTACATGTAGAAATATGTCATTATTCATTAAATTTAATCTGTGAAATTTTGTGTTGTGTAATTTATTAGTAGATGTTATTCGTGAGAGCATGCATGCTTTTGATGAGTGGATTATATAGATTATTTTAGTACCTATGTGTATATACATTAATACGTTATATAAAAATATATTATAAATACATATTATTCTAAAAATATAATTATTTATGCAACCAATATAGCCATTTATGCTGTTACTACAACAATACTTGGAAAATCTATACAGTGCTAGAGTTAAAAACCTTATCGATGTCTGCTTCACACCTAATTGGGTAAGCTTTGTCCCCAGGCTTATTACGAGCGTAGATGCGGCCGCGCTTAACCCACAAAAATTTCCAGCCTGAGCGCTGGCTGGCTTCTCGCGCCGATCGAAATAATTGCCGGTTGGCCTTCGTTAGGCGCTCGTTTATGTAGAAGCGCCTAGGTGTCCCCGGGACCAGGTCAGCCGACGTTGTTTCACGCCGTACCCGGGCGCTGCTCAGCAACGCGTCTTTCAAATCGCGGCGCACGAGACGTGCCACAAGCGGACGCGGGCGCGCCTCGGGACCCGCCGCGTCCGTGGCCACAATACGCCGTCCGCCTACTCTTTCACAGCTGACAATGTCCTTCTCATCAATTGCTATCCCAATTTTCACCGCTATCTGCATGAAGACGTGGACTGGGTTCTCGCCGCTCACCTCAGGGAAGTTAGCGACCTCAACGTCATTGGCCAACAGTTCTTGATCGCGCTCGCGCAGATCCTGCCTGAGCTGAGAGACTATGTCGTTGTCACTCTCAGACTGTGCATGTTGTTTCTCGAGCGCATCAACCCTTTCTTCTAGAGTGTCAACCTTGTGTCGGTACTCTTTCACAGACTCTCTTATGTCGGCCAATTCATCTCTGATGAACTGCACGTCACGGTTAATAGATCGCAGATTATCCCGAAGGGTTTTCAGCTCCTCTGTGATGTCGTTTGCTATCTCGTGTGTTGATTCAAAGGTCGAGTTTAAAGGGGAGCTGTGATGTGAAGGGTCTTCAGAATGCTGGTTGGCAGACTGTTCAGAAGGTCTTTGGGGACGCAATGATAACTCAGGCCCTTTTTTTATTGCCTTGGATTTAATGCAGCCGGGGCATTGCCAGGAAGGGGAGATACTGCCTGACGGAGGTAACTGGATGCATCGTAGATGAAAGTAGCCATCGCAGTGGCGACATCTCGCAGCCTCAGTCGGAGACAGGAAGCGGCGGCAGCGACCACAGCTCTTCGACATGTTGGGCATGTATATTGATAGTGATCTTGATAGTACGCAGGTTAAATCACAGATGGCGTTGCTGCTCCAACCGACATCAATCGAGCTGTCAGCAATTAGTTTTAGCGTTCACCCAGAGATGGCGTTGTGCTCAATTCAGCTAAAAGGCTCTATTGTGAGCTTAAACACTGCACACATTTATTCACATCAATAATATTTGAAAGCTGAGATCACCTTTATACTTTCTAAGCTAAGGGTAGTTTTAACGTAGTTTTAGTTCACATTAATTAATTTATGTTAAATAATGTTTCTATTAATTAAAGTCACTGCAAACACTATGAGTCTTTATTTGAGTCACTTTTTATACACTGATGTGGTTAGATGACCACAGAACAAATCGTATATCACCGTCGCGTTTGCCCAGTTTCGCGTTAAAATCTCCCATGACCACGGTGTAATGGGTTTCCATGTATAGCCTGAGATATGTCCTCGTACATGGCTTCCACCTCCTCATCGGAGTGCGACGAGGTCGGAGCGTATACCTGTATGACCTTCAGCGAATACCGCTTGGATATTCTGAGTATAAGGTACGCTACCCTGCACGACACACTCCCGATATTTACCACGTTGGTCACGAGAGATTTGTGGACGATGAACCCGACACCACCTGGGACTGTTGGTCGCCCTCCCGGTAGAAGAGCAAGTTACCAGAATTGAGAACTATCGAGTCCTCCCCCTGTCTAAGGACTTCAGATAGGCCTAAGATATCTCATCGCAACTTGCTCAATTCTTCTTCCAACTCGACAATCTTCTCGTCGGTCCGCAGATTTCTTGAGATTCTTCGCACCCCTTGCCCCGCCGTTACCATGGCCGCTACCATAACCAGGACCAGCGGGGCCGCCGGGGACTAGGGGCCGGTTTTTAATGCTGTGGTTCATATTTGGGGGGATTTGCCATAATCGCCACGCTTGGCAGGCGTATTGGCGATCGCAGTGGCGGAAGTTTTTTAGTGCTGGACGCTGCTGCCCATGTAGCATCTTGGCATTTACTTCCGCCAGGTTCAGATGGTTTGACCGCCATCTTTCGGTTGACTGCTTGCGCTGGGGGAGATATTATGATGGGTATCTACTCGTCAGAGTAACTCCCCCAGTGGGCGGTGGGGTCGTCACGTCCCGACGCCTGAATGATACCCTTAATGTAACCCGTGATAAAATTTTTATTAATGACCACAGAGAATGTATGTATTATGGACATTAATGAGGATGCCAGACAGTTTTCAGTAATGAAGCCATGTTGCGTCCCTGCGATAAAATTTAAGTGGACTGCGCGGACGCAAAATGAGTTGATACTCGTACACAGCAGACATAACAATTTTATTGTTTATATCAAACTTCTTATCGAGTAGTGCTGAATACTCGTACCGATAAAGATTATTCCTTACGGTACGTTCCCATTAGGAGGTATTCCCCGAAGCACACCCAAACGAAGCACACCCAGACGAAGCACACCTAAAGTATTCCACTTTGCACACCCGTAGGTGGGCTTCAAATAAAAATAAATAAATAATTAATTTCCTATTCCTCGAAGCACACCTACAAATATCACTCGCATAGTGCGGGGACTAAGAAATAAAAATGTCGATACAATAAAATATTGTTTATTTAAAATACTAACTTAAATTTCTCACGTCTTTCAGTTTCATTACAATGTGACACAAATTTGTCACTTTTGTAATCTACCAAAAATCACAGATGGTTTCATAATTGCAATAAAAAGTTGAAAAATATCAAAGACATTGTAAATATTGTTTTACATAGAGATCTATGTTGATGTTTTCTTATAACTATCTATTTAGTCACTTAATGAATAATAAAAACACCCTACTTTAACATAAAAAAATCACAGATTGTTTCATAATTATAATAAAAACATTATAAATATTGTTCTACATAGAGATCTATGTTGAAGTTTTCTTATAGCTATCTGTTTGGTGAATAATAAAATACTGTACTTTAACATAAAAAATCACAGATTGTTTCATAATTGCAATAAAAAACTTGGACAAATATCAAAAACTTTGTAAATATTGTTTTAAATAGAGATTTATGTTGAAGTTTTCTTATAGCTACTTGTTTAGTGAATAATAAAAATACTCTACTTGAACATAAAAAATCACAGATTGTTTCGTAATTGCAATAAGCACTTGGACAAATATCAAAAACATTGTAAATATTGTTTTACATAGAGATCTATGTTGATGTTTTCTTATAGCTATCTATTTAGTCACTTAGAGGATAATAAAAATACTGTACTTTAACTGACTATGTAGTATGTATAACTAGCAATGCATGAACTCGAGCAGCATGGTGGAAACAACTTGCTGCTCGAGTTCATGCATTGCTTCATTAATGTGGGTCTCCAAAACGTTCGAGGCACATTTATGTTCCTTTATTTTAACAAGTTCTTCCATGCTACTTAATGTGAGTAAGCCATTACACCCTTTTTTAATACACCGCCACAAGGCTGTACCGTTTTTATAAATATTGTGTTTGCTATATAGTTTACTATTATACACTAACACTTGTGTCCCCTTCCGGCCAAGTACGTAATTAATAGATGTTCTACTACTCGGACCTGCCATCGGCTCCATTATTTTGTTTGAAACACGAAAAACAGAAAAACTAACAGTAACAAGACCGGCGCACAAATGCACAGGTACACTCAGCCCGTGACGTCGCGATAGTGTAATTAGAATTACTAAGCATGTAAACTAGTTCCGGAAGCGCTCGGCTAAATTCGGGTTAGCTTGGGAATTGTGGCGGGCGCACGCGTTGACTATTAGTGCATTATGTTTACGTCTTATGTATGGGATTTATATATGAACGTTATGAAAATGACAAGTATTGTATCACATAATTATAATGAAACTGAAACATGTTACATATTTAAGTTAGTCTTTTAAATAATAAATATGTTCTTCTATCGATATTTTTATTTCTGAGTCCCCGCACTATGCGAGTGATATTCGTAGGTGTGCTTCGTGGAATAGGAAACTAATTATTTATATTTTTTAATTTGAAGCCCACCTACGGGTGTGCAAAGTGGAATACTTTAGGTGTGCTTCGTCTGGGTGTGCTTCGTTCGGGTGTGCTTCGGGGAATACCTCCACCGCACGGTCTCTCGCCGAGAAAAGTAAATAATAATGTACGTAAATATGAACAGTGATAAGTTGTTTTGTAAAATACTAAATAATGTGAAACTAATTTTGTTACACATTTTTGAACAAATTTTGTAACAGGGCTATGGGCAAGACTGAACACTAAACTAAAGATTTCAATACTTACCTTAGACTGCCATAGAAACTGAGCAGGTGAGAATGTATTTTACACCCGTGACAAATTTCATACCCGAGTGAGGTGAAAATTAACTGATTGTCAATATAAATCTCTACGGACCAATCAACAGCTAGTAATTAGGAACAAAGGGCATTGAAGAATTAGTTCCGCAATAATCTCTATCGCTGATGCGGTAATGTACACCTTTTCAGGGTCAAGATAAAAGCCAAATTACTATGTAGGTAGACCTTTGCCAAGGCAACTCTATTCAGCCACTCCCATTTAATAAACGACCGCCACATTAGACTCTAGAGCGAATAGCACAATTCTACCAAACTCGGATGATATAATGCTACATACATACATACACAAACATAGAACGCTTTTATTGCTACTCCATTATTTATGTGTTACACCTGATTATCTCAGACACGACTGCGCTAAGTCATAAAAGAAATAGATGGCTTCGAGCAAAGCAACACAGTATTGCTCTCTCGTAAATTTCAAACAAACTATTGTATAATTTAGGCGCTTTACAGCCAGGAATTAACTAGTATAAAATCATGTAGTGGTAGTTTGTCGTCTCAGAAGCGCAGAGAGTAGTTAATATAATTTATCTTATTTGTACTAAACGAGCGCACCATTAGGTGCGCTTGTTTAGTACAAATAAGATACACATACCCTGTTTGAAATAACCTATTGAAGATGGCTTACGTGACCATTTTGTTAGACGACACTAAAATGTAACAGATATTTTGTAGCAGACATCACATAACATTCCGTCAGAATGTACAGACGCATATTTACCAGAACTTTCCATAATCCATTACGCATCTATCAAGAGCAGAGACTCGTCGCTCGGCAATCTCGTCTCGCAGCGCTGATTTGCACACATCTATTCCAACCAGATCCAGACAATCTAACCAATCACGATGTAGGCATCAATAATTATTTGAAATCGTCTGAATAAACTAGCCGTATCATACAGCCACGCAACTACAAGCTTGCTTTTACCATGAAATGTTCAAAGCTCTTTGGCATTGCCCCAAATTTGAATATTCCATTGGTACGAAACTAGAACACAGACTACGCATTCAAATATGAAATAAAAACTTATTTTAAGAGGTAATGGGTATAAAATAAAATTAAATTTTCGGATAACAACGGCGGGAAACGGTAGAATTTGAGCGTATTCTTACAATTTAAGTGAATGACACTTTTCTGAAACTCGTTACACGGGTAATACTTGCACGTATGCGAATGTTTTTATATATTCGAATGCCTTTATAGGAAACTGATATCTAAAAGTGGCGAGTCAGCGTAGGTTATGCAATATTACAAAAATGGATCGAATTTTCTCGTGTGTCCATTATTCGTTATGGGGTGTACTGTTCCGGGTTGCTGATGAATATTTCTACTAGGTTGCTCTTTTATTTGGTATCTACTTACTTTTCGTACACTTAAACTAAGAGACAATGAACATTTAGCCCGCGAGTAGTGCCTAGATGGTGTGCATTGCTATCCCAAGAGAATTGAGAAAAAGACAAAGCTATTCTTCCACCGTTCTCTCAAACTTTTTTTCCTTTTTCTGCCCTATAGGAAAAAGAGAGGATTGAATTTCTCGCCGAACGAAATACCACACTAGAAACAAACTCTACATAGACATATAATGACTCTTATTCCGTGCTCTCCAAAGCACGGCAGTGCTCTGATTTGAATACCACAACAATCGGCCACCGATCCAATTCGCAACGTATGCCATCGTTCCTTTACGTTGCCAACCTGTAACGAACGGTAAGTAGGAATACGCTTCGACCGCAGCTTTATTAATTACATGGTAGAATGTCGAATGAAAATGAAAATAACACTAAACCAGTATGTTCATTAGTTCAGTATTCTCAGGCGATGTCTTATGAACTTGCTTAATGCTGATTGGAGTAAAACAAAACTTAACAAGCAGAAAACTGGAACAGCAAAAGAAAAAAGCGGTTTACTGCAGCGTTTTAACTATAAAAAACAATTAGGTGTGAGCATAATTGGCTTAATACGGATAGTTATTTTCTTTTGACATTTCAAATTAGTTAGTGACATAAAATTATTTAAAATTATATACATATGTACATACATACTACTGCCCACTTTTCGCCAGAGTTTTGATTCCACGTAGGTGGCGAGCCTATTGCCGCTTATCGGAATATTTTGTTTGCCTGAGCCTCGTCCGTTGATCGGCAGGTGCACCACTTGCAGGTGAGGTTGGCTTGGGACCCTAAGTTCTTGGTGGGAACCCTATGCACCCTTCTTGGTGGGATCCCTGTGCACCCTTATATAAAATTACATATGTAATATATTATTTTTTAGACATTCTTAAATTGGAATGTCAATTCACGAATGTCTAAAAAATGTTAAGTATTATACCTATATTTCTTCAGACATTTTAAATGATAATTTTTACATTTTTTTTGTTTTAATATTTTGTTTACAACATATAATAGAATGTAAAGTTTTGACTACGATGTGGGCATTAGTATCCATTTTAACTAATAATTGTGGCAACCTGTCTGAGTAGCTTCGACTGACATGCTTTTGCATACACCTTCTGATGGCGTGGAAGCACAGTGATTCAGATCGTGCTGGCTCCCTCAATCAAGGTCGAGCCATACGATGGCTTTTAAAAGCGGGCCAACAGTGGCTTGAGTCAGTCAAAAGCGTCAGACGTCCTGCATTGTACTCGTATACTAAATCCATTTTGTCTGGACTTTAAAATGAATGAAATTGAAATGACATGAAAAATAAGCAATGACTCTGAGTTTGTTTCGGCCTTTCTTCTCAAGAAAAGCTTAGGAAAAGCTGGCATTATCTGGAATAGGATTTTGATTTGTATAAGTGTTGTAAACAACCAAAATACAAAAATAAATATATCTTTACTAACGATCCGTAAATATATAATATGTACAAATTATGTTAAGTTGGACTGCACCGATGATTATTTGTTTAAGCGTTCGCTTCTTCCTCTAGAATTAGGTTCGATCACCACACGATATAACCCTTTGTAGAATCCACTAATAGTCATTTTGAATCTAGGTGTTCTTTATTTTAAAGTCCCTCGCCACACAGTATCCTAGTACGTACTAGGATACTGTGTTACGTCAATGAAATGTGTGCGCTGTAAAGTCAATGTAAACAATTGCAAATAATATTACCTTAAAATTAAGACAGCGTTTCTACAGAGCAAAATCTGCACTGGTCTATGTAATAGAAACTACATAAGCGCAAGTTCAATTATTTGAACGAGGTACCTAAATGCAAATATTGCACGTTGAATGTTTGCGCCGTGTACACCTCTATTAAACTGAACGATCACAGCTCTATACAATACCTGGAAAGAACAAAACTACGTTTAACGTTTAACTACGAATATCTACGTTTTTACTTAATTAAACTTCATTATGAAATGCTTAAAAAGAAGTACTCTTCAAACTTTCACTCAAAAAATAAACATTGTCCTAACGTTGAATTTATTCTGGTTGACCACATTCAGAAATTGCTTAAAATTTCAGCGATAAATAAATTTGTTCCATATCTTTTATCGCGAAACTATGTTGTAATGAAGTTTTCAGACAAATTGTAGCGCCATATTGGAAAAACGTAATTCACTTTTAAAGTTCGTGTTATATGTTTGATAACGAATGACGATACGAAGTGCGTTTGCCGAAATTGTGGATTTAAAACAGTCGCGTGAAAAGTCTATCAGAATCGGCACACAGCGATACGTTTTGCAGGATTTCTTTTTGAGATCAGGTGTTGCAGTGAATATATGCTTTTTTATGGTTGCCTACCACTACATAGTATAAAACAAAGTCTGTCTTCTGTCTGACTCTCCCTATGTATGCTTAAATCTTAAAAACTAAACAACGGTTTTGATGCGGCTTTTTTTGGGCAACTTTAATGCGGTTTTTTTTAATAGATGGTATGATTCAAAAGGAAGTTTTATATGTATAATTGACGCGGGCGAAGCCTCTGGCGACGTCTAGTTATTGATAAAAGAAAACCCGTGTTAGTTGTTCACAAATAGCATCTTGCTGAGTTGCGATAAGTTTGCAGCAAGAATATAACTGTTTTTATTTAAAATTATCGTTATAAAATATATAATCTGCTAGGTTTAGATGAATTAAACGTTCTATTTTCTTTCTTCCAATGGCAATGATTGTGAATGCTATAGTAATATTTTAATAATCAACTGCGTATGAGTATCTACCATTACCTGTTATCTAAAATCTAACAAGTACGATTTCACAATTACTTGAGATGTTAACATCAAATTACAAGAAAGATACCATTTTTAAACATTCTAATAATATTATAAAAAAGGCTTGAAAATGGAAATAAATTTTATGTTATTCATAAATATGCTCGTAGGTATGTGGTCTTTGTACGTATGCAACTATTCTGATACCTATATTGTATCAATATAAAACTCCAGTTGTTGTAAGTAACAAGCTCTAGAAAAGTTTATGGAATATTTACATTAAGGTAAAAATATCGGCATAAAGTTTATAAACAAACATCATTTAATATGCTCGTACGTATGTGGTCTTTGTACGTATGCAACTATTCTGATACTGATATGTATCAATATATAACTCCAGTTGTTGTAAGTAACAAGCTCTAGAAAAGTTTATGGAATATTTTTATATTAAGGTAAAGATATTGGTATAAAGTTTATGAACAAACACCATTTAAACTATTCGGTATGCAGACTTTGTTTACATTAATGTCACAATCGGGTGAAAATTTAAATAAAAGGTGAAAAACCTTTCTTTTATACCCGACGTTACAGCAAAGTAACACCAGCTGTGGGATGGAGTCGATCAGAGAATTTTCTAGTAAACAGCTAGATCAAAAAATTATATTAATATTATAAAGCTAAAGAGTTTGTTTGTTTGATTAAACGTGCTAATATCAATCGAGGAAGACTATCTAATATCACGCTATCTAATCTAACGCGGGTGTAAACGCGGGTTCATCAAGTATAATGTATATTTAAGACGATTTTAGCGAATGCGCAGAAAATTTGCTAGTTTGAAATCGCCCTTAATATAGTACTAGGGATTGGTGTAAGCTGGTCAGAATATTGAATAAATTGAGAAAGAAGAGGCAATTTCACCTTAAATATCAAAGTTATAATTAGAATGTACTTAATCTATAACAGGCGCGATGTTTTAAATCGCATAAATATTAATCGAATTTTAGGTATAAAGCTTTACGTGTATGAAAATGCTACAACCAGAAAATGTTTTTGTGGTATTTAGTGGCGTAGCTGTTTTTATTTTACCAATTAGACAAATTATAATGCATAGGTGTCAACTGTAACAAGCGGTTGTGTCGCATGCTATAGTTTCTCTGAATTTATTACATTACCTACGTAATTGCTAGTTATGACGTAGGTGTGTCACCACCCTTAGTTGCTTGTTGTTTACTAATTGCTTTGGATGGAAAGTGGTATGTCTTCCTACGGTATGTTTACATGAAAGCAAAAAGCCTTATGTTTGGCGTGGATGTTTGAGTAGGTAGTGAGAATGGCGACAGCACGTGTATCGCGTGTCATTAGTTAAATCATACACAAAACAACACTTTCTATAAGTGTGATTTTTTGTGTACGTTATAAATGTTTCTAAAGTTCTCCACAATGCAGGCAATTATTGTAATGCAAAAGTTTTAGGTTCTTGTTAATTCAAAAAACTTAAGCATATATTTTCTTTACAGCATATAGTAGCTTTTTTCTATACAGTAAGTAAGCTACTAAGATCTAGTTAGTCCCCCTTTTCGTCTCCCTCCTGTAAGGCAAAAAGAATACCGCTCGCCATCATGTGAGAAGCGAAGAATTATAAAAATAGCTCTATGGGCAGTCAAATATAATTATGCTAATGTTGGATCACCAAATAGATAGGCTGGTGCCGAAAATGGTCTGTAGTAGGTATTGCTAACCTAAAGTACCTACGGTCACAACTAAAGCAAGGAACGTCAAAAGCAGAAACGGGACCTCAAGCGCAGTGATGACAGTCTTCTGTTTCAGAAAATCGCTCGGCTCGCCACCGTAGCTGCTGCTGTCATCAAGAACGGTCGTTTAAAAATGTTAACCGCATTTAAAATGGTCCCACTTCCGCTATCGCTACCACACAGCTTATCGCTTTAGTCGAGGACATAGCCGTAGAATGGCAAAAGAAGTTTTATTAATTTAACTTGTAAGCCGACAATAGTCCGTTAGCTCACAATCAGACCCAAACTTATGTTGCTGGATCAACGAGTAAAACCGTTACTAATCAAATTACACTGCTAATATACACCATGTTTATATATAACAGAACGAGTAAGTCATATTTTGCTTAAAATATAATAAGTTAATGTCTAAGAACATTACTTACCCAACGGATAAGACCTTTAGTCAAAATTGGTATTCCGATCCATCAGCTGATTGGTTTTGGGCTCTGGGTATTGTTCTGAAGATGCCTGTTCCAGTATCCACAATAACATAATAATATGGGAGTCGAGTCACGAGCTGTGGATAAATAGAAATTACCTAAATTGAGATCGGTGCTGTATTGTTATTACATACATACATACATATCGTCACGCCTTTTATCCCCGAAGGGGTAGGCAGAGGTGTATTTCTACACCCACTTTTCGCCAGATATACTTAAGTCCCACGTAATAGGGGGCGAGCCTATTGCCGTACCGGACACATTTCCAAACTCCGTGCTGCTACTGAGAATTTCGTGACAGAAAAACCCAATAACACTGCCCGACGCAGGAATCGAACCCGGGTCCTCCCGATCCCACGCGCACATTTATGCGGCGAGACCAACGAGGCAGTCGTATAGGGTTTGATGTCGAGTTTTCCGTCTCTACGCAAAGATGGTATTTGCATCGTGTTTTCCCATAGTCGCCTCTTACGACACCCACGGGAAGATAGGGGGTGGTGACACTTGTATTCTATGCCGTCAACCACACGTATTGTTATTATTTAGTTTAAAATATTTTTTTAAAATTTGCAATATCTGCACATAGATTTGAGCACAGAATTTATGAATTGATAATTTGTACCCATAAAAAATGTACTATTGTTAAATCGTTCAACCATGCCATCTGATTGCGGGTGATAAGCCGTGGTCCTGGTTTTATGTGCACCCATCACGCGATAAGTCTCCTTGAACACCTCGGATTCAAAGTTCCGACCTTGATCGCTGTGGATTTCCAAGTCCACTTCAGGTCACTTCGTGAAGTAATCCATCACAACCAAGAAGTATTTGTTTCCATCCTGGTTCTCGAGAAACGGCCCAGCGACATCCAAGGCTATGCGCTCCCATGGGGCTCCCATATTGTACACCTTTAATGCACCTCTGCTTCGAGTATGTGGGCCCTTGACAGCCGCACAACTTGTGCATTTGCGGCACCAATCCTCGACGTCATCCCGACAGTGGAGCCAATAAAACCGCTCCCGGATCTTAGTAAGGGTATTCTTAACTCCCATGTGACCTCCCGAAGCACCATTGTGATAGAGCTGCAAGACTTCCGGCACCTTAGTTTTGGGCACTACCATTTGCAAATGGCACTGGTTACCGCGAGCGTTTTCCCATTTGCGGCACAGAACTCCATCCTGGACGACCAAGCTTTACCACTGTGCCCAATAACTCTTGGTGATGGGGCTCATTGCTGCGATATCACTCCATTTGGGCCTAGGCGCATCTGATTTCTTCCATTCAAGAATTGGCTGTACAGCCTTGTCATCTTGCTGAGCACTCTGCAAAGCTTCTCTCCATTCGTCGCTTAGATCCGTCTTTAACATCCTCACTAGCGCTGCCTGCTTTGCTTTCTGTCGGCTACAGTGCTTGCACTGGTCGGGACACGGCCTACGCGATAGGGCATCTGCATTACCATGGGACTTGCCGCTGCGATGTTGTATTACAAAATCAAACTCTTGCAGTAGTTCAATCCATCTGGCAACTTGTCCTTCTGGGTCCTTAAATTGAAGTAGCCATTTTAGCGCAGCGTGGTCGGTTCGCAGGTGGAATTTACGCCCCAACAAATATTTGTTGAAATGCTGCAATGTCTTTACTACAGCCAAGAGTTCCCGCCGGGTGACGCAGTAGTTTCTTTCGGGTTTGGATAAGGCCTTGCTGAAGTATGCTATAACAACTTCTTGGTCACCCTTCCTCTGTGACAGCACGCCGCCAATTCCGGTGTTACTGGCATCTGTGTCAACTATGAATTCATGCTCATTGTCAGGGTAGCCTAGAATAGGTGCAGTACACAGATGATCCTTGAGCTTCTGGAATGCAACGTCACAGGTCTCATTCCAACAGAACTGCACTCTGTCTTCGGTGAGCTTATGAAGAGGTCGAGCAATGTCAGCAAAGTTCTTCACAAACCGTCGATAGTAGGAGCATAATCCGAGGAATGCTCTGACCTGCGTTTTGTTCTCTGGAACTGGCCATTCCTTCACGGCAACGATCTTATCCGGGTCGGTTTGAACCTTAAATCTACGAGGTGAGGGCGCTACAGCCGCTGGTGTCACTTCGAACCCACGCAACTTCTTCTCCACTTCAGCAACACAGGTCTCGTGGTGGTCGTGTACACGCTTCTCTATAAAGGCGACGCGAGTCTCAAGCTTGTCGTGTACGAGCATCTCTACGTCGCTGATACGGGCCTCGTGCTGCTGAAGTTCCTCCTTGACCGCCTTCAAGTCCTTCCCTACAGCGGCGCTGAGGTCCTTCATAACCACCACCTGCTCTTCTAGGCGGCGCGCGTGCACCCCTTGTCACGCTGGAGCTGTTCTTCTAGGCGGCGCGCGTACTCCTCTTGACGGCGAACCTGCTCCTCCTTGTCGCGCTGAAGCTGTTCCTCCAGGCAGCGCGCGTGCTCCTCTTGACAGCCAGCCTGCTCCACCTGACGGCGCGCGTGCTCCTCTTGATGGCGAGCCTGCTCCTCCTGACGGCGGGCCTGCTCCTCTTGACGGTGGGCCTGTTCCTGCATGAACGCCATCAGAGCCGCGATGTCGGGCACCGGCACGGAGTGTGAGGCGCTTGCAGGCTCCACTGCAGCCGCGGAGTCACCTGGTCCACCAGACGATGGAGTAGGAACGTCTCCGAAGCGTCTCTGGTCCAGGTCTTGCTGGCGCTGGTTCCTGGTGCGCACTCCTTCAGTTTCTTCTTTCGGCATAACCGGCATAATTTATCCCACTTCTGACACCAATTTGTTACGAGCTGGGGTTCGACGATAAATTAAAACTCACTATGCCACTTTAACTGAACTTTATTTACTGACACAAACACTATACACACTTATTTCTCAACACTAATCAAAACACACTTATTTCACACTACTAGAAACACCACTAAACACTTCCTCTTACTTCCCTTTGCTTGATGATTATCGCTCCGATATTCAATTGTAACTATATCTGTGTCGCGCGTTTACGCGGTATTTATACGGACCGGAACACATAACTAGCCTTTTCGAGACGACTCACGAAATTTCTGGTAACGTGTAACGTGTTTCTAGATTTGTGTAATTGTTCTATTTACACCAACGCCATCTATTAGAGGATAGATGAAACAGCTTTAAACAACCGATACATCTAATCTCATCTAGTTCACCCATTCACTGATAGATGGCGTTATTTTCAATTCGTAACACGGCCTCCCTCTTAAACGTGTTCGTCTCGAAAATCGTTGGACCCATAGTAACGAGCCAACCGGTCCACATGAACTATCTTCGGTGCACCTCGCGACCCTTTCTGGATTCGATAGGTGACGTCGTTCATCCTGGTAACTATGCGATATGGCCCATCCCATCTGGCTTGTAACTTAGGCGATTTTCCTAACATTATCAATGAATTAGTGAATGGATTGTAAAATATGACTATGATTTAAGTGAGATTTTCTACAATAAACAAATGATAATAACTTTGCTCTTTATTGATATTATGAAATTCTTACGTCACATATATGATAATAATATCTTCGCTAATCTGTCCTTAAAGTTTTTGTACTAATTAAAAAATAGCGGTGTATTATTACATTAAAACAGCTTTGGAGTGTGCAAGAAATAAATACAACAAAAACCAATCATTAACAATTCTGTAATCACAATAGTCACTATATTAGTATAATCTGTGTTCCAAAGGATTAATACAGAAAATAAAAGGTTAATCAGCTGGGTTGAACATTCTAGTAATGCTGTTGCTAGCAGAGGCTGGCAGTATCTCTCGTCTGTAGAAGCGTGTAAAAGTCTCTTTGGACTTCCAATTTCCTCTGGACAAAATTTCATCCAGAGGTAAGTTATCAGACCAATTTTTTGAAGATACTACTGATCGTAGACTTCCAGGTGTAGCGGATATACCAGCCTCTGTTAGTACAGTTTTAACTCATCCCGCGATCACAGTGCGAGAGGCCGCCTTTGCTTGTCCTCTGATATTTATAAATAAATTTGGACAATTACCCGAATCTTTTCTATCTCTAAGAAGATCAACTAATTTTTTGACCCAAAACACAGGATCCAGATTTTTATTGCTCGTATTAGGCAGTAACTTCCATCCCGATTTATCTGACTACCTGTTTTAGAGCCAAATACTGGCTTTAAAATAATGTTACTGCCGTCATCGATGCAATGCTCTGAGTCCACTAGTAGCAATGTCAGATCGTGAACTCGTCTGCCTGAGCACAGGAGGAGGAGTGTCGCTGTATGTCGAGAAGTGGCAAAAGGGTTATTTTCCTCTATAGTGTATGAACGTAAAAAGGAGGTTAGGGCATCTATATTCCATACAGGAGGCTTATCGGCGACAGGCTTCTTTAAAGCAATAGACTTTAGGACGTGTTTTACTAATGTATGCGAACTTATTCGTCCAGCATATTCGGCATTGCATAGAGTAGCCACCACCGATTTGTGAAGCAAAATTGTGCTATAAGAAAACTTGTCGACTAGATGTAGGTCCGCTAGATATCTAGCAACGATGGGCCCTGTTGGGTGAAAAGGATCCAAATTACGGTTTTAGACCAATCAGCAAGCAAGCATCTATCCCATGCGACCTTATAGGTTTTGAGAGTTGAAGTACGCCACGAGGATTTAAGTAATTGTATTTGATCTTCATTCCAACCCGTCAAACTCTTCGACCACCCCCACACTTCCAGACTTCAAGCGCCATCTCTTGAACTTTGGGGGTGGCAGACCGGTCGTGGTGACTATAAGATTCTCCCTGAGATTGGTGATCGACCACGGAGCTGCTACTGCTCGAGCTTTGAGATCGGCCCGCCAGAATACCCAACTCCACCGGGGGACAATTAAAAGATACAGCCCGGTCGCCGAGTTGAGGTGGGCCAGCACCTTGGGTATCAGGTATGGTGGTGGGAACACCCACGCAAGGTGGTAGTTCCACTGCCGGGAAAAGGCATAGTGGAATAACGCTTGGGTATCTGTCAAATCTAGAGACACGTAGTTGGCTACTACTTTTGCTCGACTGGACGCAAACAGATCTACCACCGGCGTGCCAAACTTGTGAAATACCTTCTCCGTGCAAGGGGGCAGAAGATGCCATTCTGGTACTAGCTTGTGTCTGGAGTGATCCGCATGTCCGTTGTAAATGCCGGGTATATAATTGATTGTCAGATTTATTTGATGACAATCTAGTAAGCGGAACACTCTGTACGTTACTTCCATCAGAGGTGGCGATCTCGTGCCGCCCTCGTTCCGCAAGTGGACTACAACTGTTCGATTGTCGCACTGGAACAGAGCAGTGGACTTGCACAGTAGAGGACCGTGGGTTTCGAGCACCTTTATGATTGCCAGCATCTCTTTTACGTTGCAATGTAGATTTTGTTCTTGAGCAGTCCACACACCTGACACTGCGTAACCATCCACCTGAGCTCCCCAAGCCAGATCGGAAGCGTCTGTGGTCACAAAGTGACTTGGTGGTGGTAGATGGATTGCAGATGATTGGTGGCAGCTGAGAAGCCACCACTGAAGATCTTCTAGGACTTCGTCTGGTAAGTGGATCTCTAGTAGTCTGCCCTGTGGCAGCACAAAACTTGCAAAGTTTAGAAGGCCAGTGGGACTTCTAAACTTTGCAAGTTTTGAAAGCCTAGTGAGACTTTGCAATTCTTGCAGGCAAGCCTTGCCCAAGTTCAACATTGCTGAGACCTTGTGGATAAGGTTTCTGACCTTGTCTTGCGGCAGAGATTTTTTGTTGGTCCAAGGATCCCACTGAACGCTCAGATACACAAGACTCTTTTGTGGGGATACAACGGATTTCTTTAGGTTTACTTGCCACCCTAGATATTCTAGACGGTTCAGGAGAGTACGAACATGAGTTTGCAGAGTGACCTTTTCCTGGTGAACTACCAGAAAGTCGTCTAGGTAGACAATTATGCGCAGGTTCTGTTCTCGCAATGTTTGAGCGACCCAGTTGCTCAGAGAAGCAAACACCCTCGGTGTTGTACTGAGACCGAAAGGTAAGCAGGTCATTTCTAATAGCTCCCCTTGGTAAATGAGGCGCAAAAACTTCAGTGTGCCGGTGTTATTGGTAAATGAAAGTAGGCGTGCGAAAGGTCTACTTTGCAAAGCCAGTCGCCTGGCTGGAGGAACTCCGGTACACGAAATACATTTATCAGGCTAAAGGGCTCCTTGATTACATAGTCGTTTAAAGCTTTTAAGTTGAATACTACTGAATACTCTTTGGCACAAGAAACATCGTTGTCAGGAAGCTCGGGGAACGTCGCACTGCTTCTAATACACATTGGTGTTTCATCTGACTGATGAGTGCCGACATCGATTCGGACTCCTGTGTGATGTAGGGCCCTTTCCTCAAATGTGGCAACATTAGAGGTGGTTTTAGAAGAAAGGGTATGCGATACCCTGTTATTATGCGCGTCAGAAAGTTTGGAGCTCCCATTTCCTCCCATCGATTGTAAAATAGTGCTAGTTGACCCGCCCTGAATTCTGCCGAGTCAGTACTTTCGATTTTTGTTCCCAGAGTAGTATTCTGAGGAGACTCCGGGGCGTTTACGATTTCCTTTGCCCTGACTCTGAGGCTTGTAGCTTTGGCGGCCACCCCGTGAGCGAAATGAACCTCTGTTGTTGCTTGTAGGCGCCGTGCGACGGTCACTCTGGTTGCTCTGACGCTGAGGACGTTCATGATAGCAGTCCTGCGAGGCCTGCCGGTATTGATCATGTGGATGAGGCACAGAGGCGCAGCATCCATGGCTGGTACCCTGCGAGGGTCCATGATAGTGAGCCGACCCCTGCGGGGGATGGCGTGCAGCCTTGCTTGGTCCTGCTTGCGAAGCAGGGCCACTTGTAGGTTTAACTAAGGGCATGAATGTCTTCTTAACCCCACCCATTTTTTCAAGGGCAGTGGTAAAAGATTCGCTTTCGAATAAGTGGCGGTCGGATGGTGGGATCTTGAGTAGCGTTGCCTTTATTAAAGGATCACAAACGTATTAGTTATTCCATCTCGGCGCATTTGTATAACTTCAGCCCTGTGTCCACAGATAAGCTGCAACAAATCTGAAGACGCTTTGTGGAAATCAGCTTTAGAAAAAACCTCCGTTATCTTATCCTGCAAGCTATTAAAATTTAAACCCTGTTCTGCATGAGCCCAGGATAGTAGTTCTGTCAATGTAGACGATAATGAAACAAAGGCAGGCACCATTGTTTCAGCGCACAAAATGTAAGAGCGGCGTAAGCCTTGTCAGCATAAGCCAAACGGCGCAACTGATCATACGCACGTATCTCCTCATTGACTTCTAGGTCAATAAAACCAGGCGTATGGCAATATAATTTTTGTACTTCAGAGTACTTGACCTCACTCCATTCACTTTTATTAAAATATTGTATATCCTGAAGGGCTTTCAATAAATTATCGGGTGCTTTAGGAACCGCAGGTTCTTTCAATTTTGTTTCAATATCGAAATTGAACGGCACTTGAACCTGAGTAGGCTCACTCGCGCACGCGTCACCACCCTCATTGTACAAGATACAACTAACACTATCATTAATCAACAAGTCGTTGTCTATAACTGACGCGGGCTCCGCACTGCCACATGGCACTGATGATGATAAAGCAATTTGATTACGTAATGCACTCACCTCTCGGAATAACTTGTGGACAACAACTGGACTGAGCCGGTTTTGGCACACGATCCTACGATAAATCATGTCGCGGCTCCTCAACGCTCACATTCACACATGTACTATTTTTATCTAAATCATCCATCCTAAAAGTAGAACACTTTTTTTATATATAAAAAATGTAGGTATTTGTAAAACACAATAATTCACAACTAGGACACAGTAAAATTATGACACTTTATACTGAAATTAGGAGAAAGGACAATAGGTAAATGTTTCTAGAAGCAAAAAGAAACCAAGAAAAATAACGCTAAAAATACGTTACATACCTGCGTAATCAATTTGTATTATGAGCGTTAATATCAAATTGACTTGAAATACGAACGGTAACACCGTTTAAATATGAAATTTACTCACGCGCAGGTGATACATCGATTTTACGGTTTAGTGAAGGTGAAAACAACCGTACTCGCCGGAAAACAAGACGCCAATGGTTCAAGAATGCCTACGAGCCTCGCGACTGCACTCGGGCCTGCATGGTGGGGAGTGTGCGAGCGAGACAGATATATAGGAGCGAAGGAGAAGGACATAATTAACCGGAAAGCGGATAGGGCCTATCTCAAATAGTAAGCTTCAAATAACGGTCATGGATTTAATGAAATGTTATGGTATTGTAGTAATCTATTTACCTATAATGATGATCCGTGGGTAGCTGTTTTTCGTAACCCGTGTATTTACCAGTAATATTAATTAGCAAACTGTAGGTATATGATTGATATAAATTACAAATGATGATTGTGGTGGGTAGTTGAAACAATAAGTACAATTTGATATTGCTTGGAAAGAAAATTTTAGTAAAATAGTTAATATTAAGTAAACAGTAATTTAAATGCAAAATAATTATAGGTAATAGTGAATACCTGCTGGTGTAGTGTTATCTCCATTTACTAACAAGTATTAACATAAATACACTATGGACACATTAAATCCATCAACAGTCCTTGACATGCAGACTTATTTTGAAGAACGTATGGCAAAGTTTGAGGCAGAGCTGCAGAAAAAATCACCTCAGAGCACTGGGGGCTTAGCAGATGAGTTTGCCACATTTAAGACCTTCGTGTTGCAGACCCTACAGTCATTTTGCCCAGCAGCTTGAAATTGTCGGCCGTGAGGTGGACGGATTGGAAATGCGCAGCCGGCGCAAGATGCTGCTGCTTCACGGAGTGGAGGAGCGCAAGGACGAGGAGACAGCTCAGGTGGTCACTGATGTTGTAAGGCAGCACCTCAAGATTGACACCTTCACTGCTGATGATGTGCGCCGCTGCCACAGGATGGGACGGCAAGCGAGCAGTGACAAGGCAAGGCCCATACTTGTCAAGTTCGAGTCAGTAGTCGTGCGGGATAGCGTATGGTTCACGAAGACGAAATTGAAGGGCACAGGTATCACTTTGTCGGAGTTCCTGACCCGCTCCCGACACGAAGCTTTTATGGCTGCACGAGCGAAGTTCGGCGTCGGGAAGTGCTGGACGAGAGAGGGATACGTCTTCATCCTTAGCCCCGATGGCAACCGTCATCGTATATCTTCGGTGGGCGAACTAGGTAAGCTCAAGCTCGCGGCCGCAGAGAAGCCAGTAGCTAAACAACAGCCCGCAACCAAGGCGAAGCGTGCTGCTGCTTCGAAAAAGTAGGCTTTTTCCCATTTTCCGTAATCTTTGTTTAGTTTCGGGTACCTAATCAATTTATAATGTACGTAATACACCGTCACTTTTGTTGTTTACTTTTAATTCTTATTTTATTTTTGTGTACCGCTACAAATGTGAAATAATTTTGCCATAAAATATTGTCAACTGTCAAAGTCACTATTGTCAACAATGTCAACCTTGATTACGTTTCGTTTCTGCATTACAATCTGTTTGAATACTTGTCTTTTAAGACAAAATTCTGTTCTTGTGTAATAATGTAACAATTTCTCTCGTATTTTCTAATATTTGTTAGTAACATTTTTATCTCTTTTGCATTATTACGCTATCTTGATAATGCGCAACCGGCGGGTGGACTTAAGCTTTACGCGATAATAACTATAAAATATTTATTGATTTATTATATACTATATTTTTATATTATTGTGCTAATATACTCATATTTATTTAACCTTAGATCGATTTTGAGTGACAGACAGTGATTCAAATAGCGAAGATGACACCTTCCTCTCTGCAACAAGCCACGATGACAGCTTTGAAAGTGTATCCTCCCTGGGGGACATTCTCCAGTCTCAGTTTTCAGACGTACCCAGGAACTTTAATGTAGTCCATTTAAATGCTCAGAGTATTCCAGCCCATTTCCCCGATATGCTGGCCAACCTAGACAGTCAAAACATACATGCCATCCTCGTGTCGGAGTCCTGGTTAAAACCATTGCTCTGCCTGGTTTCCACCTTATTAGGAATGATCGCGCGGTCGGCGGTGGAGGCGGTATTGCCATATACTTACGTTCTCACATTCCTTTTCATATAGTCTCTATGTCAACACAGCCGCCACCGGCTAACGCTGGCGAGCATCTTTTTCTAGAGGTGGAACTGCACCACACGAAAGTACTTTTAGGCGTTTACTACTCCCCGTCGTGTCGTGTTAACTTTTTTTCATCCTTCGAGCAAATTTTGTAGAATTTGGCTCCCTTGTACGACCACACTATTATTATGGGCGACTTTAATACATGCGTTCTCAAACAGGATTCTCGTGCCACCTCTTTTCGGCATGCCACTGAGTCCTGCAATTTATCCATTCTAAATTTAAATGCAACTCATCACTTCCCTAATTCCGCTTCTTCTCTTCTTGACCTTATACTAGTATCTTCTCTTAACTTTGTTTCTAAGCATGGTCAGTGCACAGCTGATGCATTCTCTTACCATGACGTTATCTTTGTGTCATACAAAATACGCCCACCCAAAGCGAAGCCGAAGATTATCTTGCAGCGCAATTTTAGTGGCATGGATCATGCCAAGTTGCGTGAGGATGCCAGTAAAATAGTTTGGGACACGTTGTATTCCTCAGATTGTGTAGATATGAAAGTCCATATTTTAACAATGAATCTCATTCAGCTATATGACAAACATGCGCCAATCCGTGCTATCAAAATTAAACATTTACCAGCACCTTGGCTTACAGAAGATATTAAAAAGATCATGGCCAAAAAATCTGCTGCCAAGACTAAATTTAAGCATAGGCCTACTCTTTTGAACCAAGAAAGATACGTGGCTCTAAGAAATCACTGCAACAAGGTGTGTAGGAAAGCGCAACGCCAACATATTCATAAATCCGTTGAAAATGGTGATCCAGCTAAAGTCTGGAAATTTCTCAAAACATTGGGTATTGGTAAGTCACAGCAGCAATCCATTCCGAATAATGTCCACCTTGATTCTCTCAATTTACATTTTACTACTTCGTCCAAACTAGATAGAAATACGAAAAGAAACACTTTACAACTTCTTTCATCCTTGCCAACCCCAGATTATTCTCCCTTTGCCTTCTCGCAATTTGCCGCTTGTGATGTTAAGAAGAGTATATTAGCAATGACGTCTAATGCAGTCGGTAACGATAATCTCAGCCGTAAAATGATCCTCCCCATCCTAGACGAAATTCTTCCTGTCCTATGTCACATCCTTAATCACTCCGTTGTCCGTGGCATCTTTCCAACAGCGTGGAAAGATGCACTTATAATTCCTTTACCCAAGAAACCTAAACCCTGTTCCTTCTCAGATTATCGACCAATATCCATATTACCTTTCCTGTCAAAAGTCCTAGAACGTCTCATTCACACACAACTCAGTTCCTTTCTATGTAAAAATGCACTCCTAAATCCCTATCAATCCGGCTTCCGGCCTGGCCACAGTACCGTTACTGCATTGGTCCGCGTGTCAGATGATATCAGGCTAGGTATGGATAGTGGGAATCTTACCGTCTTGTCCTTACTTGACTTCAGCAATGCTTTCAACACGGTTGATTTTCACATCATACTTGGCATTCTACGCTCTCTTAACATATCTCCAACGGCGGTTGACTGATTTCATAGTTACCTGTTTGGTCGCCGGCAACGTATACGCATCGAAGACACTTATTCCACTTGGTCTGACACGAATGCCGGTGTACCACAGGGTGGCGTGCGATCTCCTTTACTCTTCGCGATATTTATAAATTCTATCTCAAAACATTTACTTTCATCCTACCACCTTTACGCAGATGATTTACAGATCTATACACAAGCACCCTTAAATAACTTGCCCGAAGCCTGTACTGCTATCAACACAGACTTGGCGCGGATTTGCGAGTGGAGTAAACAGTATGGACTCATAGTAAATCCTGACAAAACCCAACTAATTATTGTAGGCAGTCCTCGCATGGTGTCTAAAATTTGCTGGTCCGATTTACCTCAAATCAAGTTTGATGGCAAAAATATCCCTTTCAGTAAAACTGTAAAAAATCTAGGGGTTTACTTTGACGAAACCATATCTTGGAGTATTCAACTGCAAGAAACAAGTCGCAGACTGTTTGCTTCGGCGGGCTCATTGCGTAGGTTACGCAATTTCCTACCAACTGCCACTAAAATTGCACTTGCACAATCTTTGCTTCTGCCCGTAATTGACTACGCTGATGTCAGCTATCTTGACCTCACTGAGGAGCAGTTAGACAAACTTGAGCGTCTTCAAAACTTTTGTATACGATTCATATTTGGACTGCGCAAATATGATCATGTCTCAGAATTTCGCAACAGACTCAAGTGGCTCCCGATTCGTCTTCGCCGGAATACTCACATTCTTACATTGTTGTATAATATCCTGTACTCCTTTTTATCTCAAAGAACGTTTTAAGTTCCTTAATGACGCACATGTGAGGTCCTTGAGGTCGTCTGAAGATTTGACGCTGGAGATACCAACGCATTCCACAAATTTCTTTAGCAAATCATTTGCTGTACAGGCCGCGCGACTGTGGAATGCGTTACCACCAGAGATTCGGAAAGCAAATTCTTTGAACATTTTTAAAGGCATGTTAAAAAGGCACTACCTGTCCATGTAACATCATGCACTGTTCTCCTAGAATCCAGGTCTTACTTTAAGAGTAGTATTCACTGCATCTGTATTTTAGCATAGTTATTAGTATAATGATATTATTATGTTATATATGACATTCTATCTCGTATTGTTTATATTTTAATATATTTATATACAATAATGTATGTACATATGGGTACGTTTTTTATGTAGAATTTGTATGATATCAAATATGTATATATTTATGTATATTTAGTATGTATATTATTTTAAATTATTTAATTAATTAACTACACCATCGCCACACTTGATTGTTTACATCATTTCTGTCCATCCAAAGGTTGCCTGGAAGAGATCGCTTTTAGCGATAAGGCCGCCATTTGTACATGCTGTAGTATAAGCCAATTCACAATATGTTTACTGTTCAATATTATTTGGTGTACAATAAAGAGTATATCTATCTATCTATCTATCTATCTATCAATGAACCACGCTGATCTAAATACTTGTTTACGACGCTCGCTGCCGCGCGCTGCTCTCGCAGCGCCACCACCGGCCAACAGAAGTAACTAAGTGGTCGGATATGCAAACACTTCACTGGCACTTTGTTTATTACGATATTATTCTTTGTTTATGATTGTATTTGTTTGTTGAGTACGCGTATAAGCTGTTTTTATTTTTAGTATTCTTTATGAAGTAAACTTTAACTGTGGTGACGGATTAAGAATACGGAATGTCACCACCCCACATCATCCCATGGGTGTCGTAAGATCCGACAGAGGGAGCATATTATGCAGAGAACAGCACTGTAAGAGAAGGAAAACTTGATACAAACCCTATACCAACCCGTTTGGCCAGCGTGGTATAGTAGGCAATTCCTCCTTTCAAAGAAGAGGCCAAGTCCAGCAGTGGACTGTTAAAGGCTGATGATGTTATGTAAACTTTAAGTTAACTAAAGTATAGATTGAATAAGTATATTTGTCAATTACGTCATTGGCGTCACTTGGGACAGGCATAGAAAATCAGCAAGTCGTATCGCGGCCAACGTCACGAACGACGCAACGCTGAATGCCTGCCCTCTTTGTCACATCGGCGACGTACAATTAGAAAAAAAATCTAATGTGGGTAGTGTAGAAAATAAAATTGTCGTGGGTATTGTGAACTCGTACTATTAAGTTTACGTACGTACCTAAGTACCTACTCACATAAAGAGCTATATTTATATACCTATTTATTTATTATGTAATTGATAATTGTACGCTGCTAAGGTAAAGGCTCCTTATACCGAGGTATTTCGTGACATTTGGAAGCAAGCAGGAAAAATAAGCATTTGTAAATATTTTAGCCTATGTAAAAATATTATTTCAGCTAAAATGGACATTAAATTTTGTATAACTTCTATTATTATGTGACTTTTCAAAAGATTTATTTATGGAAAAAATAGTTTTATAGCAAAGTCGATTTTCCCTAATGCCGAGGTATTTTC
Source organism: Euclidia mi (assembly GCA_944739405.2). Lineage (NCBI taxonomy): Eukaryota > Metazoa > Arthropoda > Insecta > Lepidoptera > Erebidae > Euclidia > Euclidia mi. The sequence goes on along the minus strand of OX123183.2, from coordinate 40,340,082 downwards.
AGGCTTGAAAAACCTAATACCGCGGTAGTCGGTTCCTAATTCCGAGGTAGAATAAAAAGGAGTTAATTGGTTCCGTACAGCAATTTTATAAGTTAAATAATAATAGTAAAATAGTAGTGCTATTTCTCAAAAATATGCTCTTACTCTAGTCACAAAGGAGTTTTTAAATAAAATAATAAATGTTTAAAAAAGTTTGATTAAATTTCAAGTAGATAGTTTACTTATTCTAAATTATTAATAACACACATATCCGTTCATATAAAATTTGAATATATCTTAGTAGGTAGGTATCAAGAAAATCCAAAATGCGGCTTAGCGCAAACGCTAAATTGTTGCGGGGTGGCCGGCGCGAAAGTTTTGATCTAAGGAATCCTAAAATACTATTTGTGGTTGCCATACCTCGGTATAAAGCTCTATGGAGATCCTTATACGGAGGCATACCCTTGGTATTAGGAGCTCATAGAGCCTAACACCGAGGTATACAAAAATCCTACCTCGGAATTAGGAGAAATTCCTGTAATTTGCAATCCTAATTCCGACCCATAAAAATTCGGCCGAATAAATAACTTATTTAATTTTTACTGGTACCAACATTTCTGTGATTGAAAAGTGTTAATATCAGTCAAAATCTGTACAAAATAATTACATTTTATTAGACTAAAGAGCTACTTCTTATTTAGGCCTTTCAAAGAAAATGTTGTTTTGTGGATCATGTTTGACAACATTAAATAAGATTTCTATCCAATAAAACATACCACGGAATTAGGTTTTTACTTCGAAAGAATATTAATAATTTGAAATGAACAATCGCCCCATTAAAAAAAAAATTGTATTAAAAGTAATAAGCAAGTAAATACGATGTAGTGTTTCTCCTGTTACCGATGGTACCTCCGAATTAGGAACTACGCTTAAAAAACGTACCCTAACTCCGTGGTATTTTGTTTTATATTTTTAGATACTAAATCTATATAAAACATAAATTATCTTGATAATTATGGCAAGTAAAATAACACAAAATACTGACAAATTGCTTACCTTTAGTACCTTATGTTAAAATCACAACAAAAACTTACGTTAAAAGAATGAGCTCACTTACCTAACAGGATCCGTGTTTGTATGAAAAAACCACTCGCATCGACACCGTGGCAGAGACTGATTGATTTTAGCTAGTTGCTCCGGGGTTACACTTACGAACTTCACGTATGTGAGCAAGTTTGAAACATGGAATGAGTGAATCCTGTTTTAAGTAGTTACATAATAATATTCAAAAGATAAGGGCGAAAACAAAAATACCTCGGCATTAGGAGCCGATTTTGACTACCTCGGTATTAGGAGCCTTTACCTTATAATGTGTCAATAAATGGTATTTACTTACTTAGTTACTAGTAAAATATTTCACTAAATATACTTATTCTAGCGCTGTGACTGATGGCAATTTTTCATTACATTTGTTCGCGACATTAAGTTTTAAATGACAATACAAAGTCATATTTTCACCTTTCCAACTATATTTCATTACTTCAATGTTTCCAGACGCTAAGCCCTTAAGTAGCTTTCAATAGAAATGAGCACGTAATTAAATATAAATTTATAATTAAGAAACAAATGTAAGAACATTGCACTTAAAAACAGAACGACTCAAACACTAACACAATTGTTTCTTTTTCACTTCTAATAAAGTCCTTCACAAAGATTTATGCTAGCCACAATTTTCTTCTTATTTCCAAAGTAATTAGGGAGTGAAAAGAGAGAATTATTGGCAAAAACGCCAGAGAAATTTCTTACTTGGAAATTAAAGTTGTCTTCTCGTTATCTCCCCCAATCCGTTTAATCCTAATTCTGTAATTCTAATTGGAAGCTGTCCCTTATTACTAGCAGGGGATCCAATCAATAGTCGTCCAACTAGCTCGCCATCTGTCGCACCCTATATAAATAATCTCGTCGTTTTTTCTCCGAAGCTTTCTTTATTTCAAATCGTAATATAATATTTTCTTTCTTTATTAAAGAATTTTGGGATCACTTTCTATTTCGGCCAGCCCAATGCGTATTAATCGAACATGTACTCGTGACCATTTAATGTATTAAAGAAAAATTGAAGATACCATCTTTAATAAATAATATTTCTAATAATTGGAAACTCTCAAGAAAATTATCTTTTTCTAATATTTCACACTTAATTATTTTTTTTTAATATAAATTGAGTACATAAATTAAGTTCTTAATTAAGTACTCAATTTATAAAGAAACTGTTGAGATAGTAGCGTAAAAATACCTTCGATCGCATTATAGTTTTTTCTTAGTGACCTTTTAATCTACAGATTAAACCTAGTATCTCGGCAAATCCTATTTAATATCATAAACCAACTGTAGCTCCCAGTTATAGGGAAAGCTTTTAAGCCCAGTGCTGAACGGAGTCCAGCCTTTGACATTTAGATCCCATAATTATTTTCTAATGATCCATTATAAAGTGTAGAAGGAAATAAATATAGAACTTTAAAGCGCTGGTACTTTTATTACGGGCATTGAACCGTTCCTTAATACTTCATTCAATAAAATTGGAAAATAAATTGAAATCTCGACGAACCAGTAAAGAAAATGCATCATTAAAGAACTTTCTGAATTTTACGATAGTTACAAAGGGAATACTAAACTTCTCCCGCGTTGAAGACGTGGATATCATCTATAGCGATAAGAGGTTGTTATGTATTATTCTGATGTGTAAGTTATACTACTGTAAAGCTTTATTAAAATGCATCAAAACTTGACACAGTCATACATTCTCACAAACTTTTGCGTTTATAATAGTATTGAAATTAAACTAAAGTTTACGGATTTTATCGCGTTATATTACTTTCACTGGTTATTTGTTATTACATTTAAACCGAAAGATCTAGAAAACTACATTTTTATTACTAGCCGACGTTTCGAATTCTTTACAGGATTCATGTTCACGGCAGACTGAGGTGTTATTTGTCCTTGTCTTGAATTTAAAAGTTATCTCAAAGTACCCGAACATTTTTCAACCTGATAACAGGGTCCCAAGCTGGAGGTACATTCCAACCATCTTCCCTATTGAAATTAGGATGTTTTTAATTTCAATAGCTTCACGTATCATTCTTGGAATAAAGCGGTGTTCTTTTGCGAGTATCTGTGGTTTATCAAATCGCAGGTAATGGTTGGTTCCTTGTTCTACATGTTCACACACAGCAGACTTCGTCGAGCGTTTGTGTTTAATGTCAGCTATATGTTCCTTTAGTCGAATGCCTATGCTTCTCTTGGTTTGTCCAATGTATGAGAGCCCACACTCACAGTCTATCTTGTAAACCCCGGCCTCTTGTAAGGGTAACTGACACTCGCCACTTGTACGGTCGCCACTTGGATGGGTGACCAAGTGTGGCATTTACATCTGAGCGCTACCGTGCTTCGGAGGGCACGTAAAGCTGTCGGTCCCGGTTCTTGTCTCAGGATAAGAATCGTTAGGCCATGTCGGAGGCCTTCGGGCGGTCTGAAAACTCCGACACTAGAGTTGGCTACACACTCACACGAAAAACAAACAAACTTGACAGATGGTAATAATTGGCTTATCTTCGTTGGCGGCTTGTAGAAAGTTTTGATTGAAGCTCGCTTCAAGATGTAGCCAATCTTGTCGGTCACGCCCTTGATGTATGGGAGGACAGCAGGTTGTCTCTCTACTGTGGCTGGCTTGTTCTTCGGGGATCTGTGACGTTGGCGCTGTGGTCGAAGCTTGTTGTCTTGCAGAACTTGCTTGACATGTTGAAGCTCGGCGTCTAGGTGTTTCTTGTCACAGATCCCTGGGCTCTCTGAAACAAAGACATTTCTACGGTAGCTAACTGTTTAGGATGGTGGTGAGATTCACCGTTTAAGTATCTATTTGTATGTGTCTTTTTCCTATACACAGTGTGGCTCAAAGAGTTGTTTTTGTTCCTGATAACAAGTACATCTAGGAAAGCTAAAGAATTGTTTGCCTCTAATTCCATTGTAAATTTGATGTTGTTATGAATAGAATTAAGATGGTCTAGGAATACATTAACACTATCTGTTGGTAAAATTGTAAATGTGTCATCTACATACCGCTTGTAGAACCTCGGTGTGATGGTGACAGTCAGCAGGGCTCGCGCCTCGAAGTCCTCCATAAAGATGTCAGAAACAACAGGCGATACTGGAGAGCCCATTGCCACACCGTCTACTTGTATGTAGTATTTCTCATCCCATAACAGATAGCCGGTTGTTAAGCAGTGTTTTAATATTTCTGCATATTCCTCGGGCATGTTGTTCTCTATTAGCTTCCTTTTAGTTATTTCAATACAGTCATGTGCTGGTAAGCATGTAAATAATAACTGTACATCAAAACTAACCATAGTTTCCTTGTCAGAGAGATGTAGGTGTTTTATTTCACTGACAAAATGGTAGGAATCCTTTACATGCGCTCTCGTCTTGCCTCTGAGTGGAGAGAGAATCTTCGCAATGTGTTGAGCCAATCTGTAGGTTGGTGCCCCTATTTGACTGACTATAGGGCGCAGTGGAGCATTTTCTTTGTGTATTTTCGGTAGACCATACAATTGAGGAGGTTTTGCACACGATGGTATTAAGTATTTCACGTCCAGATTCAGTTGTTCGTAACATTCGCGTGTAACATTCGCGTAAACCCAAGAAAATTTATAATAGTATATTGCAAAATTTGATCTTTACTAGTACCCATAGTACAAACTCTGCTTAGTTTGGGACTAGATGGTGTTGTGTGAATGTGGTAGAATATTATTATTATTATTTGTTTCTCTTTCTCGGGTATTATTCTAATTTGTTAGAACAATACCCGGCCCCTTGGCAGGCGTACACGGTGACATAAGTCCAACGCGCAGAGGCCCTTTGAGAGTTTTAATCTAGAATGTAATGGAACACCTACTGAGGCGCCTCCATCACCGCACTATTAAGTACAGTCATGGGTTAGCCGCAGCAGGTGAGGTCCTATTGCTACTTATATGGAAACTAATTACTCTGGGCTATGGGGATGGGTGTTTAATGGATAGGTTTAGATGAAAACTATGGATGAATGCCGGCGTCTGCCCTAAGTACTCTTATAGTACGTCGAAAAGGGGCAGACGGTGACTCGCCACCTCACTAGATGGACCCTCTCTGAATAGCCGCCAAGGCAAACAAACTCTACCATAAAGGCAACAAGAGGGCAACACCGGTGTGAGCGGCTAGGGGTGTAGAGCGGTGCGGCACCGGTTTCGCCATCGCGGGTCTCGTGACCCGGAGCGGGTTTCCCCGTAATTACGCCCTTGACAATGACACTTCCACCCCCGAGCAAATAGCTCTTGCGACTTCCCTCTGGCCGGCCGACTAAGGCTAGCCAGAGTCGAGAGTCCTGCGGGCGCTCTTGGAAATCCACTCCGACCAGCCAGTAAAAGCAAGCCGGAGACGAGGCCCTGACCGACTCCCTGAAGTATTCGGGACCGCAGTGTCGCCACACACATTCAGCTCGCCACAAAGCTGCCCTGCGGTTTGTAAGCTTTCTTTCTATCCTGTAATATAATATATCACAAGACAAAGGTGATGTTTGAAAGCTGTTACTCTGCCCTCTGAGATTGCGTTAGTCTCATGATGAGATAACGACTGCCCCAGAGGGGTTTTATTATTATTATTACTCAAACGTATTTTGGTACAAGTATATAAATCAGGGTAAGTCTTCTCACTACAGTAATTACTATTTGATAACTACTTACATAGATAACCACGTTTATCAATTGCAATTAGAATGGTTACAGTCGTACAATTTACACAAACAGCAATAAACTATAACAATTTACGGCAAATAAATTTTCTAGGTAGCCATAATTTCATTTAAATACGTCTAGACATTCTAGTACATTTCTCTGACTATATTTGAAGAATGTAAAATTTAAATGAAGGTATTCTCAATTACTACACATTGTGTTCGTAATAACTTAAGCCCTAACGTATCATTTTTCATTATGATCGTAATATCAGCTTCTATGTACTCTGACGCTTAAAATAAGCCTTTACTTTTTGTATTCTTTGTTACATTACGGTCTTCGCCTACGGTCCTAACACTCGTTTTTTTATGCCACGCCAAATGTGTAGCATTTTTATTTAAAATTCATTTGACAAACCTTTTCGTACTTAAGCGTAAGTCGAGCTTATTTTTATGCTAGGGAATAGATATGACAAGCAGTCATGCAACAGTTTTAAATAACGTTGGCTTTAGTTTTACGCCAGTAGTGACAATATAAAGATTTTTGTTGGGCGGTCCTTGTCATATTCTCCAGAAATAACAATAGAACGTACTTAGTCTCACAAATTCCCAATCCATTTTAAGACTCTGCTAGAAACGGTTTGCGTATCGTGCAAATCCCTGTAATACTTTAACTTACCTTAACTCTTAGAGTATCGACATATTTCTATGGATACCACAAAATTCTGTCTCGTGTGGTGACCTCTTAAACCCTCTACGCCTACGATAAGGATTAAGCCACCCATGTTGGCGGAAAAGATGCGGGAATGTTCCCCACGTAGGCGGCACTCTGCTTTGAATTGTTCAAGATAATATTGTTTTCATATAAATTACCGCTTAACTCTGTTGAAAATTTGCTAACTTATAAGACCTTATATTCGAGATTACACCGTGGAGCGAGAAGATACAAACATATGTAAAAAATGACTGGCATGCAATAAATTTCACACATAGTATAATTTTTATTATCTGATTGTCATCCTTACTGTAAGACGCAACAACACTTTAAGAATTATCTGACTATCCAAGCGGTGCGTAACACCCCATGTTTTGCCCGTGGGGTGCACCCTGTATACTTGTAGTAAGTATTTATTATTCCAAAGTTTTGGGGTTGGAAATATCGTCCCCTAAGAGATTAATTTTGTTGATCTAAATATATTTCTCTTTGTTTGGATGTTTACGTTCCGTAGTGTCTGCATTAAGGAGTCAAAGAATCTTGTTTAGTTTTAATATATTTTTATTAAGTTCTAACACTTAGCATCTGACAACCCAAATATACCGTCGCTGTAGAATCTTATCTAAACAGGAGGAAGAATTTCTTTTTAGACAATATTATGTTTATTTGACAGTCTTGTGTAGTGTGATGCGTGTTTTGTGTGACGGTGTGGGGTTCGGCTCAAGCAGACCAATGACCATTCCGTTTTAGGGCAAGTGACGATTTATTGTAGTCTGTTCGTTAAAAGATTGTTTTAACCACTGACTTAGATTTTGATAAGTTTATACGTATCTATTTAGTAATAATATGTATTTTCACGTGACAGTTGGTATACGCAGGAACAACGTTCTATTGTTGACTAAAGTACATAAAGATGACCGAATGATGCAATTGTAATAACATAAGTTATTGGTTATCTAGATACCTATCTATGTTATTATAATTATTCCATCCTCAGGTTTACAAATATATACACACACATATATATATACATATATAATGGCTCCGTGGTAGTGGTAGTCGACTTTCCACAATATATATCGAAGGCATAGCAGTATCCGCTTGGTCATACAATTTTATTTAAGGGGTCTTATTCGGCAGGACCTGCCGCGACCAAGACTGTTGTAAGACGGCCGAAACGTCGGTAAAACATAGGTATTTATTACTTAAATTAATTAAATATCGCGAATAAGACCCGTTAAATAGAATTGTATGATGTATACAAGTCGCGAAAGTTTAAAATCGAGTATCCGCTTGAGCTTGCTGCAACCCAATTCTTGTAGCCAAATCGTACAGGTTTACCCCGAATGAACTGTTTCACCGGATGGTGGCCGTAATATTTTATCATGGATTCATCAATTGACAAAGTTTAATGAAAAACACCCCATTGAATGATTTTTTTCATCAATATGTCACTGAGTTTTCTAACTTTGAACATCTTGTCTAGTGTACTTGGTGCATCATTGTTGTCTACAATCTGTTTCTGGACATAGATTTTGACACCGCTGCAACACCAATATCCTCATCCAATGACCAGTACATATGTTCACGAGATAGTTTGTGATAGCCCGACAATATCAGTATTCCCAAAAAAGTTTTCAGCTCTGTAGTAGTGCCAATGAAGTTCGGCCGATTATTTTGATTGGCATACAACATGCTAAACTTAGCAATCATTGTAAATACTTCATCGTCAAAAAGCTTCTCAAATATTGCAACGGGTGTCAAACCTTGTAGTTCCTGCTTGACGCGATTTTCGAGAGCTAATATGTCGTCAGTTTGTTCAAAGGTGGTCGAGTACTTAGGTGAACACTTTCGTGAAAGCGGAAGATTGGATGACTGTCGGCGCGCAGAGACAGTGGGCTGCTCTGGTTGGGCCGATCTAAAGAAAGGTCGTGACCTTTTAGCAGCCAAAGGTTCATCATCACTGCTATCCTCGGATTCCAGAGTACCCACGTTGCGAACAAAAACCTCAATATTACCTGGGATATCGTTTGGTAGGGTACTAGGTACCACATCATCATCTCCTTCTTCTTCGTCAGTCACAACGCTTGGTTCTGGTGGAATGATGGCTAAATCCAAGCCGTCGTCACTATCCTCAGCTATTGTGCTGATAGCTTCTTCTAAGCCCCTGAAGTCATTACTACCAGTAAAATATTGCTTGCGATTCATATTGATTCTGTAAATAAAACGGTGAGTTTTAGTACACTTGTAGCCATTGTACCCAAATTGGCACACCAATATTTATATCACTATGATTTTATATACATGTAAAATAACTATAATAAAACAACTTTAGCGGTTAGATTAGGTATCCATTTAATGAAAACATCAACAATATTTACGATATTCATCATCTGTAATAAAAAGTAAGAACAAAGTTACACTTACCTGTAGTGTCCTCCGGATAACGAACTTGAATGTATCCAAAACGAAAGTTTTTTGAACAAATTATTATAATCCGTTGTGTTTACCTAAACACCTTCGACTGCACAACAAAGTAACACAATATTAACTATTGTCAAAACTTTTTTTATCTACCCACTTTTATTAACTGTTCCCAAACTGGCACAGTCGTCAAGAATGGGTTAAAGATATTTTACTAATTTACATGTAGTCTAAAAGTGACAAACTGTAGTAGACGGTACAACAGCACAGCAACACATTCAATCAATGAACACAAAGTATAGTCAGTCCAAGAACAACAGTTGTGAATCACAATAAGAGGTGTCTCAATTATGGTGATCGAACCCACAACACTCAATGCACAGCGAGGCGGCCTCAAACCACTACTCCCAACGTGTAGTCAATTTTCTTTGTAAAAATGTCTATGTTGTTAGACAGTAGCTATACGTATTGAACCAATTATACAACCAGCCCACATCTAATAGTTTAATAAAGTTAATACGCTGCAGTAAAATGCATTTACACTTTTGCTGTTCCTGTTTTCCTGCTTGTTACGTTTTTTTTCTCCAATCACCATTAAGCTGATTCATAAGACTGTGCTCGAGAATACTGAAGTTATAAACATACTGGCCTTGTATTATTTTCGTTGATATACTTTCAGCTTGCACCTTCTTCCATAATTTGTCTTTTTACTTAAATAGCTATCTTAGAAAGACTTATATAATAATAATAATCAATTAATATGACAAAAAAACAAACAAGCATTTAAAAAACTTATAATGCGATACTTTGCTTATAACTTTTAGCGCTTTTTAGCAGTTCATAAATGTTACTTATTAAAAAAAAACAATATATTAAGCAAAACAGATAAGGTAAACGGCCCAATAGCCGTGAAATTCTGAACTTCGCTGACTTTGCAGGTCTGCTATGTTAAGGTTAAAAGACTAAAAAAATGAAATTTACGGAAGTTTATAGACAGTTTATTCTTGTTTTCGTAAAATTTTATAGTTTTTGATATATATGACTGTAAGAATACTTTAATTTAAATTAAGTTTGAAAAGACCCATTTGTACCAGTATCCGGTAGATTTGTCCTAGTAAACGGTAGATGGTCCCAGATACCGGCAAATTTTAACCGCGAATTTGAACCCTATTTGCTTAATATTAAAGTTTTTAATATTTGAACTTTTTATTTATAAATATTGTGTAATGTAATTGTTATGTATTTAAAGGGATCATAGAAAAGATATTTATTTTTATTGCCTAGCCAGAATTAAAATTGTCGTAATACTAAATTTATATCTTTTAAACTTTCTCTAAAACAAACTAAAACAAACAACCTACGTCTTGAACTTTTAAAATTACTGTAAGAATGACTTCTTACAGTAATTTTCATTGGCTTAAAGTTAAACAACAAAATAGTTTTTTAGGTTTCTAAACACAGGTCAAATCCTACCGTATAAATCAATTTAACAACAGGTACTACAAGAAAATATCGTATGCGATTGGTTTAATTACAATTTACGTACAATTTATAGCTTCGCGAGGCCCTTTCTTTAATAGAACAACTCACACACTAGGGACAAATCCTGTGTCGCGGGAGTATTTACCAACACACAGCAATCGGGAACGATGAACACCCAGGATTGAACCCACAACACTAGGCAAGTGCAAAGCGGCGAGGTGGCCTTTTAAACCACGACGCCAACCGTGCAGTCAGCTCAACAACCACTCTTTGTTTGCCGAAACGTGGTCTCCTCTCTAAGACTTGTCTGCTCCATCGATCGTCGGTCCTTCGGCAGACGTGGCCAGCTCATTGCCACTTCAGACTGCTTATACGGCGAGCTATGTCGGTGACTCCAGTTCTCTTCCTGATGACCTCGTTGCGAATTCTATCCTTTAGAGAGACTCCGAGTATAGCTCGATCCATAGCACGCTGAGTTATTTTAAATCTATGGACCAGCACTACCGTGAGTGTCCAGATTTCGGCACCGTATATCTTTACTGGTAGGACTGGTGCTCCAAGACTTTTGTCTTGAGACTTTGCGGGATAGGCGAAGAGAAGATCCGACGTAGCTTACCGAATGCTGCCCATACCAACTGAATCCATTTATCGATTTCCTTCTCGAAGCTGTGTACACCCAACTGTATTATTTTCCCCAGGTAAACATTCTGTTGCACAACTTCGAGCAAGGAACCGTCAATGCAGATCGGTCTCAACACGACGTGTTCATTGATCACACACCTTCGTTTTAGCCAGGCTCATGCCAAGACCAATCCACCGGGGAGGCTTCATTAAGGTCGTACAGCATTCCGCTCAGCTCTTCCAACGTCTCTGCTATTAGGATGATGTCGTCAGCAAATTGAAGGTGTGAGATGTACTCGCCGTTTATATTCGTTGAGCCCACTACAATGTCTTGAAGATATCCTCAAGTGCGTTGGTGAACAGCTTGGAAGATATTACATCCCCTTGCCGGACTCCCCTACGCAACTCTATGGTGTTATGTCCTTCTGTCTTGGATCTGAACGGTCATGGTCGTCAGTCGGTTTCATACAAATATCTTAACACCTTGATATATCGCCAGCTAATGCGTCATCGTTGCAGGCTGTCAAGAACTGCCCAGATTTCGATAGAGTCGAAGACTTTCTCGTGGTCCACGAATGCCATACACAGCGGCTGGTTGTACTCATGGGTTTTCAGTATGGATGTGCTGAAGCCTTTTCGAAACTTGCACTGATGGCTGGAAGTCGTCGAGTTGTTTGTTACAACCCTCGAGAACAACTTATACATGGCTGAAGAGTGAAATGGGTCTGCAATTCTTCAATAAAGTTTTGTCGCCTTTTTTTAAGAAAAGACCCACCACACTCCCGCTCCTTGCCCGTAGTTTTGAACCTTCGTGGATGACGGTATTGAAAAGACTTGCTAGCTCTCCCAAGGTTGTGTCCCCACCTGCTCTGAGGAGTTCTGCAGAGATGTCATCATCACCAGGTGCTTTATTTTTCCTAAGTTGCTCAAAGGCCATCCGTGCCTCGCTCTGTTCGGCATCCGGGATAGGTTACTTCGGTGAAGTGGCTCGTGGTCGCCCGGTTGGTCTGTCACGGTGAACTCATGTTTCAGTGGAACTCATCTGTCAGGTGAACTCAACTATGATTTGAAATCAACTTTGAGTTGAAGTCAACTTTGACCACGCATCATCAAAATCTGGTTGCCATAAAGGATCAAAGTACTCGTCAATACGATTGAAACGAGCCCAAGCTCGATGGGCTTGTGTCGTTTTATTGCGGAGTTCCCATGGCCACTTTCCAGCTCCATCATGCGATTAGCTCTATACAAATTAAGAAATGGGAGCAGGGCACCGTACTCTTATTTTTCATTAAAATAAGTATTTATGCCTCGTAATAAAATACGTTTTGAAATATACACATCCAGCCCTTTCATATGATAGGGTTTAGAATCGTGAAAAGTGGTAGTGTACGTCCCAGCATCAGGCAAAATATATTGTTATAATACTTTACTACTACACTACTACAGTTTCAAGGGATAATGATACTTATTGCAAGGTATTAAGGTGCAGTAACGGGCTCCGGTGCAAAGGGTAGTACGAAGTTAAGTTGTGTACCAGTATCCGGTAAAAAAGGGTATAATATTGCCGGGTACTGGGTGATGTTGGGGTTTCTGAGTCCCAGTAAATGTAATATGCCAAAATACTTACTATTTCATAAAATTCATCGCAGTTTATGGACTATATCGCTAGATAATTAACTCAAATATTTAAGCAAATAAACACACTCTTTGTGCCGCTATCCGCAGCAATATGATAAGCAAACCAATACAATGTGGTAGCTTCGTAGTTTAGTGACAGAACCTCGAAATTCCACAAAATTTTCGCACACCACACTTTCATAGTAGTATAGTTTTGCCACCATTACAAATATTGACCAGCGTTAATATTATAATTATACGAAATAATATCAAGTATGTATTGCAATTCTCAAACTTTAATTATTTTGTGGTAGAAACCTAAAAAAAATTAAAAACCAACTAGTTACCGGGTACCGGGACACTGCCGGAATTACGTACGTTTACCTTAAATACTGTAAATTACACTATTCATTGATATTAAATAGGCTACAATTTTACTAAAACGGAACATACAGATACACCATACATTACTGCACAATAACTACTTGCTACAAAACTATCCAACTCAAATTATCTACATAGCTGAAAATTCAGTAATGGAGTTAATTTTAATAATGTGGCTTTGAACAACACTAATTTCGTTCATAATAGTTACACCTCTGTTACCTTTTCAGTGGATTATGAGCGGAACATCTGTACCTAACAATACCATTCTGTTTAATGATAATGTACCAGTTAGTGTTACAGGAACTATATGTTTTAAACCACTAATAGACTCGTAAGGCCCTGGCTCAAGTAGAATAGTTCTTTGCTTAGGAGTAACTAAATGTGTGATTGTAATAAAGACTTAAACTGGTAATATGCTTTGAATAGCACTAAATACCCATGGACGGCACGGTAAGGCAAAGGACTTTTTGAAACAAAGATTAATATTGATTAATTATTTAACAATAATATTGAAATTTGTCAAGTCGTCAAACTTCTAAATGTCTCGCCGTGTTGTGTGTAATCTGTAATTACTACTATCGTTGAAATTCCTATGCTTTAGTATATCAATCAAGGTATCTTCTTCTTTGTCAGATATCTTGCCGTGCCTTGACGTCAATTGGCCGTATATAGGCGTCCAAACATGACGTCTATATACAAACATATCTGACAGTCGTTCTGAATAGTTTCTACAAATATACTGGAGAGTCTAACTTTAGAACTCTGTTGTAATTTAGAAAGGGAGGATATGTCACTTTCGTCTACAAATTCGAAGATTAGCAGTTTGTTCAAAAATGTTGTATTGAAAATATGTGAAATGAAATGAAATGAAATGAAATGAAATGAAATGAAATGAAATGAAATGAAATGAAATGAAATGAAATGAAATGAAATGAAATGAAATGAAATGAAATGAAATGAAATGAAATGAAATTGTTTTTATTTGCAACTCCAATGTAACAACAGTATAGTGAGAAATGGACTATAGAAAAACAGTTTTTGGATCACAAATAAGGTACCTGCGTCAGTATTAATTGCAGAATCAGGTGAGACTGCAACACTGATCTTCCCGCAGGACCTACTTACTTACATACATATAATCTCTTAAAACTAGTTATAATTAATATAAATAGTACATACACTATGAATTAATATATAAAAATCAAATAAATATACATACATAGATGAAATAATCATAATAAAAACAATATAGGGTATTAATTAGATAACTTTTTTTTTTTGCGTTTCCGAACGCTTTACAATCACTTCTTGTCACATTTGACACGCACTTGACACTTGACAGATGGTGTGTTCGGTCGGCTCAAAGTTGTAATTGTTATCTTTGTGCGAATAAAACAAATAATTAATACTAGACTACTACTATTAATACAAATTAAATTTATAATAATTATGTCGTAAAATATTACATGATTAAGTAAAACAGGCGGGCGGAAAGGGAGAGAGAGGCTGCCTCCTCTCTCCCCTCTCGCAGCAGACGCACTGGGCGTCGTAGGGTGGCCGACTTCCGGCCACCGTAGGGCGCGGCCTGCGGACTGCAGACTCGGGGCGTCTTGTCATCCGATCAACAGCAGGCCTCGAGGCGGCGGTGTCGTGTTCCGCGCGCGCCTCATAGTGGAGTACTGCGGCCGGGGTGTCGGCCGCAGTGGGTGACGGGGCCCGTCTGACCATCTGGCGGGCCAATACCCGTCGGGGGGTAGCGACGAATGCTACTTAGGTACTTTTCGTGTCACAACTTTCTGTGGTCATCTATCTCCAATGAGTGAACATTGGATATGTAACCAATTAGGATCAGAAATATGTACAATTTTTACACTGGTACTGAGTAATAATTCATGAATTATTTTCGTTTTTATTTCACTGATGACATAACATTTTTGGATTATAGAAAAATAATGATCCTTTTAAGTAATACCTTATCGATTTTATGAGAACTAAAGTCATATAGGTACGAGTATTTATTGTCCTAGTGACATTGGCCTAAAAGTATATAATGACGGTTGACGGAAATTACAGGGGGCAACAATTTAGTACCATTACTATACTATTAAGGAATCAATACATAATTACATACCACACCCACGGTCTGACATACTTGTACAATAACTATCTAGTATGGTCTAAACCCATTACACCGTGGTCATGGGAGATTTTAACGCGAAACTGGGCAAACGCGACGGTGATGAGCTGAGAGTAGGGCAATTTGGTTATGGGCATCGGAATTCCCGGGGTCACTTGCTGGCTAGCTTTATGGAGAAGGAAGGCCTCTATATGATGAATTCCTTCTTCAAGAAGCGAGAATGCCACCAAAAATGAGATCGACTTTATCATGTCGACGAAGAGGCAGATATTCAATGATGTCTCCGTGATCAATTCGCTTAAAGTGGGGAGCGATCACCGAATTGTAAGAGGCACATTGAATATCTGTACAAGCCTCGAACGGTCGAGGTTGATAACGTCCACGCTCCGACCGGCGCCGGTTCATATCCAAAACCCCGAGAGCTTTCAGCTCGAACTCAAGAACCATTTCGAATGCCTGGGCGAATGCGTAGATGTGGACGAGTACAGTAACGGGTTCGTGCATGCTGTCCATACAACAGGGGCTAAATTCTTTAAACCCCAGAAAAGCAAGAGAACCAGCAAGATCTCGAGTCCGACCCTCGAGCTGTTAGAGGAAAGGCGCAAGATGGTTCTGCTATCCTCCGACGACATGCCGAAATATCGGCACCTCAACAGACAGATCTCTAAGTCTCTGACTCGCGATCTCCGCCAATACAACACAAAATGTGTTCGTGAGGCGATCGAGCAGAATAAGGGATCCATAGTGTTCCAAAGGGATCTGTCTGTTGGGCAGAGTCAGCTGACAAAGCTGAAGATGGAGGATGGCAGAATCGCATCGTCCAAGCCTGAGCTCTTGGAGGAGATCGAAAGATTCTATGGAGAGCTATACACGACAACGCAACAACCCGCAAGTACTCCAGCGTCAGACCCTAGAGCTGGATTGACCCGACACTATACCGAAGATATCCCGGACGTCAGCATGCACGAGATTAAAGTGGCTCTCAAACAGCTCAAAAACAACAAGGCGCCGGGTGATGACGGAATTACGAGCGAGCTCCTGATGGCTGGCGGTGCACACGCTTGAGAAGCCCTTCGGAAGCTATTTAATTCCGTCATTCTCGATGGTAAAACGCCACAGGCGTGGCACAGAGGTGTGGTGGTGCTTTTCTTTAAGAAAGGGGATAGAACTACAGACCCATCACACTTCTGAGCCACGTCTACAAGCTGTTTTCGAGGGTCATCACGAATCGTCTCAAGAGCAAGCTAGACGACTTCCAGCCTCCCGAACAAGCCGGTTTCCGTAAAGGCTATAGCACCATAGACCACATACATACGCTGCGGCAGGTTATATAGAAGTCCGAGGAGTATAACCAGTCCCTATGCTTGGCGTTTGTGGACTATGAGAAAGCCTTCGATTCGATCGAAACCTGGGCGGTGCTACAGTCTCTCCAACGGTGCCGGATTGACTACCGATATATCGAAGTGCTGAAGTGTTTGTATGAAAATGCCATTATGTCAGTCCGCCTCCAGGACCAGAGTTCGAAACCTATTCAACTCCAGCGGGGAGTGAGACAGGGGGATGTCATATCCCCGAAACTGTTTACCACTGCGCTGGAGGATGTTTTCAAGCTTCTGGACTGGAATGGACTCGGCATCAACATCAACGGCGAGTACATCACTCACCTTCGATTCGCAGACGATATCGTAGTCATGGCTGCGACCATGGAAGACCTAGGCACAATGCTCGATGGCCTCTGTAGAGTCTCCCAACAAGTAGGTCTTAAGATGAACATGAACAAGACGAAAATCATGTCGAACGTCCCTGTTGTACCTGCTCCTATTCAGGTTGGGAACTCTACGCTCGAAGTTGTCGACAAATATATCTACCTGGGACAAGTAGTCCAATTAGGTAGGTCCAACTTCGAGAAGGAGGTCAATCGTCCAATCCAACTCGGTTGGGCAGCGTTTGGGAAGCTACGACATATCTTCTCGTCCGATATCCCGCAGTGTCTCAAGACGAAAGTCTTTGACCAGTGTGTGTTGCCAGTGATGACTTACGGATCAGAGACGTGGTCGCTCACTATGGGCCTTATCAGAAGGCTCAAGGTCACTCAGAGGGCGATGGAGAGAGCTATGCTTGGAGTTTCCCTGCGAGATCGAATCAGAAATGAGGAGATCCGCAGTAGAACCAAAGTCGCCGACATAGCTCTCCGGATAGCCAAGCTGAAGTGGCAGTGGGCAGGGCACATAGCTCGAAGATCCGATGGCCGTTGGGGCAGAAAGGTTCTGGAGTGGCGGCAACGTACCGGACGACGCAGCAGAGGTAGGCCCCCCGCAAGGTGGACCGACGATCTCGTCAAGATCGCGGGAGGCGGTTGGATGCGGGCGGCTCAAGACCGGTCTGTGTGGAGAACCTCGGGGGAGGCCTATGTCCAGTAGTGGACGTCGTTTGGCTGATATGATGATGGTCTAAGGTGTTGCTGACAACTTGCCAAGTCAAAGTGCTACGAGTTGAATATTAAACTTAGAGACCGTTTATACTTGCAACGAAACTGTTACCTTGGATTACCTGACTTGTTTTATAGTACTGCTTTCGAAACAGATAAACTGTTTTATCAATAATTGCAACATTGTTTCCCTATAGGGCTGAGATTGCTCTATGATCCATACAGTTTTTACTATTTATAAATATTACTAGAGGACGCCAGCAGCTACGCCTGCATTTTTTTTAAATTTACCCGTTTTGGCCGATACTGTGGGAATTTCGGGAAATCCCTTCTTAGTGCACCCCTACGGTCCCCAAGGAACATACATGCCAAATTTCAGCTTCCTGCGCGCAATAGTTTCGGCTGAAGCGTGTCTGTCAGTCTGTCAGTAACGCAAGGATTTTATATATTAAGATAGTATGAAGTCACCTTTTTTTCTTGCTATCTGACTGTATGAACGCGATAAACAAATAAAAAGCGATCGGATTTTTGTAGGCGTTTCGCCAATAAGATAGTGTGATTCCTGAAGAAGATTTAGGTTTATAATCAGACAGGCGGTGCCGCGGGCGAAGTTAAGTATTATTTATTACATAACATAACATAACTTCGCGCCTTTTATCCCCGAAGGGGAAAGCAGAGGTTTGCACACTTACTTTTCTCCAGTTATGTTTCGGTCCCAATGTAATAGGGGGCGAGCCTATTGCCATCTACCGGGCACATTATTTAGGAGCGATAATTAACGTTTTTAACACACATAACTTCGAAAATTCAGAGGTGTGTCTGGGGTACCTGGGGATCGAACCCGAGACCATCTTCTATATCATATTATTTATTAATGCCTAAGATTTAAAGATCTAATGCAAGTAAAAGAGAGAGAGCCTGGCATAGTCCTATAAGTCGGGATATAAGGAGCGTTCGCAGTCTATACCTCAAGCAGGTATGCAAGACAAACGTGTCATACATTGTTAAAACGCAGACAAGGGTGTGGGATAAATCATAATAGTTTGCAGACGATAACGTGGCGTTCTCATGGCGGCCAGAATGTTTTAGAGTGACTTGTCGAGATTTGAGAAGATAAGAGAACAGTAACGCATTAAATTGGATCAAATAAATACTCGTAAATACATAAAATATTAAATTTAAATTTTTATGTCTGTGGAATAAATTGAGTCAAGAACTATCGTAGTATAAGTTTTTCTGATATAATAAGGTCTTGAAAAACCGGTTCAGACAGAAAACAATACAAGCTATTGTCAATAAATAACAAGTTATTTGAGTACTCTTTACATCCGATGTAATAAAAAGATAAGACATTGTTACCAAATAAAATGTCCTAAAATAAATTTAAAACTAGACTCCTATCGTAGAAAGTGGAATATAGGAAAAAAAACTTTAATTATGTTTAGGAATGCTTTTGAAGCAGTGATGTGATACCGTTATTATTAAATAAACAACCCTAAGGCTATGTGACAAGTCTTTTTTATGACGCGGTGGTTTCTTCTTTCGTGCCTCCGCCACTAGACTGTATAGTATGATCTATCGAGTTGGGGGATGGGTGAAACTCTCCCCTAAAGATGTTTGGGGACTGTGTTCTCAACGTCTCAAGTAGTGATCCCTTGTCACGCGAATCGTTATTCCTAAGTAGAAAATGTAAAGTTAATATTCATTCAAATCTGATTAGATTCGTAAGTAGATCCCGGGCTGCAACTGAGATAACGCTAGGAAGGTAATGATATAAGTAGAAAATATATATGTCGGCGGGTAGCTTGATTCTTGGCCGGTATTAACACTTCACATCACAGTTTGTTATAAGTTCACACCAAATGAAATTTAACAAAACTGACTAGCTATTTTGTATTACTGAACACGAAACGAGTAACAGTTTCTAGGTACTTCAGTCTCCAAGAGAAGTGATGGCTGTCGTTGCTCCGTTGAACGTCAACCGTCATTCCCCCTCTTCAACTGTAGCGAACGTCACTATACTCTGTCGAAACGCACTTCCGTTTCGTAGTCAATTGACGTCCCGTACTGATTATTCCGATACGGCTATCCTACAAGACACACGTACCTGTGTGTTAATCTGTAACAAAATTTTACACGCACAGTATCACATTGCTCGGTCACTCCTGACTTAACTCAGGAAAGGGTTGAATCAAAACAGTGTTAGGATTCCAATCAAATTTCTTTTACAAAATTACCTCCTACATTCCTAACTATTATAGGAGCTGGATTCAGAGCATCACTGACAATACAGTTAATTACCATAGACTCACGTTATAATCAAATCAAATAATTAAAGCTCTACATGTGATTCATAACCATACAGTAACCTCCAGTTACCAAACCAGACACTCAAGCAGCTACTCGGTTGCCACCATTCAGTCATGTCCAGTTACTAAACCAGGACTTTAACCAGTCACTCGGTTGCCACACATTTATCTGCGCATCCTCACAAGGATCGCCAAGTCCCTCCTGGACTTTATGGTTTCCACGAAACCCCAACACCAGAGTTGTCTGCCTACCGCGTACTCACGGACAACTGCCTTCACAGTTGTATTGAATCCGATCTGTACTGATTTGCGGCTACAAATCAACCTCTGACATTGAATCACATAAGCAATCAAACACCAGAGTCGTCTGCCTACCGTGTACTCACGGACAACTGCCTTCACAGTTGCATTGAATCCGATCTGTACTGATTTACGGCTACAAATCGACCTCTAACAATTAATCACACAACCAATCAACATGTAAGCCCAGTTTTCTACTGGCTCGTCAGTATTAAGGTTCACAATTTTCTCTTTCAAGATCGTCAGTTATGCTCTGATCCTCTGGCACAAAGTTTCAGTATCAAAATCAATAATCAGGAAACTCAAAGTAAAACTAACACTTCACTATCGCTGTATCTCTTAAAATATTATTTCAAACCAAGTAAACAATAACATTTAAGCTCTACATGTGATCATGGCTATGCATAGCCCAGTAACTTCCAGTTATCTCTACTTTTTGCGAACCCCACATGGGAACGCTGAGACCTTCCAGGACTCTATGGTTTCCACTGAAACCCGACCGCCGCCAGAGCTGACTGCAAAACCGCCTACTCTCGGACTACTAAGTTAGTAGACGCCGATTTCTACCGAGCTACGGCTACACGTCAGCCTCTGGTACGGTCCGATCCGATCATCATGTAAACTTAAACACTTTCTTCAGTATCAGAACTACTTTGCTCTACCTCAATTTCGTCAGTTGTACTTTGACCTTCAGGCATTTTTCGCAACCTGTCGAGTGCGTACTTACAGTTACGCTTAGAATTAAGGGCTTTGCGATTATAACGATCATCGTAAAGAACTTCTGTGACCTCAAATGGGCCTTTAAACTTTAAGATATTTCAAACCAAGTTAAACTAAACATTAAAGCTAAGGTCTTTGGACTCTACATCTTCTAACCAAATTCATTGCCAGTTTCGGCCAGATATGCTTTAGCTATACCAGTTGCCAGGCTCCTCAAAGCCTCATACAGGCCTCACACAAGCCCCGCGCCACACACGGGCCGCGCTCCACACACGGGCCGCGCGCCATACACGGGCCGCGCGCCATACACGGGCCGTGTGCCACACAGGCTATGCTGGCCACCAAGCCACACTCATCACCAGGCCGCGCTGGCCACCATGATTACCCAAAAAGGAAATAAATCTACCATTAGTATTTCAAAGATTCGTCTCATTGTATACCCACTAAATAGAGTATCCGTTCTTTCAGACTAACTCAACGTCCGCACTTCGTCAATTTTAAGTGATTATCAAATTCATTTACGACTTCACAACTGCACAGAACGTAACTCCCGTCCATACTCTAATGAGCTATATCAAAACTGGATTTGACCACTGACAAAAACTAAATCCAAATGCGAACATGGCGAGAACCGATAAGCTACTTTTGGACAAACTGACTTCTTTTGGCTACATAGAGGCAACGATTACAGTTCTGAGATAACCAATCGACAGTCCATGAGTACTTTCAGATTCTCGCAACACGCTCTTGTCATACGACACAGAAACCAGAGGTAGATTATTTTAGCGATCTAAAATCAAATGAGAGCTACTTGAGTAGCAGCGTATCCGTGATTGCGATCAATGACCACACTTTAATGTACTTGGCTCTAGGAATAAAAGAAAATTATTTACACATCAAAATCATCACAACACTCATTCTAGTCGTTCGGCTATTCCTGACCCAAGTCGGTGGGGAATAAAGCTACTCTGATCAAAATCATTACAGATTTTAATGAAAATCACAACTAACTCTTTCTCTCGAAGCTGACATACCACACCAAAACCACACCTACAGCGGCACTTGAAGTATTGCTGGACCTGCCTCCATTGCACATATTCATACAGCAGGAAGCAACAAGGTCGGCGGTTCGGCTAAGAGCACAGAAGCTCTGGAAAGCCACCAATATACCGCACACTAGCAACTTAAATACACTTTTCAAAGAAGTTCCTCTAACACAAGCCATCGGCGACCAGATACCAAAACAATTTGTGTTTGACAAGAAATACAAAATCCAACTGTGCGAGGATCTACACGAAGGAGCAGTTAACCACAACGAGCTCACGATCTTCACAGATTGGTCTAAGACGGATACAGGTACGGGTTCAGGAGTATTCTCCGAGGACCTAAACATCAACATCGCAGCACCGCCGGGAGCCTACATCACGGTCTACCAGGCCGAATTTTTTGACATAATCCTAGCTGCCATAGCAATCGTGGCACGTGAGGGAAGGGAACGATCCATTAGGATCCTCTTAAATAATATGGCTGTTCTTTCAGCCCTCAAAAGCCATACTATCACCTCGGCACTCACATTTGAATGTCACCAGATACTAACAGAGGTAGGTAAACTAAACAAATTAACACTGAAGTGGATCAAGGGCCACAGTGGCTCAAGGGGGAATGACGCAGCCGGCGAACTCGCCAGAAGAGGGGCCACTTTAGAAGTGGTGGGCCCAAGCTCATTTTTCCCCTCCCTTCTGGTTTTTATCGCAACCTGTTAAGAAATAGAATCAAGAGCCAGCACAACCAGTCCTGGATTGGTATTGAAACATGTAGGCAGGCCAAGGAGGCTCTTCCCGCAGTAGAGGTAAGATGTATGTATGTATGTATGTATTTACTATAGGTATCACCGACAGCCCGCTGTGCAGGGCCTCTATGGCAGCAGACGAGACAACCGTCCACCTGCTCCTCGCAGGCCCTGAGGTCGCACAGTACATGCAGCAGTACCTGACCAGATACAGCACCCTGAGGGAAGCAGTGGGCCACATCAAGAGTCTGCTGGTCTTCCTCGAAGAGCTGGGGTGGCTCGAGGGACAAGACCATTCCCACCCGCACGCAAAATATACGCCAGGACGTGGAGTTGTGGAAAAAGCCCGTGCTACCAAGTCCCAAGTATGACTTGGCATGGTGTCATAAACGAGTAGACTTCGGCTTGTCGATGGGTCTTGTGACATCCTGTATACATATTAACCCTAGAAACCCAATCTACGTAAATTTGACGTATACTGCGGCGAAATATCTCTATAACTTTTTCGTTTACACAACACAACAAAACGGGGAAAAGGTTAAACTACGGTTAAAGAACAAAGTTGTGCCTCATATATTCCAGTAACCGTAGTTTAACCTTTTCCCCGTTTTGTTTTATAATGTTGTATTGAACATAATTTACGGTATCTTCCACGACTTGAAATAAGTTCGAACTTTAGTAAAACTCGACAAAAAAAATTAATGCAGTGCATAATTAACTTTTGTTACCTAAGTAGTTTCAGAAAGTAATTATTATGTTTTTAATTATTAATACTACCTACATAATATATTATATTATGTAGGTAGTATTAATAATTAAAAACACAATTAATTACTTCTCATTAATATTATAGGTAGGTACCTACTACATACATAGACTCACGCCGATAGGCAGAGACTACCGACCGATATTGTACTAATAATATTCTACCACATTCACACAACATCTAGCCCTAAACTAAGCAGAGCTGGGTGCTAGATAATGGATTAACATACATATGTCCTTGTTTTTGTAAATATAAACATATTATTATAATACATGGGAACACACAGACCAAGACAAACATCCATGTTCACGAACACAAATGTTTGACTTGAGCGGGAATCGAACCCGCGACCTTCGGCGTGACAGTCTGTTACGCGCCCGCTAGGTTCTTCAAACTGAAACTTCACACTTCACAACAGTACAAGCTCGATATTGAAGATACTTCATCATATTTTCTCATTACTTTACACCATTCTTTTCGTCTTTTTGCATCTTTTGGAATAGGAAAAAATATTTTATCAGGTGTACTTCTTATATTGTTTTTGCATTTTGGTACAAAACAATACCTATAAAATGATTTTTTAGTTTTAGGTATCCATCGTCTGAATAGTTAATATGACTGAAAATAGCTATAAAATTACTGTAACACCGTCCTAATGTTATCAAATACTTGAGACTGACCGAGTGTGCATTGTGACGTCATCATAAGCCCGCGGCAAAATGGCGGCGTTTTAGCAGGCCAGATTTTGTCGATATTTAAAACTTTATTTTATAGCATAATTTGATCACTGTGAAGAGTATTTATATTTTGTATGAATATATGTTGATATATGATGACAGAATAAGTAAATATAAAATATAAAAAAAAATTATGCATATTCCCTATTGTGACGTCGACAATCGTCGTCGCAGCTCTTGGCTGGTATTCCGCCCGGCCCCCACACCTAGGGCTGCAATAAATATTGTGGCGCTGGAGCGCCCGGCCCTTTCATCGGCTCTGCTGCGACCAAGCTAAGTACTTCTCTGCTTCCCTGAGCGACGCCGGAAACGCATTCCGAATTCCCGAAGATTTACGCCGAATCACGCGACCCTGTTTCTATCTTTGTAACTAGTCGAATTGTTTTAGAATCAATAATTTCCATTTAACTACCTTGCTAAAGGATGTTTAGATTCTTTTACTGAAATAAACAAATTTTCGTTTGTAACCAAAATAACGATTTTCATTTAACAACGTCACACAATATTGATATTTGTCAAGACTGTCTTTATAGACTGTTTTTTTCTATTTGAGTAATAAAGTATTATTACTAGTTGTGTAATTTTTGAAGCACAATTAAAACTAGTAGATTTTAGTAAAACTTACTCAATTATAAGGAAAGAAAATAGTTTTTGTATTTAGTTGATTCTTTTTTCTGTGATTCAATCATAGTACTGTGATTGTCTTAATAGAGATTATATTATCATTAAATGTCTTTTATATATTAATTAAAACTATATTTTTAATAACTAATGCAAAATTTGTTCATAACTTGAAAACAATAGGAAAGCACAGCGATTTTATTTTTAAACGTCAGTTTTACGTATGATTGGGCTTTATAGCCAGCAAAATATGTTTGGGCTTCTAGGGCTAATGCTTGCACTTACATCCTATCCTGCTGCGTCAACAAATTAGAAGGACACCGTGAAAAGCTCATCAGTCTATTTTAAAACTCGTTATGAATGAGTCGTAATAATATATTGCTATAGGGGTGCTTTTCACTCAGATAATACATGTATGTGTTATGCTGCGAGGATTTGAAAGCTATGCTATGAAACTACGTGCCCATTTCCACCGATACTAAACTATATAGCGGATCAATAAGATGTATGTGACAATATGCGCAGCTGAGGACACTACTTTCGTCCACAATCGCACGGCTGCTGGTGGTATATTGCTCTGCATATAGCCACTCCATCGTAACCATCCAAAGCACGCATACATAGCACGCATCTATTCAAATAAAAACAAAGCTTAGCTGAACCCGTTCACGTGGATCAATGAATATGATTGGTGGTGATTGGATATCAAGCGCAACCACAGCCACGTAGCACAGCACTTGTGTGGTGGAAAATACCCCTGATTCAGTATTTTTACTAATTCTATTAAGGTTACAGTAGTTAAAGTGAAACAACTTAAAAAACATATGCTGTTTTTTGTAATGTACTTAATGCTATGACGCATGACGCTGCGTTTGATTTATTGATCACTGCAAGCATCGTTTTATTCAATCTCACTTAAAACGTCAGGACTCGTATATCAAGACGTTACTTGTTAAAATGAAGTTCATACAAGTCAGCACACGCGGTTTTTTGAATTTTTGTTTGTGGAAGGGCGACACGAGAGTTCCTCTTTGTTCTGTTACACTTTTTTATATGTCATAAGCGGCAAACGAGCGTCGCCCATGGACACAGGCAACATCAGAGGAGTCACAAGTGCGTTGCCGCCCTTTGGATTAGGAAAAGGGATGGGAGGAGGAGTGGAATGAGGGAGAAGGAATAGGGGATGGGGCTTCCGGCACTCTCACTCACCGAACGAAACGCAACAGTTTAGGTACTGTTACTTTTCGTCGATTTTCTGTGAGAGGGTAGTACTTCCCCGGTCGAGCCGGTCCATTCACGCTGAAATCAGCAAGGCTCTACTACCTATAAAAGAGCTTTTAATACTTCCAGAGGACTGCAAGTCATACAAAATGTATGGAGTATGTATGTGCAATCTAATTATTCTAAGGGAGGCAATTCTATTGAAAGTAGTTGGTAGCAACAAATTCACACTCACAAATTCATACGTAGCTTTTTAGACAAAATTTAAATATGATATTATATAACAATTCTAAGGATCATCATCATCATGTCAGCTTAGAGACGTCCGCTGCTGGACCTATGTCCAAGCCTATAGCCAAGCTATACCATGTGGGAAGGCCTATGCCTTTCCCAAGGAATAAGGATATTGTGACAAATACTTCGCCTGTTTTCAACTTTAATAAACACTGTAAAAATTATTCTATAAAGCCTAGGTTAAAATATGTTCAGGGCCTGCTAAGAAATTGCCTTAAATATATTGGGTACCCGACTCATAGGCCGTGCTCTCTTTGCATGCGTACCTATACTATGGAAATCCGTTCACGCGGCGACTTGTGCAGGATGCCATTATTTTAAGTACTTTTAATATGCAAAGTCGGATGCGAACATAATTATAAGTATTCGTACGAATATGTACGTCAAGTTTGGTCATCCGATATGGGGTAAAACTGGAAATCGTTACAAACTGGTCAAAGAGTAAAAATGTACGCAATTTTTTTACGACGGACATAATATGATACAAAGATAATTATCTAAAAAGAGCACGCTTGTCGTTGTGCTTGTTAATTGAATACGAGTCCCGCATGGTTGTGTGTCTGCGGTGTGCAAGGAGTTTTATACCAGTACTGTGTAGTCGTAGTTTGAAAAATCTGCTAGTAGTGCCAATTTAACATTTATAACTTCTTCATAGCCCTTTTCAGATTGGGAGACAAGATCGATGGTAGTTCACTCGGATCTAGCGTGAGTACTCCGATAGCGCTTAAAGGATCGCGCTCCTATGCATTTTTTTAGCAATAGACAGACGAACTAGAGGCTCACCGTAGATGGTAAGTACAAACTGACTAATATACAAAGCGAAAAGATAACCAAGCGGCTACCTATAGTGAGATTGGGAAAATTAATAGGAGAAAGAACAGGACGTGGGAGAAGAAATAGAAACGGGGTTCACATTTACTCATCATAAGTTCATGTGTAAATGTTAACACGTATGGCATAATTGTCACAAAATTGCGAGCAAAATGTGCGCTGCCTTAGCCTAGAAAGTGGACAAGAAAAGTTGCGTCATAAAAGTTTATATGTACTTTTATATGCTCCAAAAACTGTCAGTGTTTGATGTTGTACGGTTTAGGTATCATAGAGTACTAACATTAAATAACGCTCTTATAGGAGTGAGAGTATCTAGTTTATCACAGAATTCTTCAGAAGATAGAAATTACTGTGGGTCGGTTATTTACTGAATAGCGGCGACATTTTCGGAGTAAGAACAAGCACTCGCTGTAGTGGGTACGTCAAAACGAATGCCTGTTTATTTTGTTTATGATCATGAGAGTTCTTATTTTGAAACCTAGCTTTTACTTCGATATTATTTAGTGCCAGTATACTTGGAGAAATATAAAGAGGTGGTGTTAGGCGGTTATATATCATAAAGAATTATATATGAATCACATGGAGTGACTATAGTTATATTTAAATGCAGGTGTGATTGTGCTGCTAATATGTAATTTATCGGATAGCTTTGTACTTGCAACGCACCTGAGATATACATACATATATGCGGGAATGTACAGTAATTATAGATTAATATTTCGCAATTTTTTCTTGGACTAAAAATATACTCGCCAGTTATAACTAAGTAAACATATTTTATATTGGTGTTAAACTATACACCATGTATTTTACGTCAGTATTTTCCTGAAAAGTATGTACTCAGCCCGTGATATAGAAGCTACCTATAACATTCATTTCAAAAAATTTGTACATAACAAGAAATAATTTCCGAATATTTTTTTCGTCAAAATAATTTTTTCAGGGCATATCAATGTGACGATCGATGCGTAAGGTCAATGCACTTTATTTATAATCTAGAAAGTAGCTTACCCTTCGTTAACGACACATTTTAGTCCCATGGAATGCTGATTTTACAGAACATTTTTAATAGAAAATAATTTTTTTTTGTATATTTTGTAAAATAAATATTATAGGTTGCTTTTATCATGGGCTAAGTACATATTTTTCAGGAAAACATTTACTAAAAGTACATGGTTTATTCTCATATATTCTGTATTACACTCACGTATGACATTAGTTGAGTTATTTGTGCTTTTACAGCCTTCAGTACAGCTTACTAATGGACAACCGAAATGCAGAGAAAATTACGAAAATCACCAACAAAATCTGTTTACTTCACCCAAATATATTCAGAAATAAAATTTCGTTGCTGCATATTTATGATTATTACAATTTATTGCAAATAACCTTTATATGAAAAATCAGGCTTCAGCCTTCAATTAAGGACTTTTATAGAATGTTACAATTCAGGCTCCGTAAATTTTAACACGATCCATGGAGGTGAGTACGCCAATAAAAAGTTACGCAAGTCAGTGAAAAGGGGTTATTGGGTGCGACGTATCATAACTATTTACTAACATAAAAAGCCCAGTAAAGATTTCAAAGGCAAAGTTAGTATGCCACCTATCTCCGGTCTCAATCCTCAACACCGGAAAAGTTCACCACAGTCAATAACCATCTGAATATAAAGTGGGTCATCTGAATTGATTGAAAAAACTTTCACAGCAACATACGCCGCGGGCAATATGAACCAAAAGTTATGGCACAACTATCGCTCCTGATTTGTAGGGGAATAAATAAAAGATTAAAATTCTTGAGTGATTGCTTTTGTGCCGTTGTTTTCTATAACATATTAGTTTGCAAACTTCAAACCGCACTTTGAATTGCAACTATAAGATTTTTCTAATATAAAATAACTCTCGAAGTATATTCTTCCCAAGTTGTAATAAAATTGACATAATCATAAATAACCTTAACATGATGCGCACTGCTACGATTTGCCTCAAAATCACCAAAACTTGTAGGGAAATGTCGTATCTGCCAGCACCTGGAAAATACATAAAGATTATTAAAAAAGTATAGATAGACACAAAATGATTTTGTGCAAAAAAGTACAAAATATATTGAATGTAAAGAACTAGAAACATTTGTGGAAAAGGAATGTACTAAACCGCACATTTTATTTTAGTTCGATATATCTAACTAGAGAGGCTTAACAACAAACAAGTGCAACAAAAGTAAGTACATGACAAAGTTTGCTACCTAAAGAAGGATATAGTGCTATGTATATGAGACTAGAGGTACTTGTTTGCCTAATATAAAATACTTATTTTGCTAGAGATATTTTTTATACTACCAAGTAGTTGTTTCCACAGACCAGTATTATAGTTAACTTAGGTATAATATGTATGACTAGAGGACGCCTGCAGCTACGCCCGCATTTTATTTCATTTTACCCGTTTTGCCCGATCCCGTGGGAATTTCGGAAAATCCCTTCTTAGTGCACCCCTACGGTCCCCAAGGAACATACTTGCCAAATTTCAGCTTCCTGCGCCCAATAGTTTCGGCTGTAGCGTGTCTGTCAGTCAGTCAGTAACGCAAGGATTTTATATATTAAGATATGGATGCGGGTGGCTCAATATCGGTCGATGTTGAGTGCTTTGTAGGAGGCCTGGATGTCCAGCACTGGTGGTTATTGGCTGATATGATGAGGGAGACAGGCTTGCCTATCGACTAAGCACCAGGGATGCTGAAGACCGCGTAAAGTGGAGGAGGTACAGCCGTAAAGGGGACTCCGGCTTCCAAGTTGAAAGTCTTGGATCGCAACTAGAACAGCGCTAGAATGATGATGATGACAAAGCATTATTGTATTTAGAGAATGTTGCTCTTTACAGTACTGCGTGACTTGATCGTATATAAATGAGTTTCTCGCAGAATTTAAACGTAATGTATCTACAATCTAGTTACTCGTTGCCAGCGCCTTAAGCCTAAAGTTCGTGAAACTTTTTAATTTTTTATCTCAACATGATGGCCTAGTTCTATTTTCGGCATGAAACTTTATATCTAGTTGTCGGTATATCTCGACGGTAACGATTTAGACGACCACAGTAACTATTCTCACAGTTGAGTAATACTTACGTCTCACATGTACACAGTAAAGCAGCTTAAAAGCCCTCGGATTCGACAATTTGCCTAATGAGAGCGCGACGGTAGTGTGAAATACAAGTCTCGTTTTTACTCGACATATAATTAACGCAGCTTTGAGTAAAGGTATCGCCTTGTGAGTTTCTGGCGTCACTTCTTCTTTCTTCTTCTTTTGCCTGCTCTGTTCCCATAGTACTTGGGGTCGGCGCAGAATGTCTTTCGCTTCCATACTCTCCTATCAGACGTCATCTGATTATTCATTCCCTTTTCATTCATGTCATCTTTCACACAATCTATCCATCTTTTCTTTGGTCTTCCTCTTGCCTTATATACGTCAGCTCTTATATTCATCACCTTTCTAGTCACATGCATTTCATCCCTCCTCATTATATGCCCATACCACGCTAGACAATTTCCTCTCAGCTTTTCTTGCACCGGTGCTACTCACGTCTGGCGTCACGTTATTAGTAAATTCTCAAAGGCATTGACAGCGATTCCCTCAAAATTTGCGTATAAAATCAAGGTATGCAATAGAAATTTCGTCAAAGTTTATGTACAGTCAACTACAAAAGTCGCTATACACCTCAATATTTTTGTCGACAATTTTATGAATTAAAACTCCCCGAAAGCTATTATTAACCTATAAATAATGTTTTATGTTGGTTTAAATGGTCTGTGGACCCTTCAATATATTGATTATCACAATTAGTTGGGACGATATACGACCACGGTATACCATCCAAAGTCACGTAATACGACCACGGTATATCATCCAAAGTCACGTAAATATTTATATGGACTTATGTTGCTCATTATAAATAATCCGAATAAAGGAGACTCGAATGACAGGCATAAAAAAACGAGCCAAATATCATTCATTTTTGGGAAGAATCGTCGTGTATTTTAATTATTTAATGTTATTTTATACAGTTGGGTAATCTTTAGAATGATCTCATCTGACCCACATAAATATTATGTTAAAACTAAAGTACGGATGGATGCGTCGGTAAATTCAGACATATATTATGAATATGCAAATATTCATACCGGTAAGGGTGTGTAACGGGTTCTGGTAGTAAAAACGCAGTAGAGGTTCTAGATGCGTTTATTGCAGAGTATTGTCTCACTTCCCTTGCCGAGTATGACCGACCAACAACACGACACTGGCCTGAACACTAAGGGCTGCAGTCTCCCACGCTGTTCCCTCCGGTAGTGTGTAGGCAGGCTGCTCGAAGGCTGCGCGTAGCGGTACAGGCCCTCGCTGACGTTGGCTCAGCTGGCAGACGCCGGCGGTGTGTGTACGATGAGCAGGGCAGGCCAGACTCCTCGCCAGAGGTGAAGCCGAAGGCGATGCAGGAAAGTGTAGCGGTTTAGGAGCGTAGCCGAAGTCTTAACGTGAACCTGGAACCTGAAGGAAAGCAGCATTAGGAGAGCCACAACCAATAGAGTCAGGCAGGCGGCGTCAGCCGGCCTCAGCTAGCAGGTAGAGAGATGGGCAGTACGCTAACGCAGTAAATGTAGTGCTTACCCGTAGCTGGGACCAGGATACACGTAAATACGACGTAGGGTCAGTAGGTACGCTTAGTTATAGTAGAAGCGACGTTAGAGTAGCGGTGCCAGCCTCTCTGTCGGCCCCTTTATATACCGGGCCCTCCATCAGGCTGAGAGTCCGTTCATGACCATATTTGGTCAGGCTTTGCGAGTGCGGACGATGGCTTTCTCTGATTGGCCGAGCGTATGGGCGGTACTGTGACGCAACGCGGTAAGTACCGGACATACGTTACAATACCGCCCGCCTTAGGAGAGGATTTTACGTGGCTAACAAGGAAAATCCGACTAGCTGCGTTAGGTCTATGAGTCCGCTACTGTCCAAGCTAAGACGGCATATAGAGAGAAGGAAGGGAAAGTCTTCTACGGTTTGTAACAAATAGTTAGGCACCATAGTGTATAAGTTTTAGGTCCTTAATGTGCCAAAACCCAATAGAATTTCCAGACGCGTCCGACAACTCGTAAACGAGAGGCGACTTTTTATTAATCACTGTGCACTTCACGAATTTAGGGGCTAGTTTCTTACAGAAGGACTTATCCTTGTCGCTCTGATAAAAAGTCCGTTTCCACACAGTGTCTCCCACATTAAACTCAGCTGGTTTACGGCGTAAATTATACGTTTGGGAATTCCTAGCATGAGCTTGAATGAGGAGTGCCTGAACTTTGTCAAATATGCCTGATAAGTGACCTATGTTTTCTGCGTAATCGTCCCTAGGTATGTATACTATATCATCAGCGTCTGTGTCGACATAGTGTGAGCCGCATGGAACTAGTTCACGTCCATAGACTAAAAAACTAGGTGTATAGCCCGTGACTTCATTAACTGCAGTATTTAATGCAAACTGCACCTTAGGTACGAGAGTGTCCCATAATCTCTGGTCATTTCCTACAAACGCCGCTAAGGTAGAACCAATGGTTTTATTATAGCGTTCGACCGTATTGACATGTGGGGAATATTTAGGAGTATAATGAAGATTAGGGATTTTGTACTTGCGCAACATAGCTTTTAAAGTAGCACTGACAAACTGTTTACCATTGTCCAATATAATTGTAGATGGTATACCATGAACTAAAAATATTTTTTCTGCCAAAATATTAGTTATTATTTCAGCAGTTGCGCGCCTGATAGGAAAAATTAGACAGTATTTACTAAAACAACAAGTTACTACGAAGATGTAGGCGTTTTGTTTTCTTGTGACGGGTAGTGGCCCCACCAAATCTACACTAATGGTTTGGAAGGGTCGTGAACACACTTTGGGTCGTCCCATGGTTCCCAATGGTGCGTGGTTCTGATGTTTGTGCGCAATACAAGTGTCGCAAGAATTTATGAACTTAACTACGTCATCGCGCATTTTGGGCCAATAGTAACGCAGTGCTAAGCGCTTGTAAGTTTTAAATATACCGAAATGCCCCGAAGTGGGTTCGGCATGGTTCTCTAATATGGCATTATTTCGATCAGAAGAAGGTAGTACTTCTTTCCATTCGAACTCCTTACGTAGCATACACCTAGATTTAATCAAACGATATAATTTATTATTTTTAATAGAATAGTCTGGATAGTCATTAGGCGAAGATAAACAACCATTGTAGGTGGCTGAATACCATTGATCAGTGTTAACATTAGGGTCATTCACGTTATTATTATTCGCGTTAATTATATTTACAGGTAGGGATCGTGATAACGCATCGGCTATAATATTATCCGCACCGCGCCGATGCTTTATTTCGAAGTTGAAGGCTGACAGACGAACCGACCACCGAGCTAATCTACCAGTCGGGTTGCTCAAGTTTAGGAACCATTTCAGTGCGGAATGGTCAGTATACACAACAAACTTTAACCCGTTATCTAAATAACAGCGCCAATATTCGAGGGCTGTTAGAACTGCTAATGTCTCCCGTTCTGTTATACTGTAGTTTTGTTCCTGTGCATTTAGTGACCTACTCATGTAAGCGATAGGTAGTTCCACGCCATCTATTTCTTGTGTAAGTAACCCACCGATGCCGCTCGCACTCGCATCTGTGTGAACTTGAAAAGGTTTCTCGTAATCGGGACACGATAATATTGGTGCGGAGCTTAACAATTGTTTTAATTTACAAAACGAGTCATCAGCTTCCACCGACCACTGAAATGGTGCGGCTTTCTTACCGGTAGAGGTAAGTTTGTTCAGAGGACCGGCAATAGTACTAAAATTAGGTATAAATCGCCGATACCATGATGCAATGCCTAAGAACCTCTTGAATTCTTTTTTATTCTTAGGCGTAGCATATTGAAGAATGGCTTCCACCTTACATGGGTCTACTTGTAATCCTTTAGAGTTTACTACGTAGCCCAAGTACTTCAATTCATCACGGAAGAATTTAGATTTTTCCAAGTTGATGGTAAGGTTGGCCGATTTTAATTTTTCGTATACTTTATTTAATAGTGACACATGAGCATTAAAGGATGGCGATATAAGCACGATATCATCTAAAAAAATGAATACAGAGTTTTCGAACTCAGGACTGTTCGTAAACAAGTGATCCACCAAACGCTGTTGTGTCGCAGGCGCATTCGTTAAACCAAACGGCATAGTCACAAATCTAAATGTTCCTCTAGTAGGCACATAGAACGCAGTCTTATCACGATCACATTCGCGAAGAGGCGTCTGCCAAAAGGACTTAGATAAGTCTATACTACTTAGATATCTAGCGTTCCTAAGGTTGTCTAAAATTTCGGATACGTAAGGTAGTTTGTACGCGTCTTTTTTAGTAATAGAATTAAGTTTCCGACTATCTAAACAAAACCTTAGTTTACCGTCTTTCTTAGGCGTTAGTAAAATCGGTGACGACCACGGACTTTCGCATTTTTCTACCACTCCCAATGCAAGCATTTCGTTTAATTCGTCAATAATTATTTTTAATTTCGCCGGCGGTAACCTATAATATCTTTGGCGTATCGGCGCAGAATCGCCAGTGTCTATTGCATGTTCTATTAAGTGAGTTCGTCCTAAACCGGTTTTTTCAGTAGAAATCGACTCGTATTGCTTTATAATTAACTTAGCCGTTCTCTGTTGTGACTCACTCAACTCACTAAAAGATTGCAATACGTTCGTGTTACTTAGCTTATTTTCACCTAACACACTACACGGCAATGTTTTAGACATGCATACGGATGCGATATGGTTAGGCAGTAATTTAAATAGTTTCCAGAAATCGATGCCTAAAATTAAATTACTTGTAACTTCTGGAATAATATAAGCTTTCAATAAGTGGGTTTGATTATTAAAAGTAGTGGGTAAGTTGATAAAACCGCGCGGCAACAATATATTTCCACCCGCGGACCGAATGGAATTAGTGTTGTGACACTGCTGTATTTCTAACCCGGTTTTAGTAATTACCTCCAGATGGGAGTTGTTACCTAGAATTGTAATGGCTGAACCGGAATCGAGCAATCCACAAATAGGTAAACTGTTAATCGTTACGTTAACATAGGGCCGTAGGTCATTTTTAGGTTTATTATCCAGGATCGAGGCGACGGAATAACTAGAGAAATACACTTTTAGAGTGTTTAGCCAATTTCTCCAATCATCTTTGTCAAAATTGGTTGAATAGGTTGTAGAACCTAATTTAGATTTTGACACGCCCCGACCCTGACCAACTAGTTTTTTGGTTCCGTCGATTTACAGTTCGGGCAGTTAGGGAATGTCACATCCCTACAGCCGCACTTGAAGCAAATTGCGAAGCGATCGCGTTTGCATTCATTCAAACTGTGATTATTGATTCGGCAGCGCGGGCAGTACTTGGACGTGACTAGAGCGACAGAGCTAGGTTTAGACTTAGGTTTGCTAGGTTCGTTGTTCACAGTGTATTCGGACGTACCCTCTATAGTAGCAACGGGATAATTATTGTAGGAATTATTACGCGCTCGGTTATTAGGTTTGTGACTGTAAGCTAGGTCTGGTGCCAACGTGTCGTTATTATAATACGGTTCGCGGAATTGAGAGTTCAAACATTTCATCCGTTCGTAGTTTAAACATAACGTCTGCAGTGTTGCTATACTGTCTATTGAAGATATTGACGGAGCTAGCACTAGTGAGTAGCATGGACGTATGTTATGCAATAGGATGTCTAACTTTTCGCGTTCGGACACAGCCTAGACTTTGACGGAGACAGCCTAGCGAACAGCTGATTCATTATCGAGAGATAAATAATTATAGTTTCGGTAGCACCTTGAGTACGTCGGCGGATTTCATTTAATAACCGGTAGTCATAATCGTACGGTGTGAAATCGTCTATTAATTTAGTGGTGAGTTCTTCCCATGTAGTGAAATATTCTTTTAGGCCGCGGTACCAGTGAAGTGCGTTACCGGTGAAAATTTCGGAGGCATATGATAAAATTTTAGTGGAAGGTAGATTACGCGCGGTTTGGAATTCGGTTACGCGTTGTGGGAACGCTCGGACGCATCCCGTACCGTCGTATTTTAGCTTAGACAGTTCGCTAACTCTCAAATGCTCGCAATGCAATACTGGGGCTAACCCTGCCTGCGTCGAGGTAGACGGCGCAGGTTGGACCTCTGCCACAGCATCAGCTGAGCGAACAGCTGATTGCTCAATGGCGGACAGCTCCGCCGAGAGCTTGTCGAACCGGCTGCACAATTCGGTAATCCGTTTTGAAAACGCCGTAGGACGTTCCATCCTACGGAGTCTATGGTATAAGTGGTTGTGCAGTGCGGTAGACCTCTTAGCTAGGTTCGCGTCGTAAGAGGCAGATAACGAATTTAGTCGCTTGGCCAGCTCAGAGACGGCCTCGCTAGCGCCCTCGAAGTCCACCGCTATGGCTAGACCCGACTCCAAAATGTCATCATTTGGAATGGCTTCCAGTAATTTAGGGAGCTGCTTCCGCAGACCTAGGACAGAGGTAGCCGGCTCCTCACCTCTAATCGCGACCTCGTAAGCTAACTCGTTCTTGTTTAGCAGGAAGTATTTTATGGGGTGTGAGCCCATGGTTTATGAATAACCGCGTAAGTATACACTACACACTACACTTAGTGCGCAAGCGTTGCGCCCTTACAAATGGCCTACTTTACGATTAGGCGTAAAAGTTCGACCGTTAGGACTAATTAGAAAAACGTTAGATTCAAATTTGCGAACTAGTACGTAGTAGGTAGTTACACTAAAAGGTAGGCAATTAGTACAACAATACGTACCGGTTCGCTGTAGCCGCACCTGCTCGCTTACAATGATGAAGACCTGCTAGATGAGAACTCGAGCACGGAAAGCGAGACAATAACACACGTAGGCGCCACTGTAACGGGTTCTGGTAGTAAAAACGCAGTAGAGGTTCTAGATGCGTTTATTGCAGAGTATTGTCTCACTTCCCTTGCCGAGTATGACCGACCAACAACACGACACTGGCCTGAACACTAAGGGCTGCAGTCTCCCACGCTGTTCCCTCCGGTAGTGTGTAGGCAGGCTGCTCGAAGGCTGCGCGTAGCGGTACAGGCCCTCGCTGACGTTGGCTCAGCTGGCAGACGCCGGCGGTGTGTGTACGATGAGCAGGGCAGGCCAGACTCCTCGCCAGAGGTGAAGCCGAAGGCGATGCAGGAAAGTGTAGCGGTCTAGGAGCGTAGCCGAAGTCTTAACGTGAACCTGGAACCTGAAGGAAAGCAGCATTAGGAAAGCCACAACCAATAGAGTCAGGCAGGCGGCGTCAGCCGGCCTCAGCTAGCAGGTAGAGAGATGGGCAGTACGCTAACGCAGTAAATGTAGTGCTTACCCGTAGCTGGGACCAGGATACACGTAAATACGACGTAGGGTCAGTAGGTACGCTTAGTTATAGTAGAAGCGACGTTAGAGTAGCGGTGCCGGCCTCTCTGTCGGCCCCTTTATATACCGGGCCCTCCATCAGGCTGAGAGTCCGTTCATGACCATATTTGGTCAGGCTTTGCGAGTGCGGACGATGGCTTTCTCTGATTGGCCGAGCGTATGGGCGGTACTGTGACGCAACGCGGTAAGTACCGGACATACGTTACAGGTGCCCTTAAATATTTAATTCCCTTGCAGTGATAGGAACACGTTCCAGGTATTTCTGCCCCGTGGGATCTCCACCTTGTCGTGGGGGGGGGCTCAGTAATCGTGGCGTGGACACCCACGGTGAAGCTAAGAGAGATCCCGGGAGTAGACGCTCCGCGTGGTCTTGGAAGGCCCTGCGCAGGACGCGTCCAAAGCTGCGGGTGCGGGGGACAGTTCTATCTGTCCCTTGCAGTCGGGCGCGGTCGTGTGTCGGTGTTGCGTTGCCGCGCGCCCTATCTCCCGCGATCAAACTGGGGCGCACCATTGTTGCGTCGCGGTGGGGCCGCAGAGGAAGAGAAGATGCAGTGTTGCCAGGTTGCCGTCCTCCCTACCCTCTGCGGCCGCTGGGTTTTTTGGCAGCGGAGCCCAACACCTTCATCCGCCGCCAAGGGGGTTTTGTTCGTGGCCCGCCTGACATGCAATGCTATGATTTAATACAAAATTACTGATTACAACTTAATAATACTAGTTATCTGCAAATCTAAAATTTTTGCTCACGCCTGTATCCCCGAAGGTGTAGGCAGAGGTGTATTACCACACCCATATTTCGCCATGAATTCATAGGTCACACGTAACAGGGGGCGAGCCTATTGTCGTTACCGGGCACATCACCAGACTCCGTGCTGCTACTGAGAATTCGAAAAAACCCAGTAACACTCTTGCCCAACCCGAGAATTGACGACGGACCTCCGATCAACATTCGCATACGCTAACCACTGGACCACGGAGGCAGTCTCTAAACAAAAAGTTTTGTTACCATATATTTTCATCATTATCAGCCCTGTATATAAACTGTCCACCATACTGCCTTAACACGGGTTACCAAACTTGACATGTCTTTTGCGAACAGTATGAAAAGCTTTCAGACATGTAGGTTTTGTCAAGTTAACAAGTATCAAGAATTGAATACACACATAGCTTCGAAAATCATCGATACGAGTTATGGATTGGAAGCTGCGTAACAGTCTGTTGGTCTCTTCACTAGACAAAAGCTGCGTTTTTGTTACCTCCCAATCAAGGTTGTCAAGCAATGCCGAGTAAATCTCTTAACATTTGCCTTTACTACATGGGCCTGAAAAGGCTTTTGGATTGCTAATCTCACTCAGTATACAACGCGACATAGTTTTCGTCAACAGTATAAAGCAACAAACACAACTTTGTTTGTCTACACGGGTCATTAACATCTTCAGTGCGCGCCTACATACTACGCTTTACCACAATTTCTAAGTATCGTTTACACTCTGCTGCTCTGAGATCAACATTTATCTATATAACATCTCTGTACTTCATATAGGTATCCAGGACAACATAAATGTCCATTTCTTGAAATCCTTGCTGCTGGATTTTAGATTTATCTTGCTTTATAAGATGGGCACGATGGATAGTTCAGCCTTAGTTATAAAAGAAGCCACTATACGTTTTGAAATTGGTGATAAGTCTTATGAATTGAAGCTTTCTTATTATATATTATTCTGTATTTATAAATTAGAAATCATTGAAGTTCAAAAACACTAACATGTTGAAAATTACATTAATTTGAGACAATAAGCTAGACATTAGACAATGGTGCAATCTTTTTTAAAGTTTAATTCTTAAAGAAAATTGATATAGTAAGCTTATAACAAAGAGTTTCAATTCGCCCAATACAGCTAAAATTCGTATTTCATAGTTAGTTCATACACTTATTATCCTTGCAACGAAAATCTAAATGTGTAAAGGTATTTTTTGCAAATATGTCTTATAGGTGAATTAAAATTAATTGCGGACGACTTAACAATTAATATTCAATCAAAAATTTCAAAGAACACGTTAACTCGAAACCATATTTTGTGAATCACACCGTAGTCAATCAGTACCGTATTGGGGTCAATCTCACCACAATTGGCGCAGAATTAAGCGACGGAGATATCAACTAATTAGTCTGTCATACCATCAATGCAAACTTAATCATTTACTCATATCAGTTGCCTGGCCAAAATAATCTAATTTATAGGTACCTAGACTTTTTTTTTAATAATGAAAAACCAAAGAACTTTTCATTACCAACCATTTTATTACAATGTGTTTTCGGTCCATTTGCATGCACATTCAGCTTATTTGTAACGGCATTACTTTAAACTTATAGTATCTTATTCCACTGGGAGTCTATAAAACCCCGGTAACCGATATATATTACCACATTAAATGTATAGAGGTCTCGGCGAAATATGCATACCCTTTCCCGGGTTAAAAATACGTTAGTTATTGGACAGATATGTCTACAAATATATTTGTATAAGGATCTTCTTTTCTCTTAGCGTTATCCCAGTTTCAATCTGGGGTCCGCTTTCTAGTCTAACCGGATTTGACTGAATATTAGCTTTTCCACGGAGTGACTGCCTGTCTGACCTCCGCAACCCGAAGGGATAGCGATATTCCATGGTTTAGACTAGTGTCAGTTTATTTAGAAGGTACTGACGCCCTGTAACGACTGTCAAAGATCTTCATGACAACCGGGACCGACGGCTTAACGTGCTCTCCGAGGCACGGGACAAGCAATAATTAACAATTCAATACGCACATAACTCCGAAAAGTCATTGGTGCGCGCCGTGGATTCAAACCCGATACCCTCTGCATGGCAGTCTGTTGGTATATCCACTCGGCTATCGCTGATATTATTATAAGGATACCCTTTGAAATATTCTTAAGATACATTATTTTCATCTTTTTTGTTTGGAATCGTGTGAATAATGTTGTGTATAAGTTATGGTAACCCGTTGTAATGGTGTTGCTGGCTACACCAAATTAACTAATAATATATAGTTCTGAGGTCGCATACTTGTTTCCACATGTGTTTGTCTTATCGCTACGATGGCGCCAACGTTCTGCAATTAGTAAACTCATAAATTCTAAGAGGTTGACAAATTTATAAGAGTCATGTGACAGGCATATGAGTAAAGAAATAGCCATGAAATATGAGAAAACATTTGCACTGTAGTGTTCGCATGCGGTATAGTTGAGGATCATAAAAAAGGGATCAACGATAAGAAACTGACCCTATCAGGTAGTAAGGGTTCGAGAGGCGTTGCGTTGGTTGTGTTTGACTGGACAGTCGGGCTTAAGAGGCAGAGCGAGTCGGGTCCCAGGAAAGCGCGGCGTGATAGTACGGGACAGTGAATGTTGGGACGCGGAACCGAGCGGATCTCGGACAGTGAGTCTTAGGACGCGGAAGAGGGCAGATCTCGGGAACGGACTCGCGTGGTAGTTCAAGCAGTTGGTCTTATGGCGCGTGAGAGATCGGACCTGGCCTAGCGCGAAAGAGGTTCGGTGTTGGTCGATAATTAGTCCTTAGTGATATCGAAGAACAAGGCGAGCGGCTTCAAGAGAAGGTGATCAGCACAGGGCAAGGGGTAAGTTTGGCAGTGACGCAGCTAATAGTCCAGTGAGTGTCTGTTATTCACTTTACTGTAATTTATTGCATGAACTGTATAACATTAATAACTCTGTTGTGTATCTATGTCTATATCACACCATATATATACCAGGCTGACTAAAATATAAAGTTCTCTATGAGATATTATACATAGTTATATTATTAATAACCGCGTGTACCATTAGTAGTGGTTCGTACCTTGTTGATGATGGATGTAAAGACGAGCGATGTATGATGGGAGTCTCCGTATTCGCGATCAGGTGGTAGAATGCAGGACTTTCACAATCGCTGTCTAAACCTGCGTACAGGCCACTACATAGCAGCTGACAAGGTTTTAAAGAGCGAAAGAAGAGCCACCTGTCGGTCACGCGGTAACAGTAAGACCGTGCGGCTAACCTAGCGGCGATTGTAACGAGAGCTCCCCTGCAATCTATGCGCGATGGCTTAATACGTTTTAATTGACTATGTTTGTATGGGCTTCAATGTTGTGACTTGCGGCAAGGAGGCGTTTTGTGACATCAGTTCTGAGACTGTTACTGTACGCTCAATACTATACACTGGATATCGCTGAAATACTCGGCGCCGATAATACTATATGACTAATATACCTGGATCAATGTCTCCGTCTCCCTGGAGCTGCCGTCTCTGAGATACGCTGCCTTGTACTCAAGTACCAATATGTGAAGCATGAATATATGGAGAGTGATTTTGTGATGACAAACCAATACTAATGTATCGCTGCCTTTAGTATTTTGATGTCCACCTTTCATTCAATTATAAGTGTTTACGTTTGGTAAATGCTGTCAGTAGAGGAATATAGAGGAAGGGACGAATTCCATAGTTCCTGCGCGGGCGAAGGGGCGCGGGAACCCTGGCCAAACAAATTACTTGGCGGGGCTGGCCTTTTAAACCCAGTTATTAAGAAAACTAAAATTTTAATCAGCCTGGGGTCCATAGGATTCCGTTACATTTGGTGCCGTGACCAGGATCCTCGTCATAAAATGTTCTGATTCACTTCAGAACAACGAGGAAGAACTAAAGAGTTACTACACAAACACAACGTAGAAAAATACAAACACAACGTAGAGAAATAACCATACACAGCGTAGGAAAATATCAAATTAATTAGACATAACGTGCCATTCATTAATCGACAGACGATCATGTTCATTTCAGAAAGACGAAATAATATTTAAGTCACGGCAATTATCACAATATGTAATAGTCCGAGGGGGGCGATATTGCGCCTAAGTGCCACACTTTTGCACATGTGTTATTTATTCTTATGGCACTGTGGTTCATCTTATAATATCGCTGTATCTTGAAAGTAAACATATAACTGACTACATATGTTGAAACGCTTTACATAAATGCGGCTCATGCGTGTCATTTATACTGTATGACGAGTTCGAGTCTCGACAGTGGTTATATTATTGGGTACATAGAAATGCTTTCCATAAAGCGCGGCAATCATCTTAATATTTAATAATCGGAGGAGGTCTCTCTCGCACGTGTTATTTATTTTAATAGCACTTTCCTCTTATAACATCGCTGCATTTCGAAAGTTATCATATAATTGGCTACATAGATCCACCGCTTTACATAAAGCTCATGCGTGTCATTTATACTGTATGTTGAGTTCGAGTCTCGACAGTGGTTATATTATTGGCTACAGAAAATGCTTTACATTTTAATATCTCGAGTTCGACTCTCGATAATAAGCATATTATGGGTTACAAGCACTTGCGTATCAGGTTCGCTGTTTGAGTCCGATACGCGATGCGGACTAGCGATGGTTAGAACTAATTTTAGATAAGGAAAGAGAAGGATTTTATATTATAAAGATTATTTTTATAGAAAATCTGGTGTAGAACATTAACATGTCTTGAGATTAATGTATAATGCACACCAGAATATTCCGTGGAACATCTAGATGTAGTTAAATCAGGTTAGACTCCTGAGCAATGTCTGTGACTATAACTATATTGTTGTGCAACGTCAACAAACTAGACGCCGTATTATTAATAGCGTGTTCGATAACTGTATATAATAAGAGGGAATTATTTAAGGATAAATAATGAATAATATTTTGTTGGAGTTGCGGGAGTTAGGTTGTGGGCGGAGGCCGAAGGGTTTTTAAAAAGAAAACACTAGGTGTGTTCGGCTTGAAGAGCAGACTAAGACTGGTTTATTTATTAATAAAAAGCTTACAGCTAAATTATAATAACAAAGGATGTCTTATATTACAGATAGCGGTCTTACTGAGAACCGCTTCCAATAACTCTTATCTTAATAACAAAGGGCCGTTATGTACGGACTGGTTATGTCTATATAACTCCTCCCCCCTTAAGATGGAGGCGCACCGTAGGCTGCGACTGAAGCTGAAGATTTTCAGGTTCTGGTTGCTTGACTGCGAGTTGCGCCGATCTAGGTTTCCACCAATATTTGTAGATTGCTGTACCGGCGCCAGCTAGGAAGGCTATGATGTAAAGTGTAATGGATGGCCAACTGGGTGTATTAGAGATGACCGCTGCGTTTTCCTCGGGGAACTGGATATTTTCCGCTTGATGTAGGGCGTTTTTCAGGTTGTCTAATTCTATGTTTTCCAGATTGATCTTTATAGGTACGACTTTTAGGGTGTGATGAGCTCGTGGTAGTGGTATTGTTTCTTTGATATTGACGTATTTCTGATGCGTTTCTAGGGTTTTGTCTAGTACTTTGATTTTGCAGTTGCTGTTCGTGGTTATGAGGAAAACTCCTTGGCTTCGTTGATATTGAACGTCGTTTCCGCAGATGGTTTTGATGACTTCTTCTTGTTTTATAACTACGATCCAACTGTTGTCTTGTATTTGTCGTACTAGGTGGTCCTGGTAGGTTGCTGTTGCGTATGTGCAGTTATGTGGTTCCTGATGCTGTATGAGTTGTGCTATGCAGTCTGTGGAGTGCAGCAGGGTTTGCCATTCGAGATGTCTGCAGATGACCTCGTCTTCAGCTATCTTGATGCAGGGCTCATGGGGGTATGCAAACTCGTCATTTCCCAAGACAAGGTAAGGATTTTTGGTAATAAGGATTGTGTTGTTGTTGTTAGGGATAGAATATAGGTGTAATAGGTTATAGGGTTGCTCTGCGACTATTGGTATTTCCAGTATGAAATTAATTGTCTCATTAGTACTATATGCTTTTACTGTTATAGCTTTTTCCCACAAGTGGATGTTTTTAATGTTTGGGGCGAAAGCTAATTGACCTTCTATTTCATTTTGTATTTGGTTTAACTCATCGACTAGATAAGCTGGGTCGATTATACTAGGGTGCATCCTTTCAAGGTGTGAAAATGTTAATGCGTTTTCCAATGTTTCTAACCTGTCGTAAAGCTGCTGAAGCGAACTCTTAATGTTATTAAATATGCTTGATGTGAGGAAGTTTGTTTTTAATTCAGTTTCTTTATATGAATATCTGTTTATGGCTCTGTATATTTCCATTTGATTATTTTTAATGTGGCTTAAGCTTGTTTCATACTCGTGCATGAATTCTTGCATAATGCTTAT
Organism: Euclidia mi; assembly: GCA_944739405.2. Classification (NCBI taxonomy): domain Eukaryota; kingdom Metazoa; phylum Arthropoda; class Insecta; order Lepidoptera; family Erebidae; genus Euclidia; species Euclidia mi. The sequence goes on along the minus strand of OX123183.2, from coordinate 40,295,263 downwards.
TGTCTTTTTCTGATTGACGTTGTTGCTATTTAATGACGATTGAATGTTTTTAATCTCATTTTCAAACTTGATTGCATCGTTTTGATCGAGGTTACCGGTGATTGATTTTATAACTGAACCTAATCCGTTTATTAAGCCACGCCTTTGTCTGTAACTAGACTTATAACCTATGGTTTCTAAACCTAAATATACTAATCTACTTTCTATCGTATCGATAAGATACTCTATTTGCTTAATACTAACGCTATTTTCTAGGGTGCTATTTTGTTTTAATTTTAGAGTGAAATAGTTACTACATATGTCTACGTAAATGTCTTTGAATAAAGTTGTATTATATATTACGGCTAGGTGATAGGTGTCTATTTGGCTTTGTGCTTTAGCTTCTGTTAATACTAATATTCCATTATGGTTGTCTATTGGCTGTATGATTGCTGTGGCTGCGGTGAGCCGGAGCACTGCGACGAGGGCGATGGCGTACCTGAAACATTTTCAGGACGCCTTAGTAACCGGAAGTGGACTCTAATTGATTTGGCGTTAACGTGTTTTCCTATGATTTCAGCTATTTGTTCGGGGTGTATTCTTATTATTGTATACGGACCTAGGTATTTAGGTTCGAGCTTATTGCTTCTGGCTGTTTTTGCTACTTGCTTGTAAACTATGTCGCCTACTTTGAACTGTGCTGTTTCTGTGTTTTTATTTGCTCTATCTATTGCATGTTGCTTTTCGCTTGATAATTTGCTGTTAATGAGCTTCTGTGTGCTTTCCATTGTTTGCTTATGCTTTAAAACGTACTCTTGATAAAATTCTTGAGGGCAATGTAATTCTAATGGGTTTCTACTATCAGTGTGACCGTATAATAATTCAAAGGGCGTAAAGCCGGTTGCCGAATGAATGGTATTATTGTAAGCTATGACGGCGTATTTCATGAGGTTAATGGGTTCATCTTTATCGGTTATTCTTTGTATTCTTATCATTTCGGCTAGAGTAGAGTGTAACCTTTCTATCGGTGAATTTGAATTGGGGTTGTATGGTGTAGTGAAATGAATGTGTATATTGTGCATTGCGCATATCTCGGTAATTACCTCGTTATCGAATTTAGTGTCGGAGTCCGTTGTTATCTTTTTCGGTACTCCTATTACTGAGAATATACTGAGTAATGCTTCGGCGATATGTATGCTGGTTGAAGCGGATAATGGGATTGCCTGTGCATATTTTGTGAAATTATCTATGATAGTTAAAAAGGTTGTGCCGCCACTGCTGTATAGGTCCATGAACATATGTTCCATTGGCTTGTGTGGTGTATCTGTTAATGATAGGGGTAATTTTAAAGGGTTGCGTTCATACTTGCTTTTTAGGCATTTTTCGCATTTATTGATGAATTTTTGTATAGATGATAACATGTTTGGCCAGTGATAGTTTCGGTGTATGTGTTTATATGTTTCCTGAATACCTCTGTGTATGGTTTTTCCCTCGTGATATTTCCTTATTAAATCTAGTTGTTCGGAAATATTTTCTATGAGTGTTACTCTGTTCATGCATCTAATTAATTTGGGTCCGCGATTACTGAATGTACTTTTGTATACTTCGCAAAATAATGGGTAGTATTCTTCGTGATGGAAAAAACAATGGAAAACTCTATCCGGAATTGTATGTTCTTTTAGGAATTGAATTATTTGGTCTTTAGTGTTATTGATGGGTATCCAAACGTCTTTAATTATTGTTTTACCTTTTGACCTATCATCTACTCTGTAAGTGTCGCCAGGTGTTTTTCTGATGTGAAACTGTTTTAATTGTCTGTCAATTGCGTCGTCTATTTCGGGTATTTTGTTGGTAATGGGTTCCGTATTCTGTTCGGATTGTGATATTTGTGGGATGTTTTCCTGTGATGAGTTTTTCTGTGACTGATTTACGGTGTCGGGGGTGATAGGCATGTCTAATAGTGTCCTAATGTCTATGTTGTCTAAGTCAATGTCAACGTTTGATGTACTAGGCTGGGGATCGCTCGTGCTGGGGTCAGTTGTTACTGTATTATGATTTAGGGTCTGTATTCTCGATAAAGCGTCTGCGTTAGTGTTGGTTTTACCTTTTTTGTACTGTACATCGTAATTATATTCTGCTAATCTCAAGCGCCAGCGTGTGAGTTTAGAATTTGGGTCTTTCATAGACATAATCCAAGTAAGTGGTCTGTGATCTGTGTAAATGGTGAATCGTTTGCCATAAAGGTAGGGGCGAAAATATTTAATAGCCCATACAATGCCTAATAATTCTTTTTCTACTGTGGAGTATCGTTGTTCTGTGTCGGATAGCGTACGTGAAGCGTATGCCACTGGTTTATCTGAGCCTAATTCGCCTTGTGATAGTACCGCGCCAAGGGCTACGTCCGATGCGTCAGTAGTGAGAATAAATGGTTTTTCGAAGTCTGGATATTGTAGTATAGGTGCATTGATAAGTACTTCTTTGCACTTTTCAAATGCTTGGGTGTACTCGGGTGTTAAAGTTATTTTGCTACCTTTCTTTAAACATTTGGTCAGTGGTTTAGTGAGCTTTGCGAAGTCCTGAATAAATTTTCTGTAGTAGCCTACAAGTCCTAAAAATGATTTTATTTCTTTCTGAGTCTTAGGTATTGGGAACTTTTTTACTGCCGCTATTTTATCTTCGTTTGGCTGAAGGCCTTTGTCTGTGAGCGTGTGCCCTAGGAATTTAACTTGTTTTTGCAAGAATTCTGATTTGTTTAGCTGAATTTTGAGGTTATGTGATCGGAATCTATCGAAAACTTGTTTACATTTATCTATGTGCTCTTGTAAAGATGTACTATATATGATGACGTCATCGAGATACGTTAAAACGTTATCTATGCCGCGTAACACGGAGTCCATTAATCTTTGAAACGTACTCGGTGCGTTCTTGAGACCGAAAGGCATTCTGAGGAATTCATAATGTCCTCGATCGATTGTAAATGCGGTTTTCTCTACGTCTTTAGGGTTCATTTCGACTTGATGGTAGCCAGATGCTAGATCTAGTGTAGTGAAGTATTGGGCACGTCCTAGTTTGTCTAGAATATCGTCTATGTTAGGCAACGGGTATTTATCTTCTATTGTTTTTTCGTTAAGCTTCCTATAGTCAATAACTAACCTGTACTTTTGTTCTCCTGTTGCGTCTATCTTTTTAGGTACTATGTGAACTGGGCACGACCACGGGGAGTTACTTTCCTGGATAATATTCTGTTCTAAAAGCTTACTAATCTGTTTTTTAATCTCTTCTCTTTGTTTAGGGGCCTGTCTATAATTTCGAACATAGATGGGTTTGTCGTCTGTAAGTCTGAGTTGGTGTTTGATTTCATGAGTAAAAGTTAAAGGGATTTCTTCACAGTGAAATATATCTCGATAATTATAACAGAGTTTTCTAATTTCGCGGTTTTCCTCGGGGTTCATATGATCGGTTCTTAATCTGTCTAAATTTTGTTTCAGTATTCTATCTATTTTCCTATCTGTGTCCCTAACGGAGGTGACCGGGGTGTGACCTGTATTTTGTTTCTTAATATTTAAACGCTGTAAGTTTATGTGACAACTATTTTTAAACGTTAGTTCCTTATCGGTTGTATTAATTACGGTAGTGAGTGCTACGCCTTGTCTTACCGATACCAATGCTGGCGGGAAGATTAGGCCGTTCTTTGTTGATTTGCCGTCCGAATAATAATCGCCTTCTTCGTAGTTACAAAGGAGGTTTATAACTTGTTCACTTTTGGGCTTTATTTTTGTACATGATTTTATGTCGTCTCTAATAGGAATGGTAGCGTTGTCTGTACGCAACACCATGTTTTTAATGTCTATCTTACAATTTAGTGGAACTAAAAGATCTAAACCTAATAAGCCTACAAAATCTGCGTCAAAATTGAAAATTAAGAATTTATGGGTTATGTTTACGTTAAAAAGTTTTTCTGGAAGTTTAATATATGCAACCTGCTTATGTTTAGAGGTTCCATGAGCTGTTTTTATGTAATGCGTTTCATTTTTAATTTTACAGTTTATTTTATGCTTTTTACTTAAGATTCGCGGGTTAATCAAAGATTGCGAAGCGCCTGTGTCTAATAAAAATCGACCACCTAATTCACTTATGTAAATATAGGGGAGGCGATTGTAATTTTGAATAATATTCATGAGAACTATGTTTTTAGTTGTTTTTCTAGATCTAAGAGAAAATTTTCATCTAGATCATCCTCGGATTCGATTTCGTCGTCGTCCTCGGATTGACTTTCATCTTCGCATTCCGGTTCATTTTGGAAATGTAACTTCTTTTTATGCTCGGTATTGTCTGAAGATGATTTATTCTTACTGAACTGCTCTTTCGATTTATTAAATGTACTAGACTTCTGAGTCTTATTATAACTCGTAGAAGGTTTATTAAATGATTTACTTTTATTTTGTTGCGCCTGAGCACGTTTAGCACGGAGTTTGACCTCTTCCTGCTTTGCTACAATGATTGCTTGATCTAAATTCTCTACATGTTTTAGTTTGGTTAAGATAGCAGTTATAGGGTTCAAATTTTCTAAAAACGTATCTAGAGCCATTTGCTCGTAGTATGTACGCTTGGAGGGCTCCATTGATGTGAGCGTCGTCATAAGGATTCTAATTTTATCACCGAACGCGTCCAGTGAGCTATTATCCCTAGTTGTATGTGTTAGTTCTTGAACTAGCTGTAACTCGGTCCTAAATTCTCCGAATTTTTCTTTTAGAATTGCTTTTAATTCTGACCATGTCTTTGCACCACGGTTGACTGAGAGGGCTTCATAAGCTTTCCCGGTTAATTTTGTCCTAATTAGGCAAGTAACACAAGGATCGTCCTTGTAGTTTATAACTTCTAAAGCATTTTCAACACCTTCGAAATATGCTGCAAGTTTTCTTTTGTTCCCGTCAAAAGAGGGTAACAATTTTGCGAATGTGGAGTAGTCGGTTGTTACCGGCTTCTCGTCACTATAATGTTTGTCCTCGTGAAATTTTTTCTCGGTAGCCATATTTATCTACTCGATGCTAAATTTATAGAGTGAACAAAACAATAAAAAGGTAGTATATATAATACTAATGATCCCTAGACACTGAAAACAACAAAAGTCGCCTGAAACGTGCTAGGAAACAAAGATAAAGGAATCTCGGGAGTAATCAGAGTATATGCTTACCCCAAGAGCATTGCTGATGCCAAGCTGGTGAGTCTGCCCGTCTTCAAGCTGGTTCTCGCCTGCTGCTGCTGCTACTGCTGCCGCTGCTGCTGCTGATGCTGTCGTACTTCACCCACGGAGGTTCTTTTACCGCGTCCCGGAGTCGAGTCTCAAGGATATTACTTTAAGACTACAACTGATAGATCGCGACGTACCGACTGCGCCAGTTAGGTTGTGGGCGGAGGCCGAAGGGTTTTTAAAAAGAAAACACTAGGTGTGTTCGGCTTGAAGAGCAGACTAAGACTGGTTTATTTATTAATAAAAAGCTTACAGCTAAATTATAATAACAAAGGATGTCTTATATTACAGATAGCGGTCTTACTGAGAACCGCTTCCAATAACTCTTATCTTAATAACAAAGGGCCGTTATGTACGGACTGGTTATGTCTATATAACTCGGGACAGGAATTTATTACACTAACGTACTGAAATAGCAGGTTCGACTCCTGTTGCTACGATATTTTAAAATGTTTTCAACAAACTTACTAAGATAGCGGGTTCGACTCCTGTTGCTACGATATTATAAAAATGTTTTCAACAAACTTACTGAGATGGCGGGTTCGATTTCTGTTGTTACGATATATTAACATGGTTTCTACAAGCTTACTGAGATAGCGGGTTCAATTCCTGTTGCTACGATGTTTTAAAATGTTTTCAACAAACTTACTGAGCTAGCGGGTTCGATTCCTGTTGCTACGATGTTTTAAAATGTTTTCAACAAACTTACTGAGATAGCGGGTTCGATTCCTGTTGTTACGATATATTAAAATGGTTTCTAAAAACTTACTGAAATAGCGGGTTCAATTCCTGTTGCTACGATATTTCAAAATGGTGTCAACAAACGTATTAAATTACGAAATCTAGTAATAATATATATCTTATGCATACGCGTTCTTTGGACAAGCATCTATTAGTTTATTACATTGGTTGAGTTGAGATTCTTACAGAATGCATAGGGGTTTTAATGATGAAGTGTACACGAGCTATAATTGAGAAAAGGATTATTCTTAGTTCATATATCAGTAAATTTAGTTTCCTAACGTGTTAGCAAGTAGATTAGGGTAATATTAGCCCACTGCAGCATTTTGGTATACTTTATAAAAGCTCTAGGTTCGATTCCTGAGCATTGGTGAAAGTCGGCGGATATTATACTCATGTACCTAATGATCGGCGTCGGCTTTATAGAAGTCGCACAATGTGATTTTAAATATTTTGGGTTCGATTCCCAAACATAAAAAGAATGCACACTATTGTTGAACACGAAACTATTTTGTTAATTGTTATTATTGTCTGGAGCTGGGTTTAGTGACCATTATTTTAAAATGTTTTGTTTTAAAATTGTTTCCCAAACTAGAAAGGCAATGCAATAAGCCGACATCTGGCACGTTTTGTTTCCAAATGCCAGCGTGTGAAAAAATAAGGGATAAAACAAAAAAGGGAAACACATTTTAGATGTTTATTAGTTAAAAGAAAGAAGGCTAGAAAGGAACTATTGTTCTTTTGTATTATTTATGTGCTTTGTCCGAACGCGCCAACGTGCACGTGAAAAGGACAGGATGGGCTACTTTGTTAAGATATGGCGCATTGTTTTAAGAAACTGAATGGCTTTTAGGGATGGGTTCGTATCCCGCCGCTTGTGATATGAAATAGATATTCTACACTTGTTAGTTTTGGACTTTTGTATTATACCTAACTATTACAGTATAAGGTATAGGATATCGCAGGGTTGGGTTTAATTGAGTATTTACAATACTTATTTATCTGTGTTACACTGTAATTGCCAGTGGCCAAGATGTATTTGTTATGGTAGGGATGTACCCTTTACATTTAAAAGCGCTCAATATACCAGGGTTCGAGCCCCGGGTTTACTTAGAGTTTGACATTGAGTTCATATTTCTTATGAGATTCGAGAGGTTTGTAGGTAGTACTGTAAGCAAACAATGTCTTGAACTAGACTCATAGACATAATTTAGCCCTATCGTGTAATAATATTCGTAAGCAGCTAATTTGATTCTGGAGTTCAAATTAAAATACTTAATATTTTGTTGCTAGGCTCATGCAAAAATACTTTTTACCCATCCGTACTGAAAAGTATTAATTGGTGATCCGCATTACATCTCTAATCATCTGTTAGTTTGTATCCGGGTGTAGTACTCAAATAGAAGTCGTATGTCATATGACTAATCTTGGAAGTTTGATACTCGTGCCATTTCATTTAAAATTCCAGGACCCTACGTCACCTTTTACATCTACTACCGCACGTGTTGTTGCGTCCGTCGGCTGTGAGTACAAAGTAGCGGCGTTCCGGTAACGTGAAAGGCAGCTGTATGCGTCGAAGGACATATCTCACATCGGATCATCTTACACAGAGCTAAGTTCTTTTATCTTTACTAACTATAAACGCGAACATCGAGTACCTTCAAGCAAGTCCCTCTGATCCGAACTCTCAGATATATAATATTAAACGAAGGTTTAAGTTACATAGGCTCTTATGTGTATCGTTCGTTATATACGACTTTTCTTTATGACATTACTATATTTGGCAACTGCATCCAACTGCACGAGTAATAATAGTGATTGTTATTTACGTTAACTAAAATCAGAGCCTTAATAATGAAGCAGATATCATGTCGATACGCTTGATGATCCGAATGAAGAACTGATTGGAGCGGCCATCTCTCCGGACGTTGTGGGTTCGATCCCCGCGCGTACAATTTCTAGCTAACTAGGAATAATTCCTAGTGTGAGACCACGTTGAGAATTGTTTAGCTGTAGGGACTGTCGAGCTATCGACTGGGGAAAACGACTGCTGCACTATACTATTGTTTACGACTTGTTAGTTCATTATATAAAACTGTTGCAAATGCTTGTCTGGCAAGTTTGAAAAGACTAGTGTCTTATACGAGTGTGTGCGAACTATTTCAGCCACTGCTACCTGACGCTATATACACCTACTACTGAACCCGATTTCGGCGTGTGAGAATGGCGAATCAGATACCTCGATCATACCACGCTGCCCGTTTATCAAGAAGACATCTGGTATGTACACTTCCATTCTAAGCATGGATAGGATGTCTTATAGATTGTACTACTATTTTGAGAATTTATTGCTAATACGCCATTTGGCTTATTGGAAAACATAGGTTACGGGCAACTGATGATCTTGGTTATGTGCGCTTGTTCTAATAAGAACTTTTGGTCTGGTAGGGGAAGTAGTACATAAACGGATTAGAATAAGCTTTTCGATTATTTCTCATAAACTTTAGATGGTAAACGAGGTTGAGGCAACAATTGCAATTAGATTCCTATAAGTGTCAATGTTGTCATAGTATAGGGAAGAGCGGAGTATAGTTAGTTAGTGCATCGTACGGTACGGCCTTAGCAAGGGTATAGTAGGGTTATTATTATCAATCAATTATAAGTAAGGATAAGTGGTATTGAAGCAGTGCTTATTTATTGGAAGTTGTATGTTACTTGCCGATAGTTAATGGTGGAAGACAAGATGCCGTTTTAACTGGCGTACTCTAATACATATGCTATTGTATCTGTAGTGAAAGCTCATACGCTATGACTTAGTCTACGCGTCTGATTTTCAGAGGGGGAAATGTAATGGTGTTGCTGGCTACACCAAATTAACTAATAATATATAGTTCTGAGGTCGCATACTTGTTTCCACATGTGTTTGTCTTATCGCTACGATGGCGCCAACGTTCTGCAATTAGTAAACTCATAAATTCTAAGAGGTTGACAAATTTATAAGAGTCATGTGACAGGCATATGAGTAAAGAAATAGCCATGAAATATGAGAAAACATTTGCACTGTAGTGTTCACATGCGGTATAGTTGAGGATCATAAAAAAGGGATCAACGATAAGAAACTGACCCTATCAGGTAGTAAGGGTTCGAGAGGCGTTGCGTTGGTTGTGTTTGACTGGACAGTCGGGCTTAAGAGGCAGAGCGAGTCGGGTCCCAGGAAAGCGCGGCGTGGTAGTACGGGACAGTGAATGTTGGGACGCGGAACCGAGCGGATCTCGGACAGTGAGTCTTAGGACGCGGAAGAGGGCAGATCTCGGGAACGGACTCGCGTGGTAGTTCAGGCAGTTGGTCTTATGGCGCGAGAGAGATCGGACCTGGCCTAGCGCGAAAGAGGTTCGGTGTTGGTCGATAATTAGTGCTTAGTGATATCGAAGAACAAGGCGAGCGGCTTCAAGAGAAGGTGATCAGCACAGGGCAAGGGGTAAGTTTGGCAGTGACGCAGCTAATAGTCCAGTGAGTGTCTGTTATTCACTTTACTGTAATTTATTGCATGAACTGTATAACATTAATAACTCTGTTGTGTATCTATGTCTATATCACACCATATATATATACCAGGCTGACTAAAATATAAAGTTCTCTATGAGATATTATACATAGTTATATTATTATTAACCGCGTATACCATTAGTAGTGGTTCGTACCTTGTTGATGATGGATGTAAAGACGAGCGATGTATGATGGAAGTCTCCGTATTCGCGATCAGGTGGTAGAATGCAGGACTTTCACAATTGCTGTCTAAACCTGCGTACAGGCCAGTACATAGCAGCTGACAAGGTTTTAAAGAGCGAAAGAAGAGCCACCTGTCGGTCACGCGGTAACAGTAAGACCGTGCGGCTAACCTAGCGGCGATTGTAACGAGAGCTCCCCTGCAATCTATGCGCGATGGCTTAATACGTTTTAATTGACTATGTTTGTTTGGGCTTCAATGTTGTGACTTGCGGCAAGGAGGCGTTTTGTGACATCAGTTCTGAGACTGAAATACTCGGCGCCGATAATACTATATGACTAATATACCTGGATCAATGTCTCCGTCTCCCTGGAGCTGCCGTCTCTGAGATACGCTGCCTTGTACTCAAGTACCAATATGTGAAGCATGAATATATGGAGAGTGATTTTGTGATGACAAACCAATACTAATGTATCGCTGCCTTTAGTATTTTGATGTCCACCTTTCATTCAATTATAAGTGTTTACGTTTGGTAAATGCTGTCAGTAGAGGAATATAGAGGAAGGGACGAATTCCATAGTTCCTGCGCGGGCGAAGGGGCGCGGGAACCCTGGCCAAACAAATTACTTGGCGGGGCTGGCCTTTTAAACCCAGTTATTAAGAAAACTAAAATTTTAATCAGCCTGGGGTCCATAGGATTCCGTTACACCGTCTTTGCACTACTAATATAAGATTTCCCACACGCATTCAGACACTGTGCAGACTTTCATTGTCGGAATGTGAACCATAATGCTGTTCTGGATGATTTATACAGTAACATAATATGTATTCTCCAACAGTCTGCTGAGTTTAGTGCGGCGGCAAATAAGCCCCGAACGTATAAGTCTGTGCCAGGGTGGAATAAACATGTGAAAATAGCTTACGAGGAGGCTCGCTTTTCACGGTTGGCAGTTATGTGGTAAACCAGATACATATATGATAAAATGTGTGATACGCGGCGAAATTTCAAAAGTAAATTATAATGGTGTCGTAATAATGAAAAACAAATTAAATTAAATAGCTGAAAATCATAAATCTAAGGACTTTGTAAATTTTTGGAAAAACACGAATAAACTGAACCTAGGTCGAGCCTCCCCGTAAGTGTTGGCGGTAAACATGATCCCACACAAATCGCTAATATGTTTTTAGACCAATTTAAAGTGAAGCCCTTGGCAAAATCCTCTACTGGTTATGTGACGCAGGAGGTGACTGGCGCTGTTGTGAGGATGGCGTGGGGATTGAATTTATCCACTAAAGATGTTAAGAAACTGATAAAAGTCCCCGGGGCATGATCACCTTAGTGTCGAGCACCTTAAGTATGCAGGTGTACACTTACCAAGAGTATCGTCGATGTTTTTTAGACTGTGTGTGAGTAATTCTTATCTGCCCAGTGAACTTATGCGAACTATAGTTGTACCTACCTGTTAAAAAAATAAAACCGGTGATGCTGCCGATCCCAGTAATTACAGACCAATATCCCTGGCAACAGTCATAGCAAAGGTGCTGGATAGTCTGCTGGATGCTTATATGGCCCCCAGGATTGACTTGCATGATGCACAGTTTGGCTTCAGGCCTGGGCTGTCGACTGAAAGTGCCATTATGTGTTTAAAGCGGACTGTCCGGTATTATACTGATAGGAAAACGCCAGTTAATGCGTGCTTCTTAGATCTTTCCAAGGCATTCGACCTTGTGCCTTATGACCAGCTTTGGGATAAGCTAAGAAATGAGAAAAAGTAGATTTTGAGGTCACGTCATTGCTAAGATTCTGGTATGAGTATGAGAACCAAATAAACAATGTTAGGTGGGCAGGGACTATGTCCGAAGAATATTGATTGGAATGTGGGGTGAGGCAGGGGGGAATCACCTCCCCTCGCCTTTTCAATTTATATATAAATGAGCTGATTGTTGAGCTCAGCAATACTGGTGTCGGATGTCATATTGACGGAGTTGCTATGAACAACATAAGCTATGCAGACGATATGGTCTTGCTGAGCCCATCAAATCGTGCATTAAGACGTTTGCTGAAGGTCTGTGAGAACTATGCGGTGACGCATGGGCTTAGGTATAATGTGACTAAGAGTGAGTTTTTAATGGTGGTGCCAGAAGATATTTAAATGTTCCATGCATCTCATTAGTAGGTACACCCTTGAAGCAAGTATCAAAATTTAAGTATCTGGGCCACTGGGTCACTGAGGACTTGTGCGATGATTTAGATATCGAGAGAGAGCATAGGGCGCTGTCTGTTCGAAGTAATATGCTGGCCCGTAGGTTTGCACGGTGTTCCTACGACGTTAAAATGACGCTTTTCCGAGCCTACTGTCAGTCTTTTTACACCTGCAGCCTATGGGTCAAGTATACGCAGAAGACATACAGCGCCTTGCGTGTACAGTATAACAATGCCTTCAGGATGCTTGTGGGGCTGCCGCGGTATTGTAGCGCTTCGGGTATGTGTATGATGCGAGAGTAGACGACTTCTGCGCCATTATGCGTAAGCAATGCGCTTCTCTCCGGCACAGAACAGATATCAGCACCCACGACATGTTGAAGGCATAGAGTGACCAGTGGAACTGCCCGATGCTTGATAGATGGGTGAGACTGCACACACACGTCGGCTCTAGATAGCTGTACATGCCTATTTGTGATTTTAATGTTTGTATTGTGTTATTATTATTTTTTTTTTATTTAATTTGTGATATATCTTAATTATGTTATTTCTGTTATTATTAATTATGTTTTGATGGCAATGTGTATAATTTAATTCTATGGACTTCAATGTCTGCAAATAAATGATTATTATTATTATCATTCTCTTTATTTTAACCTTCTCTCATAATGGTATTTAACATTTCTATGTTACTTAGAAAAAACAAATATAAAATAAAATTACGGGGCTCACCGGTATCGGGTGCAGGGACCAAGCTACCGGTGGTTAGGGCTCCGGAGAGAGGAACCTCCTGACGATAGGAGCCGTGGCTAGCAATACTATTTTCTGTATAGAGGACTTAATCCAGCCGTCTAACGCGAGCCTCTTGAGGTGGTAATCGAGGCTCTTGGCAATGAGACCATTAACTGACACGACTATCGGTACAATGAGTCCACATCCCACATGTCGACAATCTCGTGAACCAAATCCAAATATTGTATTTGTTTATCTTTCTCGGCTTTCACGAGATTCTCGTCATGGGGAATGGTGACATCGATGATCATTGCAAGGCGCTTAGATCGATCTATCACTACTATGTCTGGCTTGTTAGCCACAATAGTTCTATCAGTAATGACAGATCGACCCCAATACATGGTGGCACGACCATTTTCAAGAACTGGGTCAGGCACGTACATGTAGTACGGCATCTCAGAGTCTACAAGATTGTACTTTAAGGCAAGTTGCTGATGGATGATCCTGGCTACTTGGTTGTGCCTATGCAAATATTCGCCGTTGGCAAGACGAGAACAATCAGATACTATATGTCTGAGAGATTCACCAGGCTGGTGATATGCCCGACATATGTCAACCGTCCCATCCCTCAGGATATACTTCCGGTAGTTATTCTTCATAACAACCTCGTCCATAATCGCAAAGACAAAACCTTCTGTTTCGGCGAAAAGATCGCCAAAACGTAGCCAGGACACAGAAGCTGGTAAGTCTACATCAGGTCCATGCAGGGCCCGATAAAAACGTCCATGCAGCTCTTTACCTTTCCATACCTCCTTGCGCTCCTAAACACCAAGTACGGCAGGTTTGCGCCAGTTCTCCTTAACCAGACCCAGCGGAGTAAGCCCGTTGTCCACAGTGACCACATCACGGTAGACACCCGCATCAGTGCTGAGAAAATATTCTCTGAGATTGCACACCAGGGTCTTGGCACTTAAGAAGCCGCGACCCCCGTACTTCCGCGGGATGTACAATCTCATTACTGACGACCGCGGGTGCTGAATCCGGTATGTAGTCAGTAGATAACAGACTTTTCTATCCAAGGCATCAAGTTCTGTTTGAGTCCACCTAAGTATGCTGAAGGAGTACATTAAGACTGTCATGGCCCAACCGTTACAGGCGCGCACCCTGTTGCCGCCTATTATCATTAACTTCTTTATTTATTACTTTTCTAATTAAAATTACATTTTCAAATATATAATTTAGCCAAAAAAAACACATTTAAAATTATAAAAATAACCGTGGAATCCCACCAGCATCGGGCACAGGGTCCAAGCTGCCGGTGGTTAGGGCTCAAGAGACAGAAACTTCCTCACAATACGTGCCGTGTATAGAATTACTGCCTCCTCCATCAGGCCCTTGACCCAAGCACCCAACGCGAGCCTCTTAAGGTGACGGTCGAGGCTCTTGGCTATTAGACCATTAACGGTCACGACTATCGGCACAATAATTGCTGAGTTCACATCCCACATGTCGACAATCTCGTGAGCCAAGTCCAGATATTTAATCTGTTTTTCCTTTTCGACTTTCACGAGATTCTCGTCATGAGGAATAGTGACATCAACAATTATTGCGAGGCGCTCTGATCGATCTATCAACACGATATCAGGCTTGTTGGTAACAACAGTCCTGTCCGTGATGATAGATCGATTCCAGTACAATGTGGCATGGCCATTTTCGAGAACTGGCTCTGCTACATACCTGTAGTACGGTACCTCGATGTCTACAAGTTTGTACTTCAGAGCAAGTTGCTGGTGAATAATTCTGGCTACTTGGTTATGTCTGTGCAAGTACTCGCCGTTAGCAACACGTGAACAACTGGAAACAATATGCCTGAGGGATTCACCAGGTTGGTGACAGGCACGGCAAATATCAGTAGTGCCATCCCTCAGGATATGTTTCCGGTAGTTATTCGTCTTGATATTATGTTTCTCTTTTTCACAGCTATTGTTCTAACATTTGGTGTTAGAAGAATAACCGGTCCTTTGGGAGGCCTACACGGGGATATGGATCCAACGTGCAGAGGCCCGTAGAGAGTTTTAATCTAAAATGGGATGGGACACATGCCGCGGAGCCTCCACAACTGCACTACTGAGTACAGCTATGGACTAGCCGCATCACGTGTAGGGCTATTGTTTTTAGTGGATCTAATGAATACGGGTTATGGGGATGGGTGTTTAGTGAACTGGTAATTAATGCTATGGATGAAAAACGGCACCTGCCAGTGATACTCCTATAGCATCCGTCCGCATGGCAGGTGGTGACTCGCCAACTCACTAGATGGGCCCTCTCTAAACAGCCGCCCAAAGCAAACAAACTCTGCCATAAAGGCAGCCAGAGGGCAACACCGGTGCGAGTGGCTAGGGGTGTCGAGAGGTGCGGCACCGGTTTCGCTATCGCGGGCCTCGTGACAACGGAGGCCCGGAGCGGGTTTCCCCGTAGTTACGCCCTTGAGAATGACACTTCCACCCGCTAATAGCTCTTGCGGCTTCCCTCTGGCCGGCCGACCAAGGCAAGCCAGAGTTGAGAGTCCTGCGGGCACTCTTGCAAATCCACTCCGGCCAGCCAACAAAGGCAAGCCGGAGACGAGGCCCTGACCGACTCTCTGACGCATTCGGGACCGCAGTGTCGCCACACACATTGAGCTCGCCACAAAGCTGCCCTGCGGTTGTAAGCTTTCTTTTCATCTTGTAATACATTTTTTGTTTATATTACACGATGAAGGTGATATTTGAAAGCTGTTACTCTGCCCTCTGAGATTGCGTTAGTCTCATGATGAGATAACGGCTGCCCCAGAGTGGTTATAATAATAATAATAATAATATTATTATCATCCTCTTTATTTCTTATTTTTCAAATTAAAATTACATTTTTAAATATATCATTCACTAAAAAAAACACATTTAAAAATATAAAATTAACCGTGGGGTCCCACCAGCATCAGGCACAGGGTCCAAGCTGCCGGTGGTTAGGGCTCCAGAGACAGGAACTTCCTCACAATACGTGCCGTGTCTAGAAGTACTGCCTTCTGCATCAGGCCCTTGACCCAAGCACCCAACGCGAGCCTCTTAAGGTGACGGTCGAGGCTCTTGGCTATTAGGCCATAAACGGTCACGACTAATGGCACAATAATTGCTGAGCTTACATCCCACATGTCGACAATCTCGTGAGCCAAGTGCTTTTCCTTTTCGGCTTTCACGAGATTCTAGTCATGAGGAATAGTGACATCAACAATTATTGCGAGGCGCTCTGATCGATCTATCAACACGATATCAGGCTTGTTGGCTACAACAGTCCTGTCCGTGATGATAGATCGATCCCAGTACAATGTGGCATGGCCATTTTCGAGAACTGGCTCTGCTACATACCTGTAGTACGGTACCTCGATTTCTACAAGTTTGTACTTCAGAGCAAGTTGCTGGTGAATAATTCTGGCTACTTGGTTACGTCTGTGCAAGTACTCGCCGTTAGCAAGACGTGAACAACCGGAAACAATATACCTGAGGGATTCACCAGGTTATTATTATTATTATTATAAGTGATTTTTTTATGATAACGTAAATCATAAAATATTTAATTGAAAAGAATTTATTATTGAGCATTTATAATTAATTAAAATCTAATAGTTATGTTTGCAATATACAAGGTAATCATTTTTTCTCAGTTAGATTTTGATCACGTTTTGCAAGCCTGAGAAGACTATCAAATATATTTTCAATATCCATAAAGCACTTTAGATATTGCATTTAATAAAACCACAGCTTAAACCAATTAGAAGATGAAGTCCAGAAAGCAAACTCGTAAAAGATACACAAGATAACATTCAATCTTGATAACCCCTAATTATTTGTAATTTCGGTTTAAGATTTACTTAAAAAAAGTGTTTATAAAATAATTTTCTTAATTTATTTCGCTAAGTTAGCAAGTGTCTTACTTAGTTTAGTACCGTCTCATGCCCTTATTAAGACTTTGAAAGTTATTAATTTCATAAGAATAAATTGGAACTTTATAGTTTTGATGAAACAAGTCAGATTATTGAAAACTGAAAAGTGTTTTATTAAATTACGTTGAAATAATTTCGTTGTGTAGCTATTATGAATAATGCTTTTGTATAAATAAAATTTTCATGATAATATTATTATGCGGCACTATAACTGTTGTTTTAATATCAGAACACTTAAAATTTGGATATTTATAATTATATCTACTCAAATATTTTATTATTGCATACTTCAAATTTGAAAAATCGTTATAAAATTCTGTATGTAAATACTACGTAAATACGTGAATGTGGAATTACTTATCAAACGATAATAATCATCAGTCATCTAGGTAAAGACCAATAATTGGACAAATTTTCCTTTTTGTGGAGCTTTTCGCCGAACATGAAACCTTTGTTCTAATTTCGGCGAAAAGCTCATTGTTCTAGAGTATACGTGCTTTACAATGACCTTAGTGCGAGTTAATTGTAAGCCACTGCGGCTGTCTCTTTGACAGCTAATAGCAGTATGCCTGGAGACTTCCAGGCATACTGCTATAAGCTGACTAGCTCGAAACGACAATCAAGCATCGACTGCAGTTTACATGACGATTGCTTTAATGTAAATAAAATAGCACCAAGACTGAAGAGAGCAAGTAGATAATTTTTCATTGCATTAGAGGCAACTTAACAATATTACAACCAGTATAATTATTGCTTTCATCGGTATCGCATGATAAACGGAGAGATTCAATATGCAATCTATCCATGGATTTAGAGAATAGAGATGCATATTACACATAGGCTTTATACAAAACGAAGTACGCATCTATTATCTCCAAATCTATGAATAGTGCATATATGTGTTGGGTCCGCCCGTTAACTGATATAAGCGTCGATCATAATATACATTTCATATAGGTACATAAGAAAGATAAGGAGTCATTTTATTAGCTGAGTAGCCACTTACTAGGACTAGTGAAGGAGAGAACATGAGTTTCTTTATTCTTACTTGCTTATCTCTGATGTAAGTTATAATTTGGAACAGGTAGTTCTATATTTTTTTATATTATACTCTGTTTTGCTTAATTATATGTAATATTTAAGCAAACCAGCAGGTTGTTTATTTTCTACCAAATGCTTTGTATGAAGTCCCCCTATTATGACGTGTTTGTCATTTCCCTTCAATATAATCAACTGATGCCATTGTATTCCAATATTGACTTTAAATACCCATTAACCTGTCAAAAAGTTCTAAAATTTTTATGGAGACATAATATTTGAATTTCAGAAGATGAGCTCGAAAGTAGCTCTCAAGGGTTTTATATCCACTGTATACTAAATTCAAATAACGATTATTATAATTAAAATACTGTGATTGTCACAGTATTTTAATTATAATAATCGTTATCCTATCAAGCGGGCTACCGCCGAGATTATAACTAACATTCTCGAGGAAAAAGTTTTCTTAATACATGGCATACCTTCAACCGTTATTTTAGACAATGGTAAACAATTTGTAACTACAACTCTAAAGTCTATGATTATAAAATATAAAATACCAAACTTGCACTTTACACCTAAATACACTCCACACGTAAATTCTTTTGAGAGATACAATAAAACCATTGTGACTACTATATCTTCGTTTATCCAAAACGACCATAGAATATGGGATACTTTAATTCCCAAAATTCAATTCGCGCTAAATACTGCGGTTAATGAGCTAACTGGTTATACTCCGAGTTTTTTAGTGTACGGCAGAGAACTAGTAACTTGCGGTTCACACTATATTGATGCCGAGTCAGATGATGTTATTTATATACCTAAGGGTTCTTATGCTGAAAATATAGGCTGTCTAGATAGACAGCCTATATTTTCGATAAAGTCCAGTCTCTTTTAATCCAAGCTCACGCTAGAAACTCACACACGTACAACTTACGTCGTAAACCGGCTGAGTTTAACATAGGTGATACTAATAATAATAAATAATAACTAATACTAATAACGATAACTTTTCCACACGAAAAGAACCTTCTATTTAAGTGATAAAAGGACAAATCATTAAGCAAAAAACTAGCTCCTCAGTTTACCAAGTGTACTATTATTACTAAAAAGTCACCACTAGTATACGAATTAGCGGATTCGTCGGGTAAATTTATTGGCAGTTGGCACATTAATGATTTAAAACCAATTAACTACACTGATTCCTAACCTAACTAGATTCTTTCATTGTACCTACATACAGTTTGAGTTTCGTAGTCAGTATCTACTTAGCACTGTCTACAGAAGTTCGGAGGACTTAGACGGATTTTTCCTGTCTAGACACGTAAAATCCTGCTGTACAGAGCGGGGTATTGTAACGTAACACTCTACGTATTGCGTTATAATATCTTGCAGGCGCTTAATGCCAGCTTAGCCGCAGAGCACTTTGCAATATTACCTTATATGGTCATGTTCAGGCCCGCAGGCAATATGTGAGTCATAGGTTTATGCCTATATAAGATGGGTGCGCGATCTAAATCGGGCACTTGCCCTACACACTGTCTCGCTGATGGTTGTAATGACAACCAAGTATTATTCTACTTTCTATCTACTGTCCCGCTGGGGGTAAGCATATTCTAGTTGTCTGTGTGCCTATATGTTCTGTCTGTAGTATCTGTGTCTCCTAAGCATAACAGCCGATCTAGGGACCGCCTGTTCCTGACCGGTTGTTGTGTATTCTCTATGCTGTTTCCAGTTCACCCTACGGGCCACGATTCTTCCTACGGGCTACAATTAAGAGCTGCTGGCGCCGTGCCGCTACCAGCCGCCGCCACGCATCAGCGCCTGCCTACGAGCCTTCTACAGCCAGGCCACGGACGCCTAACTGCACCGGGTTACGCCTGAGCCTCACCGCTCGGACCACATCGGCTGCACTGCCTGAGCCTGCCGCTCAGCTTTCACCTTGACCACTGAGCTGCCTACCCAGCGTGCAATTCGGCCAGCTCACCGTCGACCCTATGAGCAGTCTACCCTGCGAGCATCGAAGAGCAGCAGGAGTCTACACTCCAGCCCTCAGGCCAGTGCTTACCTAGTTCGGTCATACTGTATGTAAGCGGTAGTGAGACATAATAAAGAACCTGTTCAGCCTAGCAGTGTTTCTCTTGAACCCCGACATCCTACCTGAGATCCTCCGTCTCAGTGGCAAATTCAAATAACGATTATTATAATTAAAATACTGTGATTGTCACAGTATTTTAATTATAATAATCGTTATTTGAATTTAGTATACAAAGGATATAAAAATCTTGAGAGCTACTTTCGAGCTCATCTTCTGAAATTCAAATTATGTCTCCATAAAAATTTTAGAACTTTTTTTACAGGTTAATGTGTATTTATAGTCAATATTGGAATACAATGGAATCAATGTTTTTTTTAAAAGCCATCATCCAAATTAAAATATCCAACGCTTAGAGCAGAATACAATATAGAACAGGTTTCGATTGCTGTGTTTTACGTGGCAAAACTGCTTTTAGTTTGTAATCAATGCGGAACAGATGGGACTGGATTTCACTGTTCGAACTCTACGATTATTTTGAATAGCAAATAACGGAACAATAGTTTTGCATTAATAGAGGAACATTGCAGTCTGTGTAGTTCGTGGTTTTGTTATTAGTGTGGTCTGGATTGTATAACTTCGAATGTTGGCTCTCACCACCATGATTGTTATATAAAAACACGTAGGTAAAACTGTTATAATCCATATTCCATAAAGGTTAGGCAGAAGCTACACGCCCATTTTGCTATGTAATGCATTTCTAGGTTCCACTTAAAAATACTTAGAAAACTCAGTAATACTTGTACCTTACCTGACACGGAAATCGAACCAGGAACCGATAAGCAGTCACATATATACGCTATCTACTGGATCTTCTTCTTCTTAGGCGTTACACTCTTGGCAGAGTGGTCGTGGTCGTCACATCTACAGCTGTGGCCTGCTTCACAATTCGACGCCACTCGTCACGTTTTTTCGCTCTTCTTGTGCATTCGTGTAGTGAGCGGTTGGCAGCGATCTTAATTTGGTCTGTCCACCTCATTGGTGACCTGCCACGTGGTCTGGTGCCATCTACTTTACCCTGAACTACTAGGCGTGCTATAGACTGGTCTCCGCGTTGTGATACATGTCCGAAAAAGTGAGTATACGTGCCTGAACAATAGAAGATAACCTCTGTTTCATGCCTAGCTCTCGAAGAATGGACTCATTCGTTCGGAATTCCGTCCACGATATATCGAGCATTCTTCTCCAGCACCACATTTCGAGTGCGTTGATCTTCTGTTTCTCACTTTCTCGAAGAGTCCATGTCTCAGAAGCATAGAGGAATATGGAAAAAACGAGGGCCCTGACAAGTCGTATTTTCGTGGCTTTGGTAATATTTCGATCTTTCCATACTTTCCTCAGTTTGTCCATAGCAGATCTGGATATTGCCATGCGTCGCTTGATTTCGTCTATGCAGCCACCGTTGTTGGATATCAGTACTCCCAGGTATATGTATGTCTGAACAACTTCGCAATTAGCAATTTGCCTGACTTCTGGAGAGTTGTTATTAGCACGGTCAACGATCATCATCTTAGTTTTGCTGCGGTTTATTCTGAGACCGAAATCAAGGCTACCTCGTTCCATCCTGTGCAAAAGTTCTTCTATAAGAGTGATGTTACTAGCGAACAAGGTGGTGTCATCCGCGTAGCGAAGATTTGATATAGTTCGGCTTCCGATCGTGACACCGTCTGTCAAACCCTCAAGTGCAATTCTCATGATGAGTTCTGTGTAGGTGTTAAATAGCAAAGGAGAAATTATGCATCCCTGCCGCACTCCTGCGCTGGTATGAAAGTCTTTAGACAGAACCTCATCAGTTCTAACTGAGGCTGTCCCGTTCTCATAAAGATGCCTGAGAATTGAGACAAGGTGTTTCGGCGTACCCATATCGAAGAGTGTTTTCCAAAGCATTGGCCACTTGACAGAATCGAATGCTTTTGAGAAGTTGACAAAACAGATGTAGGTCGGTTTGTTGAATTCTCGGTATTTTTCGATTATTTGGCGTATGGATAGAATTTGTTCTCGGGTACCCTTACTTTTTACGAATCCAGCTTGCTCAGGTGATATTTCCTTCGATAGATAGGATTTAAAGCGTTCGTTTACGATGTGAAGAAGGATTTTGCTATTGCAAGGACTATGGATACTACTGGATCTATGGATTACTTAAGATTTCGTGACATCTGTTCTTTAAATTTGGTATACTCAGTGTGATGTTACTACTAAAATCATTGCGCCGCTCGTATAATAAATCTTAAATCACAGGGGTTTCTCTATTGCTTTCAAACGATCTTTGTAACCACCGGTTAGCTTTCACCGTTTGATTCTAGGTAAATTTAGCTTGTTCCAAACTTGCCAGCTGGTAATGCCACGTATGCTAATCTTGAGTTCTAGTGCTCTAATAATATGTAAAATGTGCAAACTTTGCAGACTGGAGGCGATGTTTAATAGTTTGATGTGGAATTATGATATGTGAATTTAATTTTGTACCTAGTTTAGTACAAAAACTTAATCACTGTAAGATACTTGTAAAATACAGTTAGAGATAAAGGCTTGCATGCAGTAGTTTATTTAAAGTTTATTTTTTATTTATTTATAGACTCACGCCTGTAATTTTGCCAGGAATTTTTAGGTCCCACGTAATAAGGGACGAGCCTATTGCCGTATCGGGCACATTATCAGACTCCGTGCTGCTACTGAGAATTTCCTAACGGAAAAACCCAATAACACTTTGCCCGACCTGGGAATCGAACCCGAGACCTCCCAATCCCACGCGCACATTCATGCCGCGAGACCAACGAGGCAGTTATTTTAAGTAGTATAAACTATTTCATTTATTTATTGTAATTTAGTTTTTTGTATCGTTTATAACATCTAGTATTATAAACTAAACTTAACCCTCGGTTCCACCGGCTTGCAACTACTTTACCCTCTAAGAGTAGGAACCTAAATCCTTTCTTATATCTACCCTACACTCCCCTGGGAACATATATACCAATTTTCAGCTTCTTGCGCTGAGTTATTTTGGCTATGCTTTGCTTGTCAGTCAATCAGTAGCAAAGTAATTTGATATGTTCAGATCGATTGCCTGCACGATACTTTATTTTAACGCATATTAGCTTTTTATCAGTCTTACTATCCCTAATTAACCATCCGAAAACACAGAACGGCTAAGACAAAACGATGCGTCTAAACACTTCAAGGTATATTACACCTACGATAGTCTGTCTAAAATCAGTTTCATAAATATTCAAATATTCCATCTGAAGAGATAAAGGATCAAGGAATATAAGCGTTTATTTTCGTTGACGTGTATATGGAGGAGTGCCTTATAACGTCTCGCATCGTCGCGGTTCGAAGAAGGGACCACAATAGAAGGCTTTTAAAGTTAAAGACAAAGAATAGTTTCGGAATTTCATGTTCTATAAATGTCTTAGGAAAGGTCTCTTTTGAAATATTCGTTATGTTGACTTCTAAGTATACATGTTGCATGTCTGTGACAAACAACTGAAATGTAGAATTATGTGTTACTTTCGCTTATCTTCATGACATTAAGTGACGCCTGTAAATATGTGAAGGAATAGATACTTATTGGCATATCTTCATTTCATTACTTACATTAACTGTCAGACGTAAAGGGTACGATAACGTTAAAATTGTTAAAGTCGCAAGTCATTTTTTTAAGTTAGTAATTATTCATAAACTTGAATAAAAATGTAAAAAGTGGTGAATGGTTATTTAACGTATTCATTGAAGGCGGTCATATTTGTTGTCAGTTTCAACTAATTAACTCCGTCAATAAATTAGAAATCGAAAATTCGCGGTTTCTAAGATAAAATTAATAACTTGATTATAAATTATTTATATTTTATAAATTGTATATCTTGTTATAAAAATAATCGAAATCAAAAAATGCTATCACTTCTGAGAACTCATTTGATACATTTCAAGCTTGTTAAGTAGCGATTTTTCTGAATATAAATAAAACGAATGAATGAAACGTATATAAATATGGACATGCCTCCGGAATTGGTTGATTATTAAGAAAAACCGGAACTTAGGTAGGAAGTTGCGGAATTTACGAAGAGTTACCGCGGCCCTGGGACGCAAAGTTCACTTGATGGAACACGGGTGGGTTTTAGTCAGTAAGAGTCTGACACGCCCTTCAGCTCCACTCAGAGTGAAAGGAGGCATGTGATGAATTCCTATTCTTAAAAAAAGGTAGGAATTGTATTAAAATGAGCAATATTATATGCTTCATAATTTTGTTAACGGCACACAGTCACGATTTGACAAAACCCAATGACCAATCAGAACAAAGTATTATGGGTGGTGCACTAACCGGGTATCAAAACAATGCTCACTCGTTTACTTCGGTTCGTAGAGTGCGCTTCCTTGTTTGTTACTGTGTTGTGCAAACATTACTTGACCTTGGCGTGTGTACATACTGACTTCTGGAATCTGCTCAAAACCACGATTTGTCTCGAATATACGGACTTAGATTTTCACTATTGAATTGGATCTATATAAACTTAGCTTTGGTAAGTAATATTTTACTTGTTACACGGAGTTTAAAGCATGTTTGGATGTACTATAAGAATAGTTTTAGTATTGTGTTTGTTTGCTTAAGCTGTTGAACATACTATGAGTCTTAAGATTGTAAAATCTTTAATGGAGTATGAACCAGTGAGCTTAGTGCGAAACAAAATTATGATATTCTAGTAATGAAGTCGCAATTCAGCCAACTCCTATTATAGTTGGGTGAATTTTTTACTGGAAAGTGGAATCCGTATATAATTTGAGTGCCCTGAGTCCTACTTGCAAGGTATTGGTAAAACAAATTTCTACAGGTCTTCTCAACAAAATATTCATGCTCATATTGTAAATGAATAACTAGGTTTTTATTGCAAAATTTTATCCGTTGTGCTTAAATGCTCTATTCTAAGGACGTAATTATTTCATTGTAAAATTAAATTAACTTTCTCATAATGTTTGAACCTAAAGTTTCTGAACTACAATTTTGGATCACGTATTCAAGTCAAAGTGGAACACGTGGTAATTTACTATGTAATACGCTCAGCCATACGAAAATGTGTTAAATTTAGATTTTGCGATGTAAATCATAGAAAGCAAATCTGTCTATCTTTTCAGTCGAGTCACGATACATTAAAAAAACAACAACTACTAAATAAAACGTAATTAATTTTTTCATGTCTTTGTTTAAGTGATATATCAGGTTCCATCTCTTCAACAGAATTCAGGTATGGCAATTCTGTTGAAGCTGAAACTGTAGAAAAATGGATATCCGGTCATTCCGAACTACTTTACGATCACGCTAGTGGTACAATATACTGTTCAAAATGTGAAAGCCATTTGAAAACTATAAATAAAGGAAACGTTAAAAGACACATCGAAGGAGCAGTACACCAGGGAAAGTCAATAACGGATGGCTTAGCGAACGAGGCAATGGGTGTTCCTAAAGGATTTAAATGGCCGGCTCTAAGAAGAGATCAACTTGAGCCAGGTCAACTGCCTGATGCCATTTTGATATTATTTGATGATCCATCAATAGCATTGCGTCTTAAATATGATGATGGATACATTTCCATAGCTCCAGTGACAGCGACCTATCAAGGCAATTGCGGTTATGGTGATATCAAGAGGCGGATGTTGCCAGTCATATTAAGCTGGGCTGTGACGGTACACAAGTTGCAAGGATGTACACTTAGTTCCGCGGTAATCGACCTAGGGCCTAAAATCATTGCTAAAGGCCAATTCTATGTTGCCTTGAGTCGGGTCAAATCCCTAAAATGCATGGCTTTAAGTGACATTGACTCGAACAAATTACTCAACCAACCCCACGACAACAGAGCCTTATCCGAAATGACAAGAATGAGAAATATGCTCTTGCATTAGATTCTTTCACCGACTTTCTTTGTTTTTTGTTAATCGCAGAGACATAGACACGTACACACGTACAAACACACACACATAATACATACAAACATACTAAGAACCAATGTACCAAGTATACGGGTCAAACTGAGAACCTTCTTTTTTTGAAGTCGGTTAAAATACTAAAACTTTTTCCTAAGTGTAATAAATACTTTTTTTCTGAAAACTGCATAAAAATCGGTTCAGCCAAACTCGAGTTAATCGTGGGCAAACATACATACATACATACAGGTCAAACTGAGAACCTTCTTTTTTTTGAAGTCGGTTAAAAACAATCACGCAATTTGTGTTGGAATGTTTGGAAATTTTTTTCGAAGGTTCTTTTGAATCCAAGGTAGGTAACCTTCTTGTCCTCTGCACTGATAGCGTTGCATACATGCTGTCTGCAGGATGAAAAAAAGACTACTTCCCTGAATTGAAGCACGTAACATGTTTGGCGCACTCTCTTCATCGCGTATCTGAGCAAATTAGGTTAGAATATCACGATGTCAACATTTTAATAGCAAATGTTAAAAAGGTATTTTTGAAAGCCCCAAGCAGTCAACATTTTAAAAGAAAAATATCCAGATTTGCCGCACCTCCCCAAACAGTTGTTACCAGATGGGTCACTTGGTTAGAGGCAGCATTTTACTAAGCTCAATACTTTGAAAAAATAAAAGACGTATTATCTTGTTTAAGCAGCTCTGTTGCGGTATCTATCCGAGACGCAAAAAATGTTATAGAAAAATAAATTTTACTTTTTAATAAAAAATTGATGTAAAATGTACATATTTAACAATAAACAATGTTGATTTTTATTCTTTTTATTTATTTTACCCTTGTAAATTACCATGACCACTATGATAACGGCAGCGATAGCCGAGTAGATATACCAACAGACTGCCATGCAGAGGGTATCGGGTTCGAATCTACGGCGCGCACCAATGACTTTTCGGAGTTATGTGCGTATTGAATTGTTAATTATCGCTTGTCCCGTGCCTCGGAGAGCACGCTAAGCCGTCGGTCCCGGTTGTCATGAAGATCTTTGACAGTCGTTATAGGGTGTCAGTACCTTCTAAATAAACTGACACTAGTCTAAATAATGGAATATCGCTATCCCTTCGGGTTGCGGAGGTCAGACAGGCAGTCGCTCTGTGGAAAAACTAATATTCAGCCAAATCCGGTTAGACTAGTAAGCAGACCCCAGATTGAAACTGGGATATCGCTAAGAGAAAGAAGAAGGCTATGAAAATATTGAAATTTAAGTGCAACAATTTGTAAAAAGTTGTGGCCGTATAAAGGCTAAAAATAAAATATATTAAAGCTTCGATCGGAATTCGATTGTTTTTTTAACAATATTTACTTGAATCCGGAAATACCGGAATTACTTTCCGGAAAAATGGCTTATCCATGTTATTATTTCTGTGTATATTTATGGTACAAGTACCAAAAATCAATCTACCTTCTCCGATCACTGGTAATAATATAATATAATTATGTGCCGAATCTGTAATAACGTTTTTTTCACTAGTAGGCATTACAGGCCTATTTTTAAATGAACTCCCATTAGCTTGTTGCGTCGAGAATGTAGATTTCATAGTATATTGTAGTTCATTAATTACATAACGTGGCAAACTGTTTAAGAAGTTCAAACATGGTACGGTTGTCGTGGACACATATCATTTCAAGCTTTAACTTGTATTAAGAATAATAAAATCATTAAGGATGGCCACTTTCATTTATACTGTCATGCCTTAGTTGTGAGTGCAATTGTGTAAATGATAAACCTATTTGATAAACCTTGAGAGAATCCTTATCTAACACTTTAACTTTCATCTGAAAAGATGACGAATATCATGAAAACTAAGTCCGATAATAATAGTGAATTGGAGTTTACACTTCAGAAGACCTTATGTAAAAGTGCCAAACCATAAATTTGTACCTGTAACAAAATACATGTAGGTACAATACAGATTAAACATAGCTCTCTGCCACCTTACACGCTTACTCTAAAGTACTTATAGTGTACAAATAATGCTGTCTACACATGTCTCTAGAATACACTCTACTTCGATATTCCGTTCAAAATAAAATGCATTACTAGCTTTTACTCCACCATTACAAATGCAGTGCAAGAGTATTTGCTTGGTCCAGTTAAACCGTTCCTGGAGTAAAATAAATAGGGTGAAAACCTTCGGCTCAGAACCCTAGGACGCTCGTTTGCGAATAGCTGATAATTTATTGAAAGCAGTGAACTAAAACAACGATGTTTGTTATTCGGACGCCAGTGAAAGGGATAGAATGTTTTTAAAAAAAATCTCAACAAAAGGCTCTCTAACGAAGAGGCGAGAATCCCATACATTAACGCAGCCTGGCACAAAGTCTGGTACACAAATATAATGAGTGACTGTGCACTGTCTCTACTTCATCCGATTGTGAATTGAATAACGATGCTGTTGCTTTTTTGGATTTTGTTTTATACTAGCTTTCATCTCTGACAAGTTGGTATATTAATGAAATAATTATGTAACTAAAACTATGAGATTCAATAAAAACATTTTTATTTATTTAAATCCTTGTGATAATCCGTGCAAAAACTATTTGTTCTTTTCTTTAACTTCGTGCTTTCTTAACTGACCTGCCAATAAATAGAGAGAAATGTGACATGTACATAAGCGCTCATTTTCAATCAAATATCACCCTTGTGGCAATAGACCGAGCTTTAAATGTAACATGATACGTCACGTAATCTAGTCAAGTGCTTAAAGTCTACCACAAGAACAGTAAAAAAGCCATAGTTCATCACTCTGGTGAAGGGCAGGTCGGCAGCCTCACGATATGTCCTTCGAAAATATTTTGGCGAATGGCATGCAAGTTTCTTCACGGTGTTTTCCTTCACTATAACAAGTGATAATTGACACCTTAATACATACATAACTTTGATTGTTTGTTTGTTTTTCGTGTGACTGTGTGGCCAGCTCTGGTGTTGGAGTTTTCAGACCGCCCGAAGGCATCCGACATGGCCCAACGATCCTTATCCTTAGACTAGAACCAGGACTGAAAGCCTTACGTGACGAAGCACGGTAGCGTTCAGATGTAAATGCCACACACGGTCACCCATCTAAGAAGTGGCCTGTGCAAGCGTAGCTTAACTTTGCCGATCTGTAACGAACGAAAAGCCAAGTTTCGCTATGAGTGCTATATACTTTTTAACTTTCATAAATCATGGGTATGTACCGTTGATCCGAACCCAAGATCTTCAGCATAGCAGTTTGCTGGGCATTCCAGTTAACTATCGCTGTTGTTTTCCTATAGAATCACATGATTTTTTATATTTGCTATTACAGTTGTTTCCATAATCCACATACGTATCGTCTACATTTTGACTTCGTTATTTACAATTATATGTACTGAGATACTCAGGTTGGCTCTCCTAACCCAGTAGTTGGAAAGGAATATTCAAGTTTATTTACCGTACAATGACTTTCTAGACCCGAATGGAAGAAATAACTAAATTAAAAAAAAAATTGTTCGGACATTGCTATTTGACTACATTGCAAGGATTTCCCTCAATATATTAAGGGCTTAAATTTTATTTAAAAGAAATAACTTATTTTTTATTTACACGTTGCGCAATATTTCACGTGTTATCTTTGGTTAGCACGTAAAACCACCGAAACATCCAACAAAGATTAAATAAAGAAGCTCGAGATACTAAGTACGTGTATAGGTAACGTTATAAACAAATTTAAAACAAACTCGTTAAAATTGTAATAAGTAACTTTGATTTTTATATTGTTAGCATTTCTTAAATGTGAGCCAATATTATTTTGATCATATAAGAGGCTATCAACCTTTGCTTATAAACTTTTCAAAAGCTTCCAAGTTGCTCTTTAATAGGTGAAGGCGGCATTTTTTCATGTAATGGACATGTACATTAAATATTTACTACAAACCAAATGGCATCACTACGAAAGCCAGTGTAAGCAATTAATGACAACTATTAACACTTACTATACTATTTATATGTATTATAAAATAAAGTCCTCAGTCCTTCCTGTCCGTCCACATGGACGTGATAATATTCAAGAACTACCGAACGGATAGATTTTTTTACGGTTTTCATCAATATTCTTGAGGAAGGTATAAGTCTGCCTCCGTGGTCCAGTGGATAGCGATTGTGACTGCTGATCGGAGGTCCCGGGTTCGATTCCCGGGTCGGACAAAATTGTTACTGGGTTTTTTCCAAATACTCAGTAGCGGCACGGAGTCTGGTGATGTGCCCGGTAACGGCAATAGGTTCGCCCTCTATTACGTGGGACGTATGATATACGATGTTGGTGTAGTATTACACCTCTGCCTACCCCTTCGGGGATACAGGCGTGAGTCTATAAATAAAAAATAAAAATAATTATAGTGTAGAATTCATATTCATAGTAATTTTAGTATCTTAGAAATTATTATATTATTATTATAATTCTAAGATTTACTTACTGGTGCTTACATACTTACTTTGCCTTGTCATCATCGGCCCTGTATATAAACTGTCCCACTGCTGGGCACGGACCCCTTCTCACTATGAGAAGAGAAAGGCCATAGTCCACCACGCTGGCCAAGTGCGGTTTGGCAGACTTCACATGTCTTTTTGAGAACATTATGGAGAACTCTCAGACATGCAAGTTTCCTCACGATGTTTTTCCTTCACCGTTTAGCAAGCGATAATTAACAATTTAATACGCACATAACATCGAAAAGTCATTTGTGTGCGCCGTGGATTTGAACCCGAGACCCTCTGCGTAGCAGTCCGTCGGTCTATGCACTAGGCTATCGCTGCCTAGCCTGCCTGCCTTTGCCTTGTGTTTTCTGAGAAATTAAAAAATCAAGCATTTTCATAAAAATTGCAAGATTTCTTAGAACTATAAGGAAGTACACTATGTAAAAAATAAATCATCATTACTGCAAAGTTCGTGGTATTCATCTGCTTGTGAATTCTGTGTTGCGAAAAATCGCGATAAACTCTTTGATGGTCTAAGATGCAAAGAAGAAGACCTACCTTCACCGATCTGTTTATGGGATGAAAAGTATTTTATATCAAAATTTGCATGTTAAAAAATATATCGCGAATGGGTTAGTAAAAAAAACCGGTCCCAGTACTACGGAACCTTTCATGGGCGCATCCGACTCAGATGGTTGAATTTTTTTATGCTACGTGAAGGTACCCTAGAGGTTGTAACGTTGTCCCTACTTAGGGTGTGGTTAAATGAGAAATGTGGTTGAATGTTACAATAAAAAAAAACGATTTAATTCATCAAAGAATCTAACACATCCTTTAGCAAATGAATTTACTTAAAAAAAATACTAATAAATGCTTTTCAAAGAGAGAGAATCAGGGTCACGTGATTCGGCGATGGTAAGGAGTTTGTTGAGGGTCCGCCTCCGGTGGTCGTCAGAATAGCTGGTGAACTTAGCTCGTTGTCTGCAGCCGCCAGAAAGAGACCTCCCATCGCCGCGGGGCCGTATTTATTGTCCGTTGCAGGGCGCGGGCGGCGGGGTCGACCGGGCCGAGTGATGCGTCAAGGGTTGACGTCACACACTCCCCCCTTTAGGCCAGAATTTTCCCCGAGGGAAAATTCTGTGGCTGGTAGGCGGCAACTGCACACCGGAACCCTGAAACAGATGAGTGGTGGTGGTGTCAGTAGGTTAAATACAAGGCAACTACTAACCCTGAAAGAAAAATCCAAGTATAACCCTCGACCATTCATACGTCACCAAGCATTGAACATTCCTATTACCTGACATTCATCACATTCAAAAGGCCTACACAATCATACGTATGAACTAGCCAGCATTCATTCCCGATGCGAGTCGTATTCATTATAATACAAGACGCGCGAAGAGGTATTATACGTGAGGTTTAGATTAAATAGCCTCCCAGCTAGGCTGCTAGGCACCACCTGACCACCCGGGTTCGATAAGTAAAATTAAATTGAAGATGTATAAGTCGTAAACTAATATTACGATCTTACGATATTACGATACTAACAATATTACGATAAGTTGGCAATATCACAAGCAAATTGCTCATTAACACGCTCGATGCGAATTGCAAGGACAAATGGTATTCATTTAAAATAAAATAAACAATGACTACGGCGATGGAAAGTTTTAACTCTGGTAGACACGTGAGTCATCACTGCGCACTTGGCGCCGACCGCATTCCATTGCCGTAAGTCATTATTTAGTTTCTGAACACTATACAAAGTCATTAACGGCAAATACACGATTCGGAGTAAGATGTAATGAATAATATATCACCGCAGGAGACGATCGATGATATAGTATACACTACCATAGCTAAAAAAACACAAAAGAAAAAACACAAGCGAGAATCGAACCAGAGACCGATCCGACAACAACCTTTTAACCACTGAGCCATAAGGGAAAAAAAAATTTTTTACATTACGATCAGTCATTACTAAAGCTATATGTAACAAGATAATTGGGTACATGATTTAGCTGTAATTGGGAGTTAAAGATGTTATATACTATTTGTAACAAAGCGTTAAGTTATTTTTGTGATTAGATCATTGGTGATGAGCATTAATCATTACATTCTTAAACTTTTTTGTGAGTTAATTTAAGATATTTTATATGGAAATCACCAAGACAAATCTGATAGTTAGATATTTAGTTAGATAAATAACAGATTTGTGTAACAATATTACATTTAATAAACTTCTTCGACAATTTATAACAGTTATATTTATTCATGTTTTATGTTAGCATATTTATATAAATCGTTAACACAACACAATGCGTTATCTTGTGGGCTCCAACTCGGCAACAATAGCACTCTTGTTGGCCTTTACAAATAATTATGTAGGTAATTATAAGTTCGCATACATATGCGTCTTACATTGTTGTTAATGACACTATACCCTATGGTTTATAAACATATTCATGCTGTAATAGAATAAGGTTTAATTATTTTATTCAGCTTTTAGGTTTAAAATAGACGATGGTGAAATACGAAAGGGGATTTACTTAAACTTGTACATCAATTAATTTGCTTTAGTTATTAAAGTATATAAATTATTGATTTATGTATAATTACCAACTTTAGTTATTTAAGTATTGAAATTATTTATTTAATTTGTGTGTAAACAGCCAATTTAGTTATTTAATGAGGTATAAATTTTTTTATTTGATTTATATGTAAATAGCCACTTAGTTATTCAAGAATAGAAGTTATTGATTTAATTTATGTGCAAATACCCACTTTAGTTAAAGTTAGTTTCGGTTCAATTAAGTTTGATAAATTCAGTTTATATAATAACATTTGCGTAAACACAAGAACACATTATAACCAGCACTACTTAAAATGGTTAAGTAAAACCAGATGCATAGCATTTTGTAAAAAAGGAACAAGTTACATATTGATAATTAAGTATTTTGACGGACGTCAGCAGTTTAATTTTATCATTAATTTATCTTTACATGTTTGTATATTTCAATAGAAACCAGACATTGAAAGAAACAATCCTAGCGACACAAAAAATTACAAAAAAGAAATATAATTCAATAATTGCGACGCAGGAATTTAATGTTTGAGTTCACAATTAACAGTAAATGCATAAAAAGATGCATTTTCAAATAACATAGCCATAGGCAGTAACAAGAAGATAAAATCGAAGACCAAAAACAACGATTGTAGCAAAATAAACATTTGACAAAACGAACAACCAATAATTCTACGATGATATTCGTATTTTATACAAAAATAGACAAAGATTACATTCATTGATTATTATTAGTGAGTAACCTGCATGTGACACGTGTACGTTTTATTAACAAACGACCGCGGAATTCTAGCTAAATACCTAGTATATAATACGCTAGCATCTTTAGGTACGTTCATTTTCAGCCAGTCCAATTACGGTAGGTACACGTGGTATAATAAAGATGCAACTTTCTTAGTAAAAAAGAAAAAAATATTTAGCTTTGAAAGATAATCGCCGTAGTAGGCGGTAAAAGTATTAAATAATACCGACTATATAGAAATATATCGCCGTACAAAATTACTAGCAGAAGGTTAATGTAGAAAAATGGAAAGAAATGGAAAAGAGAAGGATGTGAATTCGTTCCATAAGGCAGCCAAAGCAGTAATTATTAGGAATAATTACCAGTAGCAATAAATTACCGTAGTGGGCATTTAAAAAAGCTAATCGCGAAGTATACGATCAACGAAGGTGACCTTAGCACGTCGTTAGAAGACGCAAGGCCTTAAATCGCAATACAAAGAATGCGATCAATGAATGTGACCACAGCGCGTCATTTAGTTGACACGTGGCCGCAAGCAAAACGATTATAACTTGTTACTTATGCGGTTGATACTAAATTAATTATCACACGCGGCAACAGAAATAGTTATAATATAAAAATGCTTACCAAGCGTAGTAAGCAAAAACACATACCACTAAAACACTAACACTGCTTTGGAACGATTTCACACATACACATTAAAAAAAAAAAGGACTCACCGGAAGCGGATTCCCAACAAAACCGTACCTATATATTCCCGTGGGCGCTACTGTAACGTTGGACGCCGTTAGGTGTTGTTAAAATGAAAAACGTGGTTGAATGTTACAATAAAAAAATCGATTTAATTCACCAAAGAATCTAACACATCCTTTAGCAAATTAATTTACTTAAAAAAATTACTAATAAATGCTATTCAAAGAGAGAGAATCAGGGTCGCGTGATTCAGCGATGGTAAGGAGTTTGTTGAGGGTCCGCCTCCGGTGGTCGTCAGAATAGCTGGTGAACTTAGCTCGTTGTCTGCAGCCGCCAGAAAGAGACCCCCATCGCCGCGCGGCTGTATTTATTGTCCGTTGCAGGGCGCGGGCGGCGGGGTCGACCGGGCCGAGTGATGCGTCAAGGATTGACGTCACAAGGTTTCTATTTTAATCTTTCAACGGTTGTCGAAAAATTCATTGATTAAGTTTCTGAAACATATAATTATGTAATAATTTTGCAGATTAGTCAATACTTGTAAAATTATGTTTCGGGTCGCTGGCTTCCAACAGGATGCCGGATTCCATAGAATTGTCCAGAATTACTGGCTTGCTAAGGGTTTCCTGAAAAATAGGGTATTTGACTAAAAAAATCTAATTAGTCCGTCAGTTAGATTATCAAAAAATATTAGACACGTATATTTTCTTTAGTCACGTAAACAAAAAATGAAGACTACAAACTTCGCTGAAAACTCGTGTGACGTCACTTGCCAGTACACTTTTTACTGGCAAGTGACGTTACAAGCCCCCACTCTTAGACGTTTCTCCATCTTTGATGCGTTTTATCTTCGTAATTTATTACTGATTTGATAAAACAAAAAATACGTATCCAATATTTTTTGATAATCTAACTGACGGACTAATTCGATTTTTTTAGTCAAATACCCTATTACATAGTTTTGTTCGTCTCGCACCACAAATGTGATAGCGCACTTATTAGTAAATATAAAATTTGTGCTGCTAAAAATAACTGTAGGTTTATTATTTAATGCCAGTACTAAGCCCGGAACAAACAAAAAATATAAACAAAATCACACATTGTTCACTTACACAGATAATAAAAATATCACCCAAGTAAACAAGCGACCCATCCCTAGCAATTCATTTAAGAAGCTACAAGTTTCTAACAGACGGAGACAGTTGTCACAACAACGGGCTTCCATTTCCTTCCGACCCTTGTGTAGCCTTGAAATCACGTTTTAATAGTCGCTTAAATTAGGAAGTCACAAATATGTAAGTAAAATCAATATTTATTTATTTAAAGACACTTGACTGAAACTGGTACATGTTGAGGCAAACATATATAAATGCAATGGAATTAAAAATTAAATTAGATTTCAAAGTATGTGTTAATTATTTATTGTTATTTAGAACGGCGCGCACATACAGGTATTTGCACGATCTACGCGGCCAATAGTCCAAAAAGTCAAAATAACAATATCATTCTTAAACCAAGTTCCACGAATAGATTACGAACCCGGGAACAATATCCAAAATTTATCTACCTGCTAGCCCACACCCCGCACCCGTGGGGTTAGTCGGAAGTTGACCGTGTTATCTAGTGTATGTATCTATTCTCGGCGCTTTTCTAAATATTAAACTTACCAAGTGATTTTTTATGTTATCAAGTTCTTCTTACGAACTGAAAGTAATGGATTCTGATGGACAAGGTAACAGACTTACATATTACATAAATAAAGTCATGATCAACCATCAAACTACATGTATTTTTTTATAAATAAAAAACCCATTTTAATACTGTGATTTTATTCAATATTTTTTATTTGCTGGTGTTTTTGTTTATGTATCGGGGTAGATCGGGCTATTATTTTTAATATAGGTTATTATTTGATCCTTTTCCTTATAAGAACTATCAAAATCGTTTCCACATATGTCCGGTTAGATACATTTTTTAGGGATCTATATTTAGCGAAATTTCGTCAAAAATTTAAAATGTTTTTAGCGACTTTTAACACAGTTTATGTTTGATTAAGATCCACAGGAAGCATCAGGAGTAATGATTGTGACACAACAATACTTATTTGACCTCATGACGAACGAAAATTTGCCTAATTTAGATGCCAAATTAAAATATATAAAAGATCATCTTTTGTCATGTGAAGATTACAATGAAGACCAAATTGTTACAAGTTGTACAAAGGTGGACGAAAGCTCATTATAAAAAATATAAATTTATAAAAAACAAGCAGTGTTGGCTAGATATTACTTTTGAAATACCTGTTGTTGATACACATAAACGGCCTGGGCGACCATCCAAGTTGTTCGAAGCAATATACAAAGGTACTCTGTGGTTCGAAGACGCAAGTGAAAGGAGCAAGAGGCGCAAGACTAAAGAACTTCGTTCTAATTTTGAATCTGGTAAAAAAGATGCATCAATTAATGTCCTAAAAGATATTACTAGTTCTCCAACACGAGCAACTAAATATAAAAAGGCATTTTATCATTTGAAATCAGAAAAAGGGCAGCCCTCTTTGACACCAATGCAAGCTTTGGAAATGTTTGTAGATGCCGATTTGACTCAAGGACAGTACGAAATTATAAAAAAGAGTAATAAGAAGCTTTTTCCGTGCTATAGCGCCTTACAGAAAGCCAAGAAGAAATGTTACCCACTGAAAAATGACGACGAACGACAATAACGAAGAAAGCCAAAAATAATTAGAATTATTATGTTTTTTGTTTCCATTTTTTTTCGTTTTTGAAAAAAATAGTAAAAAGTAAAAAACATAGTTTGTTTGATTATTTACAGTGTTTAGATACCAATTGAGCATTAAAATAATTTTGGCCGCGTAGATCGTGAAAATATCTGTATGTGCGGCGGTTAGACAATAACACTAATTACAAATATATATAAAATTACAGAATTACAATTAAAAGATTAGTTTAAAGTAGCAAATTAAAAAAGAAAACAAAAAAGTTTAAGGATAAAAGCAAATTAAAAAGAAAAGACAAAAGTAAGTTGACATAATTAAAACATTCAATCAATCTCACAAAATTTCAGACATACCAGCAAAATCTTCGACCATCATACACAAATAGATCAAAAGATGAGTCTGAATCCAGGAGATCATTAAATGCAGTCAGTATGCGTGGAACTAGTGATTGAGCTCTAGCAACCGTGCGGCATGCAGGTACTACAAACAACTTATTTTTTCTATTGTGGTGGTAATTGTCGGGTATATAGAGCCGAGAAAACTGACATAAAAGATCGGGTGAGTCTATTTTGCCCCGGAACAGTTTACACGCCGTTATCATTTGATCGTACGCTCTTCTTGTTTCTAGGGAGTTGTAACCAAGGGATCCTAGCAAAAACTTGGTGGGGTATAAATAGGGATAATATCCATTAATGCGTTTATTATACAGAAATCTGAGAAAGGCTTTTTGAACTTTTTCAAACATGAGCGTGTATTTTTCCTCATGTGGATTCCAGACAGCAGCCTAACTTACTTCGGACTAAAGCATTGTAAATAAGTTTTATGCAGTTATCATTTTGGAATACACGGGCGTTTCTAAGTACGAATCCCAATCTTTGAAAAGACATCTTAGCCACAGCGTCAATATGGTCATGGAATGTTAACTTTTGGTCGAATGTGACACCAAGATCTTTGATAGTTATTAATTTGGTAATCTTTTGGGTATTCAACTTATAGTTAAAACTTATGAGGCGTCTCTTCCGACCAAAAGTCATCGCCTGACATTTGTTCATGTTAAATTCCATTTTGTTTTCAACGCTCCAATTATAAAGAGCGTCAATGTCGCGTTGTAGTGCTAAACAGTCATCTTCGGTGTTAATTTGGGTATATTTAGGTCGTCTGCATAAAGTAAACATTTGGCAAAATTAAGAAGTTTAGGAAGGTCATTAACCATGAGAAGAAATAGTAACGGACCTAAGATAGATCCCTGTCTCACACCAGAACGCGTATGATAGGGGTTCGATTCATAAATTCCTAATCCATCGAACTGCTGACGATCACGTAGATAATCGGTGAGAAGGGTGAAAAGCCCTGGAGAAAAACCTAAGGAACAAAGTTTTGCCAGTAATGTATTATTATTTACCCTATCAAAAGCCTTCCGGAAATTGAATTAGAGTACATCTACCTGCTGTCCACTATCAAGACTAGAAGAGATATAGTCAACGAGAGTCAGCAAATTACTATTCCCTGATCTCTTGGCCCGGAAACCATGTTGCTCGTCGCATAAGAATGATTTGACCTGAACAAAGATGTATTTGTGAAGTATGCTCTCGAAGATTTTAGCAGGGGAAGACAAGATGGCAATAGGCCGGTATTCCTCGACTGCTAGCTTATTAGTATTTTTTGGAATGGGAGTGACTCTAGATATCTTCCACTGAGATGGAAATACACCAGTCTGTAAAGCTAAATTAAGGATATGACAGAGGTGTAGTCAAATACTTTTTTGCATATTTAAATATATAAGGAGGAATATTATGAGGCCCGACAGAGCTATTCAGTTTTAAATTATCAATGCCATAACCAATGTCAGATGGAGAAAAATTTACAACATTTATAATATTGCCGTTGAGCAAATTAGTATCGCTAGCATTAATAAATGGTACATTATGGATAATAATAATAATAATAATAATAATAATAATAATAAAATTTATTAATTTCATACATCACAAAAATATACATAAAGTTCTTAAAAGGTAATTTAGGTAGAATAATGAGGTGCCTGTACTAGGGTAAACCTGTGCCACAGGCATTAAAGGCACTTACAGTAAGTGATTTTGATCTGAGTTATGAAGTAATTACAATATTTATCATCAACATATTAAACGTAATGTTTCTAAATAAAAATATGCCTACTTAGAATTATTTTAAAACTAATATAAAATGTATAATTATTTGACCACAGTCAGCAGTTCTTCGGTCTGATCATATTTCAATGTTTGTAAATACTGATAGACGCGTTGTTTCGATCTTACATAACTTAGGTCAGAAATAGATGTTTCTTTGTTTATTTTATTAT
Organism: Euclidia mi; assembly: GCA_944739405.2. Lineage (NCBI taxonomy): Eukaryota > Metazoa > Arthropoda > Insecta > Lepidoptera > Erebidae > Euclidia > Euclidia mi. Next base: position 40,256,025 of record OX123183.2, on the reverse strand, counting down.
AAAGATAGGGACCCAGAAATGAAAAGAATCTATTAGTAAAGACAAACCTTGATTCAGAGCTTGAACTACAGACAATATCTTTCCGTCTCTTGGTGTTAGTAAGGTCGGCGTTGTACGTAAGCGCAGTATGCTGTTTTAGTACAGTGTACAATATAAACAGTTGACGAACCGTTAGCACTTTGCATGATTCATATAGAAGGCTTGTAGAGAATCGGTAAGGTCGGCGGGTGGCCACTTTAAGCAGGGCTCTTTGCGCTCGCTCTATAGAGAGCATTAAAGATTTTCCTATACCTCCCCAAGAGGTTATGCAGTATTGGATTATGGACTGACACAATGCCTTGTACATCTGTATAATGAGGTTATGATCTAAAATAAAGCGAAGTTTTTTAAATACAAATAATAATTTTCGTAGCCTAGATGTTAAAGCGGCGATATGTTGTTTATAGGAAAGGGTTTCGTCCAATATAACCCCTAAATACTTAATATTAGTAGTGCTATTAATTTCCGGACAGGTGCAAATGTTGTTTGACTTAAGATAACAGTTATGTGCATATAAGTGAAAAGAATTGTTATGTGCTTGAGGGTTACGCATACAGAATTGAATGAATTTAGTCTTATCAGTATTTAAGGTTAGTAGATTATGTTTAAGCCAGTTATTTACTACGTTAAACCCTTGTTGTGCATACTTCTGAGCTTCCGTAATGGTGTTTGCTGAGAAAATAAGCGCAGTGTCGTCAGCATATGTAACAATAGTGCCATGATGTAGGTTTAGGTTATAGAGATCATTTATGTACACTAGAAAGAGTGTTCCACCGAGCACACTTCCCTGAGGAATGCCGAATTGTGGTAATAATAATTCGGAACTGATTACGTTGTCTATTTTGACACATTGATACCTATCCCGTAAGTAGTCTTTAAACAGTTTTAACTGTGTGCCTCTTATTCCTAAGGCCTCCAATTTCTTAAGAAGCAGTGGGATTGATACAGTGTCAAATGCTTTTGCCAGATCTAGAAAGACGCCAATCACATGTTGACTTTGCCCAAGTTCCTCGGAAATATAATTAGTCAAGGTGTGTACTGCATCTGCTGCAGATAACTTTGATCTGAAGCCGAATTGCTTGTGGGAGAAGAGGGAGTTATTTTCAAGATATGAAACTAATCTATTGTTTATAATTTTCTCGAGTACTTTAGATATCGAAGATAGTAGTGAGATTGGCCTGTAATTAGTTACCAGATCCTTTTGCCCTGATTTGTGTATGGGAATTACTACTGCCTTTTTGAGGCATTTGGGGAAGATTCCTTCTGACAGGCTAATTCGGAAAATGTGAGTTAATGGAGGTATCAGTATGTGCCTAAAGGTTTTCAGTATTGCAGTGCTAATACCGTCCCACCCTGCTGCTGAGCTATGTCTTAGTGATAGGATAATTCGTTCTACTTCACATTCATCCGGTTCTAGTAAAACAAAAGACTTGCCAGTACTATTATATGTCGGAACGGTTGAAATAGCATTTTTTGGATGATTGTTACATGTTCTTTGAATTTGTTCAGCCAATTTTACACCAATGTTAGCAAAAAAGCTATTGACGTTATCAGCGGATGAAAGCGGGGTACGATCTGTATATAATAAACTTGTATCGCACTTATTTTGTTTCGACGTATATGTTACAGACTTAACGTACTTCCACAATCGCTTAGTGTTATTGCCGGCTTCTGATATTTGAGATTTGTCATACTCGATTTTTGTTATTCTTAGGATTCTATTGCAGAAGTTTCTATAACGCTTATAGACTGTTTGTAAGATTAAATTATTTGGATTTTGCTTAGCTCTTTTATGTAGTCTATCACGGTGCCGAATGCACTTAATAAGGCCAGGAGTTATCCAAGGTTTAATATTATAGTTTTTGTTACTAAAATTAATTACATTGGTGTTTTTAAAAATAGCTGTTTGTAAGTTGTTAATAACATAAGACATAGAAGTGGTAACATCAGCAGAATTGTAAACTGGGCCAAAGTCAATATTGCATAAATCACGTTCTAGGTTAGTCATATTAAGTTTTGACCTTTGCTGCGGACGCGAACGATGCTTAGAATGCATTAATTCAAGCGTAAACAAAATCGCGCAATGGTCTGTTATTGTTGAGTTAGTAACAAGTGTTAAACACGGAAGCTTAGTTTTGAGCATGACGTGATCTAAGCATGACCCACTTTGATGTGTTGGAAATGTGTGAGAAGGCAAAATTCCATGATATGCACAAATGTTCAGATAATCTTGGGTTCCAGCATCATTATTTTCAGAATTAATATTAATATTTAGGTCGCCAATTATAATAATGTTAGGAAAGGAAGAAAGACCGTGTAAAATGTTATCTAATGATTTATTAAATACTTCTAAATTTCTAAAGGCAGGAGACCTATAAATAGCTATTATTGCGATCTCCGAACCGATTTTAATAATAAGACAATTACCTTCTTGGATAGTTGGCTCTTCGACAGTAAGGTGTAAAGCTATTTTTGTGTATACCACTATGCCATCGTTCTGGTTTAAAGATAACTTTGTGTAGAAACTATTGTACCCTGGTAATGTCGGTATGTTCTTATTTCTGTTTGAAAGCCAGCTTTCCGTGAGGACAATTATATCACACTCGCTATCAAGCCTTTGTAAGAAAACGCCTAGACTATCTATGTTTTTATATATACTGCGGATGTTTTGAGTTAGTATGGATAGTGGGTTGTTGAAATCGGAAAGATAATGTCTACAATTTTCAGTATCGCTTATTTTAGACATGTAAACTAAACTATCATCTAGATCTTTAATTAAGTGATTAGCCATATCTTTTAACGAAACTAAAAAGAAACTTATAGACGCTTACAAGCTAGCTCAAGACTTATATGATAATAGGCGACGCTCTTAGGCGCCCTCATTATAATCTATGGAATTGATATACCTCGATTCTGCAATTTTCTTCGCTGGGCATTCGAGGTCACCAGTTTTGTGGTTACTTGGTTTTTTAAAACGCAAGCATGTTGCACATTTCGGCGTCTCGTCTTTCTTGTTGCAATCCTTTGTTTCATGTCCTAGTTCACCGCAATGTCCACACGTCTGATTGGTCTCGCGGCAAGTCTTCGCCGCATGTCCGTATTGTTGGCATTTGAAGCACCTGGTCACAAGGGTAAAGTCGCGAACGGGGCAGGACGTCCAGTTGATAAAGACTCTAGCCTGGTTAATGAGGACTTTCCTAATGTTGGCAGGTACTTCTATAATAAAGTTACATGTTGATGCATCTTTTTTACCTGATTTGTGGCTCAACTTAATGCTAGACAAGAAGGACTCACGTGACAAATTAGGTATCTTATCGGTCAGGTTCTGTTCGTAAATGCAGTCATAGACATCTTGGTCACGAAGGGCCGTAGGTACACCAACAACTGTTATCCTAGGTCTTCTTTTGTGGGGGTCTTCTACCTTCAATCCCGAACTACTCAAATGTGTTGAACGCCGAAGTTTTTCAATGTCATCCTTTGACTCAGTGCTGATAATAATACCTCCGTTCCTGGTCTTCCGCAATCCCCTGACGTGCAGTTTCATTTGCTCTGGACATATTATCTTTTGGACGAGTGTTTTGGTGTCGTCGCTAGATTTTTCCTTGTCGTTAGGATATATTGCGATCGAACTTAGATTAGAAGGTCGCAGGTGACTCAATTTATTGGTCTTAACAATATCGGCAAAGGAAATATTTTGGGCTGCAGGTTTTGAGCAAGTTTCTTGTATAGTCTCCGTAATAGACTTTTTAAAGTCATCAAGACGTACGGCTAGGTCTTCTCTCTCTTTTCTTGCGTCTAGTGATGTTTAAATCATGATAGCCTTTTCTTTTAATGACTGGTAATGCACAGCCATCTGGGAAACACCCTTACCAACCTTTCGCGCCAGAGCATTGATATTTAATTTTTGCTCTGTGTTCAGCTTACCGTCAGCGGCAATCTGGCACACTTCATTTAGGGCTACTTCTATGGTAGACATCCAAAAATTGATGTCGGTAGAGGTGAGGACCTGTAGCTTTTCCTCGGCGGCATGTTCTTGTGGCTGAGGAGTGCTTGGAGGACTGCGACACGTCTTTGTGCTTCGGTTAAAAGGGCTATTTTCAATGTTAGCCATATTTGATGCCGCTCACTTGTGATTCATAGTCTTTTTTGCACACTTCACATAAAGTTACAACTGTACTAGGTCACGTATTTGATAAATGTAATTATTTAAACATGTAGATAAAAATATTGCAAGTTAGACACGTCTACTCCGTCTGAACTGCGAATATATTAATTATTAATTATGGATAGGTATGTCGTTAAGGAAAACACTTGAGAAAAAGTCCGCAAAGGACTCAGCAGCTTGTATTCCAGAATGAGTAGTGCCGTCGTACGTCACCTTGGGTTCAAACCCACCCTTAGAGCGCATGTTAGAAATGTGCTTCCAAAATTCACATGGATTAATGCCTATATTATTCTCAACCCGTCTAATATATGCAGTATATGCATTTTTTGTTTTTGTTTTTAAGTCAGCCCTGAATTCTGAGTATTTTTTGTAATCAGATTCGCGACGTGTTCCTTTCCACACAGAGTGTAATTTTGATTTATGTTGGATGGCACGTATAATATCGCTCGAGAACCAAGTTGGATATCGTCTCCCTGCGATTTGCAGCCGACGTTTTTTGGGGGCGCAAGAATTGAAAATATTATACATTATTATATAAAAGGATTTGACTGCTGTATGAACGTCCATTGACTGACATACCGTATCCCATGAATTTTCAGATAGTAACAAGATCAGTAATTCTATATCACATTTTGAGAAGTTCCAATCCTTCGCCCGATCAGTGTTACCCGGCTCAATAGAATCGGCACAATGTTTAGACACGACTTTTACCTCAATATCCAATGTAGCATGATACGCATCAGGAGGCACCAATCCATCAGTGTTAGATTACAGCGTTTCATGCAAATAAACGGTCTTCTGGATTAACACTACATCTAACATACTTCCATGCATATTCACCACATTATTTTTCTCAGATAAACCACAGTAAGACAAAAAATAGCAATAATAATTCTTAATATTTACAGAAGCACTATTCAGGTTAATGTCGCCTAAAATAATCACAGTTCCGTTTATATAATTAATAAAACTTTCAAGTTTGCAAAACCACTTCATATAGTCCTCAAAACTTGCCTTTGGTTTTATGTATACGACACACACATAAAATGTGCGACCATGCAAAGCTCGCCCAAATGTCTTAACCGAAGTCAGCTTCAAGTTCAGTGCGGCGATAAGCTACTATGGGCGCACGTGTCGGGAGCATAACCCCTCCTCATGGAGTGTTCCTATCGCGTCGAAGCACTCTCCAGTCTCCAAGTGATAGTTCCTCATCTTCTACTGAGTTGTCTCAGAATGTTTCGGTGACAGCTACTAGATTGTGGTCCAATAGTATTAAATTATTTCGCCAAGTAACTAGTTTTGTTTTGAGGCCTCTCACATTTTGGTATAAAATATTTAGTGATTTTTCTCTATTGAAAGTTCTTTGAGTCTCGAAATGTTTGGTTCGATTTAGATTTGTTAGGGTTGTTAGGTGTTCTGTTGGTCTTTGGGCGGTAATTGACCCATGGTTTAATTCTAACATTTATCGGCCACACATCTGTTGCATAACATTTCTCAAAGTATTCAATAGGAACTCCAATTTTATACGATTTATAATTTCCTTTAGGTATTATCTCTTCGACAGTATAAGTGCCATTAGAACATACGTGACTCAAATAATTTTGGACTTCTTCCACTGTGGATTCCATGTTCCAAAGGTGTAGAAATTTACGTGGTTCAACTGCTTTGAGAGTAGTAACTGTGGGTCCAGCTGCACCACACAAGGAAGCAGGGTGTCGCGGTTTCCTGCGCTTGACCTCAGTCCATTCCTGGACTTATTTAAAGGCCAGGTTGTCAGGGGTGGGTACAACGCCAGTAGACTGCTGTGATAGATATTTTGGTGTCATCTGTTTCTTGGTCTTTTTCTGTTTATCATTATTATTATTAAAATTAATGGCAGAGCTGTTGTGTGAGATTGGTGCTGAAACTTGCTGCGATTGCGTACTGAGCTGATGGGTATGTAGTAGCTGCGCTTGTAGTGGTTGCGCTTCGTTTGGTAGCACTTGGAGTGGTTGAGATTGATCCATAGTACACTCAGTGTTGGGATGTGGATTTGCATAAGATTTCAGTTTGCTACTTATAGACTCGGCATGGTTTGCATGATTTCCTAGTTCGCCTTCGTAAATTTTTGTGATAAGCGATATGGCGTTACTAAGCTGAGTCTTAAGAGACTGCATTTCTTGCCGTAACATTCGCATTTCCATGGATAGCTCTTGTATTTCGGATCCCTGCGATGTTTCTATTTTGTCGATTGAAACGACCTTGGAGCGATGAGTGACATTAGGATCGCGTTTCTTGGAAATTCCAACGGGTGTAAGACTATTGTCACCACCTCTCTTGAGAGTACAACAACACTCCGGACAGACCCACACCTCAATATCAGCAGCAGTTAGGTTAGAATTATTGCCACCAATGCACATAAGGTGATATAACTTTTTACAATTAGGTACTGTACATCGTAAAGAAATTTCATCATCAACGAAAATTCCATAACAAGCGGAGCAATTCATGTTGGTATAAGAGACAGTCGTCCAGCGTATAGTGTAATCCTAATTACCTAATTACCGATCTTGATGTGTATACATCAATATCGGTAATTAGGAGAGTGAAAAAATATAATAAAAAAGAAAAGAAACAAATTATGTAACATACGTTACGTTCATGTAACTACTAGTGTTAGTAGTCAAGATTCATGACACATAATATGTTGAACATCGTTCTTAAAGTGAACAATTTATCGTTGGATATATCCAATTTGGCACTGTGTTTAAGTAGTAAGTCATTATATAGACATTAATATCATAACGCCACAGGGAATTCTTAGAAAGAGCTTTAAGAATTGCTCGCTTTACATTTGTTTTGTTCTAGTCGTTTGTGATTGGGTCTTTATGTAAACTGAAAGCGAACCAATACTCAATCTTCTAAGAAAATTCCCATAGCTTTGATGTCCGTGTCAGTTTATTAAACACTAAGGTAATCCTTAATATGCCAAGGCTATAGCCGGATTAATTATGTCGTGAGAGAAAATCATGGCAATCTCATAATAGATCTCATTACAACAGCACATTATACCGCTATTCAAATATATATTGAAGGTAGCTTGCCAGCTTATTGGCACTTCAACTGTACTTTGATTTAAATTTAAGGAGAAAAGGAGAACATAATGGAACGGGTGAATATTTCGTTTGTATACAGAGAATAAGAACTACATGATAGGGCCACGGGAAACAATCACGAAGGAAAGTGTAGAAAACCAGGGTTGGTTCGAAGTCCGAAAAGAAAATTGAGATTGAAATTTATGCTAATTAGAAGGAAAACGGCTTAAATCTTGATATCTATAAAGTAATTTCTCTCAGCAATGTTTTTCTTTGTCTGACTAGGGAATATCAAAACTTCAGTGATGTTTAACTGAAGTTTTGATATTCCCTAGTCAGACCACAATAACCTTCTTATTGTGGTTTACTATGATGTTTTACTGGAGTTTAAATAAGTATTAAATAAAACCCACGTATGTGTTATCATCTTAAAAGCATTCCAAGAAGCAGTTTTATCTCAAAAATGATTTCATGACACACATACATATAAAGTCTTTGAGGTCGTCTGAGGATCTGACTATGGAGATGCCGAAGCATTCAACAAATTACGACGACAAATCTTTCACTGTCCAAGCTGTGCGCTTATGGAATGCTATATACCACTAGAGATATGAAGAGCAAATACTATGAATACATTCAAAGGTATGTTAAGAAACCATTATTTAAATCCTTAAGATTTTAGAGACATTAATTTACTTTACTAGTTATTATTACAGTATCTGTATTGTTTAGTATGTATAAAGATATTTATTGCATGTGCATACATTATGTATGTATCGTATATATATTTGGTAGGTAGGTATATTTATTTGGTTTTGTATGTATATATGTATTGTGTTTGAAATTGAATTATTCATTTAATATAATACTACACCATCACCATAAAATTGCTAACATCATTCCTGTCCATCGAAAGGTTGCCTGGAAGAGATCGCCTTTGGTAATAAGGCCGCCGTTTGTACATAAATCGTAGTTTTAAGTCACTTTAATAATGTACTGTATTTTGGTGTGCAATAAAGTATATATCTATCTACCTATCAGTCACCCCAGTTCACAACCGAGAACTTCGTTCTTAGAATCAAAATGCGAAGAAAGCCACCAGAAAATTCATGTGCATGACTTATTCCTTTAACTTGGTACGATTATTTGCAAAATGTATCTTTATATCCACGGATTCTGGAGCATAACATGCTTTGAGTGAAAGGTCTGTGGATGTGAAACTTGCGCTTCTTATAAATAATATCGGCTGTCTTATCACACAAAGTGACCAGATTGACGACCCCGTGCCGCGGCGGGAATGTAAATGACTGCCACGCCAAGTTGCGGGTTCTATCAAGTCAAACATTTGTGTTCGTGAACATGAATGTTTGTCTTGGTCTGGGAGTATAATATGTATGTATTTACAAGAAAAGACCTATAGATATATGTACGTTTATCCATTATCTAGTGTACCCATAGTAGGTACAAGCACTGCTTAGGTTGCGACTAGATGGTGTTGTGTGAATGTGAAAGAATATTATTATACGATTGCAAGTTTTATTCATACATAGGTACATACATAAACTCACGCCTGTTTCCCGGAGGAGTAGGCAGAGACTACGGAACGCCATTTGCAATGATCCTACACTTCTCTCTTGCTTCATTCATTCTCATCAAATTCCTCATGCATGCTCTTCTGTTTAGGGTACTTCTAACCTTTCCTGTTTTAAGGATGTCTCCAATCTGGTCAAAGAACGTCCGTCTAGGTCTTCTCCTTCGTCCTGTCCCATTCACACTTGCTGCTGCACTGCCTTATATATCAGCTTGGTCAGTCTTTCGTCATCCATCCTCTCCATGTGCCCTAACCACCTTAGCATACCTTTCTCGATGCTTGTCACTTCATCTTCTTTTACACCACAACACCACAACTTTTATTCAAGTGAATAATTATATTATTTTTGTGAAATTTTGAGGTCAGTGAACTGTAAGAGGGACATGTTGTGCTTGATATCAGATGTTTTAAAGTTTCATATGATTGAGTTTCATATGATTTTAAAGTTTCTAGCTGACTTCGGTGTCCACCCGAAAGCATCGTGCATATCTTTACGACCCCTGATTGAGTTTTCCATTTGGAACTATATAGCGCAAATACTACATCGAGTAATTTTCCATCCATATATTAACCTATGCAAACGTTGCTTTACATATTAAACAGCGAAGGCCTATACTTCGCCTAATTAATAAAAAATAATAGGCGCTCTTAATTCTATTTGAAAAGCTTTCCATTAACTCCTTTAAAACTTCCCTACTTCCAATTCCGCTTTTATTAGACAGGGAGTTTGTAAACGTCATTAAGCTAAACATAAACTATCTCCTTTGAAGCGACGAGTATTTCAGCCAAAGTATAAACTCCAACATATCTGAGGAATTTACAGGATGATACTTTTATAAACGATATCGTTTGAAAGCTATAGATAACACTTGAGAGATACAATCAAATTAGACGGGTTATTTGCTCGTATTTATGTTTGTATTTTTAAATTATTTGCCTAAACAGCAGTCTTGTTTATACTACGGGACGGAAAGCATGTTTATTCTTTTACTTTAAAAGTGAAACTAAAAAAATAACATGTTGCTGTTATTTTTTTAGTTTCACTTTTAATTGAACTGATTGATGATACTGAACTCATATAATAATAAAATTACCAAGAGGAACATAGAACGTAGAGGTGAAATTAAAATAAAACGTAGGTTAAAAAGTTCATATCTACACCAATTTCTTTTTTTTATTTTCCTTTCGAATTTTAGAATGAAGATGGTTTAAAGGAATTGAGCTCACAGTTCCTAAGGAAAACATTCCATCTTACATAGCCCTATTTATAAAAATATAATTAAAACCTACGCAGAAATATAGTTACAGAAACTTCCACGGGTACTTATATTATTAGTAACTCCTTACAATAATATAATTATTCTCTTATCTCGCCTTGAAGTCGCCATTAGAATATAATTAAAACAGAAAGAAAACATCTTTCAATTGATAGAGGCTCTTATAATTTTGTGATATATAAAACATTGTCGTTTGACTCCAGTGACCTGTCTATTACCTTGAGCGCATTATAAACTAACAAACGTTCATTACTAAAAGAACATACTATGTAAGTATATTGTAAGTTACCACAAAATATTACCGAACTAAATTTTAGTAACTGCAACTTACCGTATAGTTTTGAGAGCCGATATCCCTCTTATACAGCATTCGTTTTACTTTGGAGGCCGCCGTCAGCGCCTGGAAATCTTTCACCAGGAGATGAAGGGAGCACAGCACTCCAACCAGCAAAGCCAGCAGAATTATCAGCTTGGCAAACATAAATATTTACTGTCAGCAGTAACTCAGTTTAATGGTGCATCAACATCGAAGATAGTATCTACTGAACGCCGTTTAAAATCACAGTAACATTCAATAACATTTAGCAATAATGTGAGGAGATATCTCGACTGTTTTGTTTTAAATGTGCTGCAGTATTCTAAAATGTTGCTCAACAAAAAGTCACTGCACTGTGGGTGCACAAAAAAATACCTTCATGTAAGTATTTAATTTTCTAAGTCCAAATTGTAACATTTTTTGGTTGGTTGGGTAAGGTTTGTTTTACAACAAGAATAGAGTACAGAACTTTTTTCTAGTTGTAATACAAAAGAGTGCTAGTAACCTGGTTACTTAATTATGATACACTATCCAATTTCTTTGTGATACACCTATGCTAACCTTACCCTTCTCATAGTAAGAAGAGACCAGTGCCCAGCAGTAGGCCATTTAATATACGGGGCTTATGATGATGATACCTGAACATCAACCGCGATTTCGCCCATTATGTCAATCACCGGCCTTCAACTGACAACCACCATAACTTGGCTCAGTTGTGATACAAAAGGCAGAGAAACAAAAACACTGATTTATTTATAAAATAAAGTATGGATGTATGACAATGACTTGTGGTGTTCAAGGTGGTTCGAAATTAAAGGACACACTCGCTATCGAAACACATACACTTTAATGTTCTTTTAATCTGCTCTTACAATAGTTGCCTTAGTTTATATACATAACTAACACGTGCTTATATGCTAAATAACTTATCATATTTAATCTAATGATATGTGATGGACGTGACACACACCGCATCACCCATACCAAAAGAAAAAAAAAAATATAATTTACATTTCTTTTTTTCAAGTCTATTGTTATATAACCTAGTTCTATTCTTATGTACAACATCTATTTTATATTTACATTTAATTACGACATTAGGCGATTCGTCTTTTATGACCTGAAACGGACCTAAAAATAAGCAATCGAACTTAGTGCCCGTTTAATTTTTACTAAGACTAAATCACCTTCCTTATACGTAATTGGATTTATCTTTTTGTCATACTTATATTTTCAAACACATTTACTTCTCATTAAATTTGCTTTAGCGTCAGCGTGAGCCCTCTGCAATCTGTATTTAAATTCTAATGGGTAGTTATCAAAATTATATAAAGGCTCGACGCTATTATCTTTTAAATTATTCGGCAATCTACATAGCTTTCCAAAGACTAACTCGTACGGTGTATATTGAGTCACTACATTAACTGTTGTATTATAGGAAAAACACCAATACGGTATCCACGAATTCCATTCAGAAGAATTATTATTAGTTTGTATACGTAAATATGCGCCTCAAGTTTTATGGGCATTCTCTAAAGAACCTATGCTCTCATGATGATATGCCGTTGATAAAATTTTATTAATTCCTAATACGTTACATAATTCTATCATTACTTTAGAAATAAATTCTGAACCCCGATTTGTAGCAATTATCTTAGGTATCCCACATCTCAAAATAAAATTATCGACTGAAGTTTTGGCTACTTCATTAGCCGACTTAGTCTTTAACGGATATGTTTCTACAAATTTTGTGAGTTCACATTGAAGTGTCAGGATATACACATTTCCATAATTATCTTTGTCAAGAGGACCTACAATGTCTAAATAAATCTTTTCAAAAGATGATGATGCGTATTGTATTTCTATGATATTTCTGTTTTTGTCATTTTTCACATTTACGTACGTATTCCACAATATATTTTTAATGGACGGCCAATAATAATACTTTTTTATGTTGTTAACCATCCTACGTATCCCGGCATGACCACTACTCGGTAAAATATGAAAGTCGTTCATTATAACCCTTTTTTCGTCTTTATCTTCGACTCTTTGTACATCTTTCACTACGCATACTCTAAAATCTTGAGATAATATTTTAGCCTTGTGTTTTAATTATCGTGTCATATTTTTAATTAACTCCTCGTTAAAACAGTTTTTTTAATATAATAATTTCCTTAATATCTCTTTCGATACAAAAACTTACTATGTCTTCCAACAACTCGTCTCACGAAGATGCCGATAAAGAATCTTAGTTTAAATAAATATTCGAGTTTTCTGGCACATATAACAAATTGCGTGACTTTGAAAATATTTTATTCTTCTTGTTACGTAACAACTTATTCCATGAATCTAACCTTATTTGAACTAGTTCAATATCATGTCCGTGTTTTTTAAGAATTTCTACGATCCTAGGGTGAAACCGTAGACTCTTCCTTGTCAGTATCGAATTTTTCGACTCTAATAGACGTTTATTTTTTGTTCTCGTAAGTACACATAAAGTCTTTTCATGCATGATTTTTAAATCATCACTCGATAAAACTATTCTGGATAATGCATCTGCTAACACATTATCTTTTCCTTTTACGTATTCGACCTCGAAGTCGTATTCTTCCAAACATAGTCGGAATTTTGTTAACCTGCTTGACGTATCTGTCATGTTAAATAAATATAGTAACGGTCTATGATCGGTTTTTACGATGAATTTTCTTCCGTACAAATATGGTCTGAAATATTTTACTGACCAAACTATAGCCAATAATTCCTTTTCAATAATAGGATAATTTAACTCACTCTTATTCAAAGATCTACTGGCATTTGCCACGAGTTTCCCATTTCCATTACATAGCACACTACATATAGCAAATCCCGAACTGTCTGTCTGTAATATAAAACTGTTACTGTCTGAAAAGCTAGGATAATCTAATACTGGAGGGTTTATCAACATTTCTTTTAGTGATACAAATGCTTTCTCGCATTCATCTGTCCATTTAAATACTACATTTCTTCTACATTACTTATTCATAGGCAGAACTATACTAGCAAAATTAGGAATAAACTTTCTGTAATAGTTTGCAAAAGCTACAAAATGTTTTAACTTCATCGCCACTAGAAGGACGCAGATATTTTTTTATAACTGCAACTTTTTTTGGGTCTGGTAAAATACCATTTGTAATATGAGAGTGGACTGTATAAATAATAACTTGTAATGTACTTATAGATTATAAGGTACAAATAGTATGGTAGCGAGTGTCGTACGGAGAGGGCCGCCTCCCCGCGCCGCTGTCCTCCTCCACCGCCATTGCTCGGTGCTCGTGCGCCGACATACTGCCCGGGTTGAAGTATTTTGCAATACTTTAATGAAGATGTAAGGGGCAGATAGAGTTGAGGCCTCTTAGGATGCTGCCCGTCTTCGTCTGAACTTCGACCACTCGTGTGACCCCGACGCTGCCAAGGAAAACCTTGATGACCCGGCCAAGTAACCACATAAGAGGTGGCTGCGCCTTGTCTTGAATCAGCATCAACATGCCGGGGGCCAGAGCTCGTGTCGCAGCGCTCCATTTCGACCTTTGCTGCAGTGTAGAAACATACTCATTAGCAAAACGTTGCCAGAAGTGCTGTTTGATATGTTCTTCTCGCTGGTAGCGCTCCAAATGCGTGATGTTGACGTTCTGTGTGACCTATGGGTGCGGAATAGATGTGAGTGGTCGTCCAATCAGAAAATGGGCAGGTGTCAGAGCGGAATAATCTAAGGGATCAGAGGAAGCAACGGTAAGAGGACAAGAGTTAAGAATGGCCTCAATTTGGACCAAACAAGTCGCCATTCCCTCATACGTAAGGTGAGTACAGCCTAAGACTCTTTTGAGGTGACCCTTGGTAGACTTGACGGCTGCTTCGGCGATGCCATTGAAGTGGTGAGAATATGGTGGAGCAAAATGAAATTCTATACCCTCTTGTGCCATGTCTGAAGCAACGTCCGGATCAGAAAGGAAGCTATGTAACTCGTTACAAGCTCCAACAAAGTTTGTCCCATTATCGGACCAGATGCTGCGGGGTTTGCCTCGACGCGATACAAACCTTCTAAGAGCAGCCATGTACGCTTCCTTTGTCAATGCTGTGACAAGCTCCAGGTGAACAGCCTTTACTGCAAGGCACACAAAAATGCATAAATATGCTTTAATCAGTCTACAGCCTCGCCCTTTACGGTCAGCGATCAAAATTGGCCCAGCATAGTCCACACTGTAATTAAGAAAGGGATATTGAAGGTCATTGCGACACGGAGGTAATTGACCCATAACAGGTTGCACGTTTTGTGCCCTAAATCTGAAGCATTTTATACATACATACATACATATACTCACGCCTATAACCCCGAAGAGGTAGGCAGAGGTGTATTTCTACACCCACTTTTGGCCAGATATACTTTAGTCCCACGTAATAGGGGGCGAGCCTATTGCCGTACCGGGCACATTTCCCGACTCCGTGCTGCTACTGAGAATTTTATACAATTTCTAACAATTGCTTTAGATACATTTTTACCTCCTAATGGCCAGTATCGCTGACGTATATTAGTTAACAAAAGTTGAGGTCCAGCGTGAAAAAGCTTTAAATGTTCGCATTGAAATATTAATTTAGTTAAAGGATGCTTACAACAGATTAAAATTGGATATTTGATATTAAAATCATAGGGGGAATTGTCAAGCCTCCCACCAACGCGTAGAATGCCATTAGAGTCTATAAATGGAGATAAAGAAATTAGACGATTGTTACGTGGTAGGGACTTGCCTGAGTATAAAATATTATACTCTTCGGGTAATATTTGACGTTGAGCGTTATGTATAAGACGAATAAAGGATGTTTGTAGTTCTTGTGTCGAAAGAAAGCTTGAGCGTTTATGCTTTGAATTTTTAAAATTATGTATGGCTCTAAGAACATAAGCAACTACTCTTTGTAAATGGTTAAAACTAGAATATTTAAGTATTAAATTACTAATTATGGAACTAGCTGGCATTTGATTAGTGATAAGCTGATTATCAACGCTACTTACTACATGACTAACTACGTTTGGTAGATCTTGTTTGGCATAACTATTGTGCTTTAGAGGCCAATCACTTTCGGATTTTAATAAAAATGATGGACCAGACCACCACAAGGAACTCCCATCAGCCCTCAGCCCTCGGGAAACAAGATCCGCCGGGTTGTCCTTCGACGGAACATAGCCCCAGGTACAACCAACAGTACCCTCTTGAATTTCGTTGACTCTATTACGCACAAATGGTTTAAGTTGGTTGGGCGACGTACGCAACCAGGATAGCACAATAGTGGAATCGGACCACGCATAAATCTTATCGATTTGTAACGTAATAGAATCACAAATCATCTCAACTGCGTTAATTCTGCATTCATGCTTTTTCTGCTGTACCCAACTCTCACTTCCATAAATCAGGGTGGCACCAGCACATGTGTATTATAAATAATATAATTTACTAATACTATTAATAGTTCGAAGGCAAACCTACCATCTTATAACTAAATTAATCTTAAACAATTTACCAACCAGCAGTGCGCATACACATACAGTAATCCTTCACTTGCCACAGATTACAAAGCCCATGGGTTAAGATGAGGCGGTCTTATTTGTAACGGGAAACCACGAAGCCAGCACAGAATTATATTATAGCAATCTCTTGGGATTTTCATTCTATACATCACGGACTTTCTGGTCACTACAGAATACAAGATATCAAAGAGATCAAAGGCTGTTAAAACTTTGATCTGTAGTAGTGTTGCTTACACACGCATCGAATTGATTATTATTATTATTTTAATATTCTACCACATACATACATCACCATCATAATTATAAAATGTTTTTTGTAGAGAACATCTTCAGAACGCTTTTTTTCGTTTCGAAGCAATTGTGCAATTGTCACACAATACATTGGGACTTGATTTCGTGTCGAGAGACTTTCAAACATTTAATCAAAAACCAACCAGACTCGGTATAATAGGTTTTGGATCACGCAAAAGTTGTCCTGTGTATCAAACTCATTATAACCGCCGCAGTGTAAAGCGGTAAGGCGATTACTTGAACCATTACTTTATCCCTGGAATTATATTCTAAAGTTACTAAGTACTACATAATATAATCAGTTGCAATACTGTACTGTCCGCTTACTGTATTCTAACCGGATTTGACTGAATAGTTAGCTTTGCCACAGAGCGACTGCCTGTCTGTCTGCCGCACCCCAAAGGGATAGATATATTACTATTAGTACAACTAGTACTACCACTATCAGTACTACATGATATAATATCACTTTAAAATATTCGTACTATAAATATTTATCCTCAATAGTTACTAATTTATGGTAAAAATATCTGTTTTCCAGAAAAGGAGGTCATACCTTAAGAGGTAATTATCGCTAGTTTACTAAAATTATAATATCGAAAATGGATTATCGTTTTATCGTCAATAGGTTGTAAAATCAAAACTAATATAAAACTGGTTCAATTTTGTTTATTCAGGCCTATATTCATATAAGCTTTAACAAACAAAAGTGGCTTTTAAAATATTTTACTGTTATGAAGGTTCTTTTCGGGAACTATTTTATTATTGGTTATGTACTTAGCGCCAGTAAATGTCCGCTTTGATGTCAAATTTACACAATCCGTATTCCGGTCAACGAAGGTTTGTTACAAGGACATTTTGTGGGGGTAAATTTACATAAAGTTTACTTGACTATATTTTAGTAACCATTGTTTTGTCGTTTGTCTAATCTTAAAGTTCGACTTGTATTTCTTCTTTATAGGTATTGGTTATTAGGTATTTCTTAAAGAGTATTTATTCTACCTGTGCATTAATTTTCGATAAGTTATTGTAAATTATTAATCTTCAAAGGAGCAAGTATGTAGTTACGTAATATTTTTAAATTGCTCTAGACGCGCATTATGGTGATGTTGCCAAACTGTCTGTGATTCGTAAGATATTACTGGATATTGACTGTAACAACTTCACGCGAAGACAATTTTTTACTGTAACAGTCACATCCATATTAACTGCATGTACGGCGCAGTGGTTTAGACGTCTCGTCACTTGTCTTGATATTACGACGAGTATCGCAGGTTTGATTTGACACAATACATCGTGTGATCTACAAATTGTTGCTTCGAGTTTGGATATACATTGTATCCGCAAAACACAAATAATTTCTAGTGCGAGAGATATCTTCGAAAAAAACACTTGCTTAGAAGAGCAAGTGTTTTGATATCAAACATCGGTCATCGTGCCTTGTTCACATTTATACGATTAACCGATACAAGTTGGATATAATATCAATCACCGACTCCAAAAATTGTTGCTCCAAAACCAATTATTTTTTGTTTTTTAGTTCCTTAGTGTTTTTGAAGTCGGTTTCTTTTTATTTGTTGCTTTTTAGTGGTATACTAATATAAAAATAGTAATGGGTGGTAATTAGTTACATAGGATAGTGTAGGTGGTAGATGATGGGGAGGCCTTCTTTACGTGCCTCAATTCTGAAATATAGAACTGTACCTTTCTGGCAATTTGAAGTATTATTTTTGTTGTCAACTAACTAGCCTAAACACGTTCGTTTCAGTTCCATCATCAGATCCCGGAAATCATCCAATACCAAAGTGTTTGCCAAGACAAAACAAACGAGCCTAAACACGATGAGATTGCGTAATTATATTACAAAGAGCCCATGGCCACCTTCCTGCTCTATCATCAGAGTTTGGTAAACGTTCAGCACTAAAGTCCATGTAAAGACAAATCCAACGAGCCTAAACTCAATGGGATTGCGTCTTTGTATTACAAAGTTCCTATGGCCACCTTCCTGCTCCATCACCAGACCCTGGTAAACATTCAGTACCAAAGTCCATGTAAAGACCAATCAAACGACCCTAAACTCGATGAGATTGGGTTACCTTCCAGCTCTATCATCAGACCATGGAAATCATCCAGCATCAAAGTCTATGTAAAGACGACTCAAACGAGCCCAAACTCGATGGGATTGCGTAATTGCATAACAAATATCCCATGGCTACCTTCCTGCTCCAGCATCAGAGTTTGGTAAACATTCAGCACTAAAGTCCATGTAAAGACGAATGAAACGAGCCCAAACTCAATGGGATTTCGTCATTGTATTACAAAGATCCCATGGCCACCTTTCTGCTCCATCATCAGTCCCTGCAAAACATCCAGTATCAAAGTCCATGTAAAGACGAATCAAACGTCCCTAAACTCGATGAGATTGGGTTATTGTATCACAAAAATCTCATGGTAACCTTCCAACTCTATCATCAGACCATGGAAATCATCCAGCATCAAAGTCTATGTAAAGACGACTCAAACGAGCCCAAACTGGACGGCATTGGGTTGTTATCGTCAAATCGCTTCAAGTGTGCTTGTAAAATTTGAAGAGTTCCTTCGATTTTTTCAGGACTCCATGATCATATCCTTGATGATCATGGGACCTACTAGGAGGTATACTTTTTCAATCAAAATAAGAATTTTCGAAATCGGTCCAGGCGTCTTAGAGAAATCGGGGAACATACATAAAAAAAAGATCTCCTCCTTTTTTTGAAGTCGGTTAAAAATACTTTGGCTACGATATATAGAACCTGTTGAACGATATATAGCCATGTTGCATTTGGTAGTGAATATCCAGAGATATTCACTACCAAATGCAACATGACATACCTTTAATCTTGGAGCAATAAAAAAGGCATAAAGGACAGGGCTAAAGGCAAATTAATATTGCCCATGTTGCGTTGTTTTCGGCAATAGTGCGCTGGTTCTGTCAGTAAACCGGTAAAATGGTACAATTAAAATTTTAAGAATAAGGTTATATTTTCAAAATGGCGAAGATATTTTAGGGTAACTGGTAATACATTGAATTAAACTATTCTATTTAATTCTTAGATATACACCAATAAACTGTCTTAAAAATATATGCCATTATGATTGCTAGTATGAAATTACCATTATGACAACTTCGTTTCAAAACTACCTATAGTCGTATGGTTTTAAAACGAAGTTGTCATTAACGTACCTTTGTAAAACAGTTTTGTTAAGATACAAAAACTGGTAGTGACTTTTAAGTGAAACTTTTCAATATTCATGAAAACGTTGCAAAGAAAGACTATTAATGTATTCCGTTTTATGCGGCCGCAGTCCGCCGCTGTGGGTACGGAGCAACATGGTGTTTTCTTCATTCAAGGTAACTGCTATATTCGAAATATAATAAAATTTGCTGTAATATTTAAAAGTGATGAATATTGAGATTCATGAAAGTAGAATAAATGCTGTAGAAATGAGAGCACTGAGAAGTATGTGTGGTGTTTCTTTGACTGACAGAGTTAAGAATTGTGTGATAAGAGAGTGTTGTGGGGTAAAAGAAGATGTAGTGACAAGCATCGAGAAAGGTATGCTAAGATGGTTTGGGCATGTGGAGAGGATGGATGACGAAAGACTGACCAAACAGATATATAAGGCAAGTGTGGAAGGGACAGGACGAAGGGGAAGACCTAGGCGGATGTTCTTTGAACAGATTGGAGACATCCTGAAAAAAGGACAGGTCAGAAGTACCCTTAACAGAAGAGCATGCATGAGAAACTTGATGGGAGTGAATGAAGCAAGAGAGGTATGTCAGGATCGTTGCAAATGGCGTTCCGTAGTCTTTGCCAACCCCTTCGGGAAACAGGCGTGAGTCTATGTATGTATGTATGTAATAAAATTTGTGAATATCATTTGCATGATGCAAATGGTTATGTCAATTGAAACCAGAACTTATCTTAAAGGCTGCTACACACAGTGCCGGCGGCATGCGGAGCCACCGGCCTGGCCGCACGAAAGAGCCGCCGCCGCCTGGCCGCCGGCATGGCTGCCCGGGTAGGCCGGTGGGCCGCGTGGGTTGCGACTTACGTATGGTCGATCCGAGTGCTTTGTATCGATATTTTGGATCGCAATGGATCGTAACACAACGTATCGACCTAAGTATCGATCTGCTCCAATTGATACGAACCAGTGGATCGATCCGCTATCGTATCAAGTACAAGTAAAAAAACCTTTTCAGCTTCAAGTTTAATGAACAAAATTGAAACATAACGTACAAAAGAAACTTGCATTAAATTCTGCCATAAAATAAATCAATTGTGGTGCGGAAAATAAGAGATGACCATGCTCCAGATCAAATCAATTCCAAGTTACATTTAACAGAATCAACCACCAAAGAATAGCATTTACAGTAATTTTGTTCGATTTGCAATTAATGTAGGAGAGATTCTTTATATTTCAACTGTATGGTTGGCCTAGTGGCTTAAGCGACCGCCTGACGTTGCGCCGAGTGTTATGAATTCGATCCCCACACGAAACAGAAATTGGTGTAAATTTTGTGTCTGTTAATTGTATGTTTGAAAAGTTCTTTGTATGTTTCTTTGTTCTTCTTCTTTTGATTTTTTTACATAATAAAATCAAAGCTACAGCTGCTATGGCAATGTTGACGTTATTCATTTTAATCCATAACCAATCACAAAGTGTCACTTCACTAGCGTTCTACACGACTGTAACAACTGGAATGACGCGCGGCTTTCTGCGGCCGATGCCGGCGGCACAGACGCCCGCCAAAAGCAGGCGGCACGAGCCGCGCGACATAAGCCGGCGGCTCATGCCGCCGGCACTGTGTGTAGCAACCTTAAGCTTACCTACGTAAGATTGAATATACGTGCACTAAACCACTTTTTTGTAAAACTATTGCCACTAAAATTCCTTATAACAAATGCCAATAAAAATATATAACTATCTTCGTAAGAAAGTCCTTTTAAAAATTCTCTATCAATATCTAAACCTGGTTTAATATGCAAACTATGTTTTGTAATAAAGTCCAATGAGTGGGCGGCCTTAATCCACACGTTATTGTGATAACACTGACCTGATGCGTCCTTTGTTTAAGGCTGTGAACACTTCCATTCGCTCTAGAAGGATAACAAAGGCTATGCTATTAGTATGTAAGCTCAGTTCTGAAGTGTAATAATAATATAATATTCTACCACATTCACACAACACCATCTAGTCCCAAACTAAGCAGAAGCTTGTACTATGGGTACTAGGATAATGGATAAACATACATAATTATATACTTTTTTTTTGTAAAGTGTGCACCTGTTTGACTTTTCTGATCTAGAAATTATTACCAAACGCTTAATCAATAGTTAGGAGAAAAAGTGTATGAGAGCTTTATGTTGAAATTACTAGTTTCACTTGTAAAGGTGGATACAGACTTTGCGAGGCATGCGCTACGAACGGCGCACAACGAATGTCTCTGTTTGAGGCGTGCGTGTTGAAAAATTATACCAACATATATGCTCGGGTCGAGCCATGGCGTACGAAGCAAACGCCTCGTTTGTCTGCCTTCATGTTTGCTGCGAGGCATGTGCTACGCACAGACGCGCGCGTGCGAGCCGCGCGTGTGCGCCGGTTCATTGCGAGCAGTGCGTTGCGTTTGGACGGTCGTGTCCGCATCGCTGTGATGTTTGCACGCATTATGAACGAAAAATTTGAATTATACGAAAATAACCGATTATCCAAAACATCATTATTATTATAATAAAAACAAAAGAGAAGACATATGGCATTTAATTGCGAATGAAGTAATGTAACCGTCGCTGAACTGAAAAAAAAATATCTTCTAGGATCTTATAGAAGGAAAAATCTCGAGAAAATAAAATATATTATAAAAGCAGCAGCGGATACGCGCACGCGATGCAAAGGTGCCATCTTGACTGCTGCTGTGTGGGTTGGATCGGCCCGAGCATGCGCTGCGCGCTGTTTGGCCCGAACAAACGCAGTTTCATTTTCGCAGTCGAGGCGTACGTGGATATTGTACGCGGCGCACACCTCGAACGTGCATGCGCGGCACCGTCCACAACTAATGTAATGCTCGCACTGAGGCACTTTGATCTTGTAGCATTTGCCGACATTCGTTGGCTCGCCCTCGCACGTGCGTAGCACATGCCTCGCCACGAATATAAAGGTACACACCTTGCGAGGCATGCGCTGTGCGCCGTGCGCAGCGCATGCCTCGTAAAGTCTGTATACGGCTTAATAGAGTTTCCGAAAAGTTCGTCGTCTTTCGTCGACAAATATACATAGCTAGAGTGACTTCAAAATTCGGTTGCGCAGTTGAATAATAAATTTTACTATTTACTTTAGCGATGCCAGTGACCTGAGGTTAACTATGAATCATGCTTAGTATTGAACATACTCTGTATATGACTACGACCAGGCCAGCACAATCTGTCTAAAACGTAAGGCCTTATAAGGTAGTTTAATAGCAGGCATCTTTTAACCCCGTATCGTTGGTGTGTGCGCAAGTTAATATAATTACAATAAGGCCCTTTTTCACCACCTCTAAATAGGCATTTATCTACCAGATAAATTACAATATAGAACAACGGTTCTGTTTTCCAAATACTTCCGCTACTGACAGACAAGGCACATCCAAAACTATTGGGTGCAAGGAGTTGAAATATGGCATGTAAGTTCCCTAAAACCCGTAGAGGTGCAGGCATTTTTCGAAATACTTACAGGATCGGGCAGAAACGGTAAAGTTAAATGAAATGAGTGGGCTTAGTTATGGGCATCCTCTAGTATTAAATACATATATGCATATTGAAATTAAACTACAGTTTACGGATTTTATCGCGTTATATTGGTTTCACTGGTTATTTGTTATTACATTTAAACCGAAAGATCTAGAAACTACATTTTTATTACTAGCCGACGTTTCGAATTCTTTACAGGATTCGTGTTCACGGCAGACTGAGGTGATATTTGTCTTTGTCTTGAATTTATAAGTTATCTCAAAGTACCTGAACATTTTTCAACTATTGGTGTTACTATCTACGCAGAATGTGCTCACTGTGTCTTGATGTCTTCTGGTGACTTTGTCCTTCTTGGGTTTCATTAGCCTGATAACAGGGTCCCAAGCTGGAGGAACATTCCAACCATCTTCCCTATTGAAATTAGGATGTTTTTTAATTTCAATAGCTTCACGTATCATTCTTGGAATAAAGCGGTGTTCTTTTGCGAGTATCTGTGGTTTATCAAATCGCAGGTAATGGTTGGTTCCTTGTTCTACATGTTCACACACAGCAGACTTCGTCGAGCGTTTGTGTTTAATGTCAGCTATATGTTCCTTTAGTCGAATGCCTATGCTTCTCTTGGTTTGTCCAATGTATGAGAGCCCACACTCACAGTCTATCTTGTAAACCCTGGCCTCTTGTAAGGGTAACTGACTCTTGACAGATGGTAATAATTGGCTTATCTTCGTTGGCGACTTGTAGAATGTTTTGATTGAAGCTCGCTTCAAGATGTAGCCAATCTTGTCGGTCACGCCCTTGATGTATGGGAGGACAGCAGGTTGTCTCTCTACTGTGGCTGGCTTGTTCTTCGGGGATCTGTGACGTTGGCGCGGCGGTCGGAGCTTGTTGTCTTGCAGAACTTGCTTGACATGTTGAAGCTCGGCGTCCAGGTGTTTCTTGTCACAGATCCCCCGGGCTCTCTGAAACAAAGACATTCCCACGGTAGCTAACTGTTTAGGATGGTGGTGAGATTCACCGTTTAAGTACCTATTTGTATGTGTCTTCTTCCTATACACAGTGTGGCTCAAAGAATTGTTTTTGTTCCTGATAACAAGTACATCTAGGAAAGCTAAAGAATTGTTTGCCTCTAATTCCATTGTAAATTTGATGTGGTTATGAATAGAATTAAGATGGTCTAGGAATACATTAACACTATCTGTTGGTAAAATTGTAAAAGTGTCATCTACATACCGCTTGTAGAACCTCGGTGTGATGGTGGCAGTCTGCAGGGCTCGCGCCTCGAAGTCCTCCATGAAGATGTCAGCAACAACAGGCGATACTGGAGAGCCCATTGCCACACCATCTACTTGTATGTAGTATTTCTCATCCCATAACAGATAGCCAGTTGTTAAGCAGTGTTTCAATATTTCTGCATATTCCTCAGGCATGTTGTTCTCTATTAGCTTCTTTCTAGTTATTTCAATACAGTCATGTGCTGGTAAGCATGTAAATAATGACTGTACATCAAAACTAACCATAGTTTCCTTGTCAGAGAGATGTAGGTGTTTTATTTCACTGACAAAATGGTAGGAATCCTTTACATACGCTCTCGTCTTGCCTCTGAGTGGCGAGAGAATCTTCGCAATGTGTTGAGCCAATCTGTAGGTTGGTGCCCCTATTTGACTGACTATAGGGCGCAGTGGAGCATTTTCTTTGTGTATTTTCGGTAGACCATACAATTGAGGAGGTTTTGCACACGATGGTATTAAGTATTTCACGTCCAGATTCAGTTGTTCGGAGTATTTCTTAACAATGTCACTCGTTTGCTTGAGTATTTTGTTGGTCGGGTCTGTCTTAACCAATTTATATGTACTTTCATCCGACAAAAGATTTTCCATTTTTCCATCGGACGTGTCCATCACTACCGTTGCATTTCCTTTATCTGCTCGAAGTACTGTTAGTTCAGGTCTAGCTTGTAGGTTCTTCAGTGCGAGATACTCTGCTTTTGGTAGATTCACCAGAAGACATCAACCAAGTCACCAGAAGACATCAAGACACAGTGAGCACATTCTGCGTAGATAGTAACACCAATAGTTGAAAAATGTTCAGGTACTTTGAGATAACTTATAAATTCAAGACAAAGACAAATATCACCTCAGTCTGCCGTGAACACGAATCCTGTAAAGAATTCGAAACGTGTCGGCTAGTAATAAAAATGTAGTTTCTAGATCTTTCGGTTTAAATGTAATAACAAATAACCAGTGAAACCAATATAACGCGATAAAATCCGTAAACTGTAGTTTAATTTCAATGTGTAACATTCGCGTAAACCCAAGAAAATAACATATATGCATATTAAATTATTAATAACTATATTACTCGCCTTAATGGAGTAGGTCTCTTAGAAAGCAGAGAAGTCAATTTGGCAAGCTAAATTTCTAGTAAATGTTTAATCAAAATTCGTCTGAGTGACTGTTTTCTAAAAAAATACCTAGCACCAGAGATACGTTTCTGCCATAAAAACATTTCAGGCGTTGTTCTTGGAGTTCCTCAACAAAAACATTTGACAATAGTGGCAAAGAGCGGCGTACCTCTTATGGTGCTTGATGCATTTAAGCATTCACCTGTAATGAGCATTCATGCGAATGATACATAACAGTAAAACAAACGTGTGTGTTTTAGCGAGCATTCTAGCGAATTGACAGTGAATTTGCATTGAAGTTCTTGCTGATTAGAGCGTTCGCTAGAAAGATCGTGAAAATAATCGTAGCAATGTTCGGTTCAGTTCGACAAAACAAATTTCAAAATAGTTAACTTGAATATTTTAACATAAATACCTAAGAATTAAATCAACCATTAAATTTTAACTTACTATATTGAATTTATCACCTAAAATACAGAATTTATGGTTACAGTGCAAGTTTATATTAAATTCAAACGGAAGCTATTGTACCTTAAGTGCTGCGATGCATGTTAATATCACTTAGACGGTGGAATATTAAAGGCCTTTGAGACGCCCATGCATTTAGACACAGGCATACAAAATGTATGCATGGTAGTATCATAAACAGACTGTATATTATTATGCTATTAATTTTATTACTATAAAATTAAAGTAGAGAAAATTTTCGTCTATGGAGAATAAGTAAAAACTTTGTGAAGAGATGAAAAACTCATCACGCAATCCTGTACCGATCTGTCTGGCCACCTTAGCCCAAATCATGACTCACAGTTCTACTATGAAGCAAATTAGGAGAGGCTTAAGTCTGCAGGCTGTAGTGTTAACTGAAGAGCAGCGAGAAGAGGGCGTCTGATTGTGTGATGTGCACAATCAAAACGTTAGAATGAATTGGCTGACACGTAATGTCAAGGTGCGAAAAAGAAAGAGAGTGACAGATTTGTATGGGGAAAACGGTGTCCGTGAGAAGACTTATAATGTATTTTTATATTAACATCTGCTTTGTTATTAAATGCCCGACTGCCGAATGCCTAAACTCCGACTTGAGAGCACAATCACCAATGGTTTTATTGGCCACGATACCCAATCTTCATTTTTGGGAACTTCCAAACAACTTAACATTCTTAACACAGTGGTGTACACAGATATTATACATTTACCAGGTTTGCTAAATTACAGACTCAAATGACTAATTTAAATACTTGTAAAGGTACTTGTGATGCAAAATAATATACCTAATTCTCTATTTCAGGTGCCGTCTCGAGTTTTAGTACTTCATTTGAGTGAAGCCGCAATATTTCGTTGGAATTAATTATAAATATAATGTAAAACTACAGCTAAGCATTTTATAGCAAGAAGACCGTATTCATAATTAACCAATTAATTACATTTATTATAACCTAGTACAACTCACACACGGTCATCAGAAGGCAAATTTGCGTGATCATATTTGTTCGAAATGCAGTTTCGATCTAGTCTGAGGTGACATAAATGATATTGTAGTAAATTAACTGCTACTTGAATGATCCCATTAGATCGTAAATTGAACAAAGGCAACTATTTGTCATCATCCATCTACATATACGTGTCAAATTAGACTATAATGACATTTTGCCGTGTGGTTGACGGCATAGAATACAAGTGTCACCACCCCCTATCTTCCCGTGGGTGTCGTAAGAGGCGACTAAGAGATAACACGATGCAAATACCATCTTTGCCTAGAGACGGAAAACTCGACATCAAACCCTAAACAACTGCCTCGTTGGTCTCGCGGCATAGATGTGTGCGTGGGATCGGGAGGTCCCGGGTTCGATTCCTGGGTCGGGCATTGTTATTGGGTTTTTCTGTCACGAAATTCTCAGTAGCAGCACGGAGTCTGGAAATGTGCCCGGTACGGCAATAGGCTCGCCTCTTATTACGTGGGACTAAAGTATATCTGGTGAAAAGTGGGTGTAGAAATACACCTCTGCCTACCCCTTCGGGGATAAAAGGCGTGACGATATGTATGTATGTATGTAGCAAAGAGCTCAGATATTTACATAGAGGCGCATTTCCTATGGGCGCTCTAAAGACAAACTTTCAGTGACCCAAATTAACGCTTGGTGGCGTGGAGTCGCGCTTTGACAGCTGTCTCTACGAGAGCAAGAGAGATGAACGTCCCTCCTGTGTATCTTAACTACGAGAGCAAGAGAGACGGAGAACGACGCCAGCGCCGCCAACGGCGCCAACTACGAACTAAACTGGAGACAGTCTCCACTTGGAAACGGCACATGAAATCCTTAAGAAATGCGCTCCTATTTAAATATATATTCATTGCATTTAGTATCGCAGAATACCTGCCAATTGTGTGCCAATTAAAATCGCATTTAGTTCAAAATTCTAGAAAATTCTTTTTGATCTCAATCTAAGCAGAGCTTAAGCTATGACTACTAGATAACTAAATGTAAAGACATATATATTTTAAAATTTGGGGTCCATCCCCTTTTCCTTCTTCCTCACCACGCTCCTCTTTCTCTTCTTTTTCTCAGTATCACAGGGGGCGGCACACTTATGATTCTGCTGGTGTTGTTTGTGCCCACGGGCGCCTTGTTTGATGCCAGTTATATAAAAAAAACATCAAATAAATCATACCTATTATTATAATAATAATATAATTATACTAAATAGCTGATCCAGAAAACATTGTTTGACGTTGATGTACTCGTTTTATTAGTTATTGTTAGTATCAAAACAAAAATATAAACTAAGCAGAACGTGTACTATGGGTACTAGGCAATGGATGCACGAAAGTATATACACAGTATACACTTTCGTGCTCATCAGTAAAAAAAATGTACTGAGTGTTAAACGAACCCACGACCTATTTTATTGTTACAGTGTATAACGTTATCAATTATGAATATATATATATCAACGGGATTGAACGCGAACATGCATTAGGTATTTACATATCTTGTTTTGCATGACGTTTTGAGACGGTTGCACGTCCCGTGGTCGCAAGCTGACTGGTGTAGCGGTGTCGGTGTGAGAAGAATCTATTTCTACCCGCGGTTTAAACACACTAGCCGTATCTGTATTTTGAACATTCGCCGACTGCGCATTAAAGTGGGGTGTTGTTAGCCGAATCACTGGATTCCACCCCGATGACAATTTGAAGCCCTCTTCCCGATTGAAATTTTTACGTTTTCTGATTTCGATCGCTTCACGCACAACTCTTGGGTAAAAGTGGCGTTCCGTGGACTTGGGGACGATGAAATTCAATCCAGTGATTGGTGCCCGATTGAAGTAAATGTTCCGCAATCGCCGATTTGTTCGTTTGACGGTTCTTGACAGCTGCGATGTGCTCCTTTATACGTTCAGCGATAGTTCGCTTTGTTTGCCCTATGTAAGAGCTTCCGCAGCTGCAGTTGACTTTATAGACACCTGGGGTTTGTAGTGGTAGAACATCCTTTGGTGTGCCCACCATGTTGTATACTTTGGCCCCTGGTGTAAATACGGTCGGAATGGAGTAGTTTTTTAACTTGGCTCCTGTTTTATCCGTAACATCTCTAATGTAGGGCATGTAGGTCGGTTGTCAATTTACCGCCGTATGTTTTTCTCGCTTCATAGGCCGCGTCATTCGTCGTTGTGCCTGGTATCCGTTCTTCCTAAGTACCTCCTGAACATGGTCTAGCTCTAGCTTCAAATGCTCAGGGTCACAGAGATCATGTGCTCTGTTTTTTTGTGACGTCACAACGGATTGCAGGTGTCGAGGGTGGTGGTGCGACGTGGCGTGCAGGTATCTATCTGTGTGTGTAGGCTTCCGGTATACGCAGTGTGTTAAGGACCCATCTGGTCTCACAGTCAGTTTCCATTTCGTAGGTGAACCTCATTTTTGGATAGAGATATAGAAAGTGTAACAGTCGCAGCACCTTACAAAATGTTAATTATGTGTATTATGCAAAACCTGGCGAAGAAAAAGAGTGACCGTGAGTTTTATTGCCCGTTCTTTCTCATGGTTCTACGCCCTTGCTTTGTGGACGTGGCAGTAAATGTAAATGTAGAATCAAAGTTATTATTTTATAAATTTAGTATTTTGACGTTCATAAGCGTCACATTGTGACCCAAATGAATAAAGGATTTTGAATTTGAATTTGGATGAATGGAGTTAAGGTGTTGCACATATTGATCTACTTCCTGCTTACCACCTTTTACGATACTAAAGATGTCGTCCACGTGTCTTTTCTAAAGCCTGATGGTCTTAGGTCCGATGCTAAGCGCATTTCTTCAAAATGTTCAAAAAATTCGTTTCCCAGGTATTATTTTTGGTTAGTATGACTTGGCATGATGTCCACAACGAGTAGACTTCGGCTTGGTGATGGGTCACGTGACAACCTGTATATTCTTAAACATGCAACGCGAGTGTTTAAAAGTTTATATAATCAATTATGCTCGTAGGTTCCTACATATTATAGCTACGCAAACAAACGAATTTTTTGTCCTGACCTTTTCATTGACGAATATACTTGAATGTCTAGACAAATGTAGGCTTAACATAAAAACCGCTCATTACCTTACGAATAAAAGTAACAGCTTAATATAATTTGTTCTTGTACGGGTAATGAATTCTTAATATTTTACTGAAAATTTTAGTTATAACTCGATGTGCCTCTGACTTTAGTAGATGATTAGATTCTAAGACATCTTTTGAATGGACAGGTTTCTTTATTTGAATTGATTTGTACTATTTTTTTTCATGACTCTCATTAATACTCTAATAAATAATTCACTCGAAACTTCTAAAATGAAAGCATGAAAGTAGCTTAAGTTACTTTCTTACAGTGAAAGGTAGCCCAGCCTTAATCTGTCAAGATATTTCGCAGACTAGCCGAAACAAATAGACAGAGAGACAAATAAAATAAAAATTCCAAATAGGTACAGATAAATATGTGTACTAATTAATCATGAATGTTTTAAAATATTTACACCAGATAAAATTATAGTATAATAAGATCGAATATCTGACAATGATACTAAACTTGTGACTTCACACTTTAAATATATTTTGAAGAAAAATTACAACCGTGCTTGCCTTGGTTTCAGATGGATAAAATTTAAAAGCCAGACACTTTAAATTAAAGCTGCACAAAAACAACTTTGGTGCTATTTTTTTTTTATTAAAAGTGTAAAATGCAAATTAAGATTTTTAAACTATCATAAAATCATAAGGGAAAACAGTATCTTAATATATATATTTCTTGTGTGCGTGTGTATGTAATTGAACTCCTCCTAAACGACTGGACCGATCTTGATTAAACTTTTGAGAATGGTTTAGATTCACAATTTAGTCCACTGGAAAATGTTTATTGTACTTAATTTTTAATTTGTAAGTAGTTTTGGATGTTGGAATGTTTCACATTAGAACCGACGGACTGCGCTGCTATCGCAGTGTCAAATCTTATAATAATTATTTCGTCAAGGAGTACATCGAAACCTTACCTGAATAATAAAACATTAAAAAATTAAGATTTCGAGTCGACAACATATATCCGCAAAATTCGGATTGTCGAGTATTTTGTTAAATTCTAATGGTTCTGACAGACAAATCACAGTCGCCATATTGGCCGATCTAGCGAAACGCCTCAGATACCGGATAACACAGTCTTTACTAAGTGGTTTGTATGTGTAAATACTTTTTGCAGTTATATTTCTTAAACAGTTAAAATGACAACTATGGAAGTATCCGCCCAATAAAGGAGATTTGTATCAAATATAAAAAATACAAAAAAATATCTTTACTAATATAATGAAGCGGAAGAGTTTGTTTGTTTGTTTTTTGTTTGTTTGTTTTTTTGTTTGTTTGTTTGTTTGAACGCGCTAATCTCAGAAACTACCAGGCGAATCTGAAAAATTCTTTTTGTATACGATAGCCCAGTTATTCCGGAAGGCTATAGGCTATATAACATAACGCTTTGATCCTTTGGGGCCGGGCAAAAGGCTAAAAAGGCTAAAAGATAATGTTGGCTAATCTCAGGAACTAGCAGTCGGATTTTAAAAATTGTTATTGCCTATGATAGCCCAATTATTCCGAAAGGCTATAGGCATAGGATATATAAAATTATTCCACAACTTTTATCGGCCAGACAAAAATAATAAAATGGTCAAACGAGAAGGGGGAGGGTTGGGTCAAAGGCAAAAAAAGGCTAAACGAATAGGATACAATCTATATGGGTATCGTTTTCAAGATGTTCGGGACGCTGATTAATAATATGAAATTTATTTAGTGATCCAAGATGGCGGATGGGAAATCAAAGATGGCGGATGGGAAAATTTAAAAAAAGTCAATATTGGTATCGTCTGCGATGTTAAAAGGGATGGGGAATCCAAGTACAATATCTGTTTCGTGATTCAAGATGGTGGATGGGAAATCGAAGGTGGCGGATGGGAAAAATTTAAAAAATCAATATGGGTATCGTCTCTGATGATTTAAGGGATGGAGAAACCAAATACAACATCTATTTCGTGATCAAAGATGGCGGACGGGTTTTTTTTTAAGTCGATATGGGTATCGTCTCCGATATTTTAAGGAATGGGGAATTCAAAACCACCATCTATTTCGTTATCAAAGATGGCGGATGGGAAATTAAAAAAAAATCAATATGGGTATCGTCTCCGATGGTTAAAGGGATGGGGAATCCAAATACAACATCTATTTCGTGATTCAAGATGGTGGATGGGAAGTCAAAGATGGCGGATAGAAAAATTTTAAAAATCAATATGGGTATATATATAGTCTAAGATATGGGTATCGTCTCTGATGATTTAAGGGATGGTGAATCCAAATACAACATCTATTTCGTGATCAAAGATGGCGGATAGGAAATCAAAGATGGCGGACGGTCGATATGGGTTTCGTCTGCGATATTTTAAGGAATGGGGAATTCAATATTATATGAAAATCTATGTTTGTTTGTTCAGCATTTATAGAATCTGAAATGATAAGAGATTAAGCGCTAAGTCAATGTTAACTTTGGAAAAGGGGCTTGGAAAAAAGGGAATTAAATAAAAACTCTTAAAAAGGCGAAACGGAGTTCGCTGGGTCAGCTAGTAGTTTTATAAGTTTAATTAAGAGCAAAAGAAAACAATAAAATTTCTTATAAATTGTTCTAGAAAGTATTATGGGAAGAAACACATTTCGCATTTCTTTTTATACATATAATTATATCATATAATATGTCATCAGGAGAAACAACTAGTACCAATGATATGCATAATATATACTTAAATGATTGCCCTAAAATCCAAAATAAATTTCTTATAATTCATACATAATAGGAATTCATTTTAACGTTATTCCGCCTGGAATAATCATTTTATCTGAGGTGTTAAAACTTACAGATTATAGAACCTTCGGAATATTTAACGCTGCTTGCAGTATTTTATAACCTTCGGAATAACTAACGCCAATCGCAATATTTTCTTGGAATTTGAGGAAACCAATCTAATAGATTCTAAATTGCTTTTCGATATATACCACGTATATTTATTAGGAGTAACCGAAATTTCGGCACTGTTGCAAGCGCTATGTTCACGGATCAATCTGTTCCGAAGGCATGTTGTATGTATCCCGAAAGACAATATAAAATCAGTTTAAATGATCATGAAAGTTAAAATTCCTATACCAATCTAATACATATCTATTCACCAGTTTTTCTGATATTTAGTAGCTATAAACTAGTTATATTATCTTCAATCCACATACCTACACCGCACTTTCTTTACATAATTTATGTCTCATGTGTAATTCTTTAATGTTTACATTTAGGGTAAATAAACTTATTATAAACCAACAATTCAATCAAGAACCGACAACTTCAATCAAAGCATCTATTACCCTGAAATATGCGGCGAAATCTATAAATACACCGCACACTAGCAACTTAAATACACTCTTCAAAGAAGTTCCTCTAACACAAGCCATTGGCGACCGAATACCGAAACAATTTGTGTTCGACAAGAAATACATAATCCAACTGTACGAGGATCTACACGGAGGAGCAGTTAACCACAACGAGCTCACGATCTTCACAGATGGGTCTAAGACGGATACAGGTACGCGTTCAGGAGTATTCTCCGACGACCTAAACATCAACATCGCAGCACCGCTGGGCGCCTATAACACGGTCTACCAGGCCGAATGGTTTGGCATAATCCTAGCTGCCACAGCAATCATGGCACGTGAGGTAAGGGAACGATCCATTAGGATCCTCTCAGATAGTATGGCTGTCCTTTCAGCCTTCAAAAGCCATACTATCACCTCGGCACTCACACTAGAATGCCACCAGAAACTAACAGAGGTAGGTAAACTAAACAAATGAACACTGCAATGAATCAAGGGCCACAGTGGCTCAAGAGGGAATGACGCAGTCGACGTACTTGCCAGAAGAGAGGCCTCTTTAGAGGTGGTGGGACCCGAGCCCATTATTCCCCTTCCTTCTGGTTTTTATCGCAACCTGGTAAGAAATAGAACCAGGACCCAGCACAACCAGTCCTGGATTGGTATAGAAACATGCAGGCAGGCCAAGGAGGCTCTTCCTGCAGTAGACGGTAAGATAGCCAAACAAGTCCTCCGGCTGTCCAAGCAAACAGTCGCGGCCGCCTATACAGGACACGGATCCTTTAATAAGCACCTATTTACTATAGGAATCACCGACAGCCCGCTGTGCAGAGCCTGTATGGCAGCAGACGAGACGGCAGCCCACCTGCTCCTCGACTGCCCTGAGGTCTCACAGTACAGGCAGCAGTACCTGACCAGACACAGCACCCTGAGGGAAGCAGTGAGCCACATCAAGAGCCTGCTGGCCTTCCTCGAAGAGCTGGGGTGGCTCGAATGACAAGACCATTCCCACCAGTACGCAAAATACACGCCAAGACGTGGAGTTGCGGAAACAGCCCGTGCCACCAAGTATCAAGTAAGCGTTTTTGAATATCTACTTTGGAAAGGGTGAAATGGGGGTTAAAAGTTTATATGCGCAGTCCGTCATTTTTAATGTTAAGCATACCATTTCATACACAAACTACTAGTTATAAATGAATATATAATTATTTATAATTTTTGCAAACTTAAACCAATCTAAGAGGGTGAAATAGGGACTAAATATTTATATAGGAAGTCCTCTTTTTGCACAAGTTTACACCAAAGCTCGATAGATGGCGTTGTACCTCCTGCCTGAATTACGCTATGGTTTCGTTACACGGCGTAGTATAAAAAGCTCTCAGGCAAATATTTTTTAATCCCATGAATCGTGCATAAGCGCCATCTAAGCTCTCTTATTTTAACGGTCAGTAATCATTAAACTTAAAATATTACTTCTCACAATCATAACTTACAACTTCATTTCCATATTTTTATTATAAACTAGAGGACGCCAGCAGCTATGCCTGCATTTTTTTTTAAATTTACCCGTTTTGGACGATCCTGTGGGAATTTCGGGAAATCCCTTCATAGTGCACCCCTACGGCCTCCTAGGAACATACATGCCAAATTTCAGCTTCCAGTGCCCAATAGTTTCGGGTGTAGCGTGTCTGTCAGTCAGTCAGTAACGCAAGGATTTTATATATTAAGATTAGGTTATCATTCATTTCACATTGACAGTTACTTTCTAAATATTACCATAGATCCTCTCATTACCCAATTATTTTATTTACATGTTCCTTGGTTACTCACATAGTTTAGAGTATTTTTTTCAAAAACTATTTAAAATAAAGCAGTATTATGTCTATTGAATAATTGAAATTTTGAATATAAATGGCGTTATGACGCCCCATACCATCGTTCCTATCATTGGTAACGGAGCTTGCCTATTTAGGGCTATATCTTATCTACTGTATGATACTCAAGTCATGGCCAGAGAGGTGTGAGCAGAGATAGTTGCTCACGTGGCAACTCACTGGGATGAATTTGCAAGTATGTCTCATGATTCTGATGGTAATAATTATAATAGTTCCGCCGAGTACTTCACTGATATGTCAATATTACATACATTCGAAGGATCATGCGAGTTAGTAGCAGCTGGACAAATATTTCCAATGATTTTCGAAGTCTATTGCAACGGAGAGCTATATGAGAAATTTGGTACAGAAGGCAACCCCGTAAAACGATTATGTTTTAGTTCATTACAAGATCTCTTGGACATTTTGATGTTTATTTACCTTGTGAGGGATCTTCTACATCAGATCTTCAATCAGACAGTTTTGATGTAATATCCAGTTCTAAGAAGAATACTAAAAAACGGCGAACTAGATTCACAGACGCTATTAGAAGGAAACAGTTAAAAAAATCTGCTACAAAATATATCCACATATTTGTAAATTAGCACTTACAAAAAATATGCGGGTCTATTTAAGAGGTGATGCATCCGCTGGGCTTTTCGCTAAGATACTACTCGAAATAGGTGATGGAAATTATGCATTACTCGAAGGCAAAATTACAATCCCTCCAAATTTGGCCACAGTAGTTACCTCCATATCCGATTTAACAGCTAAAATATATCCCGATATCAGTAGTATAAAGGAAAAACCCATTGAATGGCTATGCGAGCGTGCTATCCTAACACCTAAAAATGATAGAGCAGCTTTAATTAACGACCTTTTGATAAAAGCATTTAAAGAACAAGAAGTTGAATACAAGTCCTTTGATTCTGTGACGGAAACACATGATGCCATCCGTTACCCTATAGAATTTCTATATTCTATATAGAAATCCTGTCTATTATAATCCATTCTAAATCTTTCTGGTTTGCCATCCCATGAACTTAGCCTTAAAATCGGAGCTCCAGTGATGCTATTGAGAAATCTCAATCCACCTAAATTGTGCAATGGCACCAGATTACAAATTAAAGCTCTACACAAAAACATCGTATTACGGGATGCGCTCGAGGAGATTTAGTTTTCATACCAAGGATACCATTGATTCCATCAGAATATCCTTTCGAATTTAAACGAATACAGTTCCCCCTTAAAGTGTGCTTCGCTATGACAATTAATAAGTCCCAAGGCCAGTCATTAAAAATGGCCGGCATTGATTTAAGTGAAGACTGTTTCTCACATGGACAGTTTTATGTAGCTTGCTCCAGAGTGAGCTTTGCGAGTAGCTTAGTTATTTTAGCCCCAAAAGGAACCACTGACATCGTTTACAAAGAAGTGCTGGAGTAATTCTGTAGACAAACAACAGTTATTCACTAAGGTCCTTTTAATAATAATCAATCTTAAATTTAAAAAACGCTGTGTTATGGCTTTTCCTGGCCAGAAATAAAATTTCATAGTTCTGTGAAAATGTATCCTTTATTTTTATAGTTAAACGCGAGCAAAGCCGCGGGCAAAAGCTAGTTTTTTAATATGCCGTGTCTAACTTCAACATAGAACTAAGCAATTTTGAACTCAAAATGTAATCGAGTCAAATTTTATTAATGAATACTCAGGGAGGCTTGCTACTGTTGTTTAAACCTCAGGCACATTGTAAAGTACAAACAAGAATCAAGCAACTTCACGGGACATCGGCTTTGAGGCTGTTACAGCAAATTAGTTAAAAAAAATATTTTTTCGCAAATTAGTATTTTCGTCAAAATTAATCTTTAAACCATTACAACATGACGGTCAATGCGTAAGGTCAATTTACTCTATTTGTTACTTACAAACTAGCTTAACCATCATACACTCACGTTTACATGCTCGTAGTAGTGTCTTGCTGATTGCAGCACGAGCGGGCCGGATCGACCGGGGAAGTACCTACTACCGTCTCACAGAAAATCGTTCCGTTTGGTGAGTGAGAGTGCCGGAAGGCCCATGCCCTATTCCTTCTCAATCCTCCTCCTATCCCTTTTCCCAACCCAAGGGGCATCAACGCTCTTTTCACTCCTGTGGTGTTGCTTGTATCCATGGGCGGCGGTAATCGCCTACCATTAGGCGATTCGTCAGCTCCTTTCCCGCCTATTACTCTAAAAAAATGCTTTCCTGAATACAACATTTTTATAACTATATTTTGTTAAATAACTTCTGTCAGTTCTGTATGTCCGAAATGAATGGCTTGGAGAAGATGACTGAGATAACGCTATAATAATGAAGTGAAGGCCGGCACAAATATTATAAACTATTAGAGGATATCCGCCGGTACGCCTGCACATTTTATTTCATTTAACCGTTTTCCCCGATCTCGTAGTAATATCGGGCAATCCCTTCTTCGTGCACATCTACAGTCCCCAAGGAACACATATGCCAAATTTCAGCTTCTTACGCCCAATAGTTTTGACTGTGCGTTGTCTGTCAGTCAGTCAGTCAGTAACGCAAGAATTTTATTTAAATAAAAGATATGATATAATGATGATGATCCTATTAGTATATGTTCATAAGTTGAATAGGTACGTTTTACGTAACACTATTATTACATTTTGGATTATATTTTTCACCTGTAGGCGCCTCCATTATTAGCAAAACTCAGTTCTAATAAAGAATAAATTCTGTTAGGCAATGATTAAGGAGCTTTAGGGGTATTAAACAGTCAACGAAGACTGCGACTGGATTAACATTCAGAGGAATTTTTAAATGAAATGGCTATTATCTGTCAGTAGCTACGGCAGAAATAAAAGTAATATTTAATTCTTATTTAAGTAATAGGTATGGACGAAATTACGAAACGAAAATCTATTAAATATAAGTATCGAAATTTTGCTTTATAGTTACCTACGAAGTTGTTTTACTTACGAATGAATCGTCAAAGTACAGTTAAGTAAACCGGTTTCTTGGCTGACCGTACCTATTTAAAAGAAGAAACTGACAACTTAAAGTCTAGGTATGAATTTAAAAATTGAGATGTCTTGGGTTTCAACCCATCTTTTAAACTGTTGACATATTTCTACAAGCACTTACTCTAAAACTGGTCTCAAGAATAAAACTTAAAAAGAAGGTATTCATAATTTTACGTTTTAATGGACATTTCAAGCAATTAAGTTTTGCTATTACCATTATCTATATCGAAATTAACTTTATACGTTTTTTTGTACAGCAGTACGATGCAAATGGATTTTTTTATGATGTCTGAAAAAAAAGTAACGAACTAAAAAAGTAACGAACTAAATTTGAAAACACATAAAAACTTAGTACGATACGCTTTAAAAATACAATAGGTTGTATATCTCTACGTATAAGTCAATATCAAAAAAATACAATATTCGTTTTTCAAGTCATCGAACATTTCGGAAGACTTTTTGTACGTTTTTTTTTTAAGTGTCAGCTCCTTGAATTCGTCCACAAGCCTCGTAAGATAAACGGATGGCAGGACAAAAACTTATGTAACACAGCTGTTCTACATTTAAAGCTATAGAGACGATCGCCGATAGAAAAAGGAACGTTTAAAAATGGTTTCCTTTTTTATTTGTTTACTTTTTTACAGACATTCTAGGCTTACTCGTGAAATATATGCGTACGTACAGTACTTACTACAAAAATGTACGTTCGTATAATTATGTGCTGTCAAGGTACAAGTTTTTATATTAAGAATATTGGTACACCTAACATTAACTCAATATGTTAGTAATAGATAGAGGTAAAATAAAGATGTGTAAATACTATGATAGCCCATATAACGGTAAACCTAGATTATTAAGTGAAACGTTTAATTATTTATTCGAAGTAATCTTACTTATTCGATGCTTTATTTTTATAGAATCTTCTATAAAAATATAACATCGAATAAAAACTACTTATTGTCATTTTTATTATTCAGTCGTAGAGTAGTAAAGTAGTAAACTAACACAACTGGGTTAGGGCGTGAACGCACGTACGGCTGACCGCAATGCGGCGCGCCGCTGGTACTCGTAGCTCACCACAAGTCAACATTTATATGAAAACACAAGATGTTAACGCACTGACTTGCGGCCAACATGTGTATGGTACAGCTAGCTAGGTACGGCTAGCCGCATACGGCTCGCCACATTGAGGCCAGCGGCTAAGCCGTTTAGGCTCTTTTATACGATTGCGGCGGATCGCAATAGGACCTAGACTGTGCAGTTAACCGCTTATGGCGTGCCGTTGTGGTTGACCACATATACTGCGGCCAGCCGCATGCAAAGTGCCGCATTACGGCTTCAAGTTAAATGTACTCACGCTCTTAGTCTGCACATGTGATTGTCACAAATCGTTTATGGCACGTCGCGACTTTTGTACGCCCGTGTGCTCAAAGTAAACTTATAAATTATTACATCTCAAGATATTATTCATGACCTACGTAGCACTGTAAATAGAAATACACAAATTCAACAACCCTAAAGAAACTTTTTAAATTACCAGTAAGTTGACAGCATAATTCACTTTGTAAACAAAGATTGCAATTAACAAAATTAAACTGCAGTCAGTTCACCAACTGATTGGAAGTTGCCAGATTAATCGGGTTCTTAATACTCCAGAGATCATTTAGCTGAATTTGAATTTATGCAACATGTCAAGACAACAACAAGTCCTTAAAATACAATAGGCGAAGATAATTGTGACTTTATGGGCCATTCGTGTGTTATATCCCTTAGTTAAAAAGTTAGAGTAAAGGCTTAAAATTCTGTCGTTCAACGTTAATAGGCACTTTTCTTTTAATAATTCCATGTAATGTCATCTGTAATTGAATACCTCGGCGTAAGCCTTAAGTTTTCAAGAATGGAATTCCTGTAATAAAGTGATTTATAAAGCATATCTTGGGTTATTTTAATTTTTTTAATTATATGCAGTATAAGTGTATGTCGAAATGTTCAATTCATCACAACGCATTGAGCCTAATTTTAGTTCCTCGTTTTAAGAAGTGAGCTGTCCTCTACCTAGAAATAAATATTGTATCTTGGTATTTTTAGTGTACTTTACAAATATTTAAACAAAGTTTACATAAAACACTTTGGCTAGGAGCAGAAATAATAATAATAATAATATTCTACTACATTCACACAACACCATCTAGTCCCAAACTAAGCAGAGCTTGTACTATGGGTACTAGATCATGGATAAACATAGTTATATACTTTTTTTTTGTAAATACATACATATTATACATAGAAACACCCAGACCAAGACAAACATCCATGTTCATGCACACAAATGTTTGACTTGTGCGGGAATCGAACCCGCGACCTTGGGCGTAGCAGTCGCTTACACTCCCGCTGCGCCAACCGGTCGTCAAATAGGTGGATCACACAAAGCGCCGTCTCATATCAAACTCATATCAGGCGCCAAGCAGTGTAACGCAGCGAAGCATCCCTTTGTCGATCTTGTGGATCGCCTGGAACAATTTAATACGGCGACTCAATCACTCGAACTACCACGTCATCCATGCAATGATATATTTTACGTTTATCTTATAATGTAGTATTAGCGATATTCAAAGAACAGTGGCAATAGGAACAATATATTAATTAACAAATCTTGTACGGTGCAAGTAAAGATCATAAACCAATCAAACTATTAGTAACGATGATATTATGTGATCGACTGTCTCTCCTTTTAGTTGAAGAAACAAAAACTCTCGTTATTCTATATACAGATTTCACATTTTTATTCCTTCGAACTCAAAGTAATACAAAGGAAAGTAAAGTAAATGACACAGCTTCTGTGAGATCAAAACTTTTATATGATAGCGTTTTCAAGATTGTTTCAGATTTAGGCAAAATTTTCTAAATCTGAAACAATCTTGAAAACGCTATTATATAAAAGTGGGTAGGAAACTGCATATATTTTTGATGAACAAAAGGGTTAGAATTATTTACATCTGTAGAGAATATATTCAGTTTTTCAAAAAATGACACGTAGAATTTCAATAAAATAATAACTTTATATTCAGTATAAATGTCAAAGAATATCTGAACAGTATTTGCATCAGCATTTTTACTTCTCAGAATGGGATATTAGTCTTTAAATTCAAAGAAACATGATGAAAATGGCACATCTTTTGTTCTTTTTGTATTTTAAAATCACCGGAGAATAGTACCGAATTTCAATCTTTAATGAAGCGACAAATTGGAAAACTGGGTTTATGCGGCTTTGATAAATAGGGAAATATTAACGACAGACTTAGACTATTGCCTGCAACGATAGCTTATAAAGATATCCACGAATGCACGTATAGAGCAGTGGTTTAATTGATAGCTTTGCCACTGCTTATGCTAATTCAGCTTGTTTATTCTTTGGACCTTATAGATCACTTTAGTTTTCAGTGGTATCTCTTCATTCGTGCCTTGGCAAACGTAACATAGGACGCCCTACGGCTATGCTGGTAATAACTGTCTTCGACTCTACTATTCTATAACAATGATGATTTTATATTGGTTTTATATTTTCACTCTTCAGCTAACAATAAAGCTTATAATGACCATAAAGGTATTCATAAACAGCAAATATTTGCCCCAAGTTTGTAACTGAAGAATTGATATTAAACAAGTATCCAACTTGAACACAGCCTTATTTTATGTCATTTAACTTTACACATATAAACTTCACATCCCAAACTAGTAAGTAACAATATGCTAGCCAAGTTACCCATATTAATATTGAATCGATTCTGCGTGGTATTGAGAACTTGACTTGAAAGTCGAGACCTGTAAGCGAGGAAACTGGATGAGATGTTTGCTTAAGTATAAAGGATCCTTGTGCTACGCCGGTAATTTTGATTAGTGGGCTGTGATAATTGATTCATATCAATTTCCTCATGGAAATAGGCCTCTTATTCACTCCACTTTTATTAACCATACGGCATGTTAGCCGTTCGGTTAATTCACACATGTTTAATGAAGCATTGTCGGATGTTGTGGCTTGTCGCTCATGCCATATGTATCACATTCGAACTACCTGTGCATTAATATTACCTTTGCCTGCGGTTATACCCGCGGTATATAAGGCTACTACTTTACAACCGTAGCTCATAACATGATGCTTTATAGCCTATAGCTTTCCTCCTTAAATGGACTATCCAAAATAATTATTCAAATTGGTCCATTTGTTCAAACTTTGACATCCGATTCCAAACAAGGTAACTCGTGTACTATGGCAATCTAAAACAAAAGACTAAGAATAAACACTAACTATTTTTGTAACAAAATAATCCTTTTCTTTTGGGACAAATACGGCCTTCCAATGGCAAACAATACAAAACCTGTAAGATAGCAATCATATAGGTAACTGACAGAAATGTTCTTAAATACCTAATCAATACGATTTTTCATATAATAAATTTTAAAGTGAATGCTTTACTACACTTTTACGCTTCACCCTGTCAAATAATGCTGAAATTTCACGTAGGTATACGATAAGAGAGTACAGAAAATGACACAATGTACCTATTTTTTAAGACGCTCGGCCGTATGAACTAAATACGTCTAGTTTTAGATAAATTACACCCAAACACAGTACAAAGAATCGTATTCGTCACACAAAGATTTACGTGGAAATCGATCTTACGACCTTCTACTTAACAATAGGGTTGTTTCCAACTAGTCAAATCAAGCACTTTTAATGAAATGTCAAAAACGACCTTTGCCAAGGGCTTTGTATGAAATATGACGTAGTGACGTCATAGTGTTTTGCTGTCAAGTAGAATACTTATTATCAATAAATTGACGATAAAAAATGTTAAATAAAATTTTAACATTAATTGATGAACGAAACTACTATTATTTTGACATGTTTCACTAGATAAAAATACTTGTATAATTTATTTCACT
The DNA here is from genome assembly GCA_944739405.2 of Euclidia mi. Taxonomy (NCBI): domain Eukaryota; kingdom Metazoa; phylum Arthropoda; class Insecta; order Lepidoptera; family Erebidae; genus Euclidia; species Euclidia mi. Next base: position 40,212,779 of record OX123183.2, on the reverse strand, counting down.
TGCAGGAAACTTCCCTATTGGGGTCACTAACCACTTGACTAAGCGGCTAACAAAGATTGGCCATAAATAGTTCGCTTTCAACTTATAAAATACTAGAGGACGCCAGCAGCTACGCCTGCATTTTTTTTTAATTTACTCGTTTTGGCGGATCCCGTGGGAATTTCGGGAAATCCCTTCTTAGTGCACCCCTACGGTCCCCAAGCAACATACATGCCAAATTTCAGCTTCCTGCGCCCAATAGTTTTGGCTGTAGCGTGTCTGTCAGTCAGTCAGTAACGCAAGGATTTTATATATTAAGATTGTTTGGCGTTTCTATTGTTACCTACAAGAGGAGACTTTGGAACTTTATTTCGCCAGTAGCTGTTCCCTGCAGTTTCACCTGTGGTATTTTACGTATCTCGACAACAGCGCTACTAACCGAGTTAAATAGGGTTGTTTCCAACTAGTCAAATCAAGCACTTTTAATTAAATGTCAAAAGCGACCTTTGCTACGGCTTTTGTATGAAATAAGACCTAATGACGTCATAGTTTATGGTGTCAAGTAGAATACTTATTATCAATAAAATTACGATGAAAAATGTTAAATAAAGTTTTAACATTAATTGATGAATAAAACTACTATTATTTTCACATGTTTCACTAGATAAAAATACTAATATAATTTAGTTCACTTGCAGGAAACTTCCCTATTATAGCCTATGTGTACTGCAATGTTTAGATGGGCGATCGGCCCACAAAGTCTCCTATCTTCCGGTGAAAGTCCCATTCAAATAGATTCAGCCAGCCAGAGATTAACCCAGACAAACAGAAAGGCAGACAGATCGACAGACACACAAAAAATTAAATAATTTTATTTATGTCTTGGTATCTAACTATAATAATATGCACTAGAAACAGTCGTTTCGGAATCACAGATAGACACTTTAATTTTATTTATATGTATGCATTGTTGTTTAGATAATAATTGGAACGTTTTACTACACTATACAAGTTAGATTTAGTACGGATATCTGTATTCCAAATCACTTTGTCTTTGAAAATTGTAGGCTTCTTTTTGAAATGTTATATATTAATGTTCAGTTTTAGGTCTTTGAAAATAAGTCCCTCTTTTTGTTTTATTTATTACTATATGAATAAGGTGTACCCATGCCCATATATTCTTATTACTTCACTATATCGGCCATTTCCAATATTCGAACTATAGATAGATCTGTAGATTTTAGATTTGTTTTTGACATAAGCTCCATACAGAATATGTCAAACACGAACCTAAAATCTACAGATCTATCGATAGTTCGAATATTGGAAATGGCCATATACCAAATTGATGCTAAGCTATTCAAATAGAAAATAATAAAAAAGTCACATGTAGATCAAATTTCAAACTAAATAGATGCGGTGTCCCACAGGGCAGCGTACTGGGACCCTTTTTGTTCTTAATCTACATTAATGACCTACCTAATATTACACACCACAGAACTATTTTATTTGCAGATGACACGACACTTATTATCAAATGTGACAATAAAGAAACATATGAACATGACATCAATTTGACGCTTAACAAGACAATTAATTGGCTACTTAACAATAATTTAAAAATTAACGTTGATAAAACGCAAGTGCTACAATTTCTAAATTATAGGAGGAAACATATTGACATAAATGTAAATTATAAAAATAATAAAATACAAGAGGTTAATACAGCGAAATTTCTAGGTCTGATGCTCGATAAGCACTGTAACTGGAAGGCACATGTTGAATATGTTTGCAATAAACTTGATCGGTTCGTGTTTGCTATTAAACGTTTACGACAATCAGTGTCAACGGAAGCGGCTCTCAGTGCATACCACGGATACGTGTCGTCGGTGCTGTCATATGGTCTCATGCTATGGGGGAACTCGGTTGAGATTGAAAAAGCATTTCGGGTGCAAAAGAAATGCGTGAGAGCTATTTGTGGAGCTTGGTTTACAGACATTTGTAAGCCATTATTTAAAAAGTTTCACATCCTGCCACTGGTTTGCATGTACATTAGAGAACTCTGTGTTTTTGTTAAACTGCATCCACAATACTTTAGTAAATATTCTGAAACAGTTGGTAGAAACTCTAGAAATAAATTTAAGCTTCTCCGACCTAGGTGTCGTTTGGACATATTTGAGAAGAATGTCTATGTGAAGGCTTTAGAAGTGTATAATAAGTTACCAGACACGTTTAAAGAACTACCTTATACTGTATTTAAAAGAAATGTTACAGCGTGGCTAGCGGAAAAATGTTTCTGTACTTTAAATGACTTTATGACATATAAAGAAAATGTTTAAATTAATTAATGTTAAAAAATCACGTATGACAACAAGAACAACATTATCTGGACATTTAAATTTATTTTAATTTGACACTTCTATGCAATTATTAATTTAATATTATATTTTACAATTATACATGACTAACATTATGACATTAATTAACTGATAAATCAATACAATATAAACAGAATTTCTTTGAATTATATTATTGTATAAATTGACATATTTGCGCACCATTGTTATGGTAGAATGTGAGGATCACTATTACTGTACCAGCACTATGTAACCACATTTCTCGTAAATAAATGCATTTCATTTCATTTCATTTCAATAGAATCGTACAATATTTGATGTGTGGAAGAATGTTTGTTACTTTTTAATGCATTAATTTCCGGACGAATTTTGATTAAACTTGCAGGAATGTAGTTTAAGCATCTGATTAACACATGAATCATGTTTTGTTGCGATAGCCGATCCATCAGAGAGGAATCTATTTCCCTATAAATAACAAACTACTTACGTACTTAAGAGAAATCGATTTATACCGCTAACTTTTAGCAAACGTACCGGTAATCTATGCGCTCTTGACCGTTTCTCAACGACTTCGAAAAATTTGTGTCACTTCAGCACAGGATTTTACACCGAAGGTTCAATCATCTCGATGCTCCCTCTTTCAAATAACGGAAATCTTCTGAGCTCGCACCAATTCCCTATAAGTTTGTTTTTATTATACAAACTAGATTCAATACGAATAAATCATAATATTCTGAATATTTGTGAGGTTTTGCCTACTTTCCTTTTTCTAAGGTTATGAGCCGTAGCGCCCATAGTGTGACTTGGCTTGCCGTTCGTAATAGGTCGACAAAGTTAAGCACCGCTCAAGTTGCCGCGAGGATGGGTAACCACGTGTGGCACTTATAACAGAGCGCTGCCCTGCCTTGGGGGGCACGTAAAGCTGTCGGTACCGGTTCGGATTTTTGTAAGGTTATCGCCAATTGATAGTGTGATCATGAGGAAGTTTTAGGTGTATAACCCACGCGGGCGGAGCTGCGGGCGAAGTGTAGTAAGGACTAAGTATAAAACTAGACTTAGAACATGCTACTACTTAGTAGATAAAAACAAGTTTAAGTCATTTATCGTAGAAACTTAGTAATTTATTTAGAGTGTTTGTTCCAACATATTTCAGGGATAGATATTTCATAAAAATGCATTAATCGAGTTCTCGAGATTAATCGAATCTGGTTTTATGTACTTTATGCTTATTATAATCATAAAATAAATGAAACCAGAAGTAAACTTCGATGTCTAGTCCATGACCAAGAATTTACAGCAACAAACGTCACTTTTTATGTAAGTATTATAGTCAAACGAACAGACAGATCGCCTGTTGCTTGCCATCAGGCGATCTGCCCCCCGTTTTCTCTCCGACCACCGATTACCGCCACCCGTGGAACCCTGCAACTCTAGAGGTCACAAAGACGCCGCCGTCTTATGGGATGGGAAAAGGAGGAGCGGGATGAGGAAAAAGGGTAATGGGCCCTTTGGTACTCTCACTCACCAAACGCAGCCCGTGTAGATACTGTTACTTTACGTCGATATTCTATGAGAAGGTAGTACTTCCTCTGTCGAGCGAGCGGATTTATGGTGAAATCGGCAAGGTTTTACTACCGACTAATTCAAAGCCATACAAATACAAAATTACTTTCTTTAATAATCTAGTCAAGCGATCAAGACAAATTGTCGAGTAGAGTCGTAGTATCACACACTCAACTGCGTTACAAAAAGAAAAAACAAGCACTCAAGCACTTATTCCATTCAATCAAACTTGGCTAATTGCTCAGAAGCGAGCGGTCATTTTACTTCGCCATCCATCTACTGAACACGCGATCGCATGATTAGAACCTTTGAACAATATATTTCTTTAGTAAAAAAACACCCAAGCTAATGGACCTAATAGATTTAGAACAAAATGTTGTATGATATGGATCTACGAGCACATAAAACCAATTTGGTAATACTTTAAGAATAGATTTGTCATGTAACGGTGTTGGGGAGCGTTTCGAGGGCGGCCTCGGTAGTTTAAAGGAGTTCAACGGTGTATATTAACACCATTTGAATGCTGAGCTTGCACACGTACTCGCTGTGTTATAGGTAGCTGTTGTAAAGTGACGAAATCTGGATATTTAGCAAAATTTTAAGTAAAATATTAACGCTAGTGTTTATATGCCTTTATAAAATTCAACATGTCTTTCTCTTTCCAGGAAATGTGGCCAAAGAACAGCAGTGAACTTGAGCGGCATATTATAGTAGAAAGCCTCGTTTGGATGTTAAGTTTACTAAGGATCGATTTATTGGTACGTAAAGCAGTCAACGGGATCTGAAGATAAAAAGTATTCTCATAATAATTAAGGCATAATTTTAGTTTGTTTACAGTTTGCACATGACGCGTGTTTGGCTTGAAAGTTTTCTATGAAGGCGCCGGTGCTTAAGTTCATTGAGTCTTACTTACTCTGAGACTAGTTATTAAAGCTGATTTACGAGAGGCAACTACTGTTATGAAGCAAGTTTCATGCCATCCCTTTTTATATTTCTCAAAAGATAAAGAAAGCAAATTGACTTCTTGTTGTTTTTAAATAAAGTGTTAATAGTTTGAAGTTGCTCGCGCTGCTTGAAGTTGCTTATTATGGAATGAAATCTGACTATTTTCTTTTCTATACCCATAAAATGGACAAACAAGCAAGTGGCCTAAGTGATAGTAACAGGTAAGCCCGGCTCATACACATGGCTGTGTGCGAAAACACAACCAAGCTGCAGCCTACGCCAAGGATACAAAAATTTTCCTCCTGAATAGGTGGAGATTTAGAAAAACGGGATGAGGAAAAAGGAAAAGAGGGATGGGGCCTCCGGCACTCTGACTCATCGAAAGAAACGAAACAGTATCGGTACCGTTTGTTTTACGTCGATATTCTGTGAGACTACCTATTTATTTGATATTTATGTATTAATTCATATTGTATGTACTAATTATAATTAATTATAACTAGTTTTAAGAGATTGAATGTATGGAAGTAGGTCCTGCCGGAAGATCAGTTTTGCAGTCTCACCTGATTCTGCAATTTATACTGACGCATGCACCCTATTTGCGATCCAAAAACTGTTTATTATTATTTTTTCCTTTGTTCACTATATTGTTGTTACTACTGCATTGGAGTTGCAAATAAAAACAATTTCATTTCATTTCATTCCATTTCACTTACTTCGCCGGTCAAGCTGGCCCATTCATGCTGAAATCACCAAGGCTCTACTACGTACAAAAGCGTGACTCGTAAGTGGGTTTCAGAAAATAACATTAATAATGTTTTTAAAGTACTGTCGTGAGCAGTCCGTAGTTCGATCCATTGCCATACTGCTGCTGTGATCTTCCGTCATATTTGTTTACGATTCAACAAAATAAGCCTTATCACAGATTTCTTTTTTTTTTTTTTTTTGGGTTTGAAAGTCCTCATGGAGTCCCTTCACCCTGGAGGGAAGGACGAAGGGGACTGTCAGACTCTTACTGACTGAAAACCAACCCGTGTTCCTCATGTACCCATGTGTCGGAGGGTAGGGTTTCACCGAAGCATTCCTCGCTACCGCTACCTAGGGTGGTGTACAACAGTGATATAATTTAAAGTATATTTATCTTCTGACATGACTTTGTGTCATCAGTGCAGTCAAATAATTGCAATGTTACTTTGAAATGACCAAAGTTGGGTATAAACGTGGCCCTTTTTATGAAGTCCTTCCATCTCAATACATGATGCACGTTAATGAGCGGTGCGCACGTATGCGCTATACTGGGATACTCGAAACATCGATGATCGACGACCTATACTTTAATTGCTACTTGCGTGATCCTCGTAGTGTTATCCCAGTTGCAACCCGGGGTCTGCTTATTAGTCTCACCAGATTTGACTGAATATTAGCTTTTCCTGTCCGACCTCCGCAACTTAAAAGGATATAGCGATATTGCGTTGTCTAGACTAGTGTCATTCTATTCAGAGGTACCCTATAACGGCTGACAAAATATTCATAACAGCCGGTATGACCAACGGTCTCGTCTCGTATAACAAGCTCTTCAAGGTCCGTACCTTGTACCTACGTAGATACGGGGCAAGCGATAATTCACAATTCAATACGCACATAACTCCAAAGAGTCATTGGTACGTGCTGTATATTTGTACCCGATACCCTCTGCATGGCAGTCTGTTGGTATCTCTGTTAGACTATTGCTGTCTATGGATAGCTATATACTTTGATAAACAATAAAGTACTACTACCTATCAATGTTCAATGCGAGCTCGCTTTTAACCACACGCGTTCAATTTTATTATTAAAACGTGCTTGCCCGATATAGCAGCGATTAAACACATAACACAATAGATTCATACATCCATTTTATAATATATCTAAATGGGGTAGTTTTTGTTGTGTTTTAGTCTGTGTTCCGCGTAATCCGCATCCGGCATAATCTCGATAATATAAGCTGCTTATACTTGGTGAATATAATAAGTTTCTTTTTATAGTCTCACGTCTGTATCCCCGAAGGGGTAGGCAGAGGCGTAATATTACACCCACATTTTGCCATGAATATTTAGGTCCCACGTTATAGGGGGCGAGCCTATTGCCGTTACCGGTTACATTACCAGACTCCGTGCTGCTACTGAGAATTCGGAAAAACCCCATAAATCTTTTTGCCCGACCCGGGAATCGAAACCGCGAACTCCGATCAGCAGTCAGTAAGAATTTTTAAATAGATTTTTATTTCATACAATTTCATAAGCACTTATAACTTATAAACGCCTTCAAGGAATTGATACATATTGAGTAAAGTTCAGCAAAGTTTTGAGGATTTTACGAGACTATAAAAAAACACTTACGTTACTGACTGACTGACAGACAAGGTACAGCCAAAATGTATGTTTCATAGGGACCGTGATGGTGCACAAAGAATGGATTTCCTTTAATTCTCAGAGGATCGTGAAGAAACAGCTAAATTAAAAAAAAACAGCGTGCTGAGCTGTGGGGCTCTAATACTAATAAATATGAAACTAACGCTGTTTGCCGGGAATGCTTTTATATCTGTACTGAAAGTGTAGTACTTTTATAATTATCTAGTTATTCTGTGCTTAAAGTACGTAAGGTGCTGTACGTAGATTTAGACCTAAAATTAGATCTCTAATAGTTTGAGTTACTTTTGTTGTATCTAAGGCCACAGAATCATGGCCATAGTAGCGCGGGCAGCCCGCGCGCGGGACGCGCGCGTCGCCGCGCGCGTCTTCATGTGTCCGTAGTGGCGCGTTTGCGGGTGCGGTGTACAGTGTTTGTCAAATTTAGGATCGCGGCTAGATGAATATGAATTTTCAGTTAGATGACGTTAACACTCACCATAGCAACACTATGTCAATTGTTCACTAAATTCACAACTAACTAATAACAAGGCTGTAGCCGTGCGGATAATACAACCACCTCACGGTCTGAGGGCGTGGGTTCAAATCACATTCATAACTGTTATAATAATTTTGGTTTTTATGGTATTTGGAAAATCTTTATAAATATTTGGCAAATATTAAAAATAAAAATAATATTTTGAATAAAAATTGGAAAATTCTAGTAACTTCAGTAACGGCTGTAAGGGTTACAAAGAAATATGTGGTAATGTAAATAAATAAAAAAAAATAGAATTTATATAGATACTATGCATTTTTAAGTTCAACATTATATAATACTAGCTTTTGGCCGCGGCACCGCGCGCGTTGAAGTCGGGGTAACATTTCAACTCAAGTTGTGTGAGACTCCTGATTAGTCTAAAGAGTTCCGAAACTCTATAGAGTACAAAGTAATTTGGTCAGTATCCATGACATTATCTACCATTATATATACCGAATATACGAGTATATCTATAAACACTTTCGCATTTACAATATAAGTAGAGTATGTCTGAAGATTGACTGATATGTAAGTAACCTATCTTTAGGATTTCCTAGCCAAAGGCCTCCTAGCCTAGCTTAAAACTGAACCCCTGATAGATTCGCCATGTCTGTTTATGTATCCGTTTTTATGTCACAGCCACTTTATGCCGAAACTATTAAGACTACAAATTTCAAAATTGGTAAGTAGATGTATTCTGTGAACCGCTTTATGATTTATATACAAAAAAATAATATCTGTCCTATACTAGCGGGGTGCCTATGGAGATTTTTAAATTTAAATTTTGCTTCCCAAAACCTTCTAATGTATTATGTAATTGATTAACATTATAAAGTTTAATTCAAAGCAATTTACATTTCAATTGGTATCTTTAACAAGTGTATTTTAACAGAAGTAGTTTGACTGCTCGCATTATGTAATTTTAAGTGTAATTTTTGCATGCCGATTGAGAGGTGAAACATGCTGAACTAAATGACTGAACTATAACTTTACCATCTGTATCTACCATGTTTCTAGCAAATAAATAATTATTCTATTCTATTCTATTGATGCTCAATATCAATAAACAATATCGATACACAAACACTACAGAAACCAAAGTTATTTTTGCTGGCCAAAAATTTATAGTGATATTTGGTTGGGGGCTACGTTATGCTTATGTTAAGTGAATCCCTCTACCACGTTAACCTAGCTGAGCGAGTTCGACTCGCACTTGATTTCATAATTACTCATAATATTATTGCTCATAAAAGTTTGAGATCCGCACGCTCCGCATTGTTTCCCGCTTGCCGCCCGCGTATTCACTACGGACACTTGTATGAAAGTTCTATGGTTTGAGTTGCCCGCGTGCTACCCGCGCTGCACCGCTCGCCGCCCCGCTCGCGCACTACGGACACTTCTATAGAGCTCCATATGTTTGAGTTTCCCGCGTCGCGCCCGCACCCGCGCCCGCCTTTCACTGTGGCCGAGCACACACTCTCTAGTTGCTGTGAAAGGTGTGAAGTTATGTTATGTCGTATATTTTCCTCAGTCGCCTCTTATGACACCCACTGACTAAAATGGGGTATTGACACGGCATTCTAAATCCGTCACCACTTTATCATACCTCTGCTTATTATAATCTGTTATTATGTTTGTTGATAACATGCATGCAATTAACTTTGCCATACATATGAAGTGGCTAATCTCGTATGTATATTGCACGCAAAATGAAGTAATCAAAACGTGAGCACGCGATGTTACAATGCAGTGGACGCTCTGTTTAAATGGAGTTAGTGTTCTGATAAATGTGGTCAGCGCTCGGACAAATTTTACTTGTTTTAATAATAATGAGTTCACTTGTTCACTCAATTAAAAGCGGCAAACATCAAGTGACAGAATATTATAACGAGATTACCGCAGTATGTCAAAATGACAAAAATACGTACATTATATTTTCAGAAAGCGGCGAGTGCTATGAAATAACTAAATAGCATCTCTGGGTTGCTATTATCTTATTAGCGTCCTAACGTTATCCCAGTTGCACCCCAGGGTTCGTTTACTTGTCTAACCTGATTTGATGGAAAATTATATTATTATATTCTACAGAGCAACTGCCTGTTTGACCTCCGCAACCAAAAAGGGTGACGATATTCCATGGTACAATTAGTGTCAAATTATTAAGAGGTACAGACTCCTTACACCAACTTTCAAATATCTTCATGACAGCCGGGACCAACGACTTAACATGCTCTCCGATGCACGGGGCAAGAGATATTAAGCAATTCAATACTCAGATAACTCCGAAAAGTATGTGTGTATTCGAACCCGATACCCTCTGCATGGCAGTCTGTTGGTATCACCACTAGGCTATCGCTGCCTATCCTATTATTAAGAAACAAGCTGTCCGCGGCTCCGCCCGCGTGGATGTCGGTTATCGCAATAAAAGTTATCCTATGTCCATCCTCGGGTTTTTGATTGATCGAAGAATAAGTTATTGGTATAAACATCTACTTGTTAGCTTTGATTAATAAATCATTTTGATACAAAATCGTTTAAGGCTGATTAAAATAAAATTTTATTTTACACAAACATAATTAAATGTAAGCTTTTTGTCTTATTTTTATCGATACATCGAATGCACCTCTCTAGATAATATAGGTATTATTTTATCGATATTTAGCCACGCTCATAAGTTAATTAAACTTCCACAAAAATGCTCATCAGGCTGAACAACTTTTGCTAAGTTGTCAAGGTGTATATGGTAAACTGAAGATGGGCTGTTCCTTATCAAATGTTTCAGTTCATCGATTTTTATAATTCAACAGTAGGTAAATGCTCATCAGACTGAACAACTTTTGCTAAGCCGTCAGGTCTGTATATGGTATAGTGTAGATAGGCTCTTATGGTCGCTCGTCACATGTTTCAGATCTGCGATTTTTATAAGTCAGCACAAAATGCTCATCGGACTGAAGAACTTTTGATGAGACGTCAAGTCTGTATATGGTATAGTGTAGATGGGTTTTTAGAGTTCCACATCAGATGTTCGAGATCTTCGAATTTTATAATCTTAATCTTGCAACAGAAAATGCTCATCAGGAGTAATGTTTTTTGGCAAACCCCAAAATTTTATGTCTCATAGTTTTGCTGGGCTGTTGTGGTCCTGCATCAGATCATCGTCTTCTTGCCCTGGTCCCATTCTATTTGGGGTCGGCGCAGTACGTCCTTTGCTTCCATTCCTTTCTGTCGCCCGTCATCTGATCATTTACCCCTTTCTATTATGAAATAGAGCATATCCATCCTAACACAGTCCATCCATCTTTTCCTTGGCCTCCCTCTCCCTTTCCATCCCTCTACCTTCATATTCATCACTTGCTTACCTACATACATATCATCTCTTCGCATAATATGTCCATACCAAGCCCAACGACTTCCTTTCACTTTCTCGTCTTTAGGCGCCACTTTCAGACTACCTCTCACGTATTAATTCCTAATCTTATCCATTCTCGTAACTCCACACATCCATTGCAACATTCTCATCTCTGCCACATGTAATCTATTTTCTTCCATCTTCTTAGTAGCCCAACACTCAGCTCCATACAATGCGACAGGCCTTATAACCGGCTTTTATATGCGTCCCTTGAATTCCAAAGGCATTTTAGGATCGCATATTGTGCCCGAGACCTGACGCCATTTCATCCATCCTGAAGATGTTCCACTTTAAAAAAATAAATTATAGCCTATATGTTGCCCAGATCTAATAGCAATACAACAAAAAAAGTTTCATTCAAATCCGTCCAGTAACTTCGGAGATTAGCGTGTACAAACAGACAGATTTTTTTTTAGATCTTGTTCCGTTACTGATTCTTAGCCTAACTGAATATTTTTTTTGAAAATATATTCCATGGACAGAAATATTTTTTTACTGTTTTCTAATATGTATAGATTAATTACCAATCAGATCAATTTAAAAAGGATGGGTATACAAGCTTATGCGTCTTCAAAGATATATCGCATGTAGGTATAAATTCGTATCTTAGCTTTCATACATTTTGCCCTCTCCTATTAGGCAATATTTGTAGGTATCGCAACTTTTTGTGATTTTTTAAGACAACTCCCGCACTATCAATAACTTCTATGTTCCGGAGAACTTAACAAACATATAACTGACCGACACAATACACACGCAGACTGGACAAAACAATTTATGCATCTCACAAAGTGTTGTCTCGTGTACACACGCTTGGAATTACTCATAACACACGGCGCAACGTTAAGCGGGTAGACAGCCACTTAAACCACTACACCAACCGCGCAGTCTAATCGAAGAACCTATTTAAACGGATCTTATTGGAGAGTGGTAAGAGTTCTTATTGGAATCGCGTATAAAAACACTAAACGCCGCCTACGTCCCGTCCGCGTGGGTGGTGGCTATCGTGACAAATTGCCAATGTGTCATTTTGATGTATAAGTATGAGTCCCTGCAAAGTCTCAACAGAATCCATCGAGTGGTTTTTGCTTGAGCGATTAACAAACACTCATGCATAGATCTGTCCAAACTTCTGCGTTTAAAATAGTAGGTAGTACTAGTAAGGTATTATTATATTATCTGCTGTAGTATGGCTGTAGTAGTATTTGCGTGATTGTAAGTGGTAATAAATAAGTTGCTACAAAGACGGGAATTAGCGTACAATTATAACTGTAACTTAGAGTTACAATCACATTGATAAGTTATAGTTTATAACTATAACTTATCAGCCTGATATATCCTCAATTGGTTAAGAGTAAATTTCTAGTAATAAAGGTAACAATACAGTCTTATTAAAGCGGGCACACACTTCAAACCGTACTTGTTCCGTACATACGTATCTGAACTACAAACTCTTCGGTGAGTCCAAACGAACTTCAAAAGCAGCAAAACATTTGACATTTTGATACAAACAGACAATACAAATCAACTATACTTGGTGCCACGAGAAGATAGACTTTTTGTAAACAAACATTCAGGGCTTCACAACCTTTTTCAAACAGTTGTGTTTTAGATTTTATACTTTTTGAACAGTATTTTTTTTCAATGCCTCATTATGCCACTATGTTATTAAATTTATATTGTTAAATTTTACTGAAATAAAATATTTGATTTTGTGTTTGAATGGTCGATTGTTCATTAATTTGCCGATGTATTTATTTTAATTAGTAAGTTTGTAAATTAAAAATAGAGTACCATGTATGTAAATTATAGAGTACCTACATACATGTTACTCTATTATGGACATGACTTTATTTAAATCATAGACAATAAATCATTTGCTGAAAGTAGCCTACCTATCCTAAAATATTAAATTATTGACCAACAATGAATAATGCGGATAACTAGCTAGTACATCGCATAAAAATTTCTAAGCATGGAAATTTTACGTTGTCTGTGAATGAAATCGCCAGAATGAACTTAAAAAAAAATCCATCAAAAGTTACGGTAGTCTGAAACGCAATTTATTTTTTAGGTATAAATAATTTTCTGCGCGACTAATAGTCTGCCATCTGCTATTCTGCACCCGCTTTTTTGAGATGCCGGCAGCGAGAAGAGCGTTGCGATCTTATAAACTTATAGGTATTTAACATTACATTCACCCCTTCTTGACAAGTAATTTTGTCCTCTGATAAAATGCATGTTAAGCCCAAAAATGTAACATTTCAATGAACTAACGCCAAATGTTGACATTCTAGGCGTCAGTACCTCAAACATTAAAAGGTTCTGTTGACAGCGCATAATATCGATAAAAACCCGATCCATTGACATATTAGTTTCCAATGACACGTATCTATGTACCGTTGCGCTCATTGGATTTGACATTATTTGTGTTTGACAGAATTATCGCTAAGTCAGTTAGTAGATATTCTTTGTTTACAAAAAGTCTATGTTCTCGTGGCACGGACTAATATTCGTCGTCATAGCGTCTAAACATATTATGCCGAAATTACGCGACCTAACTTCAGCGTGACAGCGTGACCAAAGTGTCTGACGTAGTTTAGAGATAAAGCAAACTGAAGTGACAGTGAAATGGCCACATCTGTCGTAGAACCGATGGTGGATGATCGGTAAGCAAAATCAATCGAACTTCGTCGATCGTGGAACTTTGGCATATTGTGTTTAGACACATATTCTTTCAAGAATAATGGTCGTACATAAATAAGAGACATTAAATTAATAGTGAAGAGAACCAACAAACTGCCATGACGAGGATATCAAGTTCGAACCCATGGCTCTCACCACTGACTTTTCGGAGTTATGTGCGTATGGAATTGAAAATTATCACTTACCATGTGCTACAGATTGCAAAACCGTCGTTCTTGGCTGAGATGAAGATCTTTGACAGTCACTTTAGGGATTCTGCACATCTAAACAAACACTATTCTGAACCACAGTATATCGCTATCCTTTTGAGTTAAGGAGGTCGGACAGGCAGTCGCTTTGTGAAAAGTAATATTCGGTCAAATCCAGTTAGACTAGTAAGCGGACCCCGTGTTGTAACTGGTATAACGCTAGGAGAATGCTGATTCTTTCAATACTAATGCTGCACTAGTGACCTGGTAAGTTTAAAGTAAATGCTCACCCACCGTGAGAGTTACGTTGAACACAACGTCAAGCATTCGCAGGAACGTCATAATACATAGAAATGTTGTTATAAAGTGAGATTTTCTCTGTAGTGTACTATTTGTGAGAAATTTATGTTAAAAGAAAAAAAAAGAAAACCCCTTTTATTTTTGTAACAGACGAAAGAACATGAACATAGAAGGACATATTGCACGGTAATGCTCAAGTTTGTACTAGGGATGTTACGAATATGGAATTTCGGATCTGGATACGGATACGGATATTGCAAAAAAATTATATCGGTTTCGGTTTCGGATACGGATATGAAATTATTTCGGATTATCCGGTAGTTTCGGATAGTTTCGGATAGTTTCGGTTACGGATATTAGATTTTTAAGGAATATCAAAAGTAATAAATAAATCTTTCACAACACTTATTTTTCATTTTATCGAACTAAGTAAGTATTCGTAATTTTTCATAAAACAGTTATCTTAACAGACAGTCAAAGTGCTAAACTTCATATCGCTTCTTGCGTGTCTGGTAGTAAAGGCATACCGATCGCGTATAAAATACTGGACATGATCATGAGCGCACAACGCAAGGGGATAATTGTTGCACTGCAATGGGTTCCGTCTCACATAGGGCTATCAGGAAATGAAGAGGCTGACAGACTAGCAAAGAGAACTATTGCGTTGATGAAGAAGCAAATGTTTTGTCTGTTTGGTCCGAAATTTTTGCGAAATATAAATACAAATGTTATTTCGCTTTCAAGGAATACTTTGACGAGCGGTCTAAGCTCAAAGGAATTTGGTACAAAAGTAGGTATTCAATGTGAGCCTCTTCATGTCCCGTGGTTTCTGAATGCTAAATTATGCAGAAAGCAAATTGTCACCGCATTTAGACTGCGTACCGGGCACATTCCTGGCAAAAGCTTTGGATTCTTAATGAAAAAGTAAGTTCATCTAATTGTGACGTGTGCAATAAGCGAGATGATGTTTACCACATACTAATGGAATGTGTACGATATGCTGATAAAAGAGACCAATTATTTAAAAGACTTGGTATTGTAGGAAACGATGTGGGTATCTTTCAAAGTATTTTAGCTGAACCAAACTCAGATACAGTTAGAATGCTATTTGACTTCAAATTTATGTAATGTTTATTCTCTGCAATTGATAACTTAACTCTGCAATTAAGTTGTTTAAAATTTAGAATAAGGTACGATGGGATTGACATCGTCATTTTTATGTAGGTACAAAAATCCCTTATATTCCAATAAAGGTTATAAAAAAAAGTTTTCGCAATGTAATTAAATTGCTGACTAGTTATGACTTGAACAACTAAAGAAAACAATCAATACAAAGGACACGCGCGGCGTGTTACTGGCCTGATCAAAAACAAGTTATCGTAACGTGTCTCATTTAAGACTTCGCCCCTATCCGAAATTATCCGAATCATTTATTTCGGATTCGGTTACGGATAGGGATATTTTTTATTTCGGATATCCGATAGTTTCGGATACGGATATGGATATCCTTAACATCCCTGGTTTGTACCCAACATTACTCCTTCAAAGTGGACTTCCATTACAAATTAAATACACCAAACAGATCTTTATGATAGCTTTATTCTTACACGTAAATGGATGAATTTACTCATTTGTAAATATCAGAACAGAATAAAATTTATTAAGTGGAACGAATCTTTACATCAATTCCAAGTTTACAATGATCCCCTAACAAATGAATCTTTATGTTATTCCGGAAAAGAAATCAAACAAATACGCGAGAGTACAAAAATAATACTTCTATAAACGTCTATCATATTTGTAAGCCCACCTTCTATTGTAGATGTCAAAAAGAGTTTGTCTATTATTTCTTGACAAAAAGGTAAATATTGTAACATAATCCTTAAACGGATATACCTAAAATACTTTACTGTTAATATGAGAAAGGAACTTCAGGTGAATAAGAAGAAAATATAAGGTGTGTTATTTTCACAAATACCGAGAGTTCTGTTTTTGCTGAATCAGCAGCATCAACAGCTTGTGATTAAGAAGACATGATTTAAACCATGTACCGTTTTATCAGTGAAACTATTTTTTTATAATTCCATTATTTAACTGGTAAGTACAGTTAATACTTTTATAAGTATATTCTAATTTAATAGCAATATGAATAACTTAAAATTAAATGAAACAACTTATAAGTAGTAGTTGCTAATTTCAGCATGAATCGATCGGGGAAGTACTTTCTTCTCACAGAAAATTTACGTAAAGAAACAGTACCTTTACTACTGCATTATGTTCGGTGGGTGAGAGGTGTTGAACGTAATTTATATTAATTCAGAACGGAATGCATATAATAATATCTAGGTCACTGAACTCCTTAACGGCTGGACCTAATTAAACAAATTTTCTATTTGAGTAAGTCTTTTATAATAGATGACTTGGATAAGTAAAACACACAATAAAATTGGACCTGCTAGGCTGTTTAAGTGTTTGTAAAACTGTCTATTATAAAAGAGTACAACGAGTTTGACAATTGGTGCAATCAATCATACTTATACAAATACAAACCCTGGTGACATCTAAAGGACACCGATAGAACTTACAAAGACAACAAGCTATTGAAAATTCTGAATCTCGCTAATAGGAGTCTCACATTGTATGTAAAATGAAGTATTCTCTTCGAAATCAATCGGGCTGCAGTCAACCGGGCATGATCTCCTATAAGCGGAATCCGAGGATCCTCTTTATTTTTGGAAGATTTTAACATCACTTACGTTTTTCACTTTCATTGTACTGTTTGACAAACAATTTAAAACAAAACGTGAATCACACACAAAGTTCAAAATTCAAAAATATTCAAATGAAAATCGTTTCAATGATATTTGATGACGAAACTTTCACAATTAGTTGCCGCAACTACCGTTTAAATAAAACTTATTTACAAACAACTGTCACAAATACAAGTTCCATTCAATTAACAAGCATTTTGAAAAGTTTCAGTCAACGATTTGATTGATACAGTTACTTTCCGTTCTGTTACACGATTAACCTTTTAATCACTACATAGTATAAAACAAAGTCTGCCTTCTGTCTGTCTGTCCCTATGTATGCTTAAATCTTTAAAACTACGCAACGGATTTTGAAGCGGTTTGCGCTTTTTAATTAATAGATTGATTCAAGAGAAAGGTTTATATATATAATACATGCATAATATACGAGTAGTAGAGAATCACTGATAGTTTTAGAGGGTCCTAATGTAATGTCGTAAATAAACACATTTTTTGCACCCGTGCGAAGTTGGGGCGGGTCGCTAGTTACAAATAAATTACATTGTTCAGAAATACTTTTAAAGAATCGTGTTAATGTGACAATTGTATAATGACGTAAAATTAACTATTAGCTATAGATTTGGATAAAAACCAATAAAAGAATTATCTTTAGCTGTAAGGTAGCTGCGCTAGATTTATATAACTTATGTAGCTATCAAAGTTTCTCATGTAACAATATGTAAAATCTAAATTGTTCCAAATATATCTTTTTTAAATCTGTGGACGCTATCGCTGCGTGCACTTGTGTGGGATATAATAATGATATTTATTTTCAACGGTGGGGTTGTACAGATCAACGCTTACGATAAAGTGGTGAGGAATGAAATGTGGTCGGTACTGTCGACGTATGGGGTGAACAGCAGCCTCATTCGAGCTCTGAAATCCCTATAAGAGGATTCTAGAGCTTGTGTGAAAATAAACGGGTCATACACTAAATGGTTTACCATCGATACAGGTGTTAGACAAGGATGTGTAGCGTCACCGTAGCTGTTTAACCTAACACACACGGAGTGTGTTACGGCTTGCAATGTTATGATCAGTGCACAACGAGTGCAACAAGTGAATGAGTTTGTATATTTAGGTACGCTGTTTACAAAAATTGGTAGAAAATGGTGGGAAGAATGAAGAAGATATTGAAAGAAGAGTTAATGCAGGTAATAGAGTGAATAGAGCGCTGAAGGCTTTTATGAACAGCCAAAACTTGTCCAAAAAGGCACGATTAGCTATTCGAGGGGTGTTAGTACCTACATTTATGTATGGTAGTGAAAATTGGGTATGGCAGAAGAGACTTGAAAGTAGAATAAATGCTGTAGAAATGAGAGCACTGAGAAGTATGTGTGGTGTGTCTTTGAATGACAGAGTAAAGAATTGTGTTATAAGAGAGTGTTGAGGTGTAAAAGAAGATGTAGTGACAGGCATCGAGATATATATGATACGGGGGTTTGAGCACATGGAGAGGATGGATGACGAAAGACTGACCAAGCAGATATATAAGGCAAGTGTGAATGGGACAGGATGAAGGGGAAGACCTAGGCGGACGGTCTCTGCCCAGCAAGCCTATTCTGAATCTCACGACAACTAATCGAATCGTATGTCATTGGTGCCGTAATCCAATCTTATGCGTTTTGTCAATGTTATTCAGAATCATCCGACTTCGGATTCGGTTGAATTTTCGATGAGTCAATTTGATTCCGTTAACACATTATGGTGCGTTTACTGAGTATGCTTGTTTAGGTAAATTTACACACGAAAGCACAAATTATTCAAATATAATTAGCTTTGTAGAGGACTATTTTGATAATCTAGATTAAATTTAAAGCAAATTATATGACATCAACATTATAAAAAAATATTTATATTTATATAAATTAAAAATAAACACAACTATGTACCTATTCATGTCATTGAATGCAACCTATGAACTTGAACAATACTTACTTCGTAAACACTAACCAATAAATATAAAATGAACGAAGAAGTTTTTGTCAAATTGTATTTTTGTGTTTGATTTGGAAAGCATGTAATTTTTAAGTGGTTACTTTATTTAACTATATTTATAACTAATATGGATAAAGTTAAAAGAGATAGAAGTGCATACTTCTCCATATATGACAGTAACAAAACCTGTTTAGAAAACAAAGTGATGATATGACGTGGACATTCGTTCCACAAATAATTTCATTAGTGGAATTCACTCCCTCCAGAGATCAGGATGTCTTCGTCTCGTGAACTTTTTAAGGCTAGAGTACGTAGGCAATACATGGAACAGTTGACAGAATCACAACAGTAGGCATATTTGTATATAATATATATTTCTACATAATATTACGTAACGTATGTATTTATAGCTATGTATTTATTATATGATTTTATTATATTGTTCGTTTATTATTTTATTAGTTTCCTATATAACGTTACTTATTTCATATTTATATATAAATAACTTTACGCTTTATTCGCGACAGACATTAAAAACTATGACAGTGAATAGTGTATTCGAAACTGCGAGTGAAAATCGTATAAAATTAGTGCTATCCAATCATGCGGTACACCGGGTTCGGCTCCCGGACGCGTCAAAGTGTTAAAATAATGCTAAAATAGTGAAAATAGTTAAAATGTCAATAAGAAGTACTACAAAGTACGTGAACATTAGTTTAAAACTTGTGCTAACTGTAGGGACCTAGATATCGATCATAAATAGTGTTATCAGTTGTAACAGATAAGAATCATACGAACTAATAGTTGATAAACAGCTGTTTTGTTTTACATAGTCGTTTTATAAGTGTTTTTAGCTTCGTATAGGCTTGAAATCATGTCTAGATACTTTCTTATTACTAGTTATTACCTTATACAGTTAAAATAAACATAATAACAAACATTTGCATGTTTATCATTAACTTTGTTTATGTACGATATTTACTTAAGAAAATCTGTATTTTTTCTTATGCATCATAGGTTTTCATGTAATAACTTTAAATTGAATAAAGATATTTTCATGTTGTTTGTTTTAATAGATGCCCTATATAGTTGCACACAACGGCCTAACAAAATAACATATGTAACTATAGTATTTAATAGTTTTTCAATAGAAAATATAATGAGCGGGCCCTTGTGTGACGACGTACTCAACAGTTTTTCTAGAATAACTTAGTGACGCAAGTAGTAAGGTTTAGGTATTGTATACCGATAGATAGAACTTTATGAAACCTATCTAACTATGTATAGAACATATATGTAAGTATCATAGTACCTAAGATAAATACACATTTGTACCTTATAGAAAATTGAAAATAAATAAAGATTCTCTGTGCACGTGTTCGGTGCGATGGTCGTCGTTAAGGTAAAGTTTCGATGTACCTAAGCGACCATGTATTCGGCCAAATCGTTGGCGTCCCAACCACCATCTCGTGACCAGGTAACCATATGTAACCATCAAGCACCGAACACCTGAACAGCATCGCTCTCAACGTATGAAGATGTTTTATTTCTCAAGCCCCGAATAGATAGAAGCCATATAGTCCACACATATAGAAGAACACACATCGTCGTAGAAGCATTCGCCAGTCACACACCACCGTAGCGGACTAGCAAAGGTTCGATTCCTGGCATCCGTTACACGCTTTTGTGTGCACCTACCATGATTGTCTCTGCACCATCCAAAGTTTGACTGGTAGTGAATGCCAATGGCATTAAGTCCGCCTTTGTACAATAAATTGTAAATTATGTGCAAGAAGTTTTAAAATAAAAATAAAATAAAATTTTCATTCAATTCATTTATAAATATAGGTAAAAATATAGTTCGAATAACAATCTGATGCTATGTAGCTCTCGATTATGTTTCCACAACAATAGGGTAGTTTCCAGGGTCAAAATAATTACATTTTATTTAGTCCGTATTTTAGATTATAAAAAAATATTGGACACGTATTTTTTCTTTTTTCGATTAAATAAAAAATAACAAAGATATAGCCCATTAAAGTTACGTGTGACGTCATCTAGTGCGGAAAAATGCAGCACCGCGTGACGTTATACGTAACTTTAATGAGCTATATCTTGGTCATTTTTGGTTTAATTTACAAATAAAAAAATACGTATCGATTATTTTTGAATAATCTAAAGGACGGACTTATAAATATATTTTTTTGTCAACTAGCCTATTATCGGATTTTGCTGTCAAACTGCGTTATCGAAGCATTCTGAATAGCATTGACTTAAGATAAGATACTAGCTATCGGGCGTTATGACGTCACATTAGATTCGATATCTAGGCGCGATTTTAACATTCAAAATGGTTGTTCTGAATAACAAACTCAAGTTTCTAGTACTTAATCCACCATGCAAGGAATGGATAAATAAGAGTCTCATTGAACAAATAAATACGCGAAATCAATGATGGCATAAACTTATACAAGCTCCTCAAGATGCGCTTTTAAGAAACGAATTCATACAGACCAGAAATAATGTCTGTGCAAGCATACAAGCGGCGAAGAACAAATATTATTATAAAACTTTTGTTAACTGTCAGAAAAATCCCTTGAAAATGTGGCAAACTATCAACAACCTTTCTATAAACAAAATAGAAGTAAATAAGCCTCCCTTAAAACTTAATATCTCTTCGGGTCAAATTACCGATACAAATGAAATCTGTGAATGCTTTAACTTGTTTTTTGCTACAATAGGGTCAGAGCTCGCTAGTAAAATTCCTAAAAAATACCATAAAAATCTAACACAAACACTACCACACAAAAATTGCAATAAGAATATACAGCTATCAGTATTTGAAAGTACTACCACTTGCGAGGTTTTAAAATTTTTTAATAATTTAGACAGTAATTCAAGCTCCGGAATAGACGGAATAAACACGAAAACTATTAAATGCATGAAAGATATTTTAGCACAAAATTTAGCAATTTGTATCAATAAATGCCTCAATGAAGGTTATTTTCCTGATCAATTAAAATTATCAAAAGTAAGTCCTATCTTTAAATCTGGCAATAAAACTGATCCCGGTAATTACAGACCTATATCGGTCTTACTGGTGATCTCAAAAAAATGAGAAAATACTGCATAATAGCTTAAGCGTTTTCCTGGACTCGAAAGATTTTTTATACAAAAAACAGTACGGTTTTCGGCCAAAGTCTAATACTGTATCTGCAACTATGGACTTAGTTTCTAGTATAGGACTCAATATTGATCAAAGAAAAATCACTCTAGGAATATTCATCGATTTAAAAAAGGCGTTTGATACCGTTAGTCACCGCATACTTCTAATGAAATTACAGCAAATAGGTGTTACAGGAAAAGCATATAAAATGCTTGAATCATATCTTACAAACCGGCGTCAAGTTGTTAAAATTAATGAGTGTCAGAGTAAGCCACAGGTGATAAATTACGGAATTCCACAAGGATCAATATTGGGACCTTTATTATTCCTAATTTATATAAATAATATTCATGAGCTTGGATTAGAAGGAGACATCACTCTCTATGCCGATGATACAAGCTTTTTTTATTATAGTAACTCAATAGATACTGTTATTTCTCAAGCACAACGCGATCTAAATATTTTGCACTCGTGGCTGCAATCAAATCTGCAAACGATTAATACGTCAAAAACTAATTATTCTATTTTCACAGCTAAAACCAAAACGATAGGCAACTATAGTCCTCTTACGATAAATGATCAAATTATAAATAGAGTAAAGGAAGAAAAATATCTAGGTCTAGTACTTGACAATCAACTAACATGGAAATCGCATATTGAAAAAAAATCGAAGTAAACTAATCTCGCTTAACCGTGCCTTACGGGGTATAAGCTCGATGCTTACCAAAATATGTGCGATACACTATATACAACTCATTGGTTAAGTCTCAATTAGATTACTTGATCGAAGTCTGGGGATCTGCCGCCAAGACCAACTTAGAACGTTTACAAGTAGCGCAAAACAAAATAATTAAAACTTTATTTGGATATCACTATTTAACCCCTACAGAACGGATATTTAAAGAAACTAAACTAATAAATCTTGCTCAATTACACAAATATAACATCTGTATATTAATAAAAAAAAAATCCTAACAGCCGACACACACTCGCACATTAAATTCACAAAACGAAATCACTACCACAAACGTATGACTAGGCAATCCAATAATATCTACTTGAAAACACCAAGGACAAATTACGGCAAAAAAAGTATATTATAAGAAGGTGCCCAAACGTATAATAAATTACCAAAGAGTATAAAAAATGCAAAATCTCTTTCAATATTTAAAAGGTTGTTGAAATGCCACATTTTAAATGCTTTTTCGTAACTAACATACATTTTATAATTATTGTCTACACTGTCATTCCCCATATTATATTATAAAGCGTTACATAAAAATATCGTAAACACATATATAGTGACATTATATCAATAAAATGAGCACATGTTACATATTATAGATATAATATATCATACATATATATGTACATATTTCCTATTTACACATCACAGTCTACACATAGGTACATGTATTGTAATACGGGATGTTTATTGATAAATATCATTTTATAAATTAAAGCTTAATACATACACACTTCCAGTGGATATAAATATACCAGCATACATGCAAAATGATTATTAAGTATAAAAACATATTTCATATTTACATAAATTTTAACTGTCACTGTGTCATAGGCCTTAATAAACATTAGTTGCATTCATCCAACTCCCAACATACCTACGCTTACCTGAGTCTCGATGCGCGGTTTCGCTAAATCTACTATTCTGCTTACAACTACCTACACTTACTAACTATTTTGTTTTTATTTGATTCGGCCTGTCACTTTTAATAATTACACTATATTGTAATTATATATTGTATTTTCTCTGTAAGCGATTGTAAATCTTTTGAGAAAAAATAAATGTCTTTAACCACAAGTAATCGTACGATATGAAACCGAAACGTATGAAAACTGAGTTATCGTGACATTCTGAATTGACCTGCAGATTGGAGACATCCTAAAAACAGGACAGGTTAGAAGTAGCCTGAACAAAAGAGCATGCATGAGGAATCTGATGGGAGTGAATGAAGCAAGAGAGGTATGTCAGGATCATTGCAAATGGCGTTCCGTAGTATCTGCCTACCTCTCCGTGAAACAGGTATGAGTCTATGTATGTATGTATTTGTTTTCAAGTAGGTGGTTGCACTTAAACTGAGTTTTTCCTTGTTAATCATGGATGATCTTGAGTGTAAAAACTAATGATGAGGCAAATATTGATTGGTTCATGCGACGCTGACGAAGAATAAACAATATAAAAATAGCAATAATAAACGTTGGCAGTACTTCAGTGAAGGGTGCGTGTTCCTACCTTTCCTTGCAAAACAATAATTTGAAGGTAGGAAGAAAAGTGATTTCACTATGTGTATAGCCTTCTGTGTCTAATTTGCAATATGCTTGTAGCTAGCTAAATATGAAAGCAACTACCGTGTAGTTTTCGCTATTCGATATCGTTTTTATTTTATTCTAGACTCGAAACGTGCCTCCGCTTACGTTACTTATACACCTTTGCCTTCATCAGAAATCACACTATCTATTGAGGGAAAAAAGTTTGATGGTTCTTAGTTTATCGCGTTCATACAGAAATACAGGACTAAAAGGTGACTTCATTTTATTAAATGTATACATTTTTTCATTAAAAATATTGAATCACTAGCAATATTATAGTAAAAGACAAGATTTCATCAAGAGCAAAGTCATAACTGTTGGTGCCAAATAGTTGTTCCGAAAATAATATCGAGAGCATCAAATCACATTGAAATAATATATTAACAATAATTATGCAATCGGCTAAGCTCTCGTGCTCGTACCTACAACGGACTTTCAAATTGTCTGGCAAGATGTTAAAACCATTGAAACTGTCCAGTGGTTGGGCTAACATCTTTTTATAGGTCTACAAGTAACATATATAAAAAGTGTTTATACTATAACGAACTTTAGGTACCATTTTATCCACCTTTACTACCTGATAACTGCCAAAGTAACCACAACCCAAACTTTATAATCAGTGGTTGTTCTTACTTTCATAGGGGGCATGCACAGGCAAACTTTCAGCTTTTATAAAATAACAAAGGTCTGGCAGTCGTGGGCTCGTGCTCTAATACGGTTCAATTGTAATGTCAGTAAAACTAATACGATACATTCCGTAAATCGTAGTTTAATTTCAATGAGTAGGTAACATTCGCGTTAATCCAAGAAAATACTATATGTGAAGTCTGTCAATCCGCACTTGGCCTAACCCTTCTCATACTAAGAAGACATCCTTGCCTAGCAATGGGACAGATAATAAACGGGGTTGATGTTAATATAACCAAGTTTATTCTAATAAGTTATAACAAGCAAAAATACAGTTCTTAAAGTATCTGTAAGCGTTAGCACAAAATTATGTCAAGACTTCCACGACATTCTTACAAAAACACACTTCCGTACAATGTATCATTTTGTTATGCAAACAAATTCTGAATAAAACGCTCTGATAATAATATAACGAAAGTCATATATAGCCTGAGGTTTCCGTCTCCGTTGACGATATCGCACTGTGTAACTGACAATGATAAATATATGCCAACAAATATAAATTATCTTGCTCCTTTATTTTTACTTGAGAGACTAATTTCAATATTTATGGTGTTTATGTTACTGTCGGGAACAGATCCGTTATTTTGAATACTTATCATGTTACTAGCGTTCAATTTTTTTTTCCAGCTTTACATTAACTTGCAATGTATGAGTATGTGTAAATATGTATGTTAGGGTGAAATCTTGCAACTCAAATTTGA
Source organism: Euclidia mi (assembly GCA_944739405.2). NCBI lineage: Eukaryota > Metazoa > Arthropoda > Insecta > Lepidoptera > Erebidae > Euclidia > Euclidia mi. The sequence continues at coordinate 40,186,768 of OX123183.2, read as the reverse complement.
AGCAAAATCCTCAATCGATTGAAAGGCATTTTTGGGTCCACACCTGGCGGGCAAGAGACGGATGCATATGCTAAAACGTACTTTTATACAATCTGATATATAAAATAATTTCAAAAAATGTATGTGGATGCAGTATTCGCAAATAAATATCCAGTATACATGTGCCACTTCGTAGAGTTAAACGTAATCCCTAATTTTTTTGGACTGCTGGCTTGCGATCGGTCAACCGTGTCTTAGTGACGTCAGATGGACAGCTTAACGATCCCCTTGATGCAAGAGAGATATATGTCGGTGGCTAAGTGGCCTACTCTTTTAGTTTATGGAAGTTCAAAGACGGTGGTTGGTACTGTACAGTTCTATATACATACTCGTATATCACCGTTACAAAATGTTTATACAGATTTCTTTTTATGTTGTAGGAGGCAAGCAACCTGGTGGATCACCTGATAGTAAGCAATCACCTGATGGTTAGCGAATATTATATTCTTTATTTTTTATGTTTAAATGCACCTTTTGAAGAGTTAAAGCTTGCGTTTGCTGTAAACCGCGCAGTGAACGTAGGCAAGCAAACGGTTTGGACCTAAATGACTAACATGCCTGTTTGCAGCCAAGCATGATTTTCTTTTTTTTATGTGATGCGAGGTAAATGAGCCGACGGTTCACTTGATGGCAAACGATTATTAGTGAGAAGTAGAATGACGTAAATTGAAGTTTGAGGAGTAGAATGACTGAGAAGGAAAAGGGGATGGGGCCGCCAGGATCACCGAACGAAACTCATGGTACGTATGGCCAGTACTTTACGGTCTAGTCAGCTGTTTTATGCTGAAATCAGCAAGGCTCTACTATCTCCTAAATTCACTGAATTTTTATACCTAGGTATGTATTAATAGGTACATTCATATTTAATTATAAATTAATTTGTATTATTTGTAAGAAATAGCGGATACAGTTTCAATCTTTTCGCGCGTGATTACGCCCAAAACTTAATGATCATGTCAGCCTAAAGACGTCCACTGCTGGACATAATATGCGTACTTACATAACTTTTATGGATTTTCAACTGTTAGATAAAAAGTAAGAGAAAAATCTTTGACATTTTATTATTAAAACCAGGTGTGGCAACACAATTCCTACACCATCAATGTCACCTGGTTTAACAAGCGTGAAGCGACACCGGTCGAGTTCAATTACACTTGAATGGTTCGTTTTCATTGCTCTAACAAGGATTAACTGTACCAGGTTTTCAAAAACTTCGGTTAAATAACTGATCATTCTAACAATTATTATGAAAATACTATAGATGAGAGGTTTAATGATGTGTAGTACGATTAATCCAATTTTATACTTAATGTCTATGTGTTGTCAACAGTTTAGTGCTCTTCTTTATTTAGATAACTTTTAATTAATTCGTAAAATGCAATAAGTTATCCGACAAATCAAGTACCCAAAAGGACACTCGATTTATGGCCTCCAAGCAATAAACCGGTAATCGAAAAATCAAATTATTACAGGAGAAAAGAGATAGAAGAGATATTTTCAACGAGTGGGACTATTTAAGTCATTGATGTATTAAATGAAAGCAATTTTTTTGCGAAGTATAACTGTGTCATTATTATGAAACACTTTTTATTCAAAACCTAGTAATTAATAAAAATAAGTAATACCTAAAATTTTATACATACAATAATACAGCAATAGTACTTACGGAATTATTGCAGTAACTTTATCAAATATAATATTTCATAACATTATATTATGGACTTCAATGGCGTTTTTTTATATGGAAGGGCTGATACGTAACGTGTATTTACGGAGTTATTGTGGTAATATCAAATAAGTTTAATAACAACATCAAGAAATAACATTATTATTACGAGGGACATTAGTAAAACAGTGTCATTGTTACCACTTGATACCGACTTGTTTTTAAATATTGAAATGTCATATTAGAAAGTAATAAACGACATAACTAACATAACACATAACTTCACGCCTTTTTTTCCCCGAAGGGGTAGGCAGAGGTGTCTTACACCCACTTTTCGCCAGTTACGTTTTAGGTCCCAATGTAATAGGGGGCGAGCCTATTGCCATCTACCGGGCACATTATTAAGCGAGCGATAATTAACGTTTTTAATACACACATCACTTCGAAAAGTCAGAGGTGTGTGCCCGGGGTACCTAGGGATCGAACCCGAGACCATCGTCTCGGTATTCCGTTACCACTGGGCTATCGGCGCTTTTTTTAATAATAAACGAAAAAAAAAAGAAAAAAAAAAATACTAATAATAATAATAAACGAAAAAAAAACAATAATATTGATTATAAGAATTTATTTATTATACCACAGAATGAATGTTACACATTGAAATCAAACTACGGTTTACGGAGTCTATCGCAATATATTGGTTTAAGTTAAATTATATTTAAACCGAATGATCTAGAAACTAAATTTTATATTATTACTAGCTGGCCCAGCGAACACCGTATCGCCTTTTTAAGGTGTATTTTCTTATTCCTTTTTTTTTTAAATCACTTTGCCAGGAAATTCTCAACAAAGTTACCAAAGCCATCAGTGCATCTAAAGTTTTAGAGTTTTTAAAGGTATACAAACAAACGAACATTGATTTTATGTATGTATAGATAGATGATCCAGCAAAAGTAATTTTGCCATATAAATTATTCCTAGGGTAGAAAAAATAACAAATTTATTGTTAGTGAGGATGTAGTAAATAAGTGATAGAGGCAGATAAACTAATCGATTTTAAACTTTCGCGATGTGTACAAAATAAATTTGCGGGTCTGAATCGCGTACAATACAATTATTTAAGGCATAAATAGCTATTTGTTTCCGATGTTTCGATCCTCTTGCACCGATCGTGGTCGCGGAGAGACTAGTGAAAGCTCAGCGCTATCTTGTAGAAGTGCAGGTTTCGGCACCTACCCTCACTTGGTTTTTATTTATGTTCGCAATGTCGATACTTCGACATATTACACTAAAGACGTCTATACACTTTTGAGCTGTGTCACTACCGTACGTCAGTATTTACATTTGCTGATGACTCAATGCCAAGTAGTCGATAATCTATATCCCGGGATGATGTTGTATTTTAGAGTTGAAATTGTTATAGACTGCCTCGTTGGTCTCGCGGCATAAATGTGCGCGTGGGATAGGGAGGTCTCGGGTTTGATTCCCGGGTCGGGAAAAGTGTTATTGAGTTTTTCCGTTAGGAAATTCTCAGCACGGAGTCTGGTAATGTACCCGGTACGGCAATAGACTCGCCCCCTATTACGTGGGACCTAAACATTCCTGGCAAAATGTGGGTGTAATAATAAACCTCTGCCTACCCCTTCGGGGATACAGGCGTGAGTCTATAAATAAATAAAAAAATAAAAATTGTTATATTTCTTGATTTCTACCGCTTCACGTACTATCTTGGAGTAATAGTGACGATCGGTGGATAAGACTCGTGGTTGATGCAATTCTATCCAGTGGTTTGGTCCAACAAATGCTCAGCTAGCCGACTTATTAATTTGTCGATTTTTTACAGCTGCGATATGTTCCTTTACTCTTTCAGTGATAGCACGCTTGGTCTTTCCGATATATGAACTACCACAGCTGTAATCGACTTTGTAGGCGCCAGGTGTTTGGAGTGGAATGACATTCCTTGGGGTATGCAGATTGTGTGTTATCTTAGAGAGTGGACTATATACAGTCTTGATGGAGTATTTCTTGAGTACTGTTCCAATCTTGTCCATCACTCCCTTTAGATACGGTATGTAAGCCGGCATTCTGCTTACTTCAGGTCTACGATCTTTCCTTTTCAGACGAAGTATCTTTTTTTTGTATCCGTTGCGCCTAAGTACCTCCTGAACATGTAACAGCTCAATATATTCCTGTTCAGGGTCACACAGGTCATACGGTTTGTTTACTAACGAAGACACAGCGGAATTCAAGTGCCGCGGATAGTGGTGCGAGTTCTCGTTAAGATACCTGTCGGTGTGTGTCGGTTTCCTACATACAGTGTGTTCAAGGGTACTATTATCTCGCACTGTCACTGTGACGTCAAGAAAGGGTAATGATCCATCCGGAAACAAGTAGGTATTTATACCTTAAATAAGTTAATTGTGCGCAATTAAGACCCGCTAAATTATTTTGCAGATAAACGAATCTTGATAACAAATTGGGGTTGGTGTTAAAAGGGTGAAAGTTAATGGTTTCATGTATTTCTACTGCAACATCATAAAAAGTTGTCAGATGTCAGCAAGGACGAAATCGTGGTGGCTCTAAAGCAGCTCAAAAAAGGAAAAGCCTCCGGGAACGATGAAATTACGACAGAGCTGCTAAAGGCAGGTAGGAAACCAATACTTGTGCAGTTCTAACGCATATTAAATTCTGTCCTCTTCTCGGAGAGAACTCCAAGGGCGTGGAGTATTGTCGTTCTATTCTTCAAAAAGGAAGACAAAACTTTTCTAAAGAACTATCGATCTATCTTGCTCTTGAGCCACGTCTATAAGCTGTTCTCGAGGGTCATTACGAACCGCCTCGCGCGTAGACTTGACGAGTTTCAGCCTCCCGAACAGGCCGGTTTTCGAGGAGGATACGGCACCATAGACTACATCCACACAGTGCGGCAGATTATATAGAAGACAGAGGAGTATAATCAGCTCCTATGTTTAGCGTTTGTGAACTATGAGAAAGCCTCTGACTCCATAGAAACCACGTCTGTTCTGGAGTGCTCGCAGCGATGCCAAGTCATTTGGCGATATGTCCAAATGCTGAAAGGTCTGTATGACGCCGCGACTATGACCGTCCAACTACAGAACCAGCCGTCTGAACCTATCCACCTGCATAGAGGTTTGAGACAAGGGGATGTTATCTCCCCCAAATTGTTCACAAATGCAATGGAGGATATGTTCAAGACGCTGCACTGGAAAAGACGCGGTATTAACATAAATGGTGAGTACCTTTCACACTTAAGATTCGCAGATGATATCGTCATCGTGGCTGAAACCATGCAAGACTTGCTGTATATGCTGATCACCCTGGTTGATGCCTTCTGATAATGTTCAATGAACATGTCTTTCCGGAACCAATTACCCTAAATGGGGTCCCTCTCGAAGTTGTTCAGGAGTACGTTTACGTAAACCCTGCAGTTAGGTAGAAACAACTTTGAGAAGGAGGCTGGCAGAAGAATACGGCTGGGCTAGGCAACATATAGGAAACTCCTTCAAGTCTTTTCGTCACCCCTACCGCAAAGCCTTAAGACAAAGTTTTTCAACAAGTGCGTCCTACCCGTTATGACTTACGAAGCCCAGACGTGGATACTGACGGTGTGACTAGTCCACCAATTTAAGGTCACTCAGCGAGCTATAGAGTGGCAGTGGGCAGGCCACATTTGTCGAAGAACCGCTAACCGTTGGAGTAGTCGTGTTTAAGAGTGGAGACCGCGCCTGGCAAAAGCAGTGTAGGACGCCCTCCGGCTAGGTGGAGTGACGCATATATACGCAAAGTCAAAGGACACGAAAAACCGAAAATCGGGCTCAGTGGCGTGCTATTGGAGAGGCATATATCCAACAGTGGACTCTTCCAGGCTGATGAAGATGAAAACTTTACTAATTGACGTTACGTTGTACGTTGATGGTATGCACCTTGCAACTGCACATAAGCCATTAATTTATTATACAGCTGCACACTGCTAGACAAAAAGGTTAATATCCAGGATAGAGCTGGGTGTATAAAAAATTTGGAATAAATTGACCGTATTGAAATACAACGTTCATTAATGAGCCAAAACCAATAGTATATAACATTGTTAGTGCATAACGGAATATAATATTATATTTATATTTTATAATTATATGGAGGAACTTATTTATCAGCATTGAATACAACATCAGTTATGTACCCATTCTCGCAATAAACGCTTATTGTTCAAAATCTGCCTAGAAAGAATGGGAAAAGGTTGCAGACGGCAGTGGAAGCGTGATTGAATTCATCCAGTCTTTGTAGGCAAGAACAAAGTCGAACATATATTTACTGTGTTTCACAGTGATGACAATTTGTATATGTTTCAAAGTATAATTACCTGAGATCTTCAGTGATGTTCTGGAGTGGACCTATATGATTACACTCACTAATTTGGCCAAAATAATGATGAAATCTTTATAGATACCAGACTCCAAACGCGACGTCTTCAAGACATGATGGCACGTGGACGTCGACAACGGATTCACACAATTTTTGCAAATGTTCAATATTTCACAATTTTATTACAACCCTTGTTGGTGGTAGATCAAAAGCGACAATTTATAAGATTTACAATACAATTCGCGAAGCTTCAACCATGTGCTTTTCAAAGGGTGATATTTCACGAGATGACAAAACGTGATAACAAGCATTTTTTCCGGCACCAAGAAAGAGAATGATTTGACAGTTCATAGTGTGACCAGAGTCAAAATTTACAAAAGACAAAATAAACTGTTACTAAACTAGTATAATCGATTTAACTTATCATAAACAATATTTCTATTTCAAACACTTATGATTATGATTATTGAAAAAAAGCCCATATAAACGCTTATCAAAAACTTCATTAAAATTATTTACGCCAATAACCCAGTTATCGCAACTTACCAAAATAAAATGTAAATTGTTTTATCATAAAGATCTTTAGTAGGTCTTTTGCCATAATATTATTATGTCTAAATTCCCAAAAATAAACATGTGTGTCATGATTTCTTTGTAAATATCAATAGGAAAAATCTGAAAAATTGCTACGGTGTATTCTAGTCGATAGATGCCGAATTTGAGATAACAGCATAAAACCCATAATAGCACATTACGAAGTTCTTGGTTGGAGGGATCGAACTATTTAATAAAAATTTAAAATACTACTGAGAACCTTTTATTTTTCGCTGTGGAAATGAATTTACGCACGTATGTGGGATTCGACGGCTGGAGTGCAGGGCCGTAATACCCACTTAAACTACAGCACATACTCCAACGCCATTGTGGGGGCGCCAGGGGGTCGCGTTAGCATTCTACCCTGACACCCCGGTGGATAGCCCGAAGGTCACAACGTCCTTGGCGGCGGATGAAGGACTACTGAGTACCTAAAAATAAACAGTAATGTGCAAGTTCAACTACAAATATATTTGAAAATATTAGGAAAATATTAATTTAATGCTCATATTTAAATTATTTTCAGAATAATATGTATATTTTGTTATTTATGATATCTTACGCACTAGGATTGATCCTGTATCGCATAGGACTTTATAAAGATACAACCTACAGTCACAAAAGAAAACTAGACTCAAAACATGAATTTCTATACAGTAGGTATTAAAATTTACCTGTAGAATTTAAATTATGTTTCAAATTGATTTATGTCTTTTTTAACGATTCTGTTAAAAATCACCTTGCTATTCCATAGTCAAAAACATAAAAAATAGCAACAAAATGCTTTCAACCAAATCCCACCAACATTGCACAAGAGTAACATTCTATTTTCTCTCCCACAATTTCACTGCGTATATCAAAATAAAAAAGTTTTCGGCATAGAATAGAGGCGAAAAGAAATTAGGTGAATTTATTTTGACATGATTCGAATCCCAAATCGTCGGGCATAACGGCCGTCGGCCTAGCAATTAAGGCAATTACCTTCATTGTACTTAACAACCAAAAAGAGGTTACATTATTACAACTTTTTGGGAGTAATGGTGGACTAATAAGCGCACTATATACATTTGGCTTTTAATTAATTTAAATGACAAGCATTTTATAAAGCGAGTAGAATTTTATTTGATGAAAGGCTTCTTTTTTATTGAGTTAATCGTTAGAAAAGCTTGGTTCATAATTTCTGAACAATATGTGTGGTCGAGTAATATAGAGTATACCTTAATGTATCATTGAACAATGATACATTAAGGTATACTGGTACTTGAAATTTAAATGCAAAAGCTACTACTTTCTAAAGGATGGATACGTAAGGGGCTGCTAGAAACGTAGAAACGGCCACTGAGTTCAATGAACACCATTGAATAAGAACATAATTGGAGAGCATCATATTATCTAGCCGTGGACTACAGCAGCAACATGATGATGTATGTAATCATCACAACAGCCTTTTTTTTTCTACTAATAGGTGGCAAACGAGCAGACGGATCGCCTGATGGTAAGCAATTACCGCTGCCCATAGACACATCAGCACCACAGGCGTCTCAAGTGCGTTGCCGCCCCTTGGGGTTGGGAAAAGGGATAGGATGAGGAGTGGGATGGGGTAGAAGGAATAGGGGATAGGACCTTCGGCACTCTCACTCACCGAACGAAATGCAACAGTTTAGATACTGTTACTTTACGTCGATTTTTTGTGAGAGGGTAGTACTTCCCCGGTCGAGCCGGCCCATTTATGCTGTAATCAGCAAGGCTCTACTACCTCGAGAAACGTTACACTATGAATGCAACCAAAAAGTAACTTACCATTACAAAAGCTTGCCGTCTACATTTCGTAACTGTATTTAAGAGAGTCTGTCAAACATCTACAGACGATACTGAAGGCACTGCAGCTATCGTGAATTAATAATCCAATATGCGTATAACTTAAAAAGTCAACATTGTAGGCGTCGAATCCGAGAACACTTGGGGCAAGCTAATGGTTTAACAACTTAGCTTTCTCTGTCTCATCAATATCATATAAAATTACTTGTCCTGGCTGCCATATCATCGCAGAGCCTAAGCTACTGAAGCTAGAAATATAAAACCACAAGTTAGGCAGTCTGCCATTGTTCTTCGGACAGTAGGTTTCTTGTATAACCTCGCTAAGGCAGGGGTTTTAACTATTATACCCCCAATGGGGTTAAATAGGGGTTGTAAGTTTAGACCAGTTGAAGCCGTGGGCGACTGCTAGTAAAGTATAATACCACTAAACTAAAAATACATTATCATCAGGATTCGTTACTGGACAAACGCTGCAAACAAATTTCAACCCTGTAGTGTGGTCCTAAACTAAATAGCTTGCAATAGTTTTCTGATACATTGACTAACAACGTAAGTTCAATAAAATCTTGTAATAAAAATGTCCTGGCTAGCGTTGTAAGAAACAAAGTTGTTTTAAATAAAACTTCTAGAATTTTAGTACATAATTCACCTGCGACACATTTACTTACCCTACTTTGGCGGGTATATTCCCAAGAGGTTAAGAATCGGTAAATCACAGTCACGTTTGACGCTTGTATTTAGTTTTATAGAATGCAGACTTGCGGATTTTTTTATTCTGTTGCTGGCAATGTTGTGAATACTAGAGTCCTTTACGTTGTATCGTAGATATAAATATGAAAAACATCGTGCCAGCGTTTCCTTACCATACATTAGCATTAAAGAAGTGGCTTCATGGTCAGCTGTAATTTTAAGTTACCTTACTTACAACCTAAGTGAAAATAACTATTAATTATAAACCCGGCAATATATTAAAAGGCAGCTGGGGATTAGAAAATATAAACGAAATATACGAAGCATTCGTGCAACTACGCTTGCCATTAAAATAATGTGAGCATTTTATAGTCTTGCTTATGCACCTGGCTTTCGTGTGTAAAATTGTCTTTTTAACACGTTTGCGGACACTCAACCATATTTTGCAAACCTACTTTGACACTTAATTTTTGTATGGAATGCTATGGACGCAACGTCACTGGTAAAAAGGACTAAGTACATACATAAAGTCACAATTGCTATAGCCTTCGCTTGCTTTAGCCGGTTCATCGCCAGTAAATAGTTTATAACCATTATATAGGACGCACCGTCTATAGCATTCGACTGCATAGCATGTACTTATAGCAGAGGTGTCATTATTCTTTTACTACGCAACTAAATAGCAATTAAGACCAGGTTTAACAGCAAACTCACTACCATCAGACGAAACTTTGTATTTAAGTTAGCTTGAACAACGATACTTTAATAGGTCCAAACTATACACAAATACCTATCCCATAATACAGAAATTTAGACAAATTTGTAAATATCGTATCGTATGTTTGTTTATACTGTCGTTATCATATTATCATTAAAATATTAGTAATCCATTAGGTTTATTCAGTTAGAAAAATCAAATAAACTCACAACTGCAGCACAGCAAAAAGTACGGTTACAGCAGTTCCACTCCTTGGGGCACTCGCCCACCAGCTGAACCAATCGCCATACAATTCTCGCTGCTATGATAGACGCGTCAGTATGCGAGCGCACACAAATAGTGACGAGTAGCATCACGTTTGACGGCATAAAAAGAGATATTATAGGACACTTAGCGATTTTAAACTTTTTTATGGGGCACTTAATAACAAAATATAGGATAAAAGTATAGGAAATCGTCTGCTAAAGCCGTTGTGCCATTGGAGCGCGAAAGAAATCTACGGCTATAGCCGGCGCGTCACCCTGAGTAAATTACTGATGACTGCTATGACCGTCGTGTCCGCGAACGTGTTAAGTGCTTCTCACTTGTGCAGTTTACCTATACATCTAATAACAATAAAGCATTGCATGTAGTTAAATTTTAGAATGTTGATACTTTTTGTGATTAGATTTTTTTTACAGTTATTACTGATTACTCTGAAGTAATCGCATGCTTGCAGTTGGCCAACTAGCCAAGTTGGACACAATCTTTGTAATGAAAATACTTTCTTTTTTTTCTTTAACTAACGTTGAGATTTGAAACTCAAGGAAAACTGCGTCACGACAGTGAAATAAAATGAAAAATTTTGACCAAAGTCATTTGTTCGCGACAGACATTAAAAACTATGACAGTGAATAGTGTATTTGAAACCGCGAGTGAAAATCGTATAAAATCAGTGTTATCTAATCGTGTGGTACACCGGGTTCGGTTCCCGGACGTGTCAAAGTGTTAAAATACAGCTAGAATAGTGTAAATAGTTAAATCGTTAATATAAAGTACTATATAGTACATGAACATTAGTCTAAAACTTGTGCTAACTGTAGGGACCTAGATATCGATCATAAATAGTGTTATCAGTTGTAACAGATAAGAACTAATACTTCATAAAATAGCTGTTTGTTTACATAGTCGTTTTATAGTTTTATAAGTGTTTTTTAGCTTCGTATAGGTTTGAAATCATGTCTAGATACTTTCTTATTGCTATTTATTACCTTATATAGTTAAAATAAACATAATAATAAACATTTGCATGTTTATCATAAACTTTGTTTATGTACGATAGTGTTTACTTAAGAAATTCTGTAATTTTTTTTATGCATCATAGGTTTTCATGTAATAAATTCGAATTGAATAAAGATATTTTCATGGTGTTTGTTTTAATAGATGCCCCATATAGTTGCACACAACGGCCTACCAAATTTACATATATAAATTTAGTATATAATAGTTTTTCAATAGAAAATGTAGTGGGCGGGCCCTTGTGTGACGGCATTTTTTGGAAGTTTTTATGGAATAACTCAGTGAGCCTAGTAGTTAGGTTTAGGTATTGTATACCAATAGATAGAACTTCATGAGACTTATCTAACGATGTATAGAACACATATTTATGTATCGTAGTACCTAATATAAATAGACATTTGTACTGTATATGAAATTAAAAATAAACCAAGATTCTCTGTGCACGTGTTCGGTGCGATGGTCGTCGTTAAGGTAAAATTCCAAGGTACCTAAGCGACCATGTATTCGGCCAGTTTGTTGGCGTCCCAACCACCATCTTGTGACCTATGTAACCATCAAGCACCGAACACCTGAACAGCATCGCTCTCAACGTATGAAGATGTTTTATTTCTGAAGCCCCAACACATCGAAGCCATACAGTCCACACATATAGAAGAACACGCATCGTCATAGGAACTCGTCAGCAACACACCACCAGCGCACTGTAGCGGACTAGCAAAGGTTCGATTCCTGGCATCCGTTACATTTGTTGGTCCTGTCGAAGCCGGATCGCCTGTTGCTGTAGCGACCATTTGTTGGTCGCTTCGAGCCGGATAGAAGAATGCCTACGACGCGTTCAAGAGGTCATGCTCCCGAGGTCACCGGGGGAGCGGCCGGCGCCGGGCCTAGTTCCAGTACCCCGCTGCCCGCAATCCAGCCGCCGCGGTCGTCCGTCACGATGGGCCACCGCGATCGCCGTCGACAACAGTCGGGAGCGACGCGCCACCGCCGGCGCCCCCCGGCCCCGCGGGGAGGGACGAACTGTTAGGAGGCCGTCCCTGTTTGTCTTTTTAAAAAAAACTAATTTTTAAACTGCACTGATATTTATTGTTCAAGGCAACACTTTACAGATACAGTTCTACTGGTACCGATTTCCGAGTTCCGGGAGCGAACCGCTTTTCGCGACGGACAGAATCTAACTGACTTTAGTATGAAATAAATTATACAAGTAAATGAAAATGCTGACCAAGTAGAAACAATAGAATGGAAATGTACTAGAATACGTGAAATGCTGATCAAGCGTTATTAAGGAACTATCTCGGGTTATAACATCTCCCCCCTTAAGATGAAGCTTTATCAATTTTAAGATGAAGCGAAATTAAAGAAAATAGAAAATATGGAAATCGATTGGAAGCTTGGAAATCGGTTTACATTAAAATTATGGTAAAATATAATTTTTAAAATATAGAAAATAACAATAGTACAATATGGAGTATATTACGTTTATACCCAAAAATAATATTTGACAATTTCAGCTTATCAGATAATTGTCTATACTTTATCTTATTACTATTTAAGATAAACAACATATTGAAGTTATATAATATTAACGACTTATACATAGTATAGTAAGGTAGAAGACAGTTCAACGTAACTTAAAAGTTTAAGTTT